>JASKMD010000006.1:3212652-3407423 GCA_030144725.1 Haematococcus lacustris
TGGGTGGGTGGGCAGGCTGGCATGCGGATGGGTGAGAAGGCAGGCAGGCAGGCAGGCAGGGAACAGTCCAGCTGGGGCCGTGGGTGGGTAGGGAGGAGGTGTGGGTAAGCCAGGCCAGGGCGCTGGTCAGCAGGAGGCGAGCCAGCCTTGGCCACATTGCCCATGGCTGCCCCTCCGGCCTCACCCTGGTGCTGGTGCAGGTGTGTAAGTACCAGGCCAGGCTGCGTGAGGTGCGGGGCAAAGAGGGAGGCGCTGGATGCAGCGCTCAGGGCGGCTGCAGGTCAGCAACGCCGCACCTGAACCAGCTCTGCTCAGCGCCTCTGCCCTGCTGCTAGCTTGTTGCCCACCCACCCACTGCAAAGATGTGGCCACTATCCTCCTCCTGGGGCTCCAGGGTGGGCGACTGCGGTGTGGCTGCGCGGACGCACCCGTGGACACCCACCCACCCACCCACCCACCACTTGCAGCCGCACACCTCTTGCCACCACCCTCCAGGGGCTACAGGCTGGGCGACTGCGGTGTGGCTGCTCACCCATAGCCACCTCTTGCAACCACCCACCTCTTGCAGACGCCACCTCTTGCACCTACCTCTTGCACCTGTGGCCACCCACACACCTCTTGCAGCCGCTAGCAGCAGCGCCACCCTGCGAGTAGTGTGTGGTATGCGTTACATCACTCATAGAACGCGGACGCACCCGTGCCCACCCACCCACCCACCTCTAGCACCTACCTCTTGTTGGTGATGGTGATGATGGTGATGATGGTGATGGTGATGGTGGTGGTGATGGTGGGAGTGCAGAGGAGGAAGGTGAGGGGGAGGCGGAGGGGGGTGCGGCCGGGCTGAGTCGCCAGGAGCTGGAGGATGCGGCCTCTGACTCCAGCGCCAGCGTGGTCTCCGGGCTGTCCCTGTACACCACCCACACCCATGCTGCCACCGGTGAGCAGGCAGGCGGGCAGGCAGGCAGGCAGTTGAGGAGCATGGTGGGCAGGCTAGGCAGGCAGTTGTTGAAAAAGGAGGGGGTAGGGGAGGGAAGAGAGGGTGAGGCACCCTGATGCCTTGGCATTCTGCCTGCATTGACCCTGACCCTGACCCTGACCCTGACCCTGACCCTGACCCTGACCCTGACCCTGACCCTGACCCTGACCCTGACCCTGACCCTGACCCTGACCTGCATGGCAGCAGGTGCAACCCCCAGCGCAGTGAGCCAGGCCCCCTCCACCCAGGGGGGTCGCAAAGCAGCTAAGGCAGCGAGCAAGCGGGCATCCAAGGCCCAACGGGGTCGAGTGCGTCAAGGTGTGACCAGCCATCCAAAGTGTGACCAGCCAGACAGGGTAAGACCAGCCCGTCTTGCGCTGTGCATTGCCCTCACTGACCACACTGTCCAAGCCATCGCATGTGCGACAATGGGCAAGGCTGCCAGACCAGATCAGACCAGACCAGACCAGACCAGACCAGACCAGACCAGACCAGACCAGACCAGGCCGGCATTGATATAGGTGTGGAATCATCACCATCATGTGGCCACAAGCACGTTTGGTTAGACCGCAGGCAGCCCCGAGGAGGAGGCCTCCCTGGTGAGCCACCTGCTTGGCCTGGCACCCTCGGTGGTGCAGCTGCAAGAGGCAGGGGGCCTCGCGGAGCTGCTGATCACTCTGGGACACGAAAGCGACGCTCGCACGCTGCAGGCCGCGGTCACGGCATGGCAGGCGGCGCACAAGGTGTGGGACCTCGAGCATGACGATAGGGGCGTGCCGGGTTTAGTTCGACGACGGGTGGCAGTAACGGGGAAAGGCAGGGCGTCCCCGCGGCTTAGCTCGCACATGTCATGCGGCGCCGTGAAGTGCCCTGGTGGATGGCCGGTGGTTGCACGTTGCCGGTGTTCACAGGCTGCACTCGAGGAGCTGAAGGCACATCCGCTGGACATGCAGTTAGTGCCGCTGCCCCTGCGCGACTCCCTGACGCAGCTTCAGCAGCAAGCTGCTGCTGCCGCTGCTACGACAGTGGCCTGGAAGTGGGACATGTTGCGGCAAGCATGATATCTCACGCGCATCGCAGCTGTAAGATATCTGACAAGACGATCATGTACGCGCACACTGACACTGTACCGAGCTTCGATAGGAACCATAGCCGAGAAAGACGAAGCCGCTCGTTTCTATCTGAAGGGTTTGCTGACAGGAATCAAACAATGCAAATCACTAGGGTAGCGCTTGGGCCAAGGCAGCTTCCACTTCCTTGCCTTATCTTACTGGAATACTGATAGCTGACTGCTTGAGCAGTACCAGGCATCTTGAACTTTGAACTTTATCCTCAGGTCACAGACTTGACTTTACAGAACAACAATGAGAACTTGCATGACTTCATGTTGAGCCCATGTGCACCTTTGTTTGTGCACCTTGCTATGAAGTGCGTTTCAGAAAGTCCCGAACCCCTTGAGGGGGAGGGCGGCCTAGCAGCCTAACGGCTGACGGCTTAAGCGGTGTAAGCCATCTAGCATAGAAAAACAATGCAAATCACTAGGGTAGCGCTTGGGCCAAGGCAGCTTCCACTTCCTTGCCTTATCTTACTGGAATACTGATAGCTGACTGCTTGAGCAGTACCAGGCATCTTGAACTTTGAACTTTATCCTCAGGTCACAGAGACCATCCCGGCTTGCTCAAGTGTCCCACCACACACTGTCAGAACGGCAGCGCCAGGCATAACTCAGCCTCAAGGTTGCAAGCTCTGTGGTGTGGCTCACATCCCCGCCTCCTACCAACCCGCCCAGTGGACTGTGGCCTTTTCACCACCCGACTAACTTCGCCTCCTACTTCCATTGGACCGCTCACTGTACTAGCTGTACTAGCTGTACTGCAGGGTTTCATAGCTGCCCAATACGACGGCATGGCTCAACCCACGCCATCCTGATCACGTCCCTTTACCCTGAGCCCTCCAGCCCCACACCCTCTGCAGCTGCAGTAACATGGGTCCTATGACCAGCAAGGTTTGGCCGCTGCCTCCCAGCACCAAGGGGTGGCAAACATGACACACGTGAGCCAGGACGATGCGCCCATCCGCGCTTTACAGCACTGCAGCCAACACGTTGTCCAGGGAAGTCTTGGTGGCCTCCAGCTTGCTCAGGGCAGAGCTCTGGTCCTTGGAGCGCAGGGCAAAGTCCAGCGCCTCGACCTAAAGCCAGATCAGGCAACAGGAAGGGTCAGGGGTCAGGGGCAGGTGAGGGGTCAGGGGTGAGGAGCAGGTCCAAAGGCAAGGGTAGGGCAGCAGTGTCGGGGCCCAGGGGTTAAGGGGCACAGCTGACGCGGGTCAGCCATGATGACTCAGCCAGTGTGCCCACAGGAGCAAAGTGGGGGCCAGAGGCTGGCCTTATGCTGGCCTCATGGTGCATGCCTGGCTGCATCCAGCCTGCTGGTCTCCCAGCCATCCTCCTTCCCTGCCCCGCCTGTCTCTCCTTCTGCCTGACTTATGTCTGCGGCGGTCCACGCCTGTGAATTGCCGCACCACTGTGCCCTGACCGCTCACCCACCCTGCCCTGCCCCGCCCAACCACAGGCAGCTGGGTCCAGGCTGCAAAGCAGCCATGGATGCTGCCTTGCCTAGTGCAGCAGTGCGTGGAGAGTGACTTGCACTGAAGAGGTGGTGGGAGCATCACCCACTCGTACCACTGTACCTAGCTTGCCATGCCCAGCTGCCTTTACCCAGTCTGACCACATTGCTCCAGCTGCTTCTAGCACCCACGCTGCTCTGCCTAGGCTGCTCCTGCTGCTGCTGCTGCCACTGCTACCGCTGGTACCTGTGCGCGATATCTGTGTGCTGTGTGGTCCACACTGCTGCTGTGTTGTTGCTGTCAGTGCCCTCTGCGACCTGACCCAGATGCATCCCAAGTCCAATCCAAGGGCCCGCAGTGTGACTGGGAGCTGGGGCAGCTGCAGGGGGTGTGTGTGTGAGATTGCTGTAGGATGCTGGGGTGCTGACCTTAGCAATGAAGTCCTTCTTCAGCTCCAAGGCTGCCTTCTTCTCCTCCTTGACCTTGGTCTGAGCCAGCGCATTCAGGTCAAAACGTAGGGTCCCCACCTGCCGCCGCAGCTGCTCACGCGCCTCAGTCCTGAACCCAAAGGCAATGGCGTCAAGGCTCAATGATGGTGACCTCCTGGTGATGATGCAAATGACGGTTGCTAAGGTGCTGGCGGTCGCAGTTGTGGTGCTCCTACAGTTGGGGTAGCTCTACATAATGCAACTATGGATTGTGCAGCATGCTGACATCTTGCTGCCACTGCAGCTGCTTGCTTCGCCGCAGGTTAGAAACTCCTTTCGTCCCATGCTTCAGTGGGATTCTGTTGCTGTCGGACCCATAGTGCGCACCAGTAGGCCTTCTCGATGAAAGGTTGCAGGTCAGCATCGATGCGGGCCTCACTGAGGCGGACACGCTCCTTGGTCTCCTCCAGCGAGCTGCGAGCTTGGGTAAAGCCGTCGCGAGTTGACTGGGGCAGGTCCAGGTCGCGGGCCTCGTAGATAATGTCGAAGCCCTTCTCGCGGACCGAACGGTCATCAAAGAGATCCACGGGGGTAGCCGCGCCATATGAAGCACCCGCTGAAGCGAGCGTGGCAGCGCCAGCCAGAAAGCCGCTAAGGACCTACATGCCAGCACCCGCCCACATTGTTTGCGAACATAGCCAGTCACATAATGGGGACGCATCGCAAAGTTACCCGCACTCACTGCGCGCCGGGATTCCGCAGAGGCCTGCACAACCACTGACGATCTGCAACAGCGAGTACATGCATGAAAAGAGCTGCCAGGTGGCTTTAGACACAGAGGGGAAGCCCGTTCTGCACATCTTTCCCGCACCTGCGCGATGCTGGGCGGGCAGATACCTGAGACCTGCGGGAATCAAACAAACCGGCCAATAGGTGAAGTCCAGTGTTCGACGATGGCCCGAAGTAGCGACCTTACCTAGACGCAATGGCGGACATGGTGGCCATCTCTGCTGTCAGCTGTGTTGCAGGTAGATCGGTCAGGCGCGCTTTATCGCTACTAGCAGATTAGCAAGATCGATACACCTCACTCCCTTCGTGAGACATGTAAAAGTTCCATGTGTACTATTTTCATCGCTATGGAGGGTGACCACCGCGTGGTTCAATCTCGGCGGATGTGAGGTCCCTTGCGCTCCCAATATAGGCTTGAGCCATGCATTACCCTTGCTGGCGCATGTAACGACATTGTCAGTACCGGTAAGTCACTAATTTGTGAAGCCCAGCGCCCTTTGGGCCAAGTACCTGTTTTCGGCAATGAACCCATACCCGAGAGGGCATGCAGTGGCAGTTGGCAAATATCATGCAGGAGACTTCATGCGATGGGATAAGAGACACACATTCAGCAGTACACAGCAGCTGAGCATCAGCATCAGCAGGAAAAGGTGCAGCAACTGCAGCAGCAGCGGCAGGAACAAAAGCAGCAGCTGCACATCACCCTGAAGCGGCGCAACTGTGTAGCCGCAGCTGCTTCAATACTGTGTAGCTAAAGCGGCGCAACTGTGTAGCCGCAGCTCCCGCCCCGCCCCGCCCCGCCCCGCCCCGCCCCGCCCCGCCCCGCCCCGCCCCGCCCCGCCCCGCCCCGCCCCGCCCCGCCCCGCCCCGCCCCGCCCCGCCCCGCCCCGCCCCGCCCCGCCCCGCCCCGCCCCGCCCCGCCCCGCCCCGCCCCGCCCCGCCCCGCCCCGCCCCGCCCCGCCCCGCCCCGCCCCGCCCCGCCCCGCCCCGCCCCGCCCCGCCCCGCCCCGCCCCGCCCCGCCCCGCCCCGCCCCGCCCCGCCCCGCCCCGCCCCGCCCCGCCCCGCCCCGCCCCGCCCCGCCCCGCCCCGCCCCGCCCCGCCCCGCCCCGCCCCGCCCCGCCCCGCCCCGCCCCGCCCCGCCCCGCCCCGCCCCGCCCCGCCCCGCCCCGCCCCGCCCCGCCCCGCCCCGCCCCGCCCCGCCCCGCCCCGCCCCGCCCCGCCCCGCCCCGCCCCGCCCCGCCCCGCCCCCGCCCCGCCCCGCCCCGCCCCGCCCCGCCCCGCCCCGCCCCGCCCCGCCCCGCCCCGCCCCGCCCCGCCCCGCCCCGCCCCGCCCCGCCCCGCCCCGCCCCGCCCCGCCCCGCCCCGCCCCGCCCCGCCCCGCCCCGCCCCGCCCCGCCCCGCCCCGCCCCGCCCCGCCCCGCCCCGCCCCGCCCCGCCCCGCCCCGCCCCGCCCCGCCCCGCCCCGCCCCGCCCCGCCCCGCCCCGCCCCGCCCCGCCCCGCCCCGCCCCGCCCCGCCCCGCCCCGCCCCGCCCCGCCCCGCCCCGCCCCGCCCCGCCCCGCCCCGCCCCGCCCCGCCCCGCCCCGCCCCGCCCCGCCCCGCCCCGCCCCGCCCCGCCCCGCCCCGCCCCGCCCCGCCCCGCCCCGCCCCGCCCCGCCCCGCCCCGCCCCGCCCCGCCCCGCCCCGCCCCGCCCCGCCCCGCCCCGCCCCGCCCCGCCCCGCCCCGCCCCGCCCCGCCCCGCCCCGCCCCGCCCCGCCCCGCCCCGCCCCGCCCCGCCCCGCCCCGCCCCGCCCCGCCCCGCCCCGCCCCGCCCCGCCCCGCCCCGCCCCGCCCCGCCCCGCCCCGCCCCGCCCCGCCCCGCCCCGCCCCGCCCCGCCCCGCCCCGCCCCGCCCCGCCCCGCCCCGCCCCGCCCCGCCCCGCCCCGCCCCGCCCCGCCCCGCCCCGCCCCGCCCCGCCCCGCCCCGCCCCGCCCCGCCCCGCCCCGCCCCGCCCCGCCCCGCCCCGCCCCGCCCCGCCCCGCCCCGCCCCGCCCCGCCCCGCCCCGCCCCGCCCCGCCCCGCCCCGCCCCGCCCCGCCCCGCCCCGCCCCGCCCCGCCCCGCCCCGCCCCGCCCCGCCCCGCCCCGCCCCGCCCCGCCCCGCCCCGCCCCGCCCCTATAGAAGCTCGAGCCAGACGAGCGGTCGCAGCAATGATTGCATGTCCTTTGAGGGCTCATAACGTGAACATTGATTTGGATGCTTGGCCGAAAATGGCCTATTGACTGATCAACTATTCTTAGATGATGAGATTGCAGACTATTCTTGCATCATGAGGGTTACCTAACGAGTAGAAGGTCATAAGAAGATGAATGAGTGATGTCAGATGTGTAGGGAGCGTCCCGAGCCCGTATAACCTAACACGTAGCATGTTCGCGCATAACTGTTACAGACTCGCACTACAAAGAGGGTCGCGGTGTATGTTACATGTTGTGTACCACTTGACTATGTAACATGAACACTAGTACAGCGGGCCCGTCCGACAGCGGACGGGGCACACGGACCAAGCTGCGGCCTCCGGCCACAATGCTCTTGCACCAGTCCTTGCACCAGCTCTTGCACCAGGCCACAGTGCTGAGTCTAACTGCTGGATGTGTGAGTTTGAGTGCTGAGTCTGAGTAAGTGAGTCCAACTGTGACAGCAATGGCTGTGTCTGCCTCATCGGTGTCAGGGCCAGCAGGCTATGCAGCTAACACCTCACTGTACACAACATTACCTGTAGGGTTGGCCTGAAGCGTATGCGGCAACTAAAATGATGGTAAATACGTATGTATATACTGTATGCATAGGTCCGTAGGGCGAACCGTAGGTGCAAGGTCATCATTTTGCGAAAGTGAGTGTGCAGTTACAGTTGCAGGTGCTACCCTGACCGGCTGCCCTGCTGCTGCCCTACCCTGACCGGCTGCCTTGAAGCCCTGCTGCTGCCCTAATCTGAGCGGCTGACCTGATGCCCTGCTGCTGCCCTATCCTGACCGGCTGCCCTGATGCCCTGCTGCGCTGCTGCAGCCCTACCCTGATGGCTGCCCGGCTGACCTGCTGCTGCCCTACCCTGACCGGCTGCCCTGCTGCTGCCCTACCCTGATGGCTGCCCTGCTGCTGCCCTACCCTGACCGGCTGCCCTGATGCCCTGCTGCCCTGCTGCTGCCCTACCCTGATGGCTGCCAAGCTGACCTGCTGCTGCCCTACCCTGACCGGCTGCCCTGATGCCCTGCTGCTGCCCTACCCTGATGGCTGCCCTGCTGCTGCCCTACCCTGACCGGCTGCCCTGATGCCCTGCTGCTGCCCTACCCTGACCGGCTGATGCCCTACCCTGACTTGTTGCCCTGCTGCTGCCCTACCCTGACCGGCTTCCCGGCTGCCCTGCTGCTGCCCTACCCTGACCGGCTTCCCGGCTGCCCTGCTGCTGCCCTACCCTGACCGGCTGCCCTGCTGCTGCCCTACCCTGACCGGCTGCCCTGATGCCCTGCTGCTGCCCTACCCTGACCGGCTGCCCTGATGCCCTGCTGCTGCCCTACCCTGATGGCTGCCCTGCTGCTGCCCTACCCTGACCGGCTGCCCTGATGCCCTGCTGCTGCCCTACCCTGACCGGCTGCTGCCCTACCCTGACTTGTTGCCCTGCTGCTGCCCTACCCTGACCGGCTTCCCGGCTGCCCTGCAGCTGCCCTACCCTGACCGGCTGCCCTGATGCGCTGCTGCTGCCCTACCCTGATGGCTGCCCGGCTGCCCTACCCTGACCGGCTGCCCTGCTGCCCTGCTGCTGCCCTACCGTGACCGGCTGTCCTGATGCCCTGCTGCTGCCCTACCCTTACCGGCTGCCCTGCTGCTGCCCTACCCTGATGGCTGCCATGCTGCTGCCCTACCCTGACCGGCTTCCCGGCTGCCCTGCTGCTGCCCTACCCTGACTTGTTGCCCTGCTGCTGCCCTACCCTGACCGGCTGCCCTGATGCCCTGCTGCTGCCCTACCCTGACCGGCTGCACTGATGCCCTGCTGCTGCCCTACCCTGACCGGCTTCCCAGCTGCCCTGCTGCTGCCCTACCCTGACCGGCTTCCCGGCTGCCCTGCTGCTGCCCTACCCTGACCGGCTGCCCTGCTGCTGCCCTACCCTGACCGGCTGCCCTGATGCCCTGCTGCTGCCCTACCCTGACCGGCTGCCCTGATGCGCTGCTGCTGCCCTACCCTGATGGCTGCCCGGCTGCCCTGCTGCTGACCTACCCTGACCGGCTTCCCAGCTGCCATGCTGCTGCCCTACCCTGACCGGCTTCCCGGCTGCCCTGCTGCTGCCCTACCCTGACCGGCTGCCCTGCTGCTGCCCTACCCTGACCGGCTGCCCTGCTGCTGCCCTACCCTGACCGGCTGCCCTGCTGCTGCCCTACCCTGACCGGCTGCCCTGCTGCTGCCCTACCCTGACCGGCTGCCCTGATGCCCTGCTGCTGCCCTACCCTGACCGGCTGCCCTGATGCCCTGCTGCTGCCCTACCCTGATGGCTGCCAAGCTGACCTGCTGCTGCCCTACCCTGACCGGCTGCCCTGATGCCCTGCTGCTGCCCTACCCTGATGGCTGCCAAGCTGACCTGCTGCTGCCCTACCCTGACCGGCTGCCCTGATGCCCTGCTGCTGCCCTACCCTGATGGCTGCCCTGCTGCTGCCCTACCCTGACCGGCTGCCCTGATGCCCTGCTGCTGCCCTACCCTGACCGGCTGCTGCCCTACCCTGACTTGTTGCCCTGCTGCTGCCCTACCCTGACCGGCTTCCCGGCTGCCCTGCAGCTGCCCTACCCTGACCGGCTGCCCTGATGCGCTGCTGCTGCCCTACCCTGATGGCTGCCCGGCTGCCCTGCTGCTGACCTACCCTGACCGGCTGCCCTGCTGCCCTGCTGCTGCCCTACCCTGACCGGCTGCCCTGATGCCCTGCTGCTGCCCTACCCTGACCGGCTGCACTGATGCCCTGCTGCCCTGCTGCTGCCCTACCCTGACCGGCTTCCCAGCTGCCATGCTGCTGCCCTACCCTGACCGGCTTCCCGGCTGCCCTGCTGCTGCCCTACCCTGACTGGCTGCCCTGCTGCTGCCCTACCCTGACCGGCTGCCCTGATGCCCTGCTGCTGCCCTACCCTGACCGGCTGCCCTGATGCCCTGCTGCTGCCCTACCCTGATGGCTGCCAAGCTGACCTGCTGCTGCCCTACCCTGACCGGCTGCCCTGATGCGCTGCTGCTGCCCTACCCTGATGGCTGCCCGGCTGCCCTGCTGCTGCCCTACCCTGACCGGCTGCCCTGATGCGCTGCTGCTGCCCTACCCTGATGGCTGCCCGGCTGCCCTGCTGCTGCCCTACCCTGACCGGCTGCTGCCCATGTCCGGGTCTCGTCGCCACATTCCTCGTATGCATCAGGTGGTTCCCGTGCAATGACTGTCATGGCTGGCTGGCTGCATATCGCAGCGACTTGCATTTGACCCGCGATTACGGACACACCGCAGTTACGGTGGATTGTGCGCCCTGCACCCTTTGCACTATCACGGTCAAACCTTTGGTATTCGGGGTACGCTACGTATACGTATATGTACGCTACGTACAAAGCCCCATCGATACAGCGTGGCATGGCACGGCTTGAAGGCCAACTGCAATCATCCAGCCTGTTAGAGCGGCACGGAGGAGGGTCGCATGAGGAGGCTATTAGAGCTGGCTACGCTGTAGCTCGTCAGCAGCCGCAGCCAAATGTGGCCGCAGCCATCGTTGGACCTGACTCGTTTGACTTTTTGGCTGTGAACCGTTTGACTTTTTGACCGTCCGCTGACTTTGAACTATCGCTGCGCTGGCTGCATCGCCATCGTTTGCTGAGCCAGGTTCGCTGGTAGCTACTATTTGTGGGGCGTTGGAACCGCAGATCGGAAGTCGATCTCACGGCACAGTGCATCTTTCGCGATTCTGTGCGGAGGGAGTCCTTACATAATTATTGTTAGGCTGTGCGCGCAATCGCAGGCCGTTCCGCCGACCCCCCCCCCTAGCAGTTTTAATAGTATAGATGTACGTACAAGTCCGTACATTTGTCTATCCCGTATATGCGTGATGACGAAAAAGGGCCGCAAGTGCATAAAACTGCTACTGCAGTCTTGGTGGCAAGACTGCTACAGTCAAACAAGGAAGGAGTGGAGAGCAGAAAGAAAAAGTATAGATGCCCCCATGCATCGGCTTGCATCACACTACTGGCGCACTGGAACCCACTGGCCCTCGTTTTTTAGCGTTCCAGCCACTCTAGTAAACCGGAACTGACATAGATTGACACAGTACGCAATACGGCGCCCAAACTGATTTAGTAAGACGACGGACTTTCTGGCACCATAGGAACTACAACGCCTGGACATACAAGACCTGACTTGAGACCCACGACCTGGTTTGTCTGAACGCTCTCGCGACCTGTTCCCGTGACAGCGTCCTGCAGTATCCAGCAAGGCCCCAGGCAGCATGACTTGGTCAAAGCTCCCAATGCTGCTAGCCCTACTGCTCGCTGCCCGCGGGCTTGGTCAGCCAACTGGGCCTTGGATGGTTGGCCGAGCAACTTATTACGGCACGGATGCCTGGAGGTAGGACTGTGAGCAACAGCTAGCAAGCCGGTCAATGGCCGAGCAAACCCCTCCTCATCGACATCATCGCACTGCCCCACACCGTGTTGCGCAGCATCCATAAAGGCAGCTGCGGCTACGGGACAATATACCAAGGTGTGTTCATTCGCCCAGCTAGCTATGCAAGGCACTGCTGTGCGAGGCGATGTGGGTATGAACCGCCACCGTGCAGATGAACCATTGGGTTGGAACGTTGCCGCCATGCCCGACACAGCACCGGGCTACGCGGATAGTTGCGGACGTTGTGTTGAAGTCATGTGCGACCCCAGCGTCATTCGCGACAACTACGGTGGTTCCTTTGACCGAACTCAAGCCTGCTACGACTCCAGCGCATCCCTGGTCGTGCGCATTGTGGATACTTGTCCGTGGTGCGCACCGTCATGCATGTACTCCCCTGCCCCCCTCCCCTCTCCCTCTCACCACTGTCAAAACACCCCCTTGCATCTATCTGTTTATCTGCCTGCAGTACATACCCAGATAATGCTTACAGCAATAAGCGCTGGTGTTGCGAAGACCAGCCTCACTTGGATCTCAGCATCTGGGCATGGGAGCGGGTGAGGCTGGTTACATTTCTGCACACATCGCAGCCATGATGGACAATGCTGATTACAGTTGCTCTATGCCCCCACAGCTCGCTGATACCAAGTATGGAGTCATGGGTCTCAAGTATCGAACGGTCCCATGTGACTACCAGCCCCAAAAGACTGCTGCATTGGCACCTAAGCCATCTGATGCAGGCTACATTCCTCAATGTAAGTGCATGCATTGAAGAGCTGCCATGGTTTACTAGATGTAATCTCAACGTTAAATGACTGGTATGTTAGTAACTATATCTTTGCATTCACTGCCAACATCCCTGCAGCCAAGCGAAACCCGCGCGACTGGCCCGAGTACTGGCCCAACAGTGTCACTCCCAATGTGATCTACCAGGGTGGCTTCGCCTCCCCTTGGGATGCTTCAGCATCCTATCGTACCAGCTTCGACTACAACAGTGTTCCATCCATGTCTGGCAGCGGACGAGCTTTGTGCGCCACAATCCAGCCAAAAGGAGCATTGTCCTTCAAGATGCCATCGGGCGCTATGGAGAACCGCATTGCCCTCCTTGTATGGCTCTATGTTGGGCAAGTGACAGGTGCTGACACCCCAGCTACCCAGGCCATGAGAAATGTCATGGTTGTGCCCAGGGGTCCTCAGGTAAGGTGATCAGCACTGCCATCATGTACAGTCTTGAGCATTTCTGATGCTTTGATCTTCATTTTGATCCAGGGCGACTGCCAACCAGTGAATCTCATCAACCTCTTACCCACTGGTTTTGAGCCAACCTGCACCTACTGCACTGACTACTTCTGGAGGTGCGTGAGTACAGCGCAAGCACTACAGTGCCTCACGGGTTGCACATGTACAGCACTGCTCATGTCACAACACTCATGCTGTCTAAATGCTGCAGGTTTGAGGTATTCCTCTCAGCTTTTGCTGGCTTTGGACCTACTAGCGTGATCAACAATGCCCAGTTTTTCAAAGGATGTGGCAACAATGATGTCGGGGAGTTGTCCAACATAGACATCCGCAACTTCAATGCCAACCCCCAGACAGTTTGCCTGGACCACCTGCAGTTGCAATAGGTGCCCTGCGGGTTGGCTGTACACAACCCAGTTGCTTAGCAGCTCTGGGATGCCAGTGGAGCAGAGCATTGTACACTTTCGGTACTTTCCAGGTCTACGAGATGTCCATATACGAATGAAACTGGTTCGTGTGACATGCAGAAGAATGAGTGGAGTTTGTGCCATGCTCAGCTAGAATTGTAGCTCCAATTTGACAGGAAAGCAGATCAAGAACCAGTAGTGTGGCAGCACACCCAGACATTCGAGACATTAGTGATGATAACGCCACTTTGCTCATAACCCTGTTCTCTGTGTCATTTGTCCATTGATTTGTCCATTGAGGCTCTGGTTCCCAGGTGCAGTGATTTGTTTAGTTTTTCAGCAACTATGTAAAAAGACATTGAACCACATCGGCGCATCCCCATGTTACATGCAATGCACGACCGACCTGGCGTGCACACACATGTCTGGTGCTTTCCTAGCCTGTGTGCACCATGTCCTCAATTCTGCATTGCGAGCTGGTGTGGTGTGCTGAAGCATACTAAATGAGCTGAGTGCTGACCTGGCGACGGACCCAATCTGTGTCCCGTTTCCATGCAGAGCTCCAGGTTGGAGGTAGGGGGGATGGTTCGTTGAAGCTGTGAAACCCTGTGAGCTATTGCTGGAAGTGCTATGGTGGAGTATGGCTGGTCTCAGCTGGCAAGGCTCAAAGGGGGAGGGAAGCTCCTGTGGGCCTGTGAGGCTTCTGCCCGCCATTTCAACAGGAGACCAGGGCGGACGAAAGGTCAGGCTGGCTGCCAAGGGAGGTAGGGGTTGCGGGGCGGAGCCTGGCCGCTGGGCACCCACACGCAGGGCCTCATGAGGCATTCGCTGCTGGCAGCTTGACCCATGCGCTGCTACTGCTGCCAACACAGTCGGCGTCGTTTTCATGGGTGTTTGCAGTGATGGAGCTGCTGCTGTGCATGCACTGCCGGCACGCTGTGGTGGTGCCTGCAGACAAGGCTGCCATGCTGCTGTTGGTCTGGCAGCTGCCGGGGCAGCAGGTGCTGGGGAGGCGGTTGTTGGGCGGCTGTCAGAGCCTTGGGGCCAGCCAGGCTGCCTAGTCAGGCCTAGGTGAGGCTGCTGGCGCCCTGGCCACTGCCTGCCCTGCACAGCCAGGCAAGCAGGCCCTGCTGCCCCGGCTGCCTGGGCAGGCCCTGCGCCGCACTGTGGCTGATGGGCTGCACCTCTGGACTGCTCGGGCTGCTCAGCACCCTCCCCCTCCTGCTTCTCTCCCTGCTGCTGCCGCTGTTGCTGCTGCCGCATATCCCCCTGCTGCTGCTGCCTTTCCCCCCGCTGCTGCTGCTGTCTCACCCCCTGCTGCTGCTGCCTCACCCCCTGCTGCTGCTGCTGCTGCCTTTCCCCCTGCTGCTGCTGCTGCTGCCTTTCCCCCTGCTGCTGCTGCTGCTGTCTCACCCCCTGCTGCTGCTGCCTCACCCCCTGCTGCTGCTGCTGCCTCTCGCCCTGCTGCCCCCAGGCTCCAAGGGACTCCAGGTGATAGGTTGGTGCTCGGGCCGGGAAGGGCTGGGTGGCCCACCCCTGCCCCTCCACCCCTTCCCACCCCTGTCCTTGGTCAGAATGGCTGCCCTGGGTCCCCCATCCCCCTGCCTGTCCCTGGCTGCTCACCCCTACCTGACCCTCTTCCTCCTCCTCCCCTTTCACAGGCACTGCCAGGCAAGCCACACGGCTCATGAGCGACAAGCCAGCCCACACTGGCTGCCCACACACCAGCCCCTGCCTCTGTCGCCTCCGCCGTCGCTGCCACTGCTGCCACTGCTGCCGCTGATGGTCCTGCATCTCCAGCTGTTGGGGTGTGTCAGCAGCTGCAGGGGGGCTGCAGGGCTGAGGTGATCCAGCCGAGAGGGAAGGGGAGCGGGCCCGCAAGCCGCCCTCCCGCCCCACTCGCCAGGCACTGGCCAGAGTGCTGCCCCAGGCCCCCCGCACAAATCCTAGGGGGCTGGGGCTGCCTTGGCGCTGCCTGCTGCTGCCACGCTGGGGCCCCTGCCCTGGGCAAGCAACTGTTTCTTCCAGAGCTGCAGGGCTGTCAGCAGAAGCTGGGGTGGGGCCGCCCGGGGGGAGCAGCAAGGAGGGGCCCTGACTGGGGTCTGTGGTGCTGCCGTGGCACCGCTGTAGCGCAGGGGTCTGCTGGGTGACAGGGGCAGCAGGCTGCACGTCACCACCCCACACCCCTCCTGCTGCTGTCTGGCCAGCGTTGGTGGAGCTGACGCTAGCAGGTGGGGAGGGCTGGCCGGCAGGGCTGCTGTCTGGGATACAGCCTTCGAGGCCGGCATGGCATGGAGGGCCTGGGTTTGCAGCAGCATGAGCGACTGCTGGGGGATGGCTGGGTCCGCTCCCAGCACTGCTGCCGTGGAGCAGTCTGGTGCGGGAGGCGGGAGGTAGGGGACTCGGGGGGATGCTGGACTGCTCTCTCGCGTGGCTGCTGCTGGGGCGAGGGGGTCCCAGCCACCATGCCCCTGTGCTGCCTGAGCTCCCCACCCCCCCTCTGCTGCCGGGGCGGGACAGGCCAGGGGCTGTGGGTGGGCGGGGAACCGCCTGCATGGGGCCATGGAGGCAGGCGTGAGGGGCATGCAGCAGTAGGGGTGGGGTGGGGTTGGGGTGCAGGGGCGTGCATGTATTGCTTGCTGGGGTGATGAGGTGGCTGTGCCTGATGGCCATGACTGCTGTGTTGTGACATGACTACTGTGTTGTCATGACTCTCTGCCATAAATGTGTGGTGGTGGTGGTGGTGGTGGTGGTGATGGTGGTCACACAACTATGGCAGGGAGGTGCTGTGTGACTGTGTGGACTCACCGGCCCGCTGCCAGCCTGCCCTCTTGTAGAGGCAGCCAAGCTGGCTTGCCTGGACGGGTTCCAAGGTGTGACCTCATCGTCAACAGGCAACACGTCTGCAAGGCCCCATCTACTTGCTGCTGACTCATCAGCTCCGCCAGGCAAGCCAGGGTCAGAGTCATCCACCAAGGCTAGAGCTTGGCTGGCCCGCTGGCTGTTGGTGCGCGACAGGGTCGCATTGGGCAGGTGCTGGGTGCTGCCCTCCAGCGCGCTGCTCATTGGCATAGTTGACCCAGGGGCAGGGCTGCAGGTGGGCGCCTTCTAATAAACCATGCTTTTCACTGCTGCCTGCCTGCTCAGCTTGGTCCATCTGGGTGCAGAGGCAAGCAAGATACATCACTCTTACTGGTTACTGGACATCAGCTATAGGCTGCTTGTCTGTAATGTGCAATGTCATTCAACTTGGCAGGGAGTCCCAGTGGAGGCTGGCAGACCCAGCACATCTGTTAGGCCTCACGGCTCTAGGGACGGGCACCTGCTTTCGATCGACAAACCCGCACCCTAACTAGGTGCAGAGGCAACGTTGGCCGCAACACTCTGCCTGGGCCGCACTGCTATCATTCACCGCTGATAGACTGATACGTACTGCTCGAGGGCGGCTCGCGCACCACTCGCGGCGCCCGCACCCTACATGTCGTGCTACTCACATGTTGCACGCATTCAGATGGCGCTACCAGCTCAGCTCATGTTGTGTTGATTGCCTTAACTGCGGCCTGTAGATGTCAAATGTCATTGAGAAATGGCATGCATAGGGCGGGGGTGAGCTGCAGGGCTGAGGCGAGCTGTATGCCATTGGCGTGAGCCACTGAGTCTATCGGTATTCCTAGAGTGGCAGAGGTTTTGAAAACCCTGCATCTTATCCTGGAGAGTTGATAAACTACTCAACAGCAGGTCAGGCCGCCCCAACATGGGGTTAGTAATGTTCATGCAACTACTCTCTAAATACCGCATCGTGTTCAATAGCGTTTGTCACATTGGCAGCCACGGTTTAGTCCGCGTAATCTGACCATCAGCGCTAGCCATTGGAGTCTTTGCTCGCGTACTGCCACATGTGCCCGCGAACAAATCACAGCGGCGAGACGGGTCTCCTTGGCACGGTGAGCCGCATCGCTGTGGCCCCATCTACCTAGCGTAGTGAGCTGGTTGTGCACAAATGGAATGTCCGGCTGACACCCAACGCGATGTCTGCCGGGCGTGCAGGGCACCTTGACGGGGTGATTGAAGCATCGTCTCATGTTCGCTCCTCGCCGAATACATCAATTGGGTCGGCGCTCACTAAGGTATCACCGGGTTACACCCCCCCTCCTCCACTGTGTCCTCCACTGTGTTGCAACCGTTGCACCTAGAGAAAAAGCGACATGAAATGTTTGTTCTTGACCCGTTAAGGCATCTCGTGAAGCAAACCGCACATCAAACAACCCAGGCCTCTATCTGTTTGACATCTTCAAAGTGACATCATGTTCTCCAAGCAGAATCAGGGCTACGGGGCTGTGGAGTGGCAGTTGAGCTATGAAACTTTGCACGCAGGTGGATGGCATGTAGGGGAGTGTAACTCTCAGAGGAGCCGAGTCCTGATTCGGTCATGGTGTGGAGCTGTGTGACTGACTGCATGGCCCTGACCCCGAAATCGGCTAAGGGAGTTGGGGGTCACCGACCAAAGTGAGCTCTTGGCTTAGCTGAGTATGAGCGTTTGTAACACTGTCTTACAGGAGCTTAACCTAGTAAGTAGCATGTTGTAAGTCCGAATGGTCGAGCTGTGGCATTGCCCTCTAGGTATGGCCCATACCGTATGGGGGGGAGGTGGGCTCAGTGCCACATTGCCGCAACCGCTTTCCGATCCGACTGCTGCTGCTGATGCGCGTGCTCGTGTAGAGCAGCCTAAGCGACGCGGGCGGTCGCAGCGATGACTGCATGCTCCGCAACGGCTCAAATTTGAATGCTCTAACTTTGATGCTTTGCTGTGCACGGCCTACTGACTCAATAACTATTCTGGATGGGAGAAAGGTAGCTGGCTGGGTTGGCTACATTGTGAATCATCTAGCATTAAATTTGGCGCAGCGAGTGCAGAGTTACAGCCGTCCTACTACCAGGGGTCGGTTTACTGCCATTTTTTGAATGTTGGGAGCGCCTGACAGCAGGTAGTGACTGGTGAAATTGAGGCCCCTACTGTGGCCCCCACCCTGGGTTTCGCGTCAAGCGATGAGTGCACTGTTTGTGTGGTACTGCCTATTCTTGCCGCGCCTTTGTCATGGTAGACGAAACGAGCCAACCAGGCCTTCCTCTCCAACTGTAACGGAGCTGAGACCAGGGAGCCTGTGAGGGCGGGAGAGCGAGACAGGACCCGGGGTCAGATAGAGTTCTGAGCCAAGGTTACAACATAGCAGAGATGACCAACAGAGCACGGCTTACCTGTGAGGGCGGGAGAGCGAGACAGGACCCGGGGTCAAATAGAGTTCTGAGCCAAGGTGCCTGTCTCTGCCCTCACAGAGCCTTAAGTACTCAAAACCATTCACATTCTTAGTCATCTACGTGTAAAGGGAAAAGGTGTACGTAAACTGTGAACTTCTGTGCTCGGTGCATCCGCCTAGGTTCGGAGCACCTTGCACAGAGAACAACAGAAGCATCCACTGTAAGAAAAGAACAAGTACTCAGTTCGCTAAAGATCAGACATGCAAGTCAGTTTAAAAGATGCAAGCCGCCCATGCTGCGCATGTCCACTACATTCACCCCCCCTGGAAAAAAGATGTTTAGCCTCTAAACATGCTACCTGCGCTTCTTAGGAGCCTTAGCTTGCTTGCACTGATGACAGAGCCAGGCACCACGAGGCACAGAACGAAGTGGGGGTGACAGGCACGTGATGTGAAAACCCTTGTCGCATTGATCACAAAGCAACATCGGAGGCCGCGGTGAACGGCTGGCGCAGACTTGGCAGGCAGGGTCGTCGTCAACCGGGGCATGATGGCGGGCGGTGTAATCCCGGATTAAGGCGGCGACCGCGTCCTGCTGCGCGAGTGCAGGCCCCCACTCCCAGGAGTTGAAGGAGTCGTCGTAGCCAGCCCACTTGATGAGGTACTGAAAAGCGTGCTGCGCGTCGTTCCAGCGACGACCCAGGATGGCTTCCACCGTGAAGTAAGCCTCGCCGTCGATGATCACGGGCGAAGGCTGAAGCTCCACGGTGCGCTCAGGGAAAGAGGAGGAGGAAAGGTAGTGGCGTAGGCGGCTGATGTGGAAGGTGGGGAGGATACGCATGGAGGAAGGGAGGTCGAGCTTGTAGGAGACCGGGGAGTGCTTGGCCAGGACCTTGAAGGGCCCCACAAAGCGAGGCTGGAGCTTGGCGCTGTTGACAGCAGTCTGCAGGTTCAGGTTGGCACAGCTGAGCAGCACAAGATCACCGACCTCAAACTCCTCATGGCGGCGGTGCTCGTCAGCATGCAGCTTCTGGGTGTCAATGGAGCGCTGCAGGGCTGAGCGGGCGGCGGTAAGGTTGTTGCGCATGGAGGTGACGAAGTCCTCAGCTGCCTGGCTGGGCACAAGGGTGGGAGGGGAGAGCAAGAGAGCAGAGGGTGTGGTGGGGTGTTGGCCGTAGTTCAGGTAGAAGGGGGTGAAGCCGGTGCCAACGTGCTCAGAGCTGTTGTAGGCAAACTCCACGGCTGCAAGGTGTTGGTCCCAGTCAGTCTTGTGGTCGTTGACGTAGGGCCGTAGCATGTCCTCCACGGTGCGGTTGGCGCGCTCTGTCTGGCCGTCGGTCTGGGGGTGGTAGGCAGAGGAGAGGAGGAGCCGGGTGCCGGTGAGGTGGAAGAGGGAGGTCCAGAAGTCAGATGTGAACTTGGGGTCACGGTCAGAGATGATGGCCTCCGGCAGGCCGTGGTGCTTGAAGATGTGGTCAAAGAAGAGGCGGGCGGTGTCGTGAGCGGTGGCGGTGGTGGTGGTGGGGATGAGGTGGATCATCTTGCTGAGCTTGTCGACGATGGTGAAGATCATGGTGTGGCCGCGGGGAGTGGTTGGAAGGGGCCCAATGAAGTCCATGCTGACCTGCTGCCAATTGCGGGAGGGGATGGGGAGGGGCTGTAGCAGGCCAGGGGGCAGCTGGTTAGTGGCCTTGTTGCGCTGGCACTTGTCGCATGTGCGCACGTACTCATGGACGGTCTTGTGCATCTGCGGCCAATAGAAGTGACGCTGCAACCGCTCCAGAGTCTTGGCACGCCCTAGGTGGGCAGCGGTGTGGGCGTCATGAGCTTCATGCAACAGCTGGGCACGGAGAGGGGAGGAGGGGATGTAGAGGCGGGGGGGGGTGGAGGTGGTGTAGAGGCGGCCTTCAATGACCTGCAGGTGGGTAGGGCTGGAGGGTGAAGGAGGGGAGAGGGCCTGGGACAGGGCTGCTTGGTAGGCCAGGTCTTCGGGCGCATGGCGGTCAAAGGTGGAGAAGAAGGAGGGGTCAGGGTCAACGATGGAGAGGGCGGTGAGTTGGTGGTCAGGGCGACGGGAGAGGGCGTCTGGCACGGTGTGGTGCTTGCCAGCCTTGTGCACAAAGGTGATGTCGAACTCCGCAAGGCGCTGGGTCCACCGCATCTGGCGCCCGGTGAGGTTGGACTGGGTCAGCACATGGGTGGTGGCGCTGTTGTCAGTCTCCACAATGAAGGGACGACCCAGTAGGTAGTGGCGCCAGGTGGTGAGGGCATGGAGCACAGCCAGGAGCTCACGCTCATGGGCTGGGTAGTTGACCTGAGCCGGGTTGAGCTTGCGGCTCTCGTAGGCCACCACGTACTCGGCGCCGGAGGAGTCCTGTTGGGTAAGCACGGCACCAATGGCAAAGAGGGAGGCATCAGTCTTGACAGTGAAGGGGAGGGAGAAGTCAGGGGGACGCACGACGGGGGAGCTGGCCATGGCTGCCTTGATGTCGGCAAAGGCACGCTGCTCAGCCTCGCCCCAACGCCATGGCTGCTCATCACGCAGCAGGTCGGTGAGAGGGAGAACACGGTGGGCATGGTGGTGTAGGAGACGCCGGTAGTAGTTGGCGGTGCCGAGGAACGACCGTAGCTGGTGCTTGTCCTGTGGGGCAGGCCAGTCCAGCACAGCCTTGACCTTGGTGGGGTCTGGCTGGATGCCGGCGGCGGAGACGATGTGGCCCAGGAAGTCCACGGTGTCCAGCCAGAATGCGCACTTGGCCAGGTTGGCGCACAGCTGGTGCTGCCGCAAGAGAGAGAGGGTAAGGTGGAGGTGGCGTTCGTGGTCAGCGGCTGACTTGGAGAACACAAGGATGTCGTCCAGGTAGACAAGCACAAAGTCATCCAGGTGGGGCTTGAAGACATCGTTCATCAGCTGATGGAAGGTGGCAGGGGCATTGCAAAGGCCAAAGGGGAGGACAGTGAATTCATAGTGCCCGTACCGGGTGCGGAAGGCGGTCTTGGGGATGTCGTCCTCAGCCACCCTGATCTGGTGATACCCAGACCGGAGGTCAATCTTGGAAAAGACCTGGGCACCTGACAGCTGGTCCAGCAGATCATCGATGCGGGGGAGGGGGGTAACGGTTCTTGAGGGTCTGCTGGTTGAGGGCACGGAAGTCCACACAGAGGCGCAGGCTGCCGTCCTTCTTGCGCACAAACAACACAGGGGCAGCAAAGGGGGAGGTGGATGGCCGGATGAAACCCTTGGCCAGGAGGTCGTCCAGCTGCTTCTTCAGCTGGTCCAGCTCTGGCTGCGACATGCGGTAGATGGGACGGGGGGAGGGGGCAGGACCGGTGAGATGGATGGTGTGGTCCACGGAGCGGCGGGGCATGTCCTGGACTGCAGGCAGCTCCTTGGGAAAGACAGAGGGGTATTGCTGCACCAGTGCTGCCGCCTTGGGGTGGAGAGGGGGTGGATCAGGGGCAGGGGCGGAGGAAGAGGGTGAGGTAGAGGGGTTGGGCTGCTGGGTGAGCAGGGCCATGAAGACCTCATCATGCCGCGCTGCCCGGCGGAAGCGTGGCGCCGACAGCAGGTTTAGCTGATCCGCTTGGAGTGGGGTGAGTGGGGGTGGGGTCAGGGTGTGGGTGGAGCCGGCGTGATCCAGGCGTACGACGTTGTTGATCCAGTCCACACACGGGTTCTTGGCTGCCAGCCACGGCTTGCCGAGGACGTTGTCAAAGGAAGGGTGAGGGATGTTTGCCATGGAGAGCTGTAAGCGATCGCGATAGGTACCCATGCGGATGGAGCACGGTGGGAGGGTGAAGGTGGGTAGGGTAGTGTGTTTGGGGCCTGGGAGGAGGAGGCGACGGGGGGAGAGGGTGGTAGCCAAGTGCAGCCCATTGCGCATGAGGTACTGCTGGCTGACGATGTTCCCGGTGGCGCCGCTGTCCACCATGAACCTGGCTGGGTGACCAGCAAAGGTGCCATGGAGGATGATCAGCTCTGAGGAGGGGCTGCTGCCACTGGCTGAAAGGGAAGTGAGCACGATGGGGGAGGGCGCAGCAGCGGGGGAAGGGGTGGGGGTAGGGGTGGGAGTGGGAGTGGGCGGGGAGGTGTGGGAACGACAAGGAGCAGGAGGGGGACACGGAGGGGCAGGGGGAGGAGGTAAGGACCGGGGAGCGAGAGAATCGGCCGGCGGCTGGTCCTGAACAGCCAGCACGGCAAAGGGGTTGACATGGAGGAAGGCAGGTGCATCAGCATTGGCACGCTGCAACACAGCTGGGCGGGCTGTCCGGCCAGGCTGGGGAGGGCGAGGAGGGCTGCCACCTAGAGCTGCAGGTAGGGGCAGGGAGAACCGCACGACCTTACGAGGTCGTCCCGGTGGCGTGGAGCCAGCCACAGAAGGCTGCTTCAGAATGCTGCCAGCAGGTCTAACATGCTGCAGGGGTAAGGGCATGGATCTGACAACCTGCAGGGAGGGCCGGCCAGCAGTGTCCACCTTACCAGTGTACGGCTGGCAGGTGGAATGCAGACCAGGGTAGGAGGGTGCAGGGGCAGGGAGGAGGAAGTAAGGTGCGCGGTGGGGACGAGTGCACCGGGGAGGACAAGGAGAGGAGGTGGAAAAGCAGAGGGGCTGGGCGGGGGTGGTGAGAGGGGGTGGGAGGGGGTGGGAGGGGGTGGTGGAAGGGGGTGGTGGGAGGGTCCGGAAGGCGACGTCTAGCGGCGGTCCCCCTTCCGTGGGCCGCTGCTGACGTTTGGGCGGGGAGGGCGGATGGGGCAGTCCTTCATGGTGTGCCCCGCCTTGCGGCAGTAGCTGTCCCGCAGAGCCGCACGCTGAGCATCGGATAGACGAGTGCCACGGCTGCGGCTTGGGCTGGTGTGGAGCATGGCGTCCAGCTCCATGGGCACCGCGGCAGTCTCAGGGCGGGAAGGGCGGGGAGTGGAGGGAGGGCGATAGGAGGAGCGGGAGGCTGAGGTGGAATAGGAGATGGCGTCCACCCGATCCGCGATGGTGGAGGCTTCGGAGAAAGAGGTTGGCTCGCGCAGCTCCAGCTCACGCCGCACTGAGGGCTTGAGGCCCCGGATGAACCGGTCGAGTTGTTCGGCGGGCGAGAGGTCCGTGACCTCCAGGCAGAGCGTTGTGAACTCGCCAAGGTACCGCCGCACGGAGCTCGTTTGGGTGAGAGCTGCCAAGCGGTCCCTTGCATGGCGCAGCCGGTTGACAGGCGCGAACTGCCGCTCGAACGCAGCGACAAAACACGTCCAGGAGGTGAAAGAGCTGACGCTGCTGCGGTACCACAGGAGAGCATGGCCGGAGAGGAGGGTGGCGACGTAGACGATCCGTTGGGCGTCCGTCAGCTCGGAGATAGTGAAAAAGAGATCCACTGCGAATAGCCAAGCCGCCACGTCCGTGGTGCGGCTTCCAGAGAAAGTGGCGGGTGGATTGGCACGGGGCATACGCTGCTGAGGGGCAGGAGCGGGAGGAGGAGGAGGAGCAGGAGCAGGAGCCGGCGCGGGCGCCGCCGGAGTGGTTTGCTGCAGGGACAGTTGCGCGAGCTGCTGTTCCAGCCGCTGGATTGTGGCCTGCTGCTCCAAAAACACACGTTGCATCTGAGCGATCTCTTCCGCGTTCATGGCGGCGCGGGATTAGCGGTGAGAATGCGGAGTGGGAGAGAGGAACGGTGGAGTGGGAGAGACGAGGGAAGAGCACTGCGGTTCCCGAGAGAGAAGGCACCAATGTAACGGAGCTGAGACCAGGGAGCCTGTGAGGGCGGGAGAGCGAGACAGGACCCGGGGTCAGATAGAGTTCTGAGCCAAGGTTACAACATAGCAGAGATGACCAACAGAGCACGGCTTACCTGTGAGGGCGGGAGAGCGAGACAGGACCCGGGGTCAGATAGAGTTCTGAGCCAAGGTGCCTGTCTCTGCCCTCACAGAGCCTTAAGTACTCAAAACCATTCACATTCTTAGTCATCTACGTGTAAAGGGAAAAGGTGTACGTAAACTGTGAACTTCTGTGCTCGGTGCATCCGCCTAGGTTCGGAGCACCTTGCACAGAGAACAACAGAAGCATCCACTGTAAGAAAAGAACAAGTACTCAGTTCGCTAAAGATCAGACATGCAAGTCAGTTTAAAAGATGCAAGCCGCCCATGCTGCGCATGTCCACTACACCAACCAGGCGTCATACTTTGCTCTTCAAGTCCAGCAAACGGCTGCTTGGCCTCCTTACCCTAGCCCTTTAGACAGAACACGGTCAGGCCGCGCACGCTACGTTCCATTCAGCCGCACACTATCCAGCAGTTTCCGATTTGCTAACTGCCAGGTTCCACTCCCGTGCAATGTGTGACCAGGCGGCCATGTTGCTTTGCGATAACCTGGACCCTACCCCATACCGCCTCACCCTACCCTTGCGCAGCGTTTTCAAAAGAGCTTGACGATGCCACACCTGCAAGCAAGAGAGAGCTCAGAGGTCACGGCGGAAGGGCCGCACAAACTACTTCCGGCTCGCATCACTACTCGCGGCAGCAGAGCCTCATGCCAGCTCCTCATGCCTAATGCCAGCAGAGGCACTCGGTCAGCGTCCCATCGAAGAGTCCTCCCTTTCGCAAGCCTTGCTATGGCCTCTGTGTCGATGTCAGTGCCCAACCCGGCTCCATCTTCTGTTGTGGCAACCAAGAAGAAGAAATCGCTTGGGGAGGTTTTTGACTACGCATCGAAGAGTAAGTCCGGAGTGTGCATCTCCGCTGTAAGGCGTCACTGTGCTGCTCCGCTTATAAGGCGCGTCGAGCGACTCATCGTCATGCGACTGTTGCCCCTTCGCAGAGGCCCTTTCCGGCGGTATCCCTGGCATGGTGGCGATGGGCCTGCAAGTGTTGACCCTCATGTGGCTGCGCACCACCATCAATTACCAGTGAGCGGAGCACACTAGCAGCAATGGCCCAACTGCCTGTGCCTGCAACCCCACATGGCAACCCCACTGTCTCGCTTTTCACGTGTGTTAGGAGAGCGACGGCGACAGCTCCCATACAAGCTCCCATGACTCCCCTCATGCTACCCCTGCCCTGATGGAGCTGAAAACCGTCCTGTCCCCTGGTGGCTGCTGCTGCTGCTGCTGATGATGATGATGACCCCTGCTCCATGTGGTACTGGCGCTGTCCCCCTCAGGTACCGCTATGGCACCAGCACCATGCAAGCATTGAACGCGCTGTGGAAGGACGGTGGCATCCCACGCTTCTACCAAGGCCTGGCCCCGGCCCTTATCCAGGTGATGGGTCTATGCTGGGCACTAGGACACACTTCCACTAGGTAGAGGCTCCTTCACCTGCACTGCCCTGCACCGGTCAGATCACACAACCACCCATAGCTATGCAAGTTGACTCACCTCAGATGACCTTGAAGCATAGGGCTAGCTGAGCAGGCTGGTGAGCAGGACGAGAGAGGTTGATGGACTCCCTTGCATTCCTGTGATGGCTGTTGGGAGCTGATAGGATATGCTTTGCACCAGGCTGCACCTGGCTGCCTGCGCACAACACGGTAAGAGTAGGGTCAGCAGTAGGGCGTAGGGTTAGGTGTGTTGGCTGTGGGTGGTGCTGCATAAGGTCAGGTTAAGGGTCGCAACCAAGAGGTGTGTGTGTGTGTGTGTTGGGGTGGCTGTCGGGCAGTGATGCCCGGGGAATGGGATGAGGGGTGGGTGATGGGCTGGGAAGGTCAGGATGGCTGGCCTCTGCTCCAGCTGGTCAGTCCTTCACAGTCCAGGCCAGCCTGCAGCAGGGGCAGCCAGTGCACAGCAGGGGCAGCACCAGTTCTATGTAGGGAACAGCCGTAGTGCAAAGCTAGCTGGAGTAGTCAGAAAGGGATTTGTGTAGCTGCTCCCACAATGCTGAGGCTGCTTGTACGCCGCGTCAGCTACAGTGAGCTTCACCCTAAGGCGCAGGGCAGGCAGTTGATGGCAGGGCAGGCTGGCAGCTGGGGTGTAGTCAGCCATGCACCCGTCACACCAACGTCACACCAATGGGGTGTAGTCAGCCATGCACCCGTCACACCAACGTCACCTTCAGCGTCACCAAGACGTCATGCTGGAGCACATCCTCATCCTGGTCCTGGTCCTGGCCCTGAGCCTGGCTGCTGCTGGCTGTGCAGGGGCCTCTGTCCCGCTTTGGTGACACCGCCGCCAACACCGGGGTTCTGGCTCTGCTGGAGGACGTGGACCTGCCACCGGCTGCCAAGACAGTGGCGGCCTCCCTGGGTGCTGGGCTGTTCCGCATCGCTCTCATGCCGGTTGACGCCATGAAGACCATCATGCAGGCAAGCAGGCTGCGGTCAAGGGAATGCCGGCCAGGCGAGGGGAAGGCAGGGCGGGGCAAGGAGAGGTGAGCGGGGTGGGGCGGGGCGGGGGATGGTGTGTCCTGTGTTCAGCCACGGCAAGCGCCAGCCCCTTTCGCCCTGCCTACCAGCAGCCACCCCTACCCCAGGCTGCCCTCCTCCAGGCCCTGATGCTGTCTTCCTCCTCCAGGCCTGGTGCCACGCCCCTCCTCCCGGCCTGATGCTCTTCTCCTGCCGCAGGTTGAGGGCAAGAAGGGTCTACCCTCGCTTGCGGCCAAGGTGCAGAGAGGTGGACCCACGGTGCTGTACCATGGCGCCCTGGCTGCCTCAGCTGCCACCTTCGTGGGCCACTACCCCTGGTTTGCAATGGTGGGTGCTGGCAGCACGTCCTGACCCAGCCTGACCAGTGTCCAACCTCACCTGCTTTCACCACCCCACTCACCACCCCACTCACCACTCCATCCACCCCCAACTGACCAAGCCATCCCAACCTCAACTGCCACTGCCTCGACGGCCTTGCTGTTACAACAGAGCTTGTACGGGAAGCTTTTCCCTAATGGCTGCATGGCTGCTTAACTTAGCTGTCTAAACCACCTTAATGATGAAGGTGATGATGATGATGATGATGATGATGATGATGATGATGATGATGATGATGAATCATTGGCCAATGACTGCTAAACTGGTACATGATATGCTGTTGGCTACCCTTTCATTGCCTCTCCCTAGCAACCACTTCCACAAACCATCAACCCTTTGAGGTCTGAACAGATTGACTCCACCTCCCCAGGGCTCAGCCACTCCCTCCTCAGCCATTTCCTCCCAGCCTCACACCCCTCCTGCCCGGCCACCTGCTGCTGCAGTACAACACCTTGAATGATGTGCTGCCCAAGTACGATGAGCTGAGTAAGCGGCTCTTGCGGTCTGCCTTCATCGGCTTCTGCTCCTCCTTTGTGTCGGACTGCTGCTCCAACAGCATCCGGGTCATCAAGACAGCCAAGCAGGCCTCCACAGTGCCGGTGACCTACACAGCAGTCGTGCAGGTGGGTCACACAACAGGCTGGATCACACAACAGGCTGGGTCACACAACAGGCTGGATCACATAACAGGCTAGGTCACAACAGGCTGGGTCACACAACAGGCTAGGTCACACAACAGGCTATGTCACACAACAGGCTGGGTCACACAGTGCCACATTGCTAGTGCTACTCATGGCGCCTCCTATGCACCCTACCCAGCTACTTCATACCTAGGTGCAGTGCACTGGAGCGATGTGAACTCTGTTTGTCGAGCATCAGCATGACCGCAACCCTCATAATGGTTGCATGGGAGGGTCAGTTGCAGTGGGGCTGTAGGGGTTGGGTGAGGCTGGCGCTGGCTCCCCTGGCTTGAGCAGGAAATCATTAAGAAGGACGGGGTGGCTGGCTTGATGGGCCGCGGCCTGAGCACCAAGCTGGTGACAAACGGCATTCAGGGCATCCTGTTCTCCGTGCTGTGGCGCCTGGGCCAGGTGAGGGCGGCAGAACGTCACCTACCTCAGCCCTCACCTACCTCAGCCCTCACCTACCTCAGCCCTCACCTACCTCAGCCCTGCGGTGCCGTGGGGCAGCAGTGGGGCGGCAGCAGCCTGTGTTTGGGAGCAAAGCAAGGAGAGGCAATGGCTCAGTGCGTGTGCCAGCAGAGTGGTTGCTTGATGTGCGCATTCGGTGGCAATGGTGTGATGGTGCGGTGCAGGATTACTATGCAAAGAAGGAGAAGGATGAGGCAGCAGCCAAAGCCGCTGCAGAGGCTGCCGCCGCTACCCCTGTCACCTCCACCATCGTGGAAGTGTCCAAAAAGAAGTAAATAGTGGCAATAGATGTTGAAAATGGGTTGCCCTGCAGATCTGTTAGGCCTTGCTGCCTTATGATTGGGCACCTGTCTCGGGTCAACACACCCACACCCACTGTGTCCCCCCTTCAGCTGTTATCAGCTTGTTATCAGCCCAGTAAACTGAGCTATGTTTGGCTGTTATCAGCTTGTGTTGGTGCATGTGAGTCATGTCAATTCTAGGCTGCAGTCCTGGTGCAGAGGCAGCGTTTATGCATTCAATGCTCTGGTTGTGCTGGACATGCTTGACATGGGTATGAGCATGAGTCGTGCACTCACTCTGCCGCAGCACTCTGCCCTGGGCTGCACTCCTGTCATTGACCATTATTGGACCGATTTGGACTGGTTGGGGTACACAAACAGAGTGTAAAGGTGTATGCCGCATATGCATTGGAGGAGGGTTAGTCCTCAAAGCGAGAGGTAGATGACATGGAGAGTGGGGGGGTGTTCTTCAGGCACAAGTTGGAAAAGGGAGAGGCCATGCAGGGGGGGCCCATGCACTTTGAAAAGAGTGTGGGTCACACATGGCAGTGAAGGATAGTCGGTGAAGCATTTGTGCTTTGTTCTCAGTGCGTGAGCATGCTTTGGTGAGTGTTGGGCCAGGGTCTTGGCAGAAGGAGTCGAAGTGCTTGCCTGCCTCGACCCTTAAGCAAGGTTAATCGGTTTTCCCGCCAAAATGTCCTCGTAATCTCAAAAGGCCCAACATGGGTCATGCAAGTATCTTCTCAACTCATCTTTTTTTCATAGCGTTTGTAGCGCGTCATCTGACCATCAGTGCAAGCCATTGCAGTCTTTGCTCACGTACTGCCACATGTGTCGGCGACCAAATCACAGCGGCGAGACGGGTGCCATTGGCGGGTTTCTTGAAACAAATCGCTAGACCAGGCCTCCATCATTTTAATAGTCTTAAATTGACATCATGTTCACCAGACAGGTTGAAGGCTACGGCATACAACGACCCACCATGCTCGCCCCCCCTCCACCCATCACTGCCCACCCCCTCCCAGCCCACTCCCTCCCAGCCCACCCCTCCCAGAGCACCACTGTGAGAGGGGTGGGCGGTTGGTAGCCCAAGTACCTGAAGAGCGAGACCATTGGTGAGGGCGGGGCGGGGCGGGGTGGGGCGGGGGGTCGAAGGGTGGCTGAAAACAAAGTTGCATGTCTCATTGTGAAAAGGCCATGCACACCTAGCCACGCAGTGCCTTGCATTAGGTTCCTAGTCGCAGCATCTCGCAAATGACAGCCGCAAGAGAAGTACGACTTGCAGGAGAAGTAAAAGCAGAAGCAGCATCGTGGTTCACAACAATGGCTTTGCACCAGGTGGCATGAAAAGCAGCAAGGAACATATACCGGCACAGATGTCGCCACCACCGCACCACACTCCCTATTGAGCAGAGGCAACAGCAGCAGACACAGGACTGTAGAAACGAGCAGGGCTGTGGCTCTGAGCTCAGCACAGGGGGCCATATCAATGGGTAGGGAAGCAACAGCTGCCGTCAGTTGAGGGACAACAGGGACCAACATCATTCTTTGATCATGTATGCGTAGCTCATGTCAATGTACGTGGGATGCGACCATTCAACGTGGGGTACGTACATTCAATCCCATGCACCGGGCTGTCTGGGTTCTTAGCCAATCATCACACATCCACCCACATGCCCTCATCTTTGGCAAAGAGTCCCACTCATGCCTGACAGCTCTTCTCTGCAGCCATTTGTTCGTGTATCAACACTGCGACCCAGACACGCTGGCAGCCTGGACTGGCCTGGGCTGGGCTGGGCAACAGCTGTCACTCATGTGAGTTGCGTAACATCTGGCACCATGGATCTTTGCATTCGTAAGGGGCACCTTGTAGGCATGGAGTCTGCTGTAGTGCCCTGCAGGCATGCAGTTGATTTCTGCATGGAGTGTTCATGCTTGTTCATGCTCAGGTCTGCTGCAGATTCTTAGCTGAGCTGCAGCCCTGGTGCCATGAGGCCCAGCCTGTCCGCTGCCTCCAGCTGGCCCCTGCTGGTGTGTGCCGCCAGGGACACCTGCACCAGGGCCACCTGGCCAGGGATGCCACGCAGCTCCCTGCAGCCTAAGGGCCGGGCCACCAGGGACGGCAGCAGTCCAGGCAAGGCCAGCGGCTGACCCTGACTGCATAGGAAAGATGTGGATAGACGGTCCGCACCCTCCTCCTCAGCCTTGCTCCCTGCCTGACTGTGGCCGTGCAGCTGGAGCTGGAGCTGGTGCCACTGCTCAGCCAAGCTGGCGCCACCGCTCTGCTGGGCGATACATGGCGTGACCTCGTCCACAGTCAGCACAGCAGGCCTAGGGGCAGGGCTGGCAACAGCTTCTGAAGCATGTCTAAGGTTTGAGGGCAACCGGGGCTTCTTGGTATGCAGCGTAGCGCTGTGTGCTGACTTGGCCAAGGTCATGGAGCTGTCTTTCTGCCTAGCCTGCTCTGTCCAGCTGGCAGAGCTGGTGGGCAGCTGAGCAGCGGCGGGCGAGGCCTCCACCAGCGCTGTATCATAAAGCTGGGATGGCTTGCAGCTGGCATGTGCATGGTCCCATACCGTTTGGGAGCACCACACCTGCAGCAGCATCAGACATGGCCAGACCAGGTCAGCTGGTTGCCATCATACATTGCATGGCGGGCTGAAGTGGCTGAAGTGGGACGGCTGGAGCGCCATTGACAGCTACGTTTTCGTCTGCTATATACCCATGATATGGTGCTGATGGCTGGCAGTCCACCACTCCTCAGCACAAACAATCTTATCTGCCCCTCACACTACCAGCACCTGAGCATTGGAGCATGCCCAGATGAAGTAGAGCAAATCAGGTAAGCTTCACCATCATCTGTGGAGTAGCAGGGTAGCACTGCGTTGCCCTGCCCAGTCCTCCCACCTGCCCTGACGCTGCCAGGCCATTGATGCGGGCGGCCCTGTTGAGGCAGCGGCCCCGGTAGTTGAAGCGGCCGTTAGCTGGTGTGAGGTCACAGGCCACCTCACCCACATCCACACCAGCCTGCGGGAGCAGAGCGCTGCGGTGTCAGCAAGGGCTGCTGCCTGCAGTCAGTGGCTGGCCATCAGGTGCCAGGCCAGGTGGTGAGGTGGGAGGCCAGGGGCCACCAGGGGCAGGCAGGGCTCACCTTGAGGCGCAGGCCACGCAGGAGGCGCACAGAGTGGCTGGGGGTGACGGTGCTGCAGCCAGCCTGGCCAAACCCAGCTGTGGATGATCCTGCTGCTGCTGAGCTGTCAGTTGCTGTTGTGTAGCTGCTGACTTGTTGCTCGGTCATCATTTCCTCCCCAAACAAGCTGTCCAGCAGTGCCTGGGGCCATTCCAGGTCCATGCAGGTGGTGAGGGTGAGCAGCGCCCAATGCAGGCACTGCAGGCTGGAGGAGAAGGCGGCCAGCACCATGCCATCCTCATCCGCACTGGACACCAAGTAGCCAGCAGGCAGCTGCCGCCCAGCTACATGCAGCAGCACTCGCTGGGCAGTGGCCTGGTACAGGGCCAGGCACTCCTGCAGGCAGGGCAGCATTGAGGGCGCATATGGTTGCTGGCAGGCTGTGCATTGAGCCATGGCTGCCACTCTGCAGCTGTGCTATGGTATGCCAATGACAAGACAGGCACCTGAGCTCACCTTGGCCAGGCAGGGCAGCACCAAAAGGACGTAGGGTGGATGGCTGGCTGTGCGACATACATCTGGCATTCTGCTGGTGGTGCTCACCTATACCACAATGAGGCAGTTTCCTTTGCTCACCTTGGCCAGGCTGGCATCCCACGCCTTGAGTTGTGCCAGGCCCACCACTGACATGAAGACTGTGGCAGCCACACCATACGGAGCTTGCAGAACTCCAGGTTGCAGCTGCCTGGTGGTCCTGTAGGGCAGGCAGCACGCATCACACGGGTCAGAACTGCTGCCATGGGCTGCTGCGACTCATCCGTTGCTGGCTGCCCCCTGTGCCCACTGCCTGACCTCAGCGGCCCCAGGGCCCACAGGCGGTGAGCATGCGCTGCTGTGTCCAGCGTGGCGCAGTACAGGTCCAGGGCGGTGTCGCCGTTGCCCTCCCCCAGCTCCAGCAGGTGCTTGCCCATGTGCACCACGCTGATGCCGGCAGCCCGCAGCTCCTCTACAGGCAGCTGCACAGCCCAAGGCCAGCACATCAGGTTTGATAGGCTACCAGCTGGCTCCAGCCTACTGCCTTGTGCAGCCAACGGCACACTAGGCAGCCCAGGCAGGGAGCTCAGCTGGCGGCTGGCCTACCTTGATGAAGGTGGCAGCACTGAGCGTGACCTGACCTCCATGAGCACAGGCCTGCATGGCAGCAGCAGCAACAGGCCAGCAGCAGCTGGGCAGAGTAGGAGGTGGCCGCAGGTGCAAAGGCCTGCAGAGACAGTCAGAACACACACCTGCACTGCCTTGGCCAGCACCAGCGCTGCCCCGCCATATGTCGTGGAGCTGGCGCCCATGCGGCTTTGCACCAGCACCTCGTCAGCAGCCAGACCGGTGTGCATGCCCTGCAGCAGTGTAGCAGCCCAGGCATGTGGCTGGCAGCAGCAGCCAGTGCCACATGCAGCTGTCCACTCACCACCCTGACCCTGAGGCCCGCCAGCACAGTCAGGGCTGCTGGCTCCTCCACCTCCACCTCACGGTACAGAGCACACAGCCGCTGCCAGCCCACCAGACCAGATCTGGCATGAGCCTGCAAGATAGGCACCAGCATGATTAACTACCAGCACAACTCGCCGCAACCTGCACTCCACTCACCCCACCCAACGCTCACCCCACCCCAGTTTGCTCTGATGCCAGCATGACTTGTCTGAACCTGCACTCTACCACACCCTCACCTTGTCCTGATGCGAAAATATGAGGCCTTACTTTCCCCGTCATGGAATGGGATTGCTCAATACTGCCAGAACTGCTCTAGTGTGCTCAGTGCAGTGCAGCCGGAGGGTGTTTCAGGTCATGTTTGCTTGACATGCTCACCTGACAAATGTGCCATGTGTTGTGCGCCATGGGCCTATGTGGGCCACAAACACAGCCATCTTACCTGGTGCAAGCTTGCATCTGTTGCATCCGATCCCTGAGGGCCACTTGATGAGGCCATGACTGAGGTTTGCTGCTGCTGCCAAGGCTGATTTGCCAGCAAGCTCAGCAGTCCCTGTGAAGCAACAAGCAACAGGCAGCGGGAAATAGCTTGAAAATGGCTGATGCAAGAATTAGCGCGACTATAGAAATGATACCGAACATGCATAGTTGTTGGACATGGCACGCTATGTCACACCTGGCCAAGCTCTGCTGCGGGTTGTAAAGTCCCATTGGCCACCGGGCCAGGCTCCTGCACTGTGCCCTTCTTCTGGCTACGTCCACTTGCTTGGCTTAAACTGCGGCTATGCAGCTGCCACAGGAGCACACTTTCCGACGATTGCCTGGCTGGCAGCACCATGCCCACACCCAGCTTGCTGGACCATACGGAAGAGGGCGCTGTGCATTCTGGCCCTCCCATCACACCCCCTGGTGTGGCCCTGAACAGGTCCAGGCTGACCTCTTGATATGCCTGACCACTGGCGAGGCTGGCAGGGGGGCTGGGTGGTCCTGCAGCCTCCCCTCCCTGCTGCCTGTCACTCATGGCCAGGCTGTTAGGAGGGGCTGGGGAGTCAACCTGCAGCGAGCTCCAGTGTGGGTGAGAGGGTGGGTGAGCAGGTGGGTAAGGGTGCAGGCACGCCAGGGCTAAGCATAAGGGCTGGCCAGGACTGCCTGCTGCCATGAGCGCTGAGGCCCACCGGCTGCACTGCAGCAGCGCATCCTGCAGGGGAGGCACGCACGAAGAGCGGCATGAGAAGAAGGAGGGGCAGTTGGGGAGGAGATGAGGGGCTGTAGAACATGCAGAGAGAGTGAGGCCCCTGGCACAGGCACTCTATCCCTACCCCTACACCACGTCTGGGCGACCCCTGTGGGCCCCGGTGGACTTCAGTAACTGGTCAGGGCAGCACGATGCAGGGAAGGCCCGTCATAGGCACGCCAGAGAGAGCGGGTGGGAGGGTAGCCAGGGCTTGCCCTCAGCAAGAGAGATGCAAGAGAGATGCCAACCCGCTAGGTTACTGTTAACAAACACCATAATGCCCTGGAGCTTCAGCAATGGGTGCCTTCAGATTCCGGCTGTCAACTCGCTTTACTCACCTGCAGCTGGGTGGCAAAGGCGACCGCTGCCTGGGGTGTGTGGAAGCACAACAGGAAGCTGCATGACAGCAGGAGGTGTCAGGGTCAGTGTGCCCAGCCACTGCTCGTTAAGCCAGGCACAGCAGTCCTGCTCTCACCTGTCGCCCTCAGTGGCCCACTCATAGCCTGAGCTGTCCAGGGCCAGCCTCCTGACCTGCAGGCCACAGCAGGCATGCTGAGCTCAGGGTCTGGCTGCACCTGGCTCCTGCACCAGCTGATGACTCACCAGCTCATCGTGCACCTTCATGCTGGCCTCCATCACCCCAGCAGGCAGCGTCTCCTGCATTGGTGCAGCCACACACCAGCTGGCTTCTGGGGCAGGCTAGCACCAAACTGGCGCACAGCACACAAGGCTAACTCAGCTGGCACACCCATGCTGCCCTGTCACTGGCCTCACCCAGAGCTTGCTGGAGCCCTGCACATCCGTAATGACCAGGGTGGCCTTGTCACCAGCAGCAGGCGGCAGCACATGGCCCAGCAGGGAGCGCTGCAGCTTGGCATTGCGGCGCAGGTGGGTGATGATGACGAGCAGCAGCACCATCACCGCAAGGCACAATCCCACTGGCACGGCAATGACGGAGGCCAGCAGGGGTGTGCTCAGTGCTGGTCCGCCTGCAGCACAACACACACGAGACAGGTAGCGGCCAGGCAGCAACACCTCACTGCCACTCTGTGTGTCAGATCTGTGCTTCCTTGCTGCAGACCATCCTACCTGCCAGTGGTGGTGATGGGCTGGGAGGTGTTGGTGGAGGCGGCTGGGTGGGAGGCACAAAGCCAGTGGTGCCCCACAGCTGCTCCCTGAAGGCTGCTGCGCCCAGGCTGTCCCTCACTGCCCTCAGGCCAGAGGTCATGGAGGTCATGGCGGCAGCAAAGTCAGCTGGGCTGCCGGCACTGCGGGGAACCTGCACCACAGGGCAGCTAGCAGCCAGGCACTAATTGGCCCTCTCATCAAGTGAGGGTGATCAAAAGTGGGTCAGCAAGAGCCAGATACAGCTCTTGTTGTGCTTTGTGGGTGAAGTGTGGGTAAGTAGGATTAGGGTAGAGATTGCCTTGCGCCTCACCAAGGGGTTGCTGCAGCCGATGAGGGCCAGCAGGGCACTTTGGGTGTAGGACAGGGGCTTCTGGCTAGCTGCAAGTAAGCAGGGTACACATGAATGCCTCCATGCAAGAACTTCGCTCTAGCCGCAAGGTTTTGGCAGCTGTGCCCTTACCTGCCACCCTGAAGTCCATGGCTGTACCAGGTAGCGTCAGGGTGGCTTCCAAGGCTTTGGCATAAGACTGCAGTGTGCAAGGCCGACATTCAGACGCCTCACACCACACACCGACATACGGACACCAAGGTGCTGAGACGGGTGCAGATGCCAGTGCCAGGCACCGCACCTACCGCGACGTCACTGTAGTTGTAACCATTGATCTTCCAGGAGGTGATGCCTGGTTGGTCAAGAGGCTCTCCAGGCATCCATCCAAGCAAGCCTGCACATGAATGACACTTGTCTGGCTTCAATTGACAACACTGGCTTAAAGAGGTGGGGTAGGGTAAGCTGTACCTGATGTCCTTATTGGTGCACCTGGGTTGTAGGGGTTTTGCATGGAGGCCTGCATGGTCAGGAGACCCAACAAGCCATCCTCACCTAAGCAACAAATCAAAAGGTACAGAAATACTGCACCCCACGCTTCTGGCACTGCGGCACATTGGGCGAGTCTTGGCAAGCAATGTTGGCCACACCGCAACTCTCATGACTCTCACCTTTGTGATGTTGGGGCTGCCTGCAGGTGATGGCAAAGGCAGTTAACACATTAGCAAGGCTGGTGACAGGTAACGGCTGTAAAGGCTACTGCCATTGGTAGCACTGACACCTCAGCAGTTCAACTCTTGTAACACTCACCCATGAAAGCTATCAGGTTGAAGACAGCGGTTTGCAAGTGCAGTGGCACTTGACTAGTCATAGACACCATCTGCGCCGCTGCATAACGTGTAGGAGATAGGTTTGCCACCAGCCCTCCCTGCCTGCAAGCTTGCAAAGCGCATGCATGGGTTGGCTTCCACCCCATTTTTTGAGAAGCCAATGTTCTCCAGCAGCTGCTCTATCTGCTCTGCTCACATGCTGGCTCGCTGGCTGTTGCACAGCTGGGCAGTGCAGGGCACCAGCTGCATGGTGTTGCGGTCCAACACCTCGGTGCTGGCAGGCAGCGGAGACATGGTCAGCTGCCTGCAACCAGGTGACAGGGCAGTAGCGTGGCAAGGCAGCACCAAACCTTGGACAGCAACACTAGTCGCTGCAGATCTGGTTGCCAACCCCTACCTGCCTAGCGTGGACAAGGTGTACTGTACTTGCAGCTGCTTCACTTACCCTGAAAACTGCCAGTTGCTGTACATGGGGTGAAGGGATTTAAAGAGGGTCTGACTGGCCAAAGCAATGGCACATTGAGCAAAGTCCACAGAGTAGACTCCATCGAAGGAGCGCATGAAGGGTGACAGCTCCCACATGATGCGCAGCACCTGCAGGCACAGACTGGCCTAGTGGGCACAAGCACATAGCCAGGGCTGGCAGCACCTGGACTGGCTGGCGCGGTATGATCCCAAGGCATGCCTACCCTCGATGCCATGCCATGCCTTCCCATCCCATGCTTACAAGTTATTAACATATGTTGTTTGGTTGTGTTGATGCAAAGCTGCTGGCCTCACCCCACCTTGAGCATGGCTGTGTTGTTGGTCAGGGGCTCCAGGGTCAGTGGGTCATACAGCCAGCCCTGCGTCACGCCGCCTGTCTGCATGATGCTGGCCATCACCGCGTACATCACCACACTGCTGTCAGTAGCCACCGGTATGCACAGCGCATGGCGGGGCCTGCCCGTCACTGGGTCGCTGGCAGTGGCGTTGACCTGGCGCATCACCGCCGCCAGCTCCTGCCAGGTGTCAGGGTAGAAGGACAGCCGACCAGCCTCGCTCAGCACTGGCCGGCTGATGTTGTACGCTGAGGTGAGGAGAGGCCAGTTCACGTACATTAGGAGGGGTTGTTCCATTGTTGGGATACCTACCACCTGCCAAGGGTATGCAGGAGTCAGCTCTGTTGTAAGAGAAGCAGGGTTGGGTGACAGTGGCGCACAAAATGTTTCAGCAGTGGCAAACTGAACTCTATCGAGCTTCGGGATTTACCTGCTGGTTGAACCTGCTGCTCAACAAGTTGCCATATGCTGGAAGGTCACTCCAGGCAATGTCCTGCACATGCACAGACATATGTATGCTGCAGGTTTGTCATCATCTCATCTCACAGTCTTTGTCACCATCTCACAATCTGTGTCATCACAATGTGTGGTGCGTCTTCCTGCAGATTGTTATGCTACATGGCCTGCCAGGTCAGATTCACATGTTAATCAACTTTTTGTTACCTAATGCGCTCACCACGCATTCCCAGCATGCAAGCAGGAGAGTCTGGACAGCAGGTTTACCTCTCCAGTGTTGTTGACTATGTAGGGGTTGATGTTGCGTAGAGCACCAGCAGCACACAGATCACCAAGAAGGTGAGAAGGGAGCATAGCAGCGTCCCAGGTCAGGTCTGACCCTGTTTTGCCTGCCTAAGCACAAGCATAGTAGAGATTGTTAGGTGTGGTACTGTGCGTTGTCTGGGAGTCATTGCGCTCACTCAGGATGTAACCTCACCTTCATATCTGGATTCAGCAGGTAGGTCATGTCTGTAAACGACCCGCCCTTGACAGTGACTGCAATCTTCGTTGCTTGCGTAAAGAACCTGGCAGTGGAGGACAAAATGTTCTCCGCCCCACCTTGCACCAGCATCCTAAGGGGCTACAAAGCATAGAGATACAAGGGTGAATGGAGCTCATCTTCTGGAACATGCTAGCGTAGCTTATCCCTCTAAACTTACTCGAAGCACAGTTGCAGATGAGCCAAAGCACCCCTGTAGCAACTCATTGGTGCTGTTTTGCAGGATTTTATTGAAGTCGCTATCCACACCTAAGATCGCATCTCGTCTGCACTTAGCAGTGTTAGATAAGAATGGCGACCAATTGAGCGGTTGTCCGCGCCTAGTGGGCGCCTAGTGGGCACCCCCACCTTTCGACTATTGTGTTGACGAAGCGTGCTGCATGCAGGAAACACTGGTCGCTAGCAGCCGGGGGGGAGCTAACAGGGGGGAGGGTTTGTGAGTTGCTCGCTGCCAAGCACAAGCACAGAAACACAACCCAAGACCGATGCGACATCCTCAAATAACGCAGTAGCGCTTGTCCGGGTAGTCGCTGTTTGACTCGCCGGTGGATAGTTTGACCAAACTTGAGTGCGCTATACACCGACGCAACGCGAAGAACCAGGATGGCAGCTTGTGTCTCGGAAGAGAATCCTACAGGTACTGCAGCCCGCTTGCGACCGCCACCGCCACCACCACCACCATGCTTCCTATCGATGGAGGCTACCCCTCCCATTGAACCACCACGTAAGGGACATTTGACTTTGTGCCGCGCCTGGTGAGAGTTGAGTTGTCATTTTAACGCGAAATGCCTTGTCTCTGCGCCGCGCTTGCGCCTGCGCGCCCGAGCTGCTGGCATCCACGGTGACCGGCAGTCTGCCAGGCACGCGAACGGTTCCGCTGTGCGCGATGGGCCTTTCAAGTGCTGCCTAACAGCACCCACAACGCGGGATGCAGAGTTCTCCGCTGCGGTACACTTTACGCATGGAGCCCAGTTTTCTCAACATCATCTTACACAGCCTCCCTCTCCACATGAATCTCCACCCAGCCAGTGCTGCCAGCTGGCGTAGACCTCACACAACACGCACAGCGGCCAGCCTGGCCCTCCTTCCGTTTGTAGGGGTGATATCTGGATGTCGGCATGCTGCAGGCATGTGCACACGCCAGCTCCTAAAACCCCTATTAGCAATACTCAGCAATAGTTGAGACTTTGGCAGGGGGGTCACAGTGAGTTCCCTAGCCAGTGACGCAAGGCTGGAGAGTTTGATTTAGTTTGATGGTTGTCAAACGGGCATCAGCAGAGTGGGCAGCATGGAGGAGGGTTATCCCACCTCTTGGAGCCTAATCAACAAATGATTGATGCAGTTGCCACTGCTGTGCTCCTACTGTGGTCTCCTCCTAGTTCCAGAGCCCCAGAGCCTAGTTTCAGAGCCCCTGAGTCAGCGCATGTTGGTCACGATGTTGGACATGGGGTCGGGCTCCTCGCACATCGCGCACTATCCATCACGTTAATCAGGAACTCACAGATACTGGGTCAGCGTACATCAAGTCCGCAGGCTCGGTAGGGTCGCATACCCGGCAACATGCCCGACCAGCTCAGCGTGTGGCCGAGCGCAGCCGCTTTCCGACGCTTCAATCCGCGTGTAAATCCGTGCAGAAATGAGTCCGGAAAAGCCGTTGTCCCTTATCGTTAGGGGGGGTTGGTGGTTCAATGGGAGGGGTAGCCTGGACCCGCCTGGCCCAAACTACTCCTGGTGCAACCAGACTAAGTAAGCCAGCAGCAGACGTACATTGACTGGCCCCCTCGCAGCCTTGGTAAGACTCCTCTCGCGCTGCGGGCACGTGATTGACTTGTCATCGACAAGGATGTACTGGGAGCTTGGTTAGGTAACCCCATAAATACTTACAATCTCTAGACTGTGAGCACACTTTTTCAGACCATAGACCAGGCCTGATGTGTTTGAGACCGGCCTGTTTCTAACCCCACTGGCCTGTAGGGCGCGACCGATCATATGACTTGCTGAGGAATTGGTCATATGACTGAATATGATGGCTTGACGATGGGATATGACCGGGTCTGTAGTCAAGAGGATAGTGTGGCAGATTACCACACTAATCCACCTGGGAACCCCGAGTGTGAAGAGGGTTTGACGCCCTCCAAACCAGTATCGCTCTCAGTTACAGCTAGCCCGCCGCTCTACTCTCCGCGAAGTTAACCATTGAGGTTGAGACCACGGCAATGAGGCTCTCTGTATCCTCTTGTAATCGATCTGTAGAGAGCGTAGGGACAGACGCGGCACTCAGCTTAGGGTTTCTTACATAACTAACTGCTGACGGCACTAAGCACACTGCTCAGTGCCTACCTGTAGAGAGCCACTCCTACAAATTAATCCCTGCATTCTTCCCTGCGTTTTTGGCCAACCTTCTCCGATCGGGCTGAAAATTTGAAAGATGATGTTTTGCAGATAATAAAACATATTGTTTTTTGAGAAAAAATTTCAGAAAACAATATGTTTTATTTTCTGCAAAACACGATCTATCAAAATTTGGGTGTGGAGTGGGTGTGCGTGTGTGACAGAGGCCTGCTGCGGAAGCGGCAGCGGCGGCATCAGCGGCATCGATAGTGACATGTGCATCATGCCACGAGCCAAACAAAACAAACAATTGCCCCTGACAAAGGGGATGTGTGTGCGATAGAGTGTGCATAGTGTAGGGTAGGTGAACCCCGCCTTGTGTGCTGCACTCTGTGCAAGCCGGCATCCTTATCTGTCCAGCCCAGCCCCCGGGTCAATGGGGGACAGCTGAGCTAAGTCCCCTCCTTGTGAGCTCGCTGCCTTCCTTGTGCCTTGCTCACGCTGTTTCTCGTCCTGAGCCCCAGGTCCAGTCACCCCCTGACCATGGACAGCAGCCTTACAGCAGCGATTGCCCAGGTTGCCTCTACCCGTAGCGGGGGCTGGCTCACTCGCCGGCTGACCAAGGAGCCTTTCACCATGGAGGTGGTGTGGGCCATGCAGGTTGGGGCCACAGCCCGGCACTTGGTGCAGAGCCAGCTCCTGCATGCCGCGGCAGCCGACTTCGTGGCAGGGTTTGCCGAAGCCTGTGCCACAGAGGTCCGGCTTTATGCCTTGCAGCATGGCTCAGCTTTGGTTTCGTTAGAGTCCCACCTGCAGCCTGACCAGCCCCACCATGCCCTACACATCCTCCATGATCATGCCTCAGCACAGGGCAGGCTTCTCCACTCCTCCCTCCTGGCTCAGTCTGTCTGGGAGGTGCAGTACCTGGGGCGGGTCGTCAGTGTGCCTATGACACCCCTGCCCAGCCTCCCCCCTCCAGGTGCAGTGAAGGTGGTGCTGAGCCTGCACTACCAGCAGGCAGCGCGGCGAGGCATCACGGCAGCGGTGCTTGCTGCCGCTGGGTACTCTGCCAGCGAGTACAGCGGGGAGGGGCTGCCTGCTGTCTTACACCCCACCTCCACTTTCGTGTTCAACGAGCGCCTGGGTGACCACCCCCGGTACAGCTACCTGGCAGGCACACAGTGCGGGAATGGTGGGGTGGTGGAGGCCTGGGTGTTCCCACCAGCGGGTGACCCCTCCTTAGCCTTTCTGCCTAGGAGTGTGCAGAACCCCATGGGGCGGTGGGGGCGTATCCAGGTCTTTAGGGAGGACGGGGCCCCTCTCCAGCAAGGCGCCGAGGGACCTGCAGGTCCCCAACCTCCTCCTCCACCTCCTCCTGATCCCCCCTCAGCCCCCCCCCCTTCACCTCTACCACCCTGCTCACCTTCCCCACCTGCCCAGCCCACTTTTCAGCATGCTCCAGCCGATGGGCCTATGGCGGACGCCTCAGGAGCCACGAGCGCTTCTTTGCTTGCCGGAGAGGCCGCGGCTCCTACCCTGCTCACCCAGGCGAGTGTTGAGGGGTTACCTGGCTGGACCTGCTTTGTCCCTTCCACCACCTCCCAGCCCCCTCCTGGCACCGGCGCTGCTGCTGGCCTCCTAGCACGAAAGGAAACAGAGGGCTTGGGGGCATCTGCTCCACAGCTGCCAGGGCGGCGGCAGCAACAGCAGGTACACCCTCTTCCCCCTGACACTACAGTTGTTGCTACCCCCACCCAGCACGCCCCAGTAGGGGGTAGCACTGCTGTGGTGCTCGAGGGAATGCAGCCAATGCCAAGCCTGCTGTTGCCGTTTGGGTCCGTTGAGGGCGTGGCGGCTCCCCGGCCTGCCACACCTGCTGCCCCCCCCACCCAGCTCACCCTAGTAGTGGGTGGCCCTGCAGTGAGTGTTGCAGGCACCCAGCCTGAGTGTGCCCAGCTGCTGCAGCCTCTGCCCGACAAGGGCGTCATGGGCCCCGCGCCAGCCACACCTGCTGCCCCTCCCACCCAGCTCACCCTAGCAGTGGGTGGCCCTGCAGTGAGTGTTGCAGGCACCCAGCCTGAGTGTGCCCAGCTGCTGCAGCCTTTGCCCGACAAGGGCGTCATGGGCCCCGCGCCAGCCACACCTGCTGCCCCTCCCACCCAGCTCACCCTAGCAGTGGGTGGCCCTGCAGTGAGTGTTGCAGGCACCCAGCCTGAGTGTGCCCAGCTGCTGCAGCCTCTGCCCGACAAGGGCGTCATGGGCCCCGCGCCAGCCACACCTGCTGCCCCCCCCACCCAGCTCACCCTAGCAGTGGGTGGCCCTGCAGTGAGTGTTGCAGGCACCCAGCCTGAGTGTGCCCAGCTGCTGCAGCCTCTGCCCGACAAGGGCGTCATGGGCCCCGCGCCAGCCACACCTGCTGCCCCTCCCACCCAGCTCACCCTAGCAGTGGGTGGCCCTGCAGTGAGTGTTGCAGGCACCCAGCCTGAGTGTGCCCAGCTGCTGCAGCCTCTGCCCGACAAGGGCGTCATGGGCCCCGCGCCAGCCACACCTGCTGCCCCTCCCACCCAGCTCACCCTAGCAGTGGGTGGCCCTGCAGTGAGTGTTGCAGGCACCCAGCCTGAGTGTGCCCAGCTGCTGCAGCCTCTGCCCGACAAGGGCGTCATGGGCCCCGCGCCAGCCACACCTGCTGCCCCCCCCACCCAGCTCACCCTAGCAGTGGGTGGCCCTGCAGTGAGTGTTGCAGGCACCCAGCCTGAGTGTGCCCAGCTGCTGCAGCCTCTGCCCGACAAGGGCGTCATGGGCCCCGCGCCAGCCACACCTGCTGCCCCTCCCACCCAGCTCACCCTAGCAGTGGGTGGCCCTGCAGTGAGTGTTGCAGGCACCCAGCCTGAGTGTGCCCAGCTGCTGCAGCCTCTGCCCGACAAGGGCGTCATGGGCCCCGCGCCAGCCACACCTGCTGCCCCCCCCACCCAGCTCACCCTAGCAGTGGGTGGCCCTGCAGTGAGTGTTGCAGGCACCCAGCCTGAGTGTGCCCAGCTGCTGCAGCCTCTGCCCGACAAGGGCGTCATGGGCCCCGCGCCAGCCACACCTGCTGCCCCCCCCACCCAGCTCACCCTAGCAGTGGGTGGCCCTGCAGTGAGTGTTGCAGGCACCCAGCCTGAGTGTGCCCAGCTACTGCAGCCTCTGCCCGACAAGGGCGTCATGGGCCCCGCGTCAGCCACACCTGCTGCCCCTCCCACCCAGCTCACCCTAGCAGTGGGTGGCCCTGCAGTGAGTGTTGCAGGCACCCAGCCTGAGTGTGCCCAGCTGCTGCAGCCTCTGCCCGACAAGGGCGTCATGGGCCCCGCGCCAGCCACACCTGCTGCCCCTCCCACCCAGCTCACCCCAGCAGGGAGTGGCACTGCAGGGTTTGCTGCAGCTATGCTGCTACCTCTGCCCGATGCGACATCAGAGGATGACTCACCGGCAGTTTCCCTACGCCCTCGGTATACCCGCCTTGCCAAGGGTGGTACCAAGGTGATTCACCCAGCCACAGCTTCCGCCAAGCCTCAGCAGCTTCAAGCCCTGGCTCCAGGCCCTATCTTCAAGCCCTCCCGCATTGACTCTTCGTGGGGTCCGTCTCGCTCGTTGACCACGCAACGTACACCCAACACCGACCTCTGCACCGACCATCCGCCAGTAAGTAGGAGGGGGGGAGCGGCGGGTCCTTTTCTTGCAGGGTCCAGTCAGTCGCCGCTGGGCCCCCCCGCCCTGCCGATCATGACCACCTCCACCCAGCACGCCCCAGCAGGGGGTGGCATGGCGGGTTATGAGGGGGGGAAGGGGGGTCAGGGTAGCCGGGCTCGGGAGCAGCTGGTTGGCCAGGCAGGCCAGGGCTCCCCCTCAGCGCCGATCACGCCCACCCCCACCCAGCTTGCCCCAGCAGGGGGTGGCATGGCGGGTGACGAGGGGGGGAAGGGGGGTCAGGGTAGCCAGGCTCGGGAGCAGCTGGGTGGCCAGGCAGGCCAGGGCTCCCCCTCAGCGTCGGTCACGGCCACCCCCACCCAGCTCGCCCCAGCAGGGGGTGGCATGGCGGGTTACGAGCGGGGGAAGGGGGGTCAGGGTAGCCAGGCTCGGGAGCAGCTGGTTGGCCAAGCAGGCCAGGGCTCCCCCTCAGCGCCGGTCATGGCCACCCCCACCCAGCTCGCCCCAGCAGGGGGTGGCATGGCGGGTTACGAGCGGGGGAAGGGGGGTCAGGGTAGCCAGGCTCGGGAGCAGCTGGTTGGCCAAGCAGGCCAGGGCTCCCCCTCAGCGCCGGTCATGGCCACCCCCACCCAGCTCGCCCCAGCAGGGGGTGGCATGGCGGGGTACGAGGGAGGAAAGGAGTTCAAGGGTGCCCTTGCGCAGCAGCAACAGCGGGCCAACCTTTTTGGGCACCCAAGAGTTCATGCACCGCTGGCCTTCGTTCCTAGGACAGTTGGCAAGGAGACCTGCGCTTTTACTAGGTTGGGCAGGAGGGCTAGTCAGTGGGTAGAGGAAAGGGCTGGTGCAGCCTCAGGCACAGCAGCGCGGGTGTTGGCGGGGACAGGACAGCTGGCGATGGTTCCTGCAGTTGGGTTCTCTGTGGTTGCGGGCACTGCTACCCCAGTTGACATGGATGTGGCTCGTCTCCCTCCCTCACCTTCCAACGTGCTCAGCTCCCCCACCCTGCGACCCTCATTGGGCGGGCCCCCCACTCAACGCCCCATCGTCAAGGGCACAGCCGTCCTGCGGATGGAGAGGTTTGTCCGGGGTGCAGCTAGGACGCTCCAGGACCTAGTTGACCGGGCTCGCCGGCCCAGGAATCCGTGCCAGCTAGCCCACGGAGCTGGTATAACGCAGCCCACCCCAGCCCCGCTACCTGCTCATCTCTGCCCTCCCCTTATGGCCATCAGTCCACCCACGGAGGCACCACAGATGGTCAGGTACGGGGTCATGGACTGTGACAGCTCAGAGGACAGTGACCTACCTATCTCCCCTCCTCGCGTCCGCTATGGGGTGCTCTCAGATTTGGAGTCCGAGGATGGTAGCTTGGGGCCTGAGCAGCACGCCGGGCAGGCCGGGCAGCGCCGTTATCCCTCCCCTCTCATGCCAGGGGCGTGCTCCTCCGCAGGCCAGGGGGCAGCTGGGTACAGTGCGAGGAAGAGGTCTCGGCCAGCGCGTCAAGGGGCTAGGGTGCCAGAGGTTGTAGGGGGGGATGGTCAGGGGGGAGGCCAAGGTGCCCAGCAGGGAGGCCTACAGGGGGGCCAGCATGGGCGCCAGCGGGGGAGTAGGGAAGGGGGAGGTCAGGGGGGTCTACAGGGGTGGCCTGGGTTGGGAGCAGGTTGGATGGTGGGTCCAGGAGTAGGTAGGAGGGTTAGGGAGGCTCGCTCGGCCGAAGGAGCGCCAGCGGGGCCAGAGGCGGTGTCAGCTGTAGGCTTGGGCCAAGAGGCCGGCGTGGGGCACGAGTTAGGGCGGGAGCGGAGGTTGGACCTCTACCTTCCCCTACCACCTCGCCCGCCTTTAGCTCTTCCGGGCACAGCCCGTCACGCCGTCCCCTCTCCCTGCCGTAAGAAAGCGGTTTGCGTCGAGACGCCACTCCCACCCCCTCCCCCTCAGGGCTCGCACGCTCTGTTCAGTTCACGCGTAGCCCGCGCGGGGGCCCACCAAGTCTAGCCATGCAGCGTCCGGGTGTGGCTGCCAGTTTCCAGGCAGTCACCCTCAACGTCAGGGGCCTAGCTCAGCCCCACAAGCTCCAGGCCCTGCTGGATTGGGCTGCCAGCAGCACCGCTCAGTTATTCTTTTTCCAAGAGTGCCACCAGGCGGAGTGCCTGTGGCAGTGGGCAGAGGCAGCCACAGGTGCCAAGCCGGGGTGGCGGGGCCAATGGTTCTACAGCCCAGGCACCGGCCACTCCCAGGGCTGCCTGGTCCTAGTCAAGCCCTCCACCATCCTGCAGGGCTGCACACAGGTGCAGTTGCAGGTAGACGGGGCACAGGGGAGGGTGGTGAGGGTAGATGCACAGTTAGCGGGCAGGCCAGCATCGCTGGTGTGTGTGTCCGCCCCAGCCCAGCCAGCACAGCGGGCTGCTTTCTTCGGGGCCAGCCTGCCTGCTTGCCTCCCTCACGCCACAGAGCGCCGCATGCTCTTCTTGGGAGGGGATTTCAACTGCATCCTCTCCCCGGACGACAAGGTGGGCACACCCGTGGGGGCGACCAGCCAGCACGCGGAGGACTGGGTGGGTAGCAGGGGAGTGGGGGCGGAGCAGCTGGAGCGGTTGGTGGAGGAGAGGGGCTTAGTGGATGCCTGGCGTCGTTTGCGCCCCACCTCCCGCGACCTCACGCACCTCAGCAACCGCTGGCAGACAGGGGCCCGCCTTGACCGCTGGTACGTCTCAGCCTCCGTGGCGGAGTGGCAGTTGGACAGCTCCATCCAGGGCCTCAAGCCGGTCTCCACCGATCACTTCCCAGTGTCCGTGGTCATGTACCCTCCAGACCTGCCTCTCACAGCCCGCGCCCCGTGGCAGCTACACCCCGCCCACCTCGATAACCCAGCCCTTCTCGACGGCCTGGCGGGCTTCCTAAGTCTGGAAGCCGCTCACCACGCAGCCCAGCTTGCCAGCTCCCAGGGGCCGCAGCGGCGTGACGTCCATCGGGCTAGGTGGGCGCATGTGAAGCAAGGCCTCGCTCTCTATGCCCAGCGCTCCATCAGAGCGCAACGCAGGGAGCAGCGGGATCTGCAACACCGTAGGGAGAAGGCAGCCACCGCAGCGAGGGCTCATGTGGTGTCACAACTTCGCCGTGCGGGTCAGCCCGGAGACGCAGACCTGCGTGCGGCGGTGCAGCTGGGGGAGGTAGCAGCGCTGGCGGGGGTGCAGGACAGGGAGCAGGGGGCGCTGCGCTCCATGCAAGCCAGTGCAGTCCTGGACCAGTGCTATGGAGATCGCTCCTCTTTCTACTTCTACCACCGCGACCAGCCGGCGCACACCCCTACTCTCATCTCCTCCCTGCAGCTCCCCACCCAGCCGGGCCAGGTAGCAGACCTCTCCAGCCCTGCAGGCGTCCTGGCAGCCTGCCGTGTCTTTGAGGAGCACTTCTCGGCTTCCTCTCCCACAGGGGTGTACGCCGCCAAGCTGGTCGACCCAGCAGCTCGGGCCACCCTCCTCGCCAGCCTCACGTCCCGCCTAACCCCCGCCCAGGCGAACAGCTGCGAGGGCCCCGGAACAGACCCCATGCTGTCAGCGGAAGAGTTGGGCCACGCGTTGCAGGGGTGCGCCCACAGCAAGGCCCCTGGTAAGGACGGCCTCCCTATGGAGGTGTACGACCGGTTGTGGCCCCAGCTGGTGGGCCCGTTGCGGGCCATGTTAAGGGAGGCTCTGGCAGATACGACAGACCCCGCCCCTCTGGCAGAGTTCCTCACCGGCGTCATCACGTTGGTGCCCAAGGCTGGCAAGCCGAGGGACCAGGTGGCCGGTTACCGCCCCATCACGCTTCTCAACTGCGATGTGCGGTTGGTGGCCAGGGCGCTGGAGGACCGGCTGCAACAACCTCTGGACCTGCTAGTGTCCCTCTCCCAGTCGGCCTTCATCCTTGGGAGGGACATCAGCGATAACGTGCAGTTCCACCTCAGCCTCCTAGAGTACCTGCAGCAGCGTGGGAGCCCAGCCTGGCTCCTGTTGCTGGACCTGGCAGGGGCCTACGACAACGTGTCTTGGAGTTTGCTCCAAGACACCATGGAGGCCATGGGCTTCCGCCGGGACGGGCATGTGCGTTGGGCCCAGCTGTTGCACCGAGGGGCGAGCAGTCAGGTGTTGGTTAACGGCCGTCTCACCGACAGCTTCCCCCTAGCCTCAGGGCTACTCCAGGGCAGCGGGGCTTCCCCGCTGTACTGGTGCATCGCGCTCCAGCCCCTAGTCAGCTACCTCAGCTCCCTGCAGTTGGCAGGCCGCATCAACACGCCCACCATCCCCCACAGCCCTCTCTCCATGTGTCAGCCCACCCTCCTTCCAGTCCTCCCCTCCAAGGAGTATGCAGACGACCTCACCATCGCGGTGCTGGACAGGGTCAGGGACGGGGCGGTGGTGTTGGAGGCCCTTGGCCTGTTCCGAGCTGCAGGGGGGCCGGCCCTCAGCGTAGCCAAGAGCTCAGCGCTCTCTTGCGGTCAGCCGGTAGAGGTCTCGGCAGCGGGGCAGGAGGGGGGCAGAGCAGGGGCGGGCAGCCAAAGGGGGGAGGGCAACGCAGGGGCGGCCAGCACAGGGGAGGGCAGGGTCACAGGTTGGGTGGGGGGCAGCGGGGAGGGTGGGACGGGGGCGGACAGGGCTCAGAGGGACAAGAGCGGGACGGTGAGCCTAGAGAGGGGCAGAGGCACAGGAGCGGGGCATGGCAGAGGGGCTGGCAGCAGCAAGGACGGAGGAGGAGAGAGGCTGGACGAGGGAGGTGGTGGTCAGGAGCTTCAGCAGCACAGGTCTCTCAGGCAGGTGCCCCCTTCCTCAACAGTTGCCGCCAACCCTTCCCAGCTTGCCTCAGCTGGGGGTGGTAGGACTGAGGTGGAGGGGGGAGGTGGCGGGGCAGGGGGAGAGGGGGTGGCTAGGAGCAGAGGGCGGGGCCGGGGCAAGGGCGGGGCGGAGCGGGGGGGCCAGGTCTGGGAGGGCCAGGGGGCGGGTGAGGGTGAAGGTGGTGCAGGGCCAGGGACCGGGGCTGGAGCCGTGACCATCCCCCCTTCGCCACAGGGCGTACCCGTCCGGCACCTGGGGGTGCCCCTCGGGGCACCTAGCTACTCCGCCATGAGCGAGGCTGCCTTTGGAAGGGCAGCAACAGTCATGGTGGCCGCCTCCCTTCCCTGGCGACCGCAAGGTCTCAACCTGCTTGGTCGGGTGCAAGTGGCGCAGCAATGCCTAGCGTCAAAGGCCATTTACCAGATGGCGTTCGTGCAGCCCCTGGCTGCAGCCGGAGTGGCGATGGGCAAGGCGGTCAAGCACTTTGTGGCAGCCTCGGACCTACCCCAGGAGCGTAGCCCCAACATGGCCTGCCTCTACCCCAACGACGCTACTTGTGTGATGCCCCGACGGGAGGGTGGGCTGGGGCTGCCAGACCTGGAGATCACCAGCACCGCCATGCTAGCCAAAACTATGGCCCAACTCTTCTCGCCTAGAGTCCGGGAGTGGCAGCCCCTGTTGCACAGCCTGCTCGCCGATCCCCAACACAGCCTTAGCACCTGGGTAGTCACGGACCCCACAGCCTCCCCCGTGCCCAACCTGAGCCCCCGCCTACAGGCCCACGTCACAGCCATTGCACAGCTCAAGCTCCACCGCGTGGTGGCCCCGGCCGCCCAATCTCAATTTTCGGTGCTCGCGGAGCCGCTGCGCTTCAACGCTCTGGTCAGACTGCGGGGCAGGCCAGGCAGTGACCCCCTGGCAGTTGAGGCCCTGCGCTGGACCCACGTCCGGCACGTGCGCGAGGCCCTCCATCGACCCCGCTCCGCCTTCGTCTCAGCTGAGCAGCAGGCAGCCGTGAGGTGGGAGGCTGACATGGCGCGGGCCACCCTGCCGGAGCCGTGGCAACAGGTGGTGGATGTTCGGCAGCTCCCAGCACCGGAGTGGGAGTGTGCGTGGGGCGGGACGGGCTTCCTGGTGCGTCGCGTTCCCTCTCAGCGGCCGACCCACTGGGTGTTACCTAGCGGTAGGCTGGTGGCCCTGGACGCTCAAGGGCAGGGTCCCTTGGGGGCTGTAGGGGTTCTCCCCGGGGAGGAGTGGCAGGCTGCAGCAGTGGTGCTCCTGGACAAGCCCCACTATCGGCTGTCCCCTGAGGAGCGTGCCGCCCACATGCGGCCGCTCCCGAAGCAGCGGGGGGGGGCAGCTGCCCCTACAGCGTTGGAGCCTAGGGGGGGGCAGGTGGGGGACGAGGGTGTGGGTAGGGACAACGGGCAGACAGCGGAGGGGGGAAGGGCACAGGGTATTGGGCGCAGTAGGGGTAGGGGTGGGGGCAGGGGTCGTGGGAGGGATGGGGATCGCAGCGGGGAGCGGGGGGCAGGCTCAGCGGGCAGGGAGGCCCCCCCCTCCTGGCCTAGGGAGGAGTGGCTGCTCGGACCCTGGTCCCAAGTGCAGCTAGACCCTCAGGTTTGGGGCATGGGCAACACCTCCCTCCTGGTGCTCACCGTCAAGGCAGCACGATTGCGCCTCACGCAGCTGCAGCGGGCCCGCTTCGACCCCACCTATCCTGCTAGTGGGGGCCTATGGCCAGCCCTGTGGGGGCCGCGCCCGCCGCCAGGGGCTGAGCCACCTCAGGGGCTAGCCGTCACGGGAGCTGGCCTTCGGACCCTGGAGCAGCGCTGGCTAGATAGCGCCACCCTCCTGGCAGCGCAACGGGCAGCGGGGGAGCGGGAGCAGCAGGGCAGGGATGTAGAGGAGCTGCTCCCGGAGGAAGTGCAGGGCAGCCAGACACCGCGTTGGCGTGCCACCAACGCTAGACCTCCTCCGCGGCCCACCCCGGAGCTTAGGGCGGTGCAGCGGGCACAGCGGCAGCTAGACGCCCAGATCCGACCGGGAAGGGGGGGCAGGCACAGCGGCAACAGGCAAGCAGGCGCGCTGCCCGCTGCCGGGCATGGAGCTCTGGATGGCATGGTGGACGAACTAGCCCGCTCAGCCCAAGCCGGCCAGCCTTGCCTAGAGGTGTGGCAGGAGCTGCTGGACCCCACCCTCCGCCGGGAGCATGTCATTGTGGCGTGGCGGGTGCTGCACGGGAGCCTCATGGTGGGGGCCATGTGGGGCCACATCCTGAAAGAAGCTGCGGCCCCTGCTTCATCAGTCTGTCGCCTCTGCCAGCTGGGACCCCTGGAGACGCTCACCCATGCCTTCCTTACCTGTCCCTCCGTGGCTCCCGCTTGGGAGTGGGTGCTGGACGTGTACGAACGCCTCACAGGCACCCGCCCTCCCTCAAGCGACGCTCTCCTGCTCCTCAGCGGGCGCCCTACGCACAGCGAGGATGGCCCCTTTCACCCCCCCGATGCCCACCCGTGGCTGCGCCTTCGCGTGGCCTACTTGGGGTCGGTGTGGCGCATGCGGTGTTTGGGCCCAGCTGCAGCGCTTCAAACGCAGTCGCTCGCCCATCGGGTGGCGCAGGGAGTCATCTTCACCCTGTCATCGGCGGTGCAGCGGGACTGGTACCGGGTGGGTAGGAATATTCGGGTGGGGCTGGGCGGCGCCGTCCCGTCCACGTGGTTCAAGGGGAGAGACCCGCGGCTGGATGAGAGGAAGTTCGCGAGCCTGTGGCCTGCAGCGTCGGGAGGGTGGTTTCAGCGGCAGCAGGGGGAGCTGGTTGTGCGTTTGTCCTTGCAGTGGCCTGTGCCCGCCCCCCCCATCCTAGGTGCCGCAGCGGAGCCCGGCTAGGGGGTTGTTGCCTGTACGGGAGGCCAGGGTATGGGAGTGGGAGCAGTGCCTGTCTGTTGTTTAGGCTGGGTAGTTTAGAGCGGGGGGGTGGTAAGGCTGGGGTTGGGAGGGAGGGGGAAGAGGGGCATTGTCTTTTTGTCCCCTGGGTAGCTAGGGGGAGCTCTTGCGGGCGGGGGGGCTCTCACGGGTGGGGGATTTTCTGGGGATGGGTCGGGAGGGTAAGTCGTTTCCTCGTTAACGTGTAGTAGGAGGGCTTGTGTCTTTTGGAGGCCTTCCAGTCTTCGACTCCTGTCTTGTGTGGTCTTGTCGCTTGGTTTGCCTGCTTTGCTCTCCTTTGACGGTTTTCTCTCCTGACCTCTCACCTAGTGCTGTTTTGGTTCCTTATCTTCCTCTGTAACTCTCCTCCAAAAAAAAAAAAAAAAAAAAAAAAAGTGTGGCTGAGCGCAGCCGCTTTCCGACGCTTCAATCCGCGTGTAAATCCGTGCAGAAATGAGTCCGGAAAAGCCGTTGTCCCTTATCGTTAGGGGGGGTTGGTGGTTCAATGGGAGGGGTAGCCTGGACCCGCCTGGCCCAAACTACTCCTGGTGCAACCAGACTAAGTAAGCCAGCAGCAGACGTACATTGACTGGCCCCCTCGCAGCCTTGGTAAGACTCCTCTCGCGCTGCGGGCACGTGATTGACTTGTCATCGACAAGGATGTACTGGGAGCTTGGTTAGGTAACCCCATAAATACTTACAATCTCTAGACTGTGAGCACACTTTTTCAGACCATAGACCAGGCCTGATGTGTTTGAGACCGGCCTGTTTCTAACCCCACTGGCCTGTAGGGCGCGACCGATCATATGACTTGCTGAGGAATTGGTCATATGACTGAATATGATGGCTTGAAGATGGGATATGACCGGGTCTGTAGTCAAGAGGATAGTGTGGCAGATTACCACACTAATCCACCTGGGAACCCCGAGTGTGAAGAGGGTTTGACGCCCTCCAAACCAGTATCGCTCTCAGTTACAGCTAGCCCGCCGCTCTACTCTCCGCGAAGTTAACCATTGAGGTTGAGACCACGGCAATGAGGCTCTCTGTATCCTCTTGTAATCGATCTGTAGAGAGCGTAGGGACAGACGCGGCACTCAGCTTAGGGTTTCTTACATAACTAACTGCTGACGGCACTAAGCACACTGCTCAGTGCCTACCTGTAGAGAGCCACTCCTACAAATTGATCCCTGCATTCTTCCCTGCGTTTTTGGCCAACCTTCTCCGATCGGGCTGAAAATTTGAAAGATGATGTTTTGCAGATAATAAAACATATTGTTTTTTGAGAAAAAATTTCAGAAAACAATATGTTTTATTTTCTGCAAAACACGATCTATCAAAATTTTAGCCCAATCGGACAAGGTTGGCCAAAAACGCAGGGAAGAATGCAAGGATTAATTTGTAGGAGTGGCGTAGGGACAGACGCGGCACTCAGCTTAGGGTGCCGAGGTCTGCCCCTCTAACTGCCTTAAGACAGACAGTCTCACTCTCTCACTCTGCAGCCTGAGTGCTGTCAAACATGTCTCACGCTCCCGGTGCTCAATATCTTTTGCACCAGGACATGCTCACAACACTCCCACTCAGTACTTAGGCCAAGAGTCTGCACAACTGCTATATCAAACCAACTGCATCAAACAACTGCAGAGAAGCTGTCTCGGGTATGCAAACCTGTGCTTCACCAAGCTTCCAGTCCTGAAACACAAGCAGGCTGGATACACTAGGCTGTTTCAGGCATGTGTGCCTGTGCCTAGCTTAAGCTGAGCTATACACCCCACACCCTTGCTTGCCCCAATCAAACTTCACAGCTGCAAGAGGCTTGGTGAGGAGGTCTGCCATCATGCTGCTTGTGTGACAGTAGTAGAAAGCAACCTCACCCCTGGTAATGCGTTCCCTAACAAAATGGTGATGCACATCAATGTGCTTTGCTCGTGAGGTGGCCATGGGATTGTGAAGAAGCTGCAGAGCTGCCTGGTTGTCACACCCTATGGTGACACAGCTGGCGTCTAGCTGCAGATCCCTCATCAACTTCCTGAGCCACAAGGCCTCTTTGGCTGCATTAGATGCTGCCATGTATTCGGCTTCAGCTGTTGATAGTGCCACTGTGGGTTGCAGGCGGCTGGACCAGCTGATTGCACCGCCATTGAGAGTAAACAAGTATCCTGTAGTGCTTCTGGCAGTGTCTTTGTCACCAGCATAGTCTGAGTCAGAGAAGCCCTGTAGTCCTGTGACACCCCCAAACAGCAGTCCATGGTCACATGTGCCCTTCAGGTAGCTCAACACATTGCATGCAGCTGCCCAGTGCTGCTTGGTGGGTGACGACATGTGCCTTGCCAGAGCACCCACTGCAAAAGCAATGTCTGGGCGTGTGCAGCATGTGAGGTACAGCAGGCTACCTACCAAGGCGCTGTAATGGTGCACTGAGGTGTCAAGTGGGTCTCCCTCCCTGACTAGCTTAATGGCTGGTGCCATGGGCACTGCCTTGCTGTGTGATGACGACATGCTATGTGTGGTGACCAGCTCATTGATGAATTGTCGCTGGTCAAGCATGATAGTGCCCTCTGCCCTGTTCCTGGTGATTTGCATGCCCAGGAACCACCTGGTTTCGCCCATGTCTTTGATGTTGAAGACAGAGGCGAGTTGCTGCTTGACATGTGCCAGGCCTGCAGTGTCCCCCTGCTGAGTACACAGCAGACAGTCATCCACATAGACCAGGAGGTAGACTGGGCCTGATGGCAACTGCAGGGTGAACAAAGCAGGATCTGCCTGGGAAGCCTTGAACCCTTTGGCAAGTAACTCCTCACAGAGGCGTGCATGCCATGCCCTGGGTGCCTGCCTCAGACCATACAGAGCCTTTTGCAGGCGACACACTGTGTTACTGCTGCCCTCCTCAAAGCCCTCTGGCTGCTGCACATAGATGACCTCATGCTCTTCAAGCTTGCCATTCAAAAAGGCTGTCTCAAAGTCAAGCTGATGAATCTCCATGTTCTCGGCTGCCGCCTTGGCTAGGACTGTGCGCAGTGTGGTATGCTTGCTGACAGGTGCATACACATCACCGACATCCACACCTGACACTTGCAGAAAGCCTTTGGCTACCAGTCGGGCCTTGAAACGCTCAATATCTCCTGCAGCATCACGCTTTATCTTTAGTACCCACTTAGTGGGCAAGACACGTGCACCACTGGGCCTCTCAGTCAAACACCATGTCTGGTTAGCATGCAATGACTCAAGCTCAGAGCGCATGGCCTCACGCCACATGTCAGCATGTGGCCCTGACAAAGCCTCACTGACTGATGGAGAGTCATTGTCATGGGAGGTGGACGTGGATGTGGCATGCAGTGACAAGTGCCTGAGCCGGTGAGGTGGTTGTCGTTCCCTTGGTGGGTTGCGACGTGGTGCGGGGGCAGCAGGGGGAGCATGTGGTGCAGGCAGGGGAGCAGGTGCAGGCAGGGGAGCAGGTGCAGGCAGGGGAGCAGGTGCAGGCTGAAGTATGTACCTGCCTATGCCAGAAGGCTGACTGCTGACAACTGTTGAGTGGCTGGGTTGTGCAAGAGTGCCGCTGCCTCTGCTGCTGGCTGATCCACCAAACAGATTGCGTCTGACCTGACTCTTGCTGTCTTCGTCGTCAGACTGACCGCTGTCACTGTCATCCTGTATGACTCTCCAATCTATAGGTCTGGACCTAGGATGTTGTGCACTGGAGCCAGGTGCGCTGCTGCTGTCGCTGCTGCTGCTGGTTCTGTCTTGACTCCCACTGTCATCTGAGCCAGAGTCGCTGGTGTCAGTCTGTTGCTGCTGTTGCTGCTGCTGCTGCTGCTGCTGCTGCTGTTGCTGACGTCTGTCCCCCTCACTAGGGAGTCTGGCTGGCTGCAGATCAGGCTGTGAGCTGGGTGGGTAGGGATGAAGCAGCATGCTGTCAGGCAGGACTCTCTGGCTGCCAGTTCTGGTCTTGGTTAGTTCATCAGTGGCTGGTGAGAGCTCATCAAAGGTCACATCCTTGCTCATCTGCTCTCTACCATCCAGAAACACCTTGTAGGCCTTAGACCCTGGCTGGTAGCCAATGAAGACTCCTGCTGCTGCCTTTGGCTGTAGCTTGCTGCGCTGATGGCGTGGGATGTGTACCCAGACCTTGCTGCCAAAGATCCTGAGTCCTGACACGTCAGGCTTGACACCGAAGAAGGCCTGCCATGGAGTCTGACTCTGACCTGTCACAGGCAGCACACATCTGACATGGTTAGCTGCTTTTGCTGCGTAAGCCCAGAACTCTATGGGCAGGTGAGCTGCATGTAGCATGCTGCGAAGCTTCTCAACAATGGTTCTGTTCAGTCTCTCAGCTGCTCCATTCTGCTCAGGGCTGTAAGGGGCAGAATGCTGATGCAGGATACCCTTGCTGTTGCAGAAGGCTTGCACTGTCTTGTTTACATACTCGCTGCCATTGTCTGTTCTTATAGCTTTGCACTTGCTGCCAGACTGCGTTTCCAGCTGCTGAATTACTGTAACAATGCAATCTGGCACCTGGTCCTTGCTGCGAAGAGGCATGACAACTGAAAACTTGGTGAACTCATCCAGGAAAGTAGCAAGGTAGCGGCTGCCGTCCCTGGCTGCCAAGCTGAATGGGCCACACACATCCATGTGAATTAGCCCAAGTGCAGCTGTCACAGCTGGTGCATTGGGAGATGGCAGGGGGAAGTGTACATGCCTATGCTGTTTACCTACAACACATCCCTCACACACTGCTGGATCAGATCCTGCTGCCCGAAACTGTGAAGCTGTAGTGTCAACACCGGTAACCATATGCTCTCGCTGCATGCGTTCAAGTACAGAGTATGATGCATGACCAAGCCTCTCATGCCACACCTTGGGTGAAACTGAAGTCCTGCTATGGCCGCTGCTGGCTGAGTCCAGCAGCTGCTGCTCAGAGGTACACTCGCAGAAAAGTTCATGAGAAAAGTTGAATTTTTTGACAAAGTGGCTTGATAGATTGTATTTTTTAGCGGTTCTAAGAATGGGGGTGTAAACCTAAAATCGAGGAAAAATCGGGCTGAGGAGATACGAGAAAACCAGTACTGGTCCACCCCCAACCAGTACTGGTTCACCCCCAACCAGTACTGGTTCACCCTTAACCAGTACTGGTTCACCCCCCCCCCCAGTACTGGTTCACCACCAACCAGTACTGGTTCACCCCTAACCAGTACTGGTTCATCCCGAAACCAGTACTGGTTCACCCCCAACCAAGACTGGTTCACCCCCACCAGTACTGGTCCACCCCCAACCAGTACTGGTCCACCCCCCACCAGTACTGGTCCACCCCCAACCAGTACTGGTCCACATTCAACCAGTACTGGTCCTCTCCCAACCAGTACTGGTCCATCCCCCAACCAGTACTGGTCCACCCCCAACCAGTACTGGTCCACCCCCAACCAGTACTGGTCCACCCCCAACCAGTACTGGTTCACACCCAACCAGTACTGGTCCACCCCCAACCAGTACTGGTTCACCCCCCCCCCAGTACTGGTTCACCACCAACCATTACTGGTTCACATCCAACCATTACTGGTCCACCCCCAACCAGTACTGGTCCACCCCCAACAAGTACTGGTCCTCTCCTAACCAGTACTGGTCCACCCCCAACCAGTACTTGTTAACACCCAACCAGTACTGGTCAACACCCAACCAGTACTGGTCAACACCCAACCAGTACTTGTCCTTCCCTAGCCAGTACTGGTCCACCCCCAACCAGTACTGGTCCACCCCCAACCAGTACTGGTCCTCCCCTAACCAGTACTGGTCCACCCCCAACCAGTACTGGTCAACACCCAACCAGTACTGGTCAACACCCAACCAGTACTGGTCCACCCCCAACCAGTACTGTTCCACCTCCAACCAATACTGGTCCATCCCCAACCAGTACTGGTCCTCCCCTAACCAGTACTGGTCCACCCCCAACCAGTACTGGTCCTCCCCAAGCCAGTACTGGTCCACCCCCAACCAGTACTGGTCCACCCCCAACCAGTACTGGTCCTCCCCTAACCAGTACTGGTCCACCCCCAACCAGTACTGGCTGGACCCCAACCAGTACTGGCTGGCCCCCAACCAGTACTGGCTTGTCCCCTACCAGTACTGGCTGGCCATCAACCAGTACTGGATGGCCTTCAACCAGTACTGGCTGGCTACTAACCAGTACTGGCTGACCACTAACCAGTACTGTCTGGACTTAAACCAGTACTGTCTGGACTCAAACCAGTACTGGTTCACTATAGCCGACCAGCGCTGGTTCAGTAACCAGTACTGGCTTGCCCCCAACCAGTACTGGCTGCCCCAAATCCAGTACTGTCCTAACTCAACCAGTACTTGTTAGCCCATAACCAGTATTGGCTGGCCCCCAACAGTTCTGGCTGGACTCAAACCAGTACCGGCTGTCCCTGAACCTCTGCCTTGTCTACCAGTGCTGAAGAAGAAGAAGAAGAAGACTACTCCGGCGGAGCCGGCGTGTATTAAGGGAGGAGCTTCCGCCTGGGGCGCGGCCTGCTCCCACCACCTAACCTGGATGTGGAGAACCCCTTCAGCCCCCATCCTTGACACCTGCCCTGAGTCTGTAGCTGGTTCTGGCTATGCTATGTGAGCTTATGACCGCATGTCTAGTCAGTTTATTTAGCAGTTTAGTGGTGTTGGTTTGCGTGATGCCTATGGCTTCCATGTGTATCTTGGTATGTGCGTTGTAAGTGATGCCGCCTATTCCCAGTAAAATGGGTCTGATTGTGACTGTGTGTCCTGCTGCTATGATGGCTTCTGCCATGGCAGCGTGTTGTGTGGTAGCGTTGTCTAGCTGTTCGGCCCATCTCGAGTCAGCACAGTACTTGATTTCCAGCAGGGTGACATGTTTGGTTAACTCGTTCGATCCCTGCTTCCTTTTCTTCGTGTTGTTGATCATGATGATGTCCGGGCGGGTGGTCATGTTGGTGTCCCTGGCTGAGAGGCTCAGGTCTTCTAGAGCCTTGCGTAGCGTGGCGCTAGGTAGGTCGATGCCTTCCGTCTCGCCTCGTTCGTGGCTGCCGATGTCCGCGAACTTGATGCACCCTCCTTGGGCTCCCTTGCTGATAGCTTTCATGATTAGGCGCCCCGCCCCGTTGTGTCGTTCCTGTACTAGACCTGCGGTGCGGCTGCAGCCCGAGAGTAGGTGTGTCGCGCTGTCGGCCTCCCCGCATAGCGGGCACCGGTCATCCGCCGCCTTTCCCCAGCGCATGGCCAGTTTCTGGTTGTAGAGCCCACCCGTCCGATAGAGTAGGGCGGTCCTCTGCGCCTCTGTTGGAATGCCCGCGTCGGTCATCACTCTTTCGCAGGAGCCTTTCGCCGCTACCTTGGTGATTTCTTGTGACATCTGGTAGTAGATGCTCTCTTGGTTGGCGAGGCCGAGTTTGTGTTTGTTGCTCATGTGCGCGCGTACGCTGTGGCGGCAGTCCGGCAGCGGGGTGGTGACGTTGAGATCGCTTGTTGTGCTCAGCCAAGCGTGTTGCTCGATGTGCCTGGGCGGGCTGGGGCCCCGCGTTGTGGCTTGCTCTGGGTGCCTCGCTGCGTGCTTGGCCAGTGCATCAGCTCCCTCGTTTCCGATGATGCCGGAGTGGGCGCGGACTTTGAAGAAGTGTACCGTGTCCTGGCTGTTAGTCTCTGCCAGTATGTCTTTGTGGCGGTGCGTGCGGAGCGACATCGGGTTGGCGAGTGCCCTGCGAATCTGGTAGAGTGAGCAGAGGCTGTCGGTGGCGATGCGCTTGGCCCTCACCTGCAGCGCTGAGAGAATAGCTATGAGCTCTGCTCTATTAATGGTGGTGTCACCGGTTAGGGCAATGGTGTTCCGATCGTCGCTGGCCGGCGTGTATACGCCTGCTCCCACTGATGCTCCCTCGGTGCCTTTGATGCAGCTTCCGTCCGTGTATGTCACCTTCTTCCACTCTGGTATGGCTCTGTGTGTGTGGGTGGTGGGCTGGGAGGCAGGCTGGTTAGTTTGGCGTGTATGCCCCGTGGAGGGGAGCTCGTGGTCTGCTGGTAGGCCTCGGTGCTTGTGGTGGCCGCTTGGCAGCGGGGTGGGCTGGTTGTGTTGGGAGGGCTTTGCCAGAGCCGGATGTGTCCTTAGTCGTGGGTGGAGTGCAGTGGCTGCGTTGGCCAGCCAGCCCTGTGGGTTCCCGTGCGTGACGAGCTGTTGCCCAGCTCGGTTCCAAACGATGTAGGTGATGAGCTTGGCATGCTTGTCAGACTTGGCGGCTGCGTTGGGTTTGTTGAGAGGAATGGTGGCTATGTGTTGGCAGTACTCTGGGTAGCTTCTCAGCATGTCTATGTGTTTTGGGTACGAGATGCCTTTCTTGCCAGGAATGAGTAGGATGGTGGCCATAGCCTCCTCTTGTGTGGCAGAGTGTATGGCATGTCTGATGCATTTCAGGGCTATGGCATCTTCTGCTGGCACGTTCCATGTGGAGAGCCCTGTGTGTCTGACAAGGAGACAGTTGTGGTGTGCTCCATAGGCTGTGTCATTGATGTCTGGGCTCCAGTAAGTTGTGGTTTCAGCCCTGACTGTGAGTGGGTTAGCACATCTCTGGACCGTGCTGGGGAAGTGGTTAGTGGTGTAGAGGGTAGAGATGGCTTGGTCTTGTGCTGCTTGAATGGGTTGGGGGGTGTTTTGTGTGTCGTGCCTACGTAAGAGGGCTACCAGCTCGGTGGCGTGATCCCTTGGGTGTGGGGTGTGTTGCAGCCACGTGGCGAGGTCTTGCTGTTTGCTATTAGTGAGCAGGCCCACTGTGCGTCCTGCCTCGTCGTGGGCTATCACATGTGTGGGGAGGCTGTATTGGGGCAGGGTGGGTCCCTGGCTCCCTTCACTCGTGGCTGGTGTGATGATGTGGGCGTGTTGCTGGATGGTGGTTTCGCATCTCCCCGTTCCTACGATGTCAGTCTGCGGGTTGACGGGCGAGACTTGGAAGGTGGCCTTTGAGTGCAGGTCGATACAGCGGGGCAGCCATGTGTGGGGGTCGGGTAGGCCCTGCCGGGTGTGACCTGGGAGGCCCGCGTCGGGTGGTGGGCGTCCCGTCCCTTGCCTCCTATTGTTCTCCGCGTCGTACTCCTTTTGCTTGGCGGTGTAGTCTAAGTGCGCTTGGATGAGCGCATTGGGTTCGGTTGTGGGGTGCCAGTGGACCTTCAGCAGGTCAGTTGCCGCTGATTGCTTCATGGCGCCTTTGAGGTCGTCCGAGCCGTGTGCGCAGACGGGGCAGAGCCAATGGTTATTGGTAGTCGTCCCAGCAAGGCCTGTCTGAGCTAGGCAGGCTGGGTGGTAGGCTCTCATGCAGTTGTTGCACATTGGGCTATCCCCTATAGGTTCCCAACATAGTTCACAAGTGCATACATGTTTGGCATCTGCTCTGCTGATGTCTTCTGTGTGCATGGGCGTGTAGCCTTCTTCCTTGCACATCTGGAGTGCCCATTTCTCTATAATGGTGGGTCCCCAATGCACGTTGTAGTAGCTTTCTTTGTTAATGCCGTTCCAGTGCCATCCATCAATCTTGGTAATGGATTCTTGGTGATCATACATGGCTCCTAGCGTGATCCCTAGTTCCTTGGCATTGCGTTCGCACGCGGCATTAGCTTTCCAGCTGGGGAGGCTATCTAGGGTCATGATGGGTATGTGTATCACATCCTCTGGTATGGTTTGGATGTGTCTGTCGTCTGCTTGTCTCTTACTGCCGATCTTGGGCGGTGGTTTAGGTTGTGGGGTCGCGGGTGGTGGGTTGAGGGCTTTGTTTCTAAGCCTAGAGCTGCGCCGTCGGGTGTCGTCGGGTTGATGGGCACATTCCGCAGTGGGTTCCTGTGCGGGTGGCTGTGTGGGAGGCTGCTTGGCTACCGCGTAGGACCTGATGTCAGCGTAGCGGTGTTTACTGTCCTCCTCGGCTACGATGGGTGCGAGTTCTGTCAGGCCCGCGGCCCAATGCTTGATCTTTCTTTGTGCAGCGGCCAGGTTTAAGGTGGTGTCGCGTGTGTCTGCAATGGCTTTCGCTTCTATCGCGGTCGGGCACTCATCCCGGGACGCCATGGCCGCCAGCTTGTTGAGGGCGATGTAGTGTTTTTGCTTGACCTTGTTGCCGAAGCGGTCCTTCAACATCTTTCCCGATATGATGTATGTGTCTTCGGCAATGGCTTGTTGGAGCTCATACGCATGCTTGATACCAAGGCTCTTGAGGCATGTGATGCTTGCGTTGACTATGTCATGTGGGAGGGGGCTGTTGTCCTGTGTGATGAGCTGCCCAAGTAGTTTGGTTTCCTTAGGGTACAATTCCTCTCCTTGGTGTGTGGCCTTGAGCTGGGCTGTGGTCGCATGGAGGAGTTGCCTGGCACGAAGGGTGTGTTGCAGCATATTGATCATGCGGTGTCCGTGCTTGGCAGCTTGAGCGTAGAGCCAAGTGATCTGTTTGTGGAGCATGCTCCTGGTTATGTGGGCATGTGTGTCATCCGCAGATTGGAGGCTATGTATGAGGGCTGTGGTGTTCCTTGCATGATACTCCTGGGCTGTGGAGCTGATGCCTAGGCCGAGCTTGTCTATGTCCTCCCTGATGACGGCATTGGTTGTGCCTAACGGTAGCCTCAGCTTTTTCTTGACGCATTGGTTGACGGCTCTGTCGTATAGGTCTAGGTCTCCTGGTGTGCACGGGACTACGCAGAAGCTGTAGGCTAGGCTGGGAATGATGGCTGTCTTGATGATGTGTATGGCTTGTCTGGCGCTGGCAAAGGAGCGCCGTAGTCTCTCCAGCTTTTGTTTGAGTTGTGCCGCCATGGCCATGTGTTGTGGTTTCCAATTGAGTGTCATGGTGAGCAGGACTCCTAGGTAGGCGAAGGGTGCGGTTGGGGGGAGGTAGGTGACCGGCTTTCCTTGCAGCCGCACGTGTTGCAATTCCCTGCGGGCTTGCTTCTCCGCGTCCGCTAGTGTGCTGCACCTGCCGGACTGGTGTGCCTTGTGGAGTGCGGCTGTGGCGAGGGTTTTGCTGTGTGATATGATGAGGTGGCCCCAATCGGAGTAGGCGGAGAGCTTGTCTGCCTGGCAGCGTAGATTGCTGATCGAGTTGCATAGGATAGCGATGTCATCCGCGTAGTCGATGCTACCAATTGTGAATCGCCCGGCGCTGTCGGTTGTCTCTGATGTAAACTTGTACCCCCTCGCTCCTACTTGGAGCCAGCGTAGGAGGGGTTCGATATAGATGAGGAACAGGAAGGGTGAGAGTGAGTCGCCCTGGATGGTGCCCCGGTCTACAGGTACCGGGTCGGTGGGGCCGTAGGGAGTTCTGAAGCGCGTTGTAGCGCCCGTGTACAGGTCCTTCACCGCGTCTGTGGCGTCGGTGGGGAAGCCAAGGTCGTGCATGATCCATAGCAGTTTGTCTTGGCAGGTGGTGTTGAAGGCACTAGTGAAGTCGACCAGTAGCGCATAGATATCTACTTTGGCTAGCTTGGCGTCTTCCAGGGCCATGACCAGCATTTGTAGCTGCTGGGTGGTGTCTCTGTGGGACCGGAAGCCAGCTTGGCAGTTGCTGAGCATCCCGTTGGCTTCTGCATATTCGTACAGTGTCTTGGTGATGAGACTGGTCCAGAGCTTGTAGATAGTGTTTGCCAGCCCTACAGGTCTGTAGGCATTGAGATCTGTTTCCTGGCCCTTGTCCTTGTAAAGCAGGCAGGTGTCACTGGTTTTCCATGTTGTGGGTGTGCAGCCAGTGGCCCACATGACGATGAACAGCTGGTGGATAGTGTCCCTCATCTCCCATGGCAGCATCTTGATGATCTCGTTCTCAATGCCATCTGGCCCTGGTGCTTTGCCTCCTGCCAGCCTGCTGAGGCATTCTTGAAAGCCTGCTTTGTCCATGATGGCTGTGTGCAGCCAGTGTATATTTTTGCAGGTGTGCATTGAGAAGGGGTCGTCTGCTTTTGCGCGAGCCCACGGGTAGTTTCTTGTCCGCGTGTTTGTGTAGTGGCCAGTTTTGGGGGTCGGCGGTGCCAACTTTTTCCCGTATGCATCGGTAATTATCCGGTTCAGGTCGGCCGGGGCCGTGCATATCCTGCTGGTGATGGGGTCCGATAGCGCCTGCAGGCCCTTGTGTTCGGTGCGGGACGGGCGAAGAATGTATTTGTTTGCTTTCTTAGGCTGGTTGCTGATGAGTTGTTGCATTCTGACTCGGGCTTGCGCGATGGCGAGAGCGGAGTCGTCGTCGTCCAGCTGGTGTATTTGGTCGCGGTAGGAGTTGGTTAGCTTGGCGAGTGCGGCCGGCACGTGATCCTCGGTTGGGTCATCTCCCTGGCGCGCTTGTATCGCCTCCCTCACCTCTGCGTTGGTCGTGTCCGTCTCTGGGATGAGATCTCCAATCGTCGGGTGGGAGCCGTTTTGTTTGAATAGCAGTCTTGCCTGCCGGCAGAGGTTCCTAGTAGTCTTGAGCTTTTCCCCTAGTGCCAGTCTGATCCTGCACATGGTTCTGCGTTGGTAGTGTTGCCCTCCTCTGGTTAGGGTCTTAGTGTTGCATGTCTGCATGGCAGCCCTCCTGCAGGTTTCCAGGAGGGTAGTGAGCATAGTAGATGCGGTGTCCACAGCCTCCCTGGCTGTGAGACCTGCCACTTGTGCTAGACGTTGTGGCTGGTGTGGGTTTGCCTTGTCTAGCGTGGCCAGGAAGTGGGTGGCTTCTGTGTACATGGGTGCCAGGTAGGCTGTCAGTCGTGCATGTAGCTGTGGGGCGCCTGAGCTGGGCTGTTGCACAGCTAGGCGGTAGGCTTCCCTGTCGTTGTTGGTAATGGGGGTGGTGAGGACGGTATGGCATTGCTGCTGGGGTGTGCGTATGGCTGCTAGGTTTATGCCCAGTCTGGCTGTGGTTAGGGTGGCGGTGAGTGGTCTGTGGTCACTAAGGTACGCGTGCGTGTCGACGTGGGTGCGGTGCTCTGATCCGTGTCGAGCATCGCGCGTCAGGATGGCGTCGATGCGGCTGTTGCAGTGTGGTTGTTGGTAGGTCCAGGCCCGGTCGCCGGGGTCGGCCTCGAACAGGAGCAGCTTGTCAGCGAACTTCCTCATCATGCGGTCTTGTGTATACTCGGTGTGTCCATATCGATCTTCTTTTCTCATCGTGGCGTTGATGTCTCCCGCCAGAATGAGTGATCCGGGAGCACGTTCTGTGGTTGTTCGTATGTGTTCCTGCATTTTCTCTCGCAGCGGGATCGCGTCGTCGTTGTCTCCTGAGGGCCAGTAAGTGGCTACGATGGTAAGCTCTTCGCATTTGTGCTGGCGTAGGGTCAGGATCACGCATCGAGTGTTTACTTGCGCGTCTGTGCACGGCGGTAGCATAGTGGCATGCGTCTGGATAGCAAGGTCGTGCTTGATGCCTATGAGTACCTCGCTGTGGCCTCGGTGGCGGTGGACAATATAGTTGGGCATAACTCGTTTTAGCCATCCGCAGCTGGGGTTATTGCTCTTTGGTTGGGTCATAGTCTCAGTGAGAATCAGAATGTCCGGGCTCTGCGTGTGCACTAGGTGTAGGACATCTTTTCTGGACCTGTGGAGGCCTCTGACGTTGAAGGTAGTGAGGGTGATGGTTGTCCGGCTAGGTGTGGGCTGTGGCATCTGGCTTGGGAGGGTATTGCGTTGGCTTTGGGCTGTTGTGTCTTCAGGTGGGTTAGCTGTTTGGTAGGCGGTAGGGGGCAGGGTGGGGGCTACATTGAGGTATTGGTACATTGAAGTCTGCGTGTGCGTGTCTCTAGGCAGAGCCCTGGGTTTAGGTCGCCGTATGGTGCTGCAACTGGTGGGACGTGATGATGCGGGCCGTGTAGTGTTGCGTTGCGTGGTAGAAAGGGTAACCGTGCGTGCTGCTTGGCGGTTTGGCGGCTGCTGGGTGGGCTTAGCCGGTGGGTGGGCATCCTCCCGTGGCGTGTCTTTGCGCTTGGTGCTCGCTTGTTGTGAAGTGTCGGTTCTGGGTGTTGGCCGATCTGCATGGGGGCTGTATGCGGGTGTATCCCGGCCTAAGTTCGTGAGGTCCACATAGGTGGTGCGTAGGTGTTGTTCCAGTTGCTCCGTTGTGGCGCGGGTGGTCGGGTCAGCCAGCTAGCATAAGGGCTCAATGAGGTTGGTGTTTTGCGCGGTCCCTTTTCTGATTTGGACAAGCCTGCCATGCAGCTGACTCCAGGCTGCCGGGGTGTCCAGCCGCTGTGGGTGGCCCCGTTCCGAGTCCAGCCAGTGCCAGGCGTTGTCCATGTGGCGGATGGTGGTGGCGTGGTTGTCGGTGAAAAGGATGGCAGCTACTGTGTTGGTGTGGCTGTCCGGCTTGCCGGTGGTCCCAGTGAGGAGCTCTTGAGTGATGCTGCCGTGGGGTAGCTCCTGTGTTGTTGGGCATAGGTGTAGGTCTTTATGGTAGTGGTATAGGTAGTGGTTGATGGTGGATATGGTAAAGTTGCCTTGGTCGTGGTAGATGTGTGGGAGATTGTTTTGTAGTGGGATTGGCCTATGCTCTTGCCTTGCCTTGGTGGCCAGGTCTTGGATGTGCGTGTCTAGTGTTTTGCAGTGGGTGATGACGTCTTCGGGGTTAATCATTGGTTCTCCCATGGCCATGTTAATGGCGTGCACCAAGCAACACTTCTTGTGTTGGCTTTCCCAGTAGGGCCTATGTGTTTTCCGGGGGTTGGTGGGCCCTGGCCTTGCCCCGATGCATGCCGCTGCCGTTGTGAAGGTGTGGTTTGAGGTGCTGATGATAGGCCCAAGCCTTGCCCTGGTGCGGGCCGCTGTCATAGGTGCTGTGGGGTGCGAGATAGTGGTAATAGTTTGTATCTCGCAGGCTGAATGGTACGCGCGATTGCCGGTGACCCGCAGCGGTGTAGGGGTCGTCGCTTCGGAGTCAAGGAGGTACCATATATCGTTGTGTTTCCTGATCGCCATGCTGTGGGCGGGGGCTTTGCACAGGAAGGCGGTGATGCCGTGGGTTTCGGCTAGGGCGTCGAGGTGGCGGGTCGACCAGTCCCTTCCAGTTTTAAGGTGCGCCACTGTGTGTGTGCTGAGGCCGTAGTGTGATGTCAGGTAGAGGTTAACGACTGTGTCGTTGCACGCGCCTTGTTCGTCTCTGGCAAGCGCCCACATCTGGTCGCCTTGTCGCGCGTTGAGTTCCGAAGTGTGGAAGTTGGCCAAGTCTTGGTTACTTAACCATGGGTGTCCTACTACCATGTTCAGGGCATGGATTTGGCAATGGTGGGCTACTTGTTTCTCAAAGTAGGGTCCCTCAGGGCCAGGGTTTGGTTCTATGTCACCTGCTGCCATGAGCAGCCAGCCGATGTGTGTGAGGTAGTTAATGGCTCCCATGGTCAACCTCTTAATGTTGTCGGTGGTGTAGGTCGTGTGCGTGTTAATACGGAAGGTCATGTATGCCTGGATGGTTGTGTTGTACTGGTTTATGGTATAGGTTTTGTTGTTAGTCCTTCCCGTTAGGTAGGTGTGGGTCTGGTGGGCCAGGTGTCCTATGGTTACCCACCCGCTGCTGGTGCCATCTATATTGTGTAGCCAGTTGTAGGCAGTGGTGTGGGCCGTGGCTTGTAGTTTAGTGAGATTCTTGCGTTGTTTTCTCATGCATTTGTGAGACTCTGTTTTGGTGGGTGGCTGGGGGTGGTGACGCCCAGCTCGTATCATTATCCACATGATAATGCCCATGGTGACGATGTCTATCATAGGGCATGTCTGGGTGTTGTGAAGGGGTTCCCAATTTGCATGTCCCATGGGGGGTTGCAGATTGGCAACAATGTGGAGGGCCCCCTTACAGTTCACAGGCAGGTGGTGGTGGGGCTGGGCGCCATGTCTATTGTCAGCCTGCATGTCAGCATGGTTAGTTGGCATCTCTGTGACAGCCAGCTGGTCATGCAAGGCTGTAGCGGTCAGGGCTGACAGGTGGTGGTGGGGCTGGGCGCCATGTCTATTGTCAGCCTGCATGTCAGCATGGTTAGTTGGCATCTCTGTGACAGCCAGCTGGTCATGCAAGGCTGTAGCGGTCAGGGCTGGCAGGTGGTGGTGGGGCTGGGCGCCATGTCTATTGTCAGCCTGCATGTCAGCATGGTTAGTTGGCATCTCTGTGACAGCCAGCTGGTCATGCAAGGCTGCAGCGGTCAGGGCTGGCAGGTGGTGGTGGGGCTGGGCGCCATGTCTATTGTCAGCCTGCATGTCAGCATGGTTAGTTGGCATCTCTGTGACAGCCAGCTGGTCATGCAAGGCTGTAGCGGTCAGGGCTGGCAGGTGGTGGTGGGGCGGGGCGCCATGTCTATTGTCAGCCTGCATGTCAGCATGGTTAGTTGGCATCTCTGTGACAGCCAGCTGGTCATGCAAGGCTGTAGCGGTCGGGGCTGGCAGGTGGTGGTGGGGCTGGGCGCCATGTCTATTGTCAGCCTGCATGTCAGCATGGTTAGTTGGCATCTCTGTGACAGCCAGCCGGTCATGCAAGGCTGTAGCGGTCAGGGCTGGCAGGTGGTGGTGGGGCTGGGCGCAATGTCTATGGCCAGCCTGCATGTCTGCATGGTTAGTTGGCATCTCTGTGACAGCCAGCTGGTCATGCAAGGCTGTAGCGGTCAGGGCTGGCAGGTGGTGGTGGGGCTGGGCGCAATGTCCATGGCCAGCCTGCATGTCTGCATTATCAGTTGGCATCTCTGTGACATGCAACTCTGTGCGGGGCAGTAGGTCAGCATGGGAAGCATGTAAGGTTGCCCCCCGCAGCGGCCTGGGCTGGTCAGGGGGCTGTTCATCCTCCGTTTGGTTGCTGTGGGTGTGTGGGTGTCTGGTGCGGGGCAGCAGGTCAGCATTGAGAGCATGCAAGGCTGATCCCAATGGTGTCATGGGCTGGTCATTGGGCTGCTCCTGTTCTGGTTGGTTGATGTGGGTGTGTGGGTGCTTGGTGCTGGTAGCTAGCCAGCTGCTGCTCCTTGTGGTGTAGCACTGGGCACAGGTGTGGTCGTCAGGCACAGTCTCATTCAGGCTAGTGCACGGACCTCTGTCAATGCAGCAAATACCTTTCTTGGCGAGCTGGGGAATAGCGTTCCTGTGCCTTCTGTCTGGATGTCTAATGGCGTCTTGCAGAGCTTGCGTCTCCTGGGTTTTGTTGTCGACCTGGTGGTGGCATACAGACATTGGCATTTCCGCGTCTCGGCCATTTAGGCTCGAGCGGGAGTACGTAATGGGAAACCAGGCAATTTGAGGCGTTCGAGTCATTTGAGGCCGATTGCATACTTGTAAATGTGCGAACTCAGTTGGGAATGATCCTATCATGTCACGCTCGACCCACGCAGGGCCGGTCACCGCCCCCAAGGGGTCCTGTCCTGTTGCCACTGTCGTGTCGGCCACGTTTATGAGTCGGTCCCAAAAGGTTTCCCGGGAGAAGCACAATCAAGCAAGCAAACACAAACACCGTAGCCGTCTTCACCATCGTCCTGTACCGCCGACCTTGGACGTTGACCAACTTCACTATGCTCTTTCGACTCGTCGCGTTGCGCCGAGCACGATGTAGCTAGTGGCTTGGGGAGACCTGTAAGCACGCAGGAGAAAAATCGCTTAGAAAGTTAGGTAGGACAGTTATGTCTACCAGTGCTTGTTTACCAACCAGCGCTGGTCCATGAACTTGTTGACTACCAACCAGTACTGTTTCTGTGTTGTGTATCAATGCCGTGGCGTGATTGGGTTTTGCTTTCTTAATGTTGGTAGATGAAGTATTGGAAGTTTCACCAACGTATGTAGCTGAATACATGTGCAAGGCATCCATGTCACAGCTATCTCCATGTGTGCAGAGTCCGTCAAGGCAATAAACGCAGATGCATTCAATGTTCATGCACGCTTGGCCCTCTTAGCTGCCTGTTCCTTCGCCTTTTCCTCAGCCTTCTCTGCAGCAACAGCTGCTGCCTTATGGCTCAAGATATAGCTCAACAGCTTCTGCACCTGTGCATCAGGCAACAGACTATCCGCCTCAAACAGCTCGTCCACAGGCTCCAATGCTGGAGGCGCATATGGCACAGGCGGGCCAAACACGCCAGCTTGGTGCTCTTCCAAACCCAGTGGCCAATGCTTCTCCTGCTCGATGAGACGTTGCGGTGGGCTGGTGGGTTGGCACTTGTACAGCAGCTGCCGGTGTATCGCTGACACAAAGCATGTCTCGTCATTGACATACCCCTGGCTGCCATAGAAATGCACCCTGGTGGAGGCGCTGCCCTCCAGCCCACAATCCCCCGCATGGATCGTGTAGCCTCGCATGCCCAGCACCTCCCCAGGCTGCAAGGTCACCCGGTACACCTGCATCTTGTCCACAGCTGCCATCTGCTCCTTGAACTGTTTGGCATCGAGGTCGCCCTTGTTCTTTGCCTCCACCAGCAACACCTTGATGTGGCTGTCTGGGATGACCAGGACGCGTGTCAGCTCCAGTGCTATGATTAGCACCAGGCCATCACGCTCCCAGCTGAACGGTGAAGGTCGTGCTGCTGAGGGTGCACCAGGCGTTGAGGTGGGGGGGGCCTGAGGTGAGTTGGGGCTGCTGCTGGTGCTTGCTGCTGCTGCTGCTGCTGCTGCTGCTGCTGCTGCTGCTGCTTTTCCTGCTGCTGCTCGTCTTTGCTTGGCTGCCTTGCTTGATCTGCCCTTGCATGATCTGCCCTTGCGTCCTTTGGGGGGCTGGATTGGCTCTACGTCCACATGTAGCGCTTGTGCTGGCACCAACCTTGTGGCCGGCACCCGGGGCAGGTCCTCCCCTTCCACGTCGCGCCCATACTTGACATCATTCACCAGCACGGTGCCCCCACGCAGCGTGATCTGGGACAGGCTGACAGCGTACTGCTGCAAGCTGTTCAGGTAGTCCTCAGCAACCTGGAATGCTGTCGCCCACTGCTTCAGCCTGAGCTGGGCTGCTTCTCCTGCCTCCCCCCCCTGGGCTGCTATGCCCTGCTGCCTCTCGATGCTGCGAATAGCCCGAGCTGTCGTGCAGGCTGACATGGATACGGAGTCAGGGAGGCTGCCATCTTTATTGGGGGTGGTGAAGGGCATTTGGAGGCGCTGGCCTGTGCTGTAGTTCACGCCCTTCACTGCAGCCTGTAAGACTTTCTTGCAAAGGTGGATGTCATGGAAGATGGCCCTGCCGAACTCCAATGCCAGCAACTGGCATGCCCACACACGGAGTTTGTTAGCCCTGAGGTGAGCTGGGAGGCGGGTCCTTGCAACACCGCGCAGCTGCACTGCCTCACGCCATCGCTGTGGGTCCTCCTCCTCTGGCACATGGGGGTTGCCGTTAGGGTAGGCTGGCAACAGCCACTGAAGGCATGACACACAAAGCAAGCACATGTAATTGATTGTTCAGGGCTAGGGCTAGGGCTAGGGCTAGGACCAGGGCTAGGGTTAGGGCTAGGGCTAGGGCTAGGGATAGGGCTAGGGCTAGGGCTAGGGTTAGGGATAGGGATAGGGTTAGGGCTAGGGCTAGGGCTAGGGCTAGGGCTAGGGCTAGGGCTAGGGCTAGGGCTAGGGCTAGGGCTAGGGCTAGGGATAGTGCTAGGGTTAGGGATAGGGATAGGGATAGGGATAGGGATAGGGATAGGGATAGGGATAGGGATAGGGATAGGGATAGGGATAGGGATAGGGATAGGGATAGGGATAGGGCTAGGGCTAGGGCTAGGGCTAGGGCTAGGGCTAGGGCTAGGGATAGGGCTAGGGCTAGGGATAGGGATAGGGATAGGCATGGACGTGGGGGTGAGGTCGGGTTAGGGTTAGGGCTAGGGCTAGGGCTAGGGATAAGGATAGGGCTAGGGCTAGGGCTAGGGCTAGGGGTATGGATAGGGATAGGGATAGGGCCAGGGCTATGTCATGCTAATGTTACCTGCTCATTGATGCCAGCTGCTCTGGGTACCGTCGAGTGGCTGTCTGATGTCGCCTGTGAATGTGACGCAGGTGATGTATCTGACGCTGGTGGTGTGTCTGGCGTGCGGCCTCGCTTTCTGGCTGGTGCTTTCGCCGCTACCTGCAGAACAAACAAGGGCCACAACATGCACTGTATGGTTGTCTGTAGGCAGGGTGGGCTGTTGAGGATTGGCTAGGACCATTTGAAGTAAGCATGTCCTAGCCAGCTCACCTTAGGCTTCTTGGTTGGGGGCTTGGGTGGTGCACCCCGCTTTTTGGTCTGATGCGTTGCAGGACCTCGTGGTGCGGAGCTGGGGGCTGCTGGACATGATGCCTTGCGGGGCTTCGGTGCCCCGTGTGCTACAGACATCAACGCCTCTGCTATCTCCTGCAACATAAACCCGACATGTGTTATTGTGCGGTTGGATTTTTGTGTTATTGAGTTCCATTGACCTGAATGTCTCACCTTCTCAGTTGCAGGGCCTTGTTGTTGTAGGAGAGGGGCATGGGCCGGGGGCTGTGCCGGCTGCTGCTGCTCTGAAGCCTGTAGGGCAAAGGGTGCCGTGCAAGTATGAAGATCATGTGAACCCGCTGGGAGTAGTGTGTGCATATAGGACGATTGATGTGTGGCCCATTTTATGGGATCTACTTCATGCTTTCGACCATAAAACTGTGACTGGGATTCCATAGGCTGACGTGTTCTTTCTAACTTGTGGAGCATTCACCTTGGAGGTACCATCGTCCCTCAGTAGCTTTGCCTGCTGGCTTTGCAACAGCGCAGTCATCAACTCCTCTATTCGGGCTTCCTTCATCTGATCCTGGGACTCCAGCTGATTGATGCGTCCCCGCATTGCCGCAATGATTGCTTCTACAATCAATATCACAGCACATCCCGAATTTGTCCCTCAAGTGTACAACCATTGTTTGTCTAATCAGCTTATTCTCAAGGTCCACAACAGATGATGGTTGATTGTACACCTGGCGGAGGTTGGGGGTCCGTGATGGTCCTTGAGTCTGATGTTGCCTCCGAACACAGGCCTGTAGCACAGTTTGCATGACCCACAATGATTGTCCTTCAAGCTTGCTGCAGTACATCAGGAAATGATGACTTATACCTGTTGCATTACACGTTACTCCTGTCAAATGGAACCAACTGTTGCACGCTGCAGTTTGAGTCGCATACACTATAGCTGTGTACACACCTTGGGAGGGGGCATCGCTAGCAGGTGAGGGACGTCCATGCGCAGGTGAATGTGCCCTGGAAGAGGGGGGGGAGGATGAGGTGGAGGAGGCGGAGGAGGTGATGGATGTCGTGGATGACGAGGATGTGGAGGTGGTCGGTCCGGAAGAGGCAGTTGAGCTGGAGGAGGAAGCGGAGGACAAGGGCACGGGCACTGGTCGTGATGGCCCATACCTTCCCTGCATGCATGAACAAGAGTGTTGTGATGATGCTGGCCATAGTTTATTATCTTATGTCATATTGAATGTGCATGCATAGGACACACACCGCTGTTGGGTTGCACATGTCCTTTGGTGCACTGTTGGGCCACTCCTTGGCGATGTCTATCTGCACACACACATGCATACTCAGCTTAGCCGATGCTGCCGTGACATTGTTTGACAAGTTGGGTGGTCATCCTGCTGCTTATCACCGTACCATGGAGCTCCACACACTGTCCGTTTCCAGGGTGTGATGTAGCCAGCGGTGCCTTGCCAGCATGCGACCGGCGTTGTATCGGACCTTGTCTTTCACAGCATGGCCCCTACAAGCACAGGGCAATACACGATGTATCAATTGATTGTTGTGAAGTCTATCATGCATAGTATCAAGCACTTGCTTCAGACCCCTGCGCGCCAAGTACTCCATGTGCACCAGCACCCGGGTCCCGCTGCTCCATGCATCCTCCTGTTGCCGGCATTCGCCCGTCTTCCACTCCCACTCTCCCGGCCCAAACGCATCCTTTAAGAATTTGGTGAGATTGAGCATGGCCTGAGCTGGCAGTCCCTGCAGGCAACAGTACAGCTCACTGTGACTGATACCACAAGCGCCCATGCTGTCTTCATTCGCAATGGAGTAGGTATGCCCTTACCCACCTCATACACTGGGTGGGTGGTGTCGAAAGTCATCACCACCTTGGCCTTAGGGTAGATGGCCACCAATGCTGGGCACATGGGGATCAAGACAACGGTTGCTTCGCTCCAGCGCCGCCTGTCAGCTGCAGTAAAGGATACAAGGAGTGAATCCGAACAGCTGATGGCCCACCCCTGTGAGGCCGTGCAGCACAGCACAGAACAGCGACTGTCCTTTCGCCCACCCAGTTCAGCCTGCAGATTAGACAATAATGCAGGAGGTAAACAAGATTAGTTTTATATGGCTACCCTGTTAACAAGCGGTTATGCCCCGATTTGCTTAGACCCTACCGCCATGCGCCGAATGGCGATGTCCATGACCTCCAGGCTCAGCAGCTTGGGCTCCACTGCCCCGTCCTTGTCGACCCTCCAGAGCTGATCTGCCAAGCGGTCTATCTTGTCAACCTGCAGGTGAAGCAAACGGTCACCGACCTGGGTCCGTGTATGATGTTGTTGTAGTCTGATGACCCTTGGTATGTTGTTGGCTTCCCTCACCTCTGTATCGTCCAGGTTCAGGTACACCTGCTGCCGTTCACCCTCTTGGACACCATCCTCCAGGGCTCGAGCCTCTGCAAGGCAGCAGCAGTATTCACACTGTAGCTCCATCTGACATTATCCGTGTATGTTAAACAGTCCGATCTCCGTGTCATCCATTAGTGCTGGTGACTCATTTAGTATTGATTGATCTTAATCAGTGCAGGGCCGCTTACCATTCAATTCTATTATATCACCAATGTGTTTTGGATGGCCTCCCTGTATGTATATTGTAATGGGTTGCTGTCCTATGTATCTGGGTGCCGTCTTACCTGCTGCTGCTGCTGCCGCCCACAGTCTTTGCGCTTTTCCAGCCGGCCACTGGGTTGACAACGTCAGCGCTGGTTGTGCTGCAGTTCTTGTCGCTGCTGTAGCTGCTGCTACTGCTGCTGCTGATGTGGTCGGTGCAGCTGGTGCTGCTGCTGCTGCTGGTGCTGGTGTTGCTGCTGCCGGAGCTGCTGTTGCTTCTGCTGCTGTTGCTGCTTGGGCTGCTTGTGTTGCTTGTGCTGTAGGTACTGCTGTTTCTCCTGCTGCTTGTTGTGTTGCATCTGCTGGCTTGTACGAGAATCTGATCCTTGGCACTGTTATCTGTGAGTGCGGTGGGGGAAGTGCCGGCGCTGCGGCTCGTGTTGTTGCTGGATTTGGTCGTGCTGGTGCTGCTGCTGCTGCTGGTGCTGATGCTGCTGCTGCTGCTGCTGATATTGCTGCTGGTGCTGGTGCTGCTGGTGCTGCTGCTGCTGGTACTGCTGCTGCTGGTACTGCTGCTGGTACTGCTTGTGCTGCTGATGTGACTGCTGCCGCTGCTGGTGGTGGTGTCGGTGATGGTGGTGCGGCCGGTGCTGCTGCTGCTGCTGGTATTGCTGCTGCCGCTGCTGCTGCTGCTGCTGCTGCTGGTACTGCTGCTGCTGGTACTGCTGCTGCTGCTGCTGGTGCTGCTGTTGTGAGTGCTGCCGCTGCTGGTGGTGGTGTCGGTGATGGTGGTGCGGCCGGTGCTGCTGCTGCTGCTGCTGGTATTGCTGCTGCTGCTGCTGCTGTTGCTGATGCTGCTGCTGGTTCTGCTGCTGCTGCTGCTGCTGGTGCTGGTGCTGGTGCTGGTGCTGCTGGTGCTGATGGTGCTGCTGCTGCTGCTGGTGCTTCTGGTCTTGATGTTGCGCACGCACCACCTTGCCGTGGCACAAGTGATGTCGGTGCTGCTGCTACTGCAGGTGCTGCTGCGGCTGCTGCTGCGGCTGCTGAGCTCTTCCTTGGCAGGGTCAAAAGCTGCAGTGGCCTCGACGATGCATTCTCTTCCTGGGACACACGGGGGGACGTGGCTGCTGGTGCTGGTGCTGTTGACTGCGATGCTGTTGTTGTTGTTGTGGATGCGGCTGCTCCTGTTGCTGCTGCTGCTGCCGATGCTGCACCCTGTGCTGGTGCTGCTGCTGCTGGTGCTGCTCTCTTGCTGGTGCTGCTGCTTCCCTCTTGCTCGCTTTCTGCTGCTGCCCTCTTGCCTCTCTGTCCCTCTGCTGCTGCACCCGCTGCGTTCTTGCCCTGGTGCTGCTGCTGCATTCCTGCCCCTTTTTTTGCTCTGCTGTTGCCCTCCTGGTCCTTCGAAGCTGGTGCTTCTGTCCCCTTGCCTCCTTGCTGCTGCTGCTGCCGCTCCGTTGCTACTGCTACTGCTGCCGTCATTGTAGGTGCTGGTGCCGACCGTGCTGCTGTTGTTGTTGCTGCTGCTGCTGCTGCTGCTGCTGCGCCCCTCCTTGGCAGGGTAAGAAGCTGCAGTGGCCTGGATGGTGCACCGGCACCCCTTGCCTGGGTCACTCGGGGGGGTGTGGCCGCTGAGGCCGCTGCTGTCAATGGCGTTGCTGCTGCAGGTGTTGCTGCTGCTGCTGCTGCTGCTGCTGCGCCCCTCCTTGGCAGGGTCAGAAGCTGCAGTGGCCTGGACGGTGCACCGGCACCCCTTTCCTGGGACACTCGGGGGGGTGTGGCCGCTGAGGCCGCTGCTGTCAATGGCGTTGCTGCTGCAGGTGTTGCTGCTGCTGCTGCTGCTGCTGCTGCTGCGCCCCTCCTTGGCAGGGTCAGAAGCTGCAGTGGCCTGGACGGTGCACCGGCACCCCCTCCCTGGGACACTCGGGGGGATATGGCTGCTGAGGCCGCTGCTGTCAATGGCGATGTTGCTGCTGCTGTAGCTGCTGCTGGTGCTGCTGCTGCGCCCCTCCTTGGCAGGGTAAGAAGCTGCAGTGGCCTGGACGGTGCACCGGCACCCTTTGCCTGGGTCACAGGTGGTGCTGTTGCTACTGTTGTTGGTGCTGGTAGATCTTGCTGTGCCTGCGATCATGCCCCATTTGTCACTATGATATCATGTCCAGCTGGGTTTTTCATCATCATCACATACCTTGTCCTTGGTGTAAGCTTCGATCAATACTGTTTGAATCTTGTTTATTTCAGCATCTACTGGCACTCCACTCATGTCAATGTCTCTCATGTAGTTCCTGCATGCATGGCGTGGCCAACATTAAAATATGTTGGAGTCATCTTCATGTTGTGTTGAACACATGGCAACTGTGTTAAGCTCACATGTCACGTGCGTTGTAGATTGTGCGGCACAGTATGAATGCACGGTAGCCACAGGAGAAGCTGTCTTCCTGCTCCTCTGTGGAACCCATCTCCACGGCCCATTCCTTGTTGATTATGAAGCGCTTGGCAAACTCCACCATCACCCCCTCTTGGGCCGTGGTTACTATGAGTCTGCCTTGCAGGGTAGCAACCATGTTAGGCGTGATATATGATCCCAGGCTGACCTAGTGCAATATTCTAAATAACACCCTTTTGGGCTAATGGACCCACCTTGTTTACGGAGTCAAAGTGTACGATGCGGCCTGCAGCTACAAAGTACACCACCACGATGAAGTGCTCAAAGTATTGCAGAGGCATCAACACAATGTCTGCCTCTCCAAAAGAAGTCAAGCCCTGGAACAGCATGATAGGCGCGTGTGGTAGAGAAAACCCCCGGATGGCATCCCAGTTGGCCCCAGGGGCTGCACCCTCCACCGTCTGGGCTCCACAAATGCCCTTTGGGTCCCATGCAGGGTCCATCTGCATCTGACTCGACATTGCTGAGGGAACATGGCCGACTCTCATGTTCCCTGTTGCGGAGACCTATAATGACAACATCAAGCATGCTCATGTTAGGCTCCCGGAATACTGCATGTTGGCTGTGTACATGTGACACTCGTGGTAACACACAACAGGCATATATGCATGCCCTTACTGTGCTGTGGCATGGTATGTACATATGTGCCATTTGGGACCCACGTGGGCGATTTGTAGCATGACGTCCAGCGCGTCAGTCAAAAGGCTCTGAGACAAGTCAAACCTGGGGTTTGTCCAGCTGGGTCTCAAGTGGAAGTCAGGGAAGTGTGCCTGTTGAGATAGGCAAGTCACACAGTATAATGTGACGTCCATTGACAACATTATATCCACACCGCCCACGCTATAGCTGGGGCATGCCTCGCTGAAGCCCATCCTTCTGTACGTACCAGGAGGACATCCACACACACATGCCCCATTGGTGTTGCCACCAGCTTCGCCGCTGGGATGTTAGGGCTGAGGGGCACCTGTTGAGGTTGTGTTCTACATGCACATGGTGAGCACAATTGGTGATACACACAGCCTGCACTGTCATAGCTACCTGTGCCTGCTGCTGCGTGGGGGCGGCTTGGGTCATGCCTGACAGCTCAAACTCCAACTGCGGTCAAAGCAAGTAGCAGCAATGATTGGGTTGTCCTCGTCCAGTTCCACTGTGCTCAAGGCGTTGCTTATGCTCACCCGTGGCTGTTCTGATGGGTGAGACACCTGCACGATCTTCCTCAGCACTTTTCTTGCTGGTTCCTGGTAAGTTCTTGCGTTTGCACTTGCTGCAGACATACATAACACAAGCACTAACATGTGTTCTCGGCAACCGTAACAGTCTATTGCGGGTGTCCTTGTACACTACTTACCACCGTGTTTCTGGTATTCCTCAGCCAAGCTCACGACAGGCTGCAGCTCTTTGGGTGTAACATCACCATATAGGCCTGTGAAGGCTTCGGTGCATGCTTTATGCTGCTGCTGGAACTCTGTGTATACGGCTGTCATTCCTGGCTGCTGTGCTATGCTGTTGAGCTGGGCTGCTTGCCTGTTAAAGTAATAACCACAGAGTCAGAATCAACACTATGCAAGGTTCATAAAGATGCATTTCACATCCCTGTCCTGATGACCTCACCATGTTGTGAAGGCTATCCACTTCCCACGGCTCGGCTTGTATGATGATGTGTTGAGATCGAGGCAGGCAATACCTACCCCCACCCAGAATAGGGCAAACCATCGAGCTGGCGCCCTAACCAGCCACGGTTGCAATGCAGTGTCTGTGCTCTGCAATTTTAAGCAATGCATCTTCATCATTTGCCTCCATGTACTAATGTCCTGGACTAACAGGTGTCACTCACTGTGTACTCGGTCCGGGGGTGCATGGACCCAATGATCCCCAGCACGGTGAGGTAGAGGTAGGTGTCGTCGGCCATGAAGTCAACCTCTCGTTTGATGACGTATCCGCGGTCTATCACGTCCTTTGCTGCTGGACTGCGCACGAACATTGGGATGGCAATCGCACCCTTCATTGTATTAAGGGCTTCCTTTATACGGTTGAGAGTGTGCTGCTTACGGCAGAATTACGGAGCGTTTGTGCCTCTGACCGCTGTGCCCGTGCGGCGGGCGTGCAAGCATGTTTGCATGTGGATGAGGAATGCTGCTGTCGCGATCACGTTGGAGGTGTCCTTATACAGCTCTATACCATGTCAACGTGTTGATGCTTCTTTCTTGAGCTACACGAGGACTATGTACTGGAGGACGTAGACGACATGTGCTTTGTCTATTCTCCAGCATGCTCAGCTCGGTCCAATGCGCTTCACAGTGCATACAATTCGCCCGCCTGCTATGTCTCATCTAGACACCTGCTCCACGCTGGTCCTGGACCTGGACCGCCCAGTCAGCAGGTTTCTGAATCCAGAGGTCCTCGCGGTCCTGCGGGCAAGGACGCAGCCACTGCAGCTGTATCTCCAATGGAACGTGGAGGGGCCGCAATACAGCATACCCGACATTCTCACTCGCGCCGATTAGTCCCGGCCGGAAGTCGCCTACATCATATTCTCACGGGAGGCATACCGCAGATAGCCCCAAGAAAGGCCGACTCATCGCCGTTGTTGTCATTGAAAAACTCAATGTTGCTGCGATGTTATAACCATTTGAAATCCGAAAAAAACCTGCGCAGGGTCCTGGCGACCCTGCGCAGGGTCCTAGCGCATCGGCCTTTTGCAGGGTCCTGCCGACCATTGCAGGGTCCTGGCGACCATTTTACAGGGTCATGCTGACCGTTTTACAGGGTCATGCTGACCGTTTTACAGGGTCCTGCGACCCTGTGCAGGATCCTGCCGACCCTGTGCAGGGTCCTGCCGACCATTTTACAGGGTCCTGCTGACCATTTTACAGGCTGCACAGATGTCGACTATTTCATCGACTATTACATCCGCAAAGCACATGCATTGACGACCAAACACCCCGCAACACCTCGCTACACCCCCGCAAAACACATGTATCGACACCCAAACACCCCGCAACACCTCGCTTCACCCCCGCAAAACACATGCATTGACACCCAAACACCCCGTAACATGCCCGCAAAACACATGTGTGGACACCCAAACATCCCGCAACACCTCGCTACGGGACTCGCAAGCACATGTCTCGATGCACCATCACTCCACAACACCTCAACATGGAAATGCTAAGCACACGCATTGATGCACCCAATGACCGCAACACCCCCCTACGATGTGACAAGGTAGCAACGACACGACAACAAGAAGGTGACACCACACTCCATCACCATCACCATCACCATCATCACCATCACCATCATCACCATCACCATCATCACCATCATCACCATCACCACCTACACCATCACCCACACCGTCATGGTGACAACACAACATCGCAAGAACCTCCTCTAAGGTGCTCCCGCTGTCCTTCACCCACCACACTACCATTGACTCCCACCTACCACTCCTATGCCATGTCGCACAACAAGCACGGGCTGACAACCAACCAAGTGCTCAGCTATCCCTTTTGAGAGGGAAGGGACGGGTCATTGTGGTGTGTGGCCTTGGCATGGCCAGGGTGGGCTGGGTGGGCTGCTACTCCAAACTGCCCGCTCCATGTTGCCCGCTCCAGGTTGCTACGCCAAAGGTAGGGTAGGGAGAGGGCTGCAACGTGTGTCGTGGGATGGGGGTTGGGAAAGGGGGGAGGTAGGTGGGGAGGCAGACTTGGAGGTGGTGGGACAGGGTAGGGAAGGGGGAAGGGGGAAGGGGGAAGGGGGGAAGGGGGGAGGACTGACCGTGGGACCTGCAGTAAACAAGGGGCATCTTTGCGGTTAGGCTGGGCAGCGGACCACTCATGTGCAAGGGCTGGCCACTCACAGTTTGCTAGCGCCTCTTCCATACCTACTTGGCTGGGCTGGGCTGGGCTGGGCTGGGCTGGGCTGGGCTGGGCTGGGCTGGGCTGGGCTGGGCTGGGCTGGGCTGGGCTGGGCTGGGCTGGGCTGGGCTGGGCTGGGCTGGGCTGGGCTGGGCTGGGCTGGGCTGGGCTGGGCTGGGCTGGGCTGGGCTGGGCTGGGCTGGGCTGGGCTGGGCTGGGCTGGGCTGGGCTGGGCTGGGCTGGGCTGGGCTGGGCTGGGCTGGGCTGGGCTGGGCTGGGCTGGGCTGGGCTGGGCTGGGCTGGGCTGGGCTGGGCTGGGCTCCTTGCTGCTTCCGTTGGCTGCTCCGCAGTGGGAGGTGATGGTGTCTGTTGGGAAGGATGAAGGGTGTGTCCAATAATACTGCAGCAAACACGTGGCATGCAAGCAGTGAGGCTAGGCACATGGAACTGTATAACTGCAAGGGTAGCCACTCACCATTTCTTATGCATTCCTGTTTATTCCTATTCAATCATGTTCATTGCTCCATGGGTGCAATTCCTAGCTGCTCCCCTCTGCGTCTCCTAGCTGCTCCAAGTCGATGCTCCTGGCTCCTGGCTCCTGGCTTCTGCACCCAGCTTCGTCTGCTTTGTGGCTCCCGACCGCCTCTCCGGGCTACTCCACTCATCCTCCGCTCCGGCACTCAGGCTCGCTGTGTCGCTGCATCGCTGCACCTCCTGCTCTATCGCTGATTCCTGATCCTATCGCTTGACCTAAGTGCATCTTTGCTGTAGTTGGTCGCCACTGCTATGAGGCTGCTGGCTAGCGACGGCTGGCTGGCTCGTGGCTACCTTTTGGCGACGAAGTCCTGTTGGCTGCTCCAGGCTGCTCCTGGCTCTTACATGGGGCAAACTTACGTCCTGCGCGATTCCTTTTTGCTTCCTTCGCAATCCCTCTGCGAAACCTTCATGCAGCCTCCATGCAGCCGGATTATTTTGTAACCTTAGGTTGAGACATTTAGCATGCCACCTACTAGGTTGGGCAGCTGTAACCACCTAGAGTGTTTTCCATCGCTCATACTCACATTTCATGAAAGCTCGCTTTGGTTACTCGGTGCCAACTCCCTTAGCCAAAATCAGGGTCAGCAGGACCCTGCGCAGGGTCGCCAGGACCCTGCGCAGGGTCCTACGACCATGGTGACGCTAGGACCCTGCGCAGGGTCCTAGGACACGGGCCATAGCTCATCACTGGCTGGAACTTTTTGCATGCCACCTACTAGGTTGGGCAGCTGTTACCGCCCTTTACAATCGCTCATACTCACATTTCATGAAAAGTCACTTTGGTCACACGGTGCCAACTCCCCTAGCCAAATTCAGGGTCACAGCCCTACACCTGGTCCAGCAACTCCCCAACGACTGAGAATTACACTTTGGCCCAAGAGAGTCTTGTCCTCCCCAAGATCACAACAACCTACATACCAAGTGTCAGATCTTAACTCTGAAGTTTTACCAGCCAGCCAGCCGCTAATTTGCACGAGTGCTGCGGTTTGTTATCGGGCTGCTGAGGGGCTGCACGGCCGTGCATGAGGTGGTGCTGGACGGAGATTTCAGCGAAGCTGAGCTGGGTGCCTGGCTGGGAGCCACCATAGCGGACAGCTTCCCCGAGCTCTCCTCCCTCACCCTCAAATGTGGGATGGGCTACGAAGGGCTAGCACGCCTCATGTCCGACCCAGCACTGCAGTCCCTAGCACTCCACCTAGACCTCAGCCAGGCGATCGTCTACGGCCCTGGTGCTGCAGCGTTCTTCAGGGCAGCTGCCAGTCTGGAGTCCTTGCACATGGACTTCATGGACAGCCTTGGAGAGTCCTTGCATGATATGCCATGCAACTGGCGCTCGCTGCGTGTTGGCCAGGCAGACATGCTTGCTTTGAGCCGGCTGCCCTTGCATGCGGTGAAGGAGGAGGTGCACATTGCATGCCTGAAGGTGGTGGCAAGCGCCGATAACCTGGATGCTATCACAGCCGCTGCCCCATGCTTTGCTGTGGGTGTGCCTGTGAGGCCCAAGGTTGACAGGTTGCATGTCGACATCTTTGGCACAACTGTTGAGGAGCTGGCTGTTTTGGCTGCGTTGCAACCCTTGTCGGGGTGCACCCGCGTGGTGGATGTCGTGGGTGGTGATTATTCAGCGGTAGAGGTTGATGTGTTTGATGCAGATGTCATGGAGGCCTTGCTACCGGTGTGCCAGGGCTGCAGTGAGCTGCGTATCAGGAGGGCAACATTGCAGCTCAGCCCTGAGGTGTGGCACGCCATTGTGGATGGCGTCCCGTCCATTTCAAGGGTGCACATCCACCAGTGCTTTGAGTGCGACGAGCATGTGCTTGAGTCCCTTCAGGAGTATGTGGAGGAGCATGGCGGTAGGGGCATCGACATCCAAGTTGATTTCTTCCTACAGTCCCCCTTGGGGTCCCATGAGGATCTGCGTGCCCATGATTTGTCCCTGTTCCATTTTGGGCCACTGCGTGTGTGCGTGGAGGAGATGGACTGGGATAACAGCCCTTTTGATGGCGTGTAAGAGTTACATGCATTGGCTCCCAACTCAAACGTTGCATGGTGCATGATCAGCACAGCAAACGAGGTGACTCATTCGGTGTAGGCATCCAAGTCTTGGCTTGAAGAAGGCTGTGACGGGGCTTTGTTCATTCCACAACATGCTCATCCCGGTCCCAAGGTCCTCATAATGCCAACAATGAGCTAGCATGTCATCCCTGCACCTCCACAGTGGCGCCTTGGGCCATGCTACCCTTCAATCGATACATGCACCAGCTAGACAGCGGCTTTTTATACCCCATGAACACAACCCCAGTACACGAAATGGAGACCAGGACAGCCCGCACAAGCTCTACTCCATATCATCGCGGCAGCGGACTACAGAGAAGCCATGCGGGGCGTCATCGTTGGGCAGTCCTTTGTGGACACAGGGCCCACACCGCCACCAAATGCAACCCAGCAGTCTTGAGGTGTAGGGACCTGACACTCAGCAGGCCTGAGTGAGCTGACGACCCCTATATTAGACTATATATATATATATAGGAATGACATACATGTTGAGATGTGGACAAGGATGTAAGATAATTGATGTCCCGCCGCCTTGTCTCTTGGCTGCTGGGCACTACATGGCTAGCAATGTCCCATGTATGCTGTACGAACTTTTAAACCTGAGACTGCATAATATAACATGATGTCATCTAGCATTAGCAAGACCAATACGCCAAGAGACAGTGAAGGATGCACAGCACTTACACCGATCATGCCTCATACATGGCCCCCATAAATCCTAGACACAAGCTGAGTTCACCTTGCCAAAAACACTTGAACAACTCACGCATCCGGCAAGCTTCCAACACCAAGCATACACTTCCATCACCTGACTGAGTGGCAAATGGTCAACGTCCTGACCTCCCCCTGCTCCTATTGATGCCTACTGCAGCTCAGGGTTGTCCCCAGGGTTGGCTTCCTGCCCCCCCCCTGCTGCTCCTGCTGCCTGATGCAGCTGGGCCTCAAGACCGGGGCTTGGCGGGGCCGGTGTCTCACGCAGCTTGGCCACAATGTCGGCCCGTGCTTTGGCCATGATGTCCGTGATTTGGGCCTACAGCATGCACAACATGATGGAACAAGCACACACGAACACATGAGCTGGACATACATCATGCACAACATGATGAAACAAACACACACGCACACACATGACAACATTCAGAGTCAAGGAGGTCCCATGTCTATCCATTTCCCGGTACTCACGCACCCGGACAGCTTCATTCACATGGTCCATGTGATGGTACACCTCCTGGCTGGCCTTGATGGCCTACACAAGCACAGAGGGGGGGCATTTCATACAATAGCTCCTATGCACGCATGTCCTTTCCATGTGTGCTGAAGCATGCGCTACTCACCGTGATGCCGAGGTCTTGAGCCACATCCTCAACAAGCCGCTCCCCCGCCTCTGTCACCAAGCGTATCATGGAATGGGGTGGGCAGGCCACCGTCCAATCCCCAGGCAAGGGGTGTGCCAAACCTACACGCACACAGTCACGTGGTCGGATGATAAGGTGGCATGCATGTACACATTACAACAAACTGTACACGCATGCCCCTGCTTGTGCAAGCGAGCAAGCAACTCACGTCCAGTGGATTCCAGGCTGTCAACCTGCACCAGCAAGTCCTTCCACTCCGTCAGCACGCCTGTGCTGCCATGGACCTTGTAGAACGCCCCAAGCGTGGTGGCCCACGTCTGGGTCTCCTTCTGCACTTGGTCTGTCCAGCTGGTCATGCGGTGCCGCGTGTCCTTGAGCGTGCTGACTGACCTGATGATAGCACATGAGCACAAGACAAGCACATGGTTGATCACATGGTTGATCGCATGGTGATCAGGTGATTTGGGTTACAGTTATCGTGTGCATGGCGTGGGTATGGGCACACTCACTTGTTCAGCACAGAAGTCAGCACTGATAGCTGGTCATAGGGTGGGGGCAAATGGCCAAACACCTCCAGGAGCTTGCGGATCATCTGGCCAAGGCAAGCCTTACGGCAAGCAGGCCACGCAAGTTTGGGGTCTGTGTTGGACGGACTGACAATTTCCGCATGCTGTAGGCCCTGGATGGGGAATAAAGCCTCGCCGCCTGTTTCAACCTGCAAGCGCATTGCATAGGTACTGTTTGCACATCCTTAGCGCGCATGCACTGCAGCAATGGCCATGCACATGCCTTGGAGAGGTCGTGGCACCGCATCCACGTGGACCTCACTATCTCGTTTGTCCAGACCTTCAATTGGCTCGTCACAGTTCTCTACAAATATAACACACACCATACAATGAGCTCTTCCAAACATGGCTCACAATTTCCAACGACAGCGCCCAACAGGTGGAACCCACCTCCAGAACATCCGAGGGGGCGTCCGCCTTCTTTTCAGGCTTCGGAGCTTTGCCCCTACCCAGCCTCTTACCCTTGCTGGTTGAAGGTGCCACCTGAATAGCAACCCAGAAGAATCAAGTACCAGACCTCTCCACCCACATGCCTCTTGCCTTCCACACCTAACCATTATCACTCGCCTCATCACCGGCAGAAGCCGAGCTTGCTTCTTTCTCTTGGCTGCCAGCTGCCTCCTCAAGGAGTGCTGAGCGAGCCACTCGTGGCGAAGCCTGCATGACACCCATAGAGACCCATAGAGGGTACAGTGGATACAGTGGGTACTGTGGGTTGCAACACAGGAGTGCACTGGGTACAACAGGCTGGATGTGTACATGCACCACTGCAACCCACCCCTGTCACAGAACGCCGCCGCTTCGGCGCTGGTGCCACTTTTGCTGCTCGTGCTGCTGCTGCTGATCGCTGCTGCACCTGCTTCTGAGTTGGGGCTCTGCGGCCCCCTGACTTGGGAGGGGTTGCCTCTACACCCTGCATCGCAATGTCAGCTGCTGCACGGGCCTCTTCCAACTCCCTGTCCTCGTCTGCACCATCCAATTCAGCTACTGTTTCAGCTGCTGGTGGTGCTGCATGGGGGTCCTCAAGTGTGTGCAGAGGGGATGCCAAACCGCCAGCTGCCTGTTCCTACAAATAAAACACACCACAACACAATGCGATAGGACTAACATGCTGGCGGGCATCATGGCATGCAAAGCATAAGCAAACACACGCCACTCACCCAGGCTATGTATGCCGCGAGCCTGGTCTGCTCGGCTACTTCCACCTGCTCAGGCGAAGGGTCCTGCGTGTATGCGTGGAATGCACGTGTAGTACACTGTCACAATGGTCACCTACAATAAATGTTGCAATTCAGAGACTGAAACTCAACACACCACCTGATATGGACGCATGGTGCTTACCTGTTGTAGACCATATATGGTCAAAGTGACAAGGTCGGTAAAATCAGGTGAGGTGGGTGTCCCCATGGTCACGACTGCAAGCTTTGTTGTGGCTGTATAGGCCTGCCAGTAGCTTAGGTCACGTGGAGGGTTCATGACAGAGGCTGCAAAGGCTGCGTGGTCAGCCGGCGTCCATGGCTGAAAGTCCTTGGTAAAGTTGGCGAGTGTTGGAAGTGTGCCTGCCATTTCAACGTCGGAAGAGAAATCGTATGCTGGCCAGATGGGTGGTGCAGGCAGGTCGCCGTTCACCATCACAACTTGCATTTGCAGGAACGTTCGAGTGTGGTGTAAATTTGGGCTCGCGTGCGACGATCGACCACAGCACCAGGACGATGCAGACAATGACATTACAAATTAAGTGGCGTCCGATTGTGCCGTGCCGGATTCAGCTACGTAGTAGCGCGAGAGAGGCAGCTGCAGCACGGCAGCACACTATAGCAACATCGACGACGAAACAAGCAATCACAAGTGGCGGTCCATCACCATTCGCGGGCATACCCTAGTACTGCGACCAACAGCGAATGCACAGTGCAACAAGCGCCATCAGCCTCTAAGGCGGCAACCTCATCGGTCTGACGCTAACAATGGGCAATGTCCTGGCTTCTGAATACGGACAGCGACAAATACAAGTACGCCAATAGACAATGAAAGCCGGCAGTATGATTGCCGGGTTGCCAGCGACACGCGTGTACAAGCGACAAAGTGGCATCGCAGACACAAGGCGCATAAGTACTGACAGAGAGCTGCAATGTTGCCTTACATGCAGGACATTTCCTGCGGCCCGACAAGACCGGACTTCCTCCCATCCGTCGCACCCTACATTGCGCAAACCCAACTACCCCTCAGTGTAGGTATATCTGTGCTAATTGAGTGTTTTGGAAACAGGACATGTGATACATTTGATGTATTGCTTCTCACAGTCGGCTCAACTGCCTGCATCAGACATCCTTCGGGGACGGCATCAATTCCATTTGCCGTGCACGCACACCTCATCTCAGACCTTGCAACTTCCATCACCTCCCAGACCATATCACAGGTGTTATTGCCGAACACCGCCTCAGTTATCACCCATTACCCCTGCCCACCGCCACCCGCTTCCACTACTCAGCTCCAACAGCACCTTCCGCCACCAACAGCATGTCCAGCCCACCCCACCTGCCCCTGACCCTGCCACTACCCCTGCACCAGCCCCCCCCCCCTCCCCCCCCCTCGGACCCAGCTGTACCGCCCCCCTCCCCTCCTTCCCCAGACCTGAGAGAATCACAGCAACCCATCAAAGGTGGTGGCCCACTGAGAAACCTGTGGGGTCGAAGAGCACTGACAGCTCGCCAGCCGGACAGAAGCACAGACGATGACAGCGGTGGTGGCCCACTGAGTAACCTGTGGGGTATGAGAGCACTGACAGCTCGCCTGCCGTACAGCAGCTCTGACGATGACAGTGGGGGTGGCCCACTGAGAAACCTGTGGGGTCGAAGAGCACTGACAGCTCGACAGCCGGGCAGCAGCACAGACGATGACAGTGGTGGTGGCCCACTAAGGAACCTGTGGAGTCAGAGGGCAGCAGCAACAAGGAAGGCTGGGACAGCCACTGTGTCGCAAATCAGTCCCTTCTCCCCCCCACCCCCTCCTCCAGCTATGCCCCCTCCCCCCCCCCTTGGGTCTGGTTCATGCGGTGAGGCACACGGCATGGACCTCACAGATGCTGGCTCCTCTTCCGTGTCTGTGTCGCCAGCCTCGTCAAATGGGGTTCATGACAGTGAAGGGGCTGGAGAGGGGGGTGGGGTCAGTTTGGGTAGTAGTAGCAGAGGCGATGGCAGTGGCTATGACAGTGCGAGTAGCAGTGGCAATGACGGTGGCAGTGACAGCAGCAGCAGCGGCAGTAGCAGTGGTAGAGGCGGTGACAGTGACAGTGGCAGCGGCAGCGGCAGCAGCAGTGGCAGACGTAAGAGAAGACGAGGCAGGGTCAGAGGCCGGGGTAGGGGACGAGGGAGGGGTAGAGGTAGAAGGAGGGGTAGAGGGCGAGGTGGAGGGGGTAGGTGGGGTGGTGGTGGGCGGCACCAGCAGCGGCGGCCTAGGGGTCGCCCTGCTGGGCGGGTGGAGGTGGATGATGAGCAGGTGCCCTGGGGTGCACTGAACCCTGGGCAGCGCCGGTGTCGTGTCAGAGAGATCCTGGCCAACCTGACGAACCCAGTGGGTCCCCGCCACAAGCACATGACCACCTTGGCCAACCTTGAGCGCATCTTCAAAGGCATGGAAGAGAACACCCCATCCAAGACCGCCATAGAAGCTCAGTTGAAGAGCGATGGTCAACTGTTCGGCGATGACCAGGGGGTCAAGCACTACCACCCAAGCTCTGTGCATGTGCTGAAGGGTGTCATGGGAGCAGAGGATGATGAGCGGTGCATCCTTCATGTCTGCAATGACACGCTGGAGAAACCCCGTGGCTACACGTACGACCACTTGCCAAAGTGGGTGGGGCATGATGGGCAGAAGCAGAATGTGACACGAACATGGTGAATGCTGATGTGGATGCTGTGTTTGTGTATACCAGGGCGCAATGGGAGGAGAACAGGCACCAAAAATGCGAAGAGTGTCGCATCAATCGCTTCCACAGCAACAACGGTATGTCAGTGGGTTTAAACAAAGCAGCCGACACTTGGTGTGAATCATGTCATGGTTGGTTGTTGTACGCAGATGGCAAGAAGTTGAAGCCCCAATTCAGCATGTACTACCTGGGCCTGGAGGACACGCTGAACTCCATCTTGTCCAAAGCCAACGTGTGGGACTGGTTCACTCGGCCACGCGATACAGGGCCAGGCACATTTTACAGCAGTGAGTTTGTTGTGGATACACATGAGACAGCATGGTCAGTTCATGCCGTCGTGCTCATTCCATATTGCAGGTGAGGCTGGTCAGTTCATGAAGGAGAAGGTGGGCGAGAGCGTGTTCAACGACAAATATGCTGTGCGTGTGCACATCGGCATTGACTGGGTGCAGCTGTGCAAGAACCGGTCTGTGGGCATCATCGTGCTGAAGGTGAGGGGACATTCACACATCCAATCGGATGCAGGGTCAGTCTCAGGCACATCACAGGGTCCACATGTTGCAGGTCATGGATGTGCCTGATGAGTTCAAGGGCAGTGACGACACCTGGGCCATTCTTGGCGTCATCCTGGACAAGGACAAGACCAAGTTTGCCGAGGGCTACATGCACCAGGTGTGATGATTGAGTTAAAATGTGTTGATTGAGTTAATATGCACCTACATGAAGAATGCATGGCCCATGCACTGTAGATCCTCGTGGACCTGCGTGACTCCCTGGACCCCGAGAAGCGTGACTCTTGGGTGTACTTGAACAGGCCCAGTGGCGCTGGTGATGCCCGTGAGCCTGAGAAGATCCGAATGTACCCCATGCTGGCCAGCTGTGTAGCCGACACCCCAGCCAGGCAAGCCTTCCACCCATGAGAGGCTCAGCTGCATAATGAACGGTAGATGAAACGGAAGCGGTTTGTTGCATTGCATGGTGCTTGCAGACTGTGCCTGATGAAGTGCCTGTCCCACTGTGCTGGCATGGGCTGCTCGTGGTGTTGGCTCCGTACAAAGGGCCAGCATGAGAGCCACCCCCTTGGGTACGACGAGCCCGTCCGTGTGCTCATCCCTGACCTCAGCCGTTATCCGCCTCCACCTGAAGGCCCAGGCAGGGGAGGTGGCCGAGGGGTTGGGAGGGGAGGCTGTCTGGGTGGGCGCCCCAACCGCGATGCTGGCACGGGCGGTGGTGCTGATGCTGGTGGTGGTGTGGGGGCAGCAACAGCCGGTGGTGAGGGCGCTGGAGGCGGTGGTGCTGCAGCCGGTGGTGGGGCAGGTGGTGGCAGTGGTGAGGGTGCAGCAGCGGCAGGTGGAGGGGGTGGCGGAGGTGGGACAGCAGCAGCAGCTGGTGGTCTGGGTGGTGGGGGTGTGGGTGAGCCACCAGCCGGTGGTCAGGGTGGCAGAGGAGTGGATGGTGGTCCAGCCAGCCGCGGCAGAGGTTGGGGACGGGGTCGAGGGCGAGGCCAGAGGGTTGGCCATCAGCGGCCCATGCCCAAACAGCCTGTGGTTGGCACTGAGCACACCCTGTATGTCGGGGATCCCTTGATGATGCTGCGTGAGGAGGACATGCAGGCTCGAGGCCAGGCTGTTGAGGATGGGCTGGTTGCGGGGCTTGACATCGGCTGTTGGGGCCGCCCTATCATCACCAAGTACCTGGACTATGTGCAGGCCAAGTGGCTGCACGTGGTTCCAACAGCCCACGCGATGCTGTTTGGGCTGGTGAAGCACCACATGATGTGGGTGTTCTCAGCATCCGGCCCTTTCCAGAATCACGAGCGTGAGCTGATGAGGGAGCGGCTGAAACACATGCACGTGCCGGTGGACTTTGGTCGTCGACTGGAGGTGACTGACCAGTTCAAGTGAGTGAAAACCAGCCAGTACTGGTCACAGCCAGCCAGCCAGTACTGGTCACAGCCAGCCAGCCAGTACTGGTCACAGCCAGCCAGCCAGTACTGGTCAGCCAGCCAGTACTGGTCAGCAAGCCAGTACTGGTCACTGTCAGCCAGCCAGTACTGGTCACAGCCAGCCAACCAGTACTGGTCAGCCAGCCAGTACTGGCCAGTTTGCCAGTACTGGTCAGCCAGCCAGTACTGGTCAGCCAGCCAGTACTGGTCACAGCCAGTCAGCCAGTACTGGTCAGCCAGCCAGTACTGGTCAGCCAGGCAGTACTGGTCACAGCCAGCCAACCAGTACTGGTCAGCCAACCAGTACTGGTCAGCCAGCCAGTACTGGTCACAGCCAGCCAACCAGTACTGGTCAGCCAGCCAGTACTGGTCAGCCAGCCAGTACTGGTCACAGCCAGCCAACCAGTACTGGTCAGCCAGCCAGTACTGGTCAGCCAGCCAGTACTGGTCACAGCCAGCCGACCAGTACTGGTCAGCCAACCAGTACTGGTCAGCCAGCCAGTACTGGTCACAGCCAGCCAACCAGTACTGGTCAGCCAGCCAATACTTGTCAGCCAGCCAGTACTGGTCACAGCCAGCCAACCAGTACTGGTCAGCAAGCCAGTACTGGTCAGCCAGCCAGTACTGGTCACAGCTAGCCAACCAGTACTGGTCAGACAGCCAGTACTGGTCACAGCCAGCCAACCAGTACTGGTCAGCCAGCCAGTACTGGTCAGCCAGCCAGTACTGGTCACAGCCAGCCAACCAGTACTGGTCAGCCAGCCAGTACTGGTCAGCCAGCCAGTACTGGTCACAGCCAGCCGACCAGTACTGGTCAGCCAACCAGTACTGGTCAGCCAGCCAGTACTGGTCACAGCCAGCCAACCAGTACTGGTCAGCCAGCCAGTACTGGTCAGCCAGCCAGTACTGGTCACAGCCAGCCAACCAGTACTGGTCAGCCAGCCAGTACTGGTCAGCCAGCCAGTACTGGTCACAGCCAGCCGACCAGTACTGGTCAGCCAACCAGTACTGGTCAGCCAGCCAGTACTGGTCACAGCCAGCCAACCAGTACTGGTCAGCCAGCCAGTACTGGTCAGCCAGCCAGTACTGGTCACAGCCAGCCAACCAGTACTGGTCAGCAAGCCAGTACTGGTCAGCCAGCCAGTACTGGTCACAGCTAGCCAACCAGTACTGGTCAGACAGCCAGTACTGGTCACAGCCAGCCAACCAGTACTGGTCAGCCAGCCAGTACTGGTCAGCCAGACAGTACTGGTCACAGCCAGCCAACCAGTACTGAACAGCAAGCCAGTACTGGTCAGCCAGCCAGTACTGGTCACAGCCAGCCAACCAGTACTGGTCAGCCAGCCAGTACTGGTCAGCCAGCCAGTACTGGTCAGCCAGCCAGTACTGGTCAGCTAGCCAGTACTGGTCACAGCCAGTCAGCCAGTACTGGTCAGCCAGCCAGTACTGGTCAGCCAGGCAGTACTGGTCACAGCCAGCCAACCAGTACTGGTCAGCCAACCAGTACTGGTCAGCCAGCCAGTACTGGTCACAGCCAGCCAACCAGTACTGGTCAGCCAGCCAGTACTGGTCAGCCAGCCAGTACTGGTCACAGCCAGCCAACCAGTACTGGTCAGCCAGCCAGTACTTGTCAGCCAGCCAGTACTGGTCACAGCCAGCCAACCAGTACTGGTCAGCAAGCCAGTACTGGTCAGCCAGCCAGTACTGGTCACAGCTAGCCAACCAGTACTGGTCAGACAGCCAGTACTGGTCACAGCCAGCCAACCAGTACTGGTCAGCCAGCCAGTACTGGTCAGCCAGCCAGTACTGGTCACAGCCAGCCAACCAGTACTGGTCAGCCAGCCAGTACTGGTCAGCCAGCCAGTACTGGTCACAGCCAGCCGACCAGTACTGGTCAGCCAACCAGTACTGGTCAGCCAGCCAGTACTGGTCACAGCCAGCCAACCAGTACTGGTCAGCCAGCCAGTACTGGTCAGCCAGCCAGTACTGGTCACAGCCAGCCAACCAGTACTGGTCAGCCAGCCAGTACTGGTCAGCCAGCCAGTACTGGTCACAGCCAGCCGACCAGTACTGGTCAGCCAACCAGTACTGGTCAGCCAGCCAGTACTGGTCACAGCCAGCCAACCAGTACTGGTCAGCCAGCCAGTACTGGTCAGCCAGCCAGTACTGGTCACAGCCAGCCAACCAGTACTGGTCAGCAAGTCAGTACTGGTCAGCCAGCCAGTACTGGTCACAGCTAGCCAACCAGTACTGGTCAGACAGCCAGTACTGGTCACAGCCAGCCAACCAGTGCTGGTCAGCCAGCCAGTACTGGTCAGCCAGACAGTACTGGTCACAGCCAGCCAACCAGTACTGAACAGCAAGCCAGTACTGGTCAGCCAGCCAGTACTGGTCACAGCCAGCCAACCAGTACTGGTCAGCCAACCAGTACTGGTCAGCCAGCCAGTACTGGTCACAGACAGCCAACCAGTTCTGGTCAGCTAGCCAGTACTGGTCAGCCAGCCAGTACTGGTCACAGCCAGTCAGCCAGTACTGGTCAGCAAGCCAGTACTGGTCAGCCAGCCAGTACTGGTCACAGCCAGCCAACCAGTACTGGTCAGCCAGCCAGTACTGGTCAGCCAGCCAGTACTGGTCACAGCCAGCCAACCAGTAGTGGTCAGCCAACCAGTGCTGGTTAGCCAGCCAGTACTGGTCACAGCTAGCCAACCAGTACTGGTCAGCCAGCCAGTACTGGTCACAGCCAGCCAACCAGTACTGGTCAGCCAGCCAGTACTGGTCAGCCAGCCAGTACTGGTCACAGCCAGCCAAACAGTACTGGTCAGCCAACCAGTACTGGTCAGCCAGCCAGTACTGGTCACAGCCAGCCAACCAGTACTGGTCAGCCAGCCAGTACTGGTCAGCCAGCCAGTACTGGTCACAGCCAGCCAACCAGTACTGGTCAGCCAACCAGTACTGGTCACAGCCAGCCAACCAGTACTGATCAGCCAACCAGTTTGGTCAGCCAGCCAGTACTGGTCACAGCCAGCCAACCAATACTGGTCAGCCAACCAGTACTGGTCAGCCAGCCAGTACTGGTCACAGACAGCCAACCAGTACTGGTCAGCCAGCCAATACTCGTCACAGACAGCCAGTACTGGTCAAAGTCAGTCGACCAGTCACAGCCAGCCAGCCAGTACTGGTCATCCAGCCAGTACTGGTCACAGACAGCCAACCAGTACTGGTTAGCCAACCAGTACTGGTCACAGCCAGCCAACCAGTACTGGTCAGCCAGCCAGTACTGGTCACAGCCAGCCAACCAGTACTGGACAGCCAGCCGGTACTGGTCACAGTCAGTCACCCAGTACTTGTCAGCCATCCAGTACTGGTCACAGACAGTCGACCAGTACTGGTCATAGCCATCCAGTCAGTACTGGTCAGTCAGGTGAACCAGCGCTAATTAGTGAACCAGCGCTAGACCAGCCGATGCTTGTTGGTGAACTACTGTGCAGGGGCTGGATCATGGAGGACTTCATGCACTTCATCAAGTACGCCTTGCCCTATGTGTTCCAGGGCATCATGACAGAGGGCAACCTGCACTTGAAGCTGTGGCGGTTGCTGGTTGACTCTACCCTACACTACCTAACACCAGGTACATTAAGCGTTACAACGTAGCAGCAAGGGTGCATCCATGCAATGTGTGTGGTGACAGTAAGCACATGAGCTCTGTTGCTCCTCTTGCTTGCAGAGAACGACCCGCCATTGCGGTTTGGAATGCCAGCAGAGGAGAGGGCAAGGAACGCAGCCATCATCGCTGGCAACATGGAGGAAGCAGCCAGGAAGCTGAAGGAGTATGCGCGCATCCTGCACCGGATTCGTTACACACACAAGGTGCCGGACGACATGATCTCCAGCAACCTACATATGGTGGAATGCCGGTGAGTTCCACGAAATTGAGCATTGCATGGTCAGCATGAGTGATGCTTCATGCTATCAAATAGAACAACACCATGCGCATGTATTATTGCAGGCTACCGCAGCAGGAGAAGGAGCGTGGGCGCAGCTGCTGGGACAATGAGTTCTGGGTTGAGCGAGGCATGCAGCGGGGCAAGAAGTACAGCACGGCTCATGCTGCTGGCTACCAGCGGGGCTTGACCATGGGCATACGGGAGCGGCTGAGCCGACGGTCGCAGCTGTTTCTGTCCACCCATACCCACTGGGATGACAGTGATGGAGGAGACCTGGACAGTGGGGACAGTGAGCATGATGGCGAGGAAGCTGGACATCGGCAGCATCGCCTCAGTTATCACCCATTACCCCTGCCCACCGCCACCCGCTTCCACTACTCAGCTCCAACAGCACCTTCCGCCACCAACAGCATGTCCAGCCCACCCCACCTGCCCCTGACCCTGCCACTACCCCTGCACCAGCCCCCCCCCCTCCCCCCCCCTCGGACCCAGCTGTACCGCCCCCCTCCCCTCCTTCCCCAGACCTGAGAGAATCACAGCAACCCATCAAAGGTGGTGGCCCACTGAGAAACCTGTGGGGTCGAAGAGCACTGACAGCTCGCCAGCCGGACAGAAGCACAGACGATGACAGCGGTGGTGGCCCACTGAGTAACCTGTGGGGTATGAGAGCACTGACAGCTCGCCTGCCGTACAGCAGCTCTGACGATGACAGTGGGGGTGGCCCACTGAGAAACCTGTGGGGTCGAAGAGCACTGACAGCTCGACAGCCGGGCAGCAGCACAGACGATGACAGTGGTGGTGGCCCACTAAGGAACCTGTGGAGTCAGAGGGCAGCAGCAACAAGGAAGGCTGGGACAGCCACTGTGTCGCAAATCAGTCCCTTCTCCCCCCCACCCCCTCCTCCAGCTATGCCCCCTCCCCCCCCCCTTGGGTCTGGTTCATGCGGTGAGGCACACGGCATGGACCTCACAGATGCTGGCTCCTCTTCCGTGTCTGTGTCGCCAGCCTCGTCAAATGGGGTTCATGACAGTGAAGGGGCTGGAGAGGGGGGTGGGGTCAGTTTGGGTAGTAGTAGCAGAGGCGATGGCAGTGGCTATGACAGTGCGAGTAGCAGTGGCAATGACGGTGGCAGTGACAGCAGCAGCAGCGGCAGTAGCAGTGGTAGAGGCGGTGACAGTGACAGTGGCAGCGGCAGCGGCAGCAGCAGTGGCAGACGTAAGAGAAGACGAGGCAGGGTCAGAGGCCGGGGTAGGGGACGAGGGAGGGGTAGAGGTAGAAGGAGGGGTAGAGGGCGAGGTGGAGGGGGTAGGTGGGGTGGTGGTGGGCGGCACCAGCAGCGGCGGCCTAGGGGTCGCCCTGCTGGGCGGGTGGAGGTGGATGATGAGCAGGTGCCCTGGGGTGCACTGAACCCTGGGCAGCGCCGGTGTCGTGTCAGAGAGATCCTGGCCAACCTGACGAACCCAGTGGGTCCCCGCCACAAGCACATGACCACCTTGGCCAACCTTGAGCGCATCTTCAAAGGCATGGAAGAGAACACCCCATCCAAGACCGCCATAGAAGCTCAGTTGAAGAGCGATGGTCAACTGTTCGGCGATGACCAGGGGGTCAAGCACTACCACCCAAGCTCTGTGCATGTGCTGAAGGGTGTCATGGGAGCAGAGGATGATGAGCGGTGCATCCTTCATGTCTGCAATGACACGCTGGAGAAACCCCGTGGCTACACGTACGACCACTTGCCAAAGTGGGTGGGGCATGATGGGCAGAAGCAGAATGTGACACGAACATGGTGAATGCTGATGTGGATGCTGTGTTTGTGTATACCAGGGCGCAATGGGAGGAGAACAGGCACCAAAAATGCGAAGAGTGTCGCATCAATCGCTTCCACAGCAACAACGGTATGTCAGTGGGTTTAAACAAAGCAGCCGACACTTGGTGTGAATCATGTCATGGTTGGTTGTTGTACGCAGATGGCAAGAAGTTGAAGCCCCAATTCAGCATGTACTACCTGGGCCTGGAGGACACGCTGAACTCCATCTTGTCCAAAGCCAACGTGTGGGACTGGTTCACTCGGCCACGCGATACAGGGCCAGGCACATTTTACAGCAGTGAGTTTGTTGTGGATACACATGAGACAGCATGGTCAGTTCATGCCGTCGTGCTCATTCCATATTGCAGGTGAGGCTGGTCAGTTCATGAAGGAGAAGGTGGGCGAGAGCGTGTTCAACGACAAATATGCTGTGCGTGTGCACATCGGCATTGACTGGGTGCAGCTGTGCAAGAACCGGTCTGTGGGCATCATCGTGCTGAAGGTGAGGGGACATTCACACATCCAATCGGATGCAGGGTCAGTCTCAGGCACATCACAGGGTCCACATGTTGCAGGTCATGGATGTGCCTGATGAGTTCAAGGGCAGTGACGACACCTGGGCCATTCTTGGCGTCATCCTGGACAAGGACAAGACCAAGTTTGCCGAGGGCTACATGCACCAGGTGTGATGATTGAGTTAAAATGTGTTGATTGAGTTAATATGCACCTACATGAAGAATGCATGGCCCATGCACTGTAGATCCTCGTGGACCTGCGTGACTCCCTGGACCCCGAGAAGCGTGACTCTTGGGTGTACTTGAACAGGCCCAGTGGCGCTGGTGATGCCCGTGAGCCTGAGAAGATCCGAATGTACCCCATGCTGGCCAGCTGTGTAGCCGACACCCCAGCCAGGCAAGCCTTCCACCCATGAGAGGCTCAGCTGCATAATGAACGGTAGATGAAACGGAAGCGGTTTGTTGCATTGCATGGTGCTTGCAGACTGTGCCTGATGAAGTGCCTGTCCCACTGTGCTGGCATGGGCTGCTCGTGGTGTTGGCTCCGTACAAAGGGCCAGCATGAGAGCCACCCCCTTGGGTACGACGAGCCCGTCCGTGTGCTCATCCCTGACCTCAGCCGTTATCCGCCTCCACCTGAAGGCCCAGGCAGGGGAGGTGGCCGAGGGGTTGGGAGGGGAGGCTGTCTGGGTGGGCGCCCCAACCGCGATGCTGGCACGGGCGGTGGTGCTGATGCTGGTGGTGGTGTGGGGGCAGCAACAGCCGGTGGTGAGGGCGCTGGAGGCGGTGGTGCTGCAGCCGGTGGTGGGGCAGGTGGTGGCAGTGGTGAGGGTGCAGCAGCGGCAGGTGGAGGGGGTGGCGGAGGTGGGACAGCAGCAGCAGCTGGTGGTCTGGGTGGTGGGGGTGTGGGTGAGCCACCAGCCGGTGGTCAGGGTGGCAGAGGAGTGGATGGTGGTCCAGCCAGCCGCGGCAGAGGTTGGGGACGGGGTCGAGGGCGAGGCCAGAGGGTTGGCCATCAGCGGCCCATGCCCAAACAGCCTGTGGTTGGCACTGAGCACACCCTGTATGTCGGGGATCCCTTGATGATGCTGCGTGAGGAGGACATGCAGGCTCGAGGCCAGGCTGTTGAGGATGGGCTGGTTGCGGGGCTTGACATCGGCTGTTGGGGCCGCCCTATCATCACCAAGTACCTGGACTATGTGCAGGCCAAGTGGCTGCACGTGGTTCCAACAGCCCACGCGATGCTGTTTGGGCTGGTGAAGCACCACATGATGTGGGTGTTCTCAGCATCCGGCCCTTTCCAGAATCACGAGCGTGAGCTGATGAGGGAGCGGCTGAAACACATGCACGTGCCGGTGGACTTTGGTCGTCGACTGGAGGTGACTGACCAGTTCAAGTGAGTGAAAACCAGCCAGTACTGGTCACAGCCAGCCAGCCAGTACTGGTCACAGCCAGCCAGCCAGTACTGGTCACAGCCAGCCAGCCAGTACTGGTCAGCCAGCCAGTACTGGTCAGCAAGCCAGTACTGGTCACTGTCAGCCAGCCAGTACTGGTCACAGCCAGCCAACCAGTACTGGTCAGCCAGCCAGTACTGGCCAGTTTGCCAGTACTGGTCAGCCAGCCAGTACTGGTCAGCCAGCCAGTACTGGTCACAGCCAGTCAGCCAGTACTGGTCAGCCAGCCAGTACTGGTCAGCCAGGCAGTACTGGTCACAGCCAGCCAACCAGTACTGGTCAGCCAACCAGTACTGGTCAGCCAGCCAGTACTGGTCACAGCCAGCCAACCAGTACTGGTCAGCCAGCCAGTACTGGTCAGCCAGCCAGTACTGGTCACAGCCAGCCAACCAGTACTGGTCAGCCAGCCAGTACTGGTCAGCCAGCCAGTACTGGTCACAGCCAGCCGACCAGTACTGGTCAGCCAACCAGTACTGGTCAGCCAGCCAGTACTGGTCACAGCCAGCCAACCAGTACTGGTCAGCCAGCCAATACTTGTCAGCCAGCCAGTACTGGTCACAGCCAGCCAACCAGTACTGGTCAGCAAGCCAGTACTGGTCAGCCAGCCAGTACTGGTCACAGCTAGCCAACCAGTACTGGTCAGACAGCCAGTACTGGTCACAGCCAGCCAACCAGTACTGGTCAGCCAGCCAGTACTGGTCAGCCAGCCAGTACTGGTCACAGCCAGCCAACCAGTACTGGTCAGCCAGCCAGTACTGGTCAGCCAGCCAGTACTGGTCACAGCCAGCCGACCAGTACTGGTCAGCCAACCAGTACTGGTCAGCCAGCCAGTACTGGTCACAGCCAGCCAACCAGTACTGGTCAGCCAGCCAGTACTGGTCAGCCAGCCAGTACTGGTCACAGCCAGCCAACCAGTACTGGTCAGCCAGCCAGTACTGGTCAGCCAGCCAGTACTGGTCACAGCCAGCCGACCAGTACTGGTCAGCCAACCAGTACTGGTCAGCCAGCCAGTACTGGTCACAGCCAGCCAACCAGTACTGGTCAGCCAGCCAGTACTGGTCAGCCAGCCAGTACTGGTCACAGCCAGCCAACCAGTACTGGTCAGCAAGCCAGTACTGGTCAGCCAGCCAGTACTGGTCACAGCTAGCCAACCAGTACTGGTCAGACAGCCAGTACTGGTCACAGCCAGCCAACCAGTACTGGTCAGCCAGCCAGTACTGGTCAGCCAGACAGTACTGGTCACAGCCAGCCAACCAGTACTGAACAGCAAGCCAGTACTGGTCAGCCAGCCAGTACTGGTCACAGCCAGCCAACCAGTACTGGTCAGCCAGCCAGTACTGGTCAGCCAGCCAGTACTGGTCAGCCAGCCAGTACTGGTCAGCTAGCCAGTACTGGTCACAGCCAGTCAGCCAGTACTGGTCAGCCAGCCAGTACTGGTCAGCCAGGCAGTACTGGTCACAGCCAGCCAACCAGTACTGGTCAGCCAACCAGTACTGGTCAGCCAGCCAGTACTGGTCACAGCCAGCCAACCAGTACTGGTCAGCCAGCCAGTACTGGTCAGCCAGCCAGTACTGGTCACAGCCAGCCAACCAGTACTGGTCAGCCAGCCAGTACTTGTCAGCCAGCCAGTACTGGTCACAGCCAGCCAACCAGTACTGGTCAGCAAGCCAGTACTGGTCAGCCAGCCAGTACTGGTCACAGCTAGCCAACCAGTACTGGTCAGACAGCCAGTACTGGTCACAGCCAGCCAACCAGTACTGGTCAGCCAGCCAGTACTGGTCAGCCAGCCAGTACTGGTCACAGCCAGCCAACCAGTACTGGTCAGCCAGCCAGTACTGGTCAGCCAGCCAGTACTGGTCACAGCCAGCCGACCAGTACTGGTCAGCCAACCAGTACTGGTCAGCCAGCCAGTACTGGTCACAGCCAGCCAACCAGTACTGGTCAGCCAGCCAGTACTGGTCAGCCAGCCAGTACTGGTCACAGCCAGCCAACCAGTACTGGTCAGCCAGCCAGTACTGGTCAGCCAGCCAGTACTGGTCACAGCCAGCCGACCAGTACTGGTCAGCCAACCAGTACTGGTCAGCCAGCCAGTACTGGTCACAGCCAGCCAACCAGTACTGGTCAGCCAGCCAGTACTGGTCAGCCAGCCAGTACTGGTCACAGCCAGCCAACCAGTACTGGTCAGCAAGTCAGTACTGGTCAGCCAGCCAGTACTGGTCACAGCTAGCCAACCAGTACTGGTCAGACAGCCACTACTGGTCACAGCCAGCCAACCAGTGCTGGTCAGCCAGCCAGTACTGGTCAGCCAGACAGTACTGGTCACAGCCAGCCAACCAGTACTGAACAGCAAGCCAGTACTGGTCAGCCAGCCAGTACTGGTCACAGCCAGCCAACCAGTACTGGTCAGCCAACCAGTACTGGTCAGCCAGCCAGTACTGGTCACAGACAGCCAACCAGTTCTGGTCAGCTAGCCAGTACTGGTCAGCCAGCCAGTACTGGTCACAGCCAGTCAGCCAGTACTGGTCAGCAAGCCAGTACTGGTCAGCCAGCCAGTACTGGTCACAGCCAGCCAACCAGTACTGGTCAGCCAGCCAGTACTGGTCAGCCAGCCAGTACTGGTCACAGCCAGCCAACCAGTAGTGGTCAGCCAACCAGTGCTGGTTAGCCAGCCAGTACTGGTCACAGCTAGCCAACCAGTACTGGTCAGCCAGCCAGTACTGGTCACAGCCAGCCAACCAGTACTGGTCAGCCAGCCAGTACTGGTCAGCCAGCCAGTACTGGTCACAGCCAGCCAAACAGTACTGGTCAGCCAACCAGTACTGGTCAGCCAGCCAGTACTGGTCACAGCCAGCCAACCAGTACTGGTCAGCCAGCCAGTACTGGTCAGCCAGCCAGTACTGGTCACAGCCAGCCAACCAGTACTGGTCAGCCAACCAGTACTGGTCACAGCCAGCCAACCAGTACTGATCAGCCAACCAGTTTGGTCAGCCAGCCAGTACTGGTCACAGCCAGCCAACCAATACTGGTCAGCCAACCAGTACTGGTCAGCCAGCCAGTACTGGTCACAGACAGCCAACCAGTACTGGTCAGCCAGCCAATACTCGTCACAGACAGCCAGTACTGGTCAAAGTCAGTCGACCAGTCACAGCCAGCCAGCCAGTACTGGTCATCCAGCCAGTACTGGTCACAGACAGCCAACCAGTACTGGTTAGCCAACCAGTACTGGTCACAGCCAGCCAACCAGTACTGGTCAGCCAGCCAGTACTGGTCACAGCCAGCCAACCAGTACTGGACAGCCAGCCGGTACTGGTCACAGTCAGTCACCCAGTACTTGTCAGCCATCCAGTACTGGTCACAGACAGTCGACCAGTACTGGTCATAGCCATCCAGTCAGTACTGGTCAGTCAGGTGAACCAGCGCTAATTAGTGAACCAGCGCTAGACCAGCCGATGCTTGTTGGTGAACTACTGTGCAGGGGCTGGATCATGGAGGACTTCATGCACTTCATCAAGTACGCCTTGCCCTATGTGTTCCAGGGCATCATGACAGAGGGCAACCTGCACTTGAAGCTGTGGCGGTTGCTGGTTGACTCTACCCTACACTACCTAACACCAGGTACATTAAGCGTTACAACGTAGCAGCAAGGGTGCATCCATGCAATGTGTGTGGTGACAGTAAGCACATGAGCTCTGTTGCTCCTCTTGCTTGCAGAGAACGACCCGCCATTGCGGTTTGGAATGCCAGCAGAGGAGAGGGCAAGGAACGCAGCCATCATCGCTGGCAACATGGAGGAAGCAGCCAGGAAGCTGAAGGAGTATGCGCGCATCCTGCACCGGATTCGTTACACACACAAGGTGCCGGACGACATGATCTCCAGCAACCTACATATGGTGGAATGCCGGTGAGTTCCACGAAATTGAGCATTGCATGGTCAGCATGAGTGATGCTTCATGCTATCAAATAGAACAACACCATGCGCATGTATTATTGCAGGCTACCGCAGCAGGAGAAGGAGCGTGGGCGCAGCTGCTGGGACAATGAGTTCTGGGTTGAGCGAGGCATGCAGCGGGGCAAGAAGTACAGCACGGCTCATGCTGCTGGCTACCAGCGGGGCTTGACCATGGGCATACGGGAGCGGCTGAGCCGACGGTCGCAGCTGTTTCTGTCCACCCATACCCACTGGGATGACAGTGATGGAGGAGACCTGGACAGTGGGGACAGTGAGCATGATGGCGAGGAAGCTGGACATCGGCAGCATGAGCGTGGGCAGCAGACTGGCAAACGCAAGAGAGGGGACAGCAAGCAGCGTTCTCCCAAGCACAGGAGGGCGGGGACCTTCAGAGACGAGTTGCAATCAGACCAGCAGGCATGCCACCTCCTGGGGCTGGGGAAAGCGCAGTGCTACAAGAGCAGCTGGGATGAGTGGGTGTGCGAGGCATGCTGTCAGCATGTGAGAGACATGAAGCCACTGGGATGGAGTGAGGCTGACATCTTGGCGGTGTTCCCTCCCGCTGGCCTTCCTGCGCAAGTGCAGTACCACAGCCGTGCACAGTGCCGGGGGCAGATGGTCCACAGCCTCCGGTATAATCGTGCTAAAGTGCGCAACAACTGCTGGGCCCAAGCAGTGTTCCTTGAGGGTACAGATGACGAGCCAAAGCTGGTTCAATATGCATGCCACGTCCAGTTCTGGGTGCGTGTGCAGCATCCAGCCAACCCAGAGCGGGTGCTGCGTCTGGCCATCACTCGCGCGTTCGTTTTGGACCCCATCCCTGATATGCCAGAGCACTACACTGTGGGTCGTGGGATCCCACTGCCTAAGCCGCCTAAGCAGCAGCAACAGCTGGCACACCAGCAGCTACCAGGCCTGCAAGAGGAGCCAACACCACAGCAGGAGCCAGCACAGCAGCAGCCTTCGGCATCGAATGCAACAGAAGCCACAGTATCTGAAGCAGCTACAGGACAGCAGGTTGGCACATCTCAAGCAAGACGCTCTGGGCGCAAAGTTAGCAAGCGTGCAGTCCCGGCCACCCAAGAGGCAAGGGCTCCCCGCCAAAGCTGCGTGGGACATCGTAAGAGCACCTTGCTTGAGGGTGCGGGGCGCATGTCATGGTATGCAGTGAATGGGGAGCAGTTCCACAGCTTGTTTGTGGCATTCTTCCCACACGAGGAGGGTCAGGGTGATATGTATTTTGTGCCATACAGCAGCCATAGCTGACGTGATGAAATGCAATACTGATAAACACATGGCAGCGAACATGCGTTGAACATGTGCTACACCCCATATTATGATGCTTAGCGATGCACAACCATGGAACACCAGTGATGTCACAACCAAAGGCCAATACATGTCCTCCAGCGGATATATGAACTAACCCTAGCCCAAGCCCTAGCCCTAGTCCTAGCCCTATCCCTACCTATAGCCCTAACCCTAGCCAAACCCTAGCCCTAACCCTAACCCAAACCCACCCACACGTCATGTCGATCCCTAGCCCTAGCCCTAGCCCTAGCCCAAACCCATCCACACGTCATGCCGATCCCTAGCCCTAGCCCTAGCCCTAGCCCTAGCCCTAGCCCTAGCCCTAGCCCTAGCCCTAGCCCTAGCCCTAGCCCTAGCCCTAGCCCTAGCCCTAGCCCTAGCCCTAGCCCTAGCCCTAGCCCTAGCCCTAGCCCTAGCCCTAGCCCAAACCCATCCACACGTCATGCCGATCCCTAGCCCTAGCCCTAGCCCTAGCCCTAGCCCTAGCCCTAGCCCTAGCCCTAGCCCTAGCCCTAGCCCTAGCCCTAGCCCTAACCCTAACCCTAGCCCTAGCCCTAGCCCTAGCCCTAGCCCTAGCCCTAGCCCTAGCCCTAACCCTAGCCCTAGCCTTAGCCCTAGCCCTAGTCCTAACCATAACCATAACCCTAGCCCTAACTCAATCCCTACCCGTCACTTGTACCTACGTCAACATTACAACCGTCGATACAATGTAGGAGAATCACTTGTGCACATGCGCAGATTCAAACGACATATGCAAGCATTACGACATCGGGCATCACGCAAAGCAGGTGACGGCAATTGAACATACATCACAAAACTCAGCGATGCGTAAAACAGCGCGAAAGTTTCAAGCAATCAAGCACAACTCCAACCACAGTTAGAAACCAGTACTGGACCAAAACCAGTACTGGTTGCCTCTCAAAACGGCACGACAGGCCAACGCTCGAATCTCGCCAGGCATCTTCAAAGGCATGGAAGAGAACACCCCATCCAAGACCGCCATAGAAGCTCAGTTGAAGAGCGATGGTCAACTGTTCGGCGATGACCAGGGGGTCAAGCACTACCACCCAAGCTCTGTGCATGTGCTGAAGGGTGTCATGGGAGCAGAGGATGATGAGCGGTGCATCCTTCATGTCTGCAATGACACGCTGGAGAAACCCCGTGGCTACACGTACGACCACTTGCCAAAGTGGGTGGGGCATGATGGGCAGAAGCAGAATGTGACACGAACATGGTGAATGCTGATGTGGATGCTGTGTTTGTGTATACCAGGGCGCAATGGGAGGAGAACAGGCACCAAAAATGCGAAGAGTGTCGCATCAATCGCTTCCACAGCAACAACGGTATGTCAGTGGGTTTAAACAAAGCAGCCGACACTTGGTGTGAATCATGTCATGGTTGGTTGTTGTACGCAGATGGCAAGAAGTTGAAGCCCCAATTCAGCATGTACTACCTGGGCCTGGAGGACACGCTGAACTCCATCTTGTCCAAAGCCAACGTGTGGGACTGGTTCACTCGGCCACGCGATACAGGGCCAGGCACATTTTACAGCAGTGAGTTTGTTGTGGATACACATGAGACAGCATGGTCAGTTCATGCCGTCGTGCTCATTCCATATTGCAGGTGAGGCTGGTCAGTTCATGAAGGAGAAGGTGGGCGAGAGCGTGTTCAACGACAAATATGCTGTGCGTGTGCACATCGGCATTGACTGGGTGCAGCTGTGCAAGAACCGGTCTGTGGGCATCATCGTGCTGAAGGTGAGGGGACATTCACACATCCAATCGGATGCAGGGTCAGTCTCAGGCACATCACAGGGTCCACATGTTGCAGGTCATGGATGTGCCTGATGAGTTCAAGGGCAGTGACGACACCTGGGCCATTCTTGGCGTCATCCTGGACAAGGACAAGACCAAGTTTGCCGAGGGCTACATGCACCAGGTGTGATGATTGAGTTAAAATGTGTTGATTGAGTTAATATGCACCTACATGAAGAATGCATGGCCCATGCACTGTAGATCCTCGTGGACCTGCGTGACTCCCTGGACCCCGAGAAGCGTGACTCTTGGGTGTACTTGAACAGGCCCAGTGGCGCTGGTGATGCCCGTGAGCCTGAGAAGATCCGAATGTACCCCATGCTGGCCAGCTGTGTAGCCGACACCCCAGCCAGGCAAGCCTTCCACCCATGAGAGGCTCAGCTGCATAATGAACGGTAGATGAAACGGAAGCGGTTTGTTGCATTGCATGGTGCTTGCAGACTGTGCCTGATGAAGTGCCTGTCCCACTGTGCTGGCATGGGCTGCTCGTGGTGTTGGCTCCGTACAAAGGGCCAGCATGAGAGCCACCCCCTTGGGTACGACGAGCCCGTCCGTGTGCTCATCCCTGACCTCAGCCGTTATCCGCCTCCACCTGAAGGCCCAGGCAGGGGAGGTGGCCGAGGGGTTGGGAGGGGAGGCTGTCTGGGTGGGCGCCCCAACCGCGATGCTGGCACGGGCGGTGGTGCTGATGCTGGTGGTGGTGTGGGGGCAGCAACAGCCGGTGGTGAGGGCGCTGGAGGCGGTGGTGCTGCAGCCGGTGGTGGGGCAGGTGGTGGCAGTGGTGAGGGTGCAGCAGCGGCAGGTGGAGGGGGTGGCGGAGGTGGGACAGCAGCAGCAGCTGGTGGTCTGGGTGGTGGGGGTGTGGGTGAGCCACCAGCCGGTGGTCAGGGTGGCAGAGGAGTGGATGGTGGTCCAGCCAGCCGCGGCAGAGGTTGGGGACGGGGTCGAGGGCGAGGCCAGAGGGTTGGCCATCAGCGGCCCATGCCCAAACAGCCTGTGGTTGGCACTGAGCACACCCTGTATGTCGGGGATCCCTTGATGATGCTGCGTGAGGAGGACATGCAGGCTCGAGGCCAGGCTGTTGAGGATGGGCTGGTTGCGGGGCTTGACATCGGCTGTTGGGGCCGCCCTATCATCACCAAGTACCTGGACTATGTGCAGGCCAAGTGGCTGCACGTGGTTCCAACAGCCCACGCGATGCTGTTTGGGCTGGTGAAGCACCACATGATGTGGGTGTTCTCAGCATCCGGCCCTTTCCAGAATCACGAGCGTGAGCTGATGAGGGAGCGGCTGAAACACATGCACGTGCCGGTGGACTTTGGTCGTCGACTGGAGGTGACTGACCAGTTCAAGTGAGTGAAAACCAGCCAGTACTGGTCACAGCCAGCCAGCCAGTACTGGTCACAGCCAGCCAGCCAGTACTGGTCACAGCCAGCCAGCCAGTACTGGTCAGCCAGCCAGTACTGGTCAGCAAGCCAGTACTGGTCACTGTCAGCCAGCCAGTACTGGTCACAGCCAGCCAACCAGTACTGGTCAGCCAGCCAGTACTGGTCAGTTTGCCAGTACTGGTCAGCCAGCCAGTACTGGTCAGCCAGCCAGTACTGGTCACAGCCAGTCAGCCAGTACTGGTCAGCCAGCCAGTACTGGTCAGCCAGGCAGTACTGGTCACAGCCAGCCAACCAGTACTGGTCAGCCAACCAGTACTGGTCAGCCAGCCAGTACTGGTCACAGCCAGCCAACCAGTACTGGTCAGCCAGCCAGTACTGGTCAGCCAGCCAGTACTGGTCACAGCCAGCCAACCAGTATTGGTCAGCCAGCCAGTACTGGTCAGCCAGCCAGTACTGGTCACAGCCAGCCGACCAGTACTGGTCAGCCAACCAGTACTGGTCAGCCAGCCAGTACTGGTCACAGCCAGCCAACCAGTACTGGTCAGCCAGCCAATACTTGTCAGCCAGCCAGTACTGGTCACAGCCAGCCAACCAGTACTGGTCAGCAAGCCAGTACTGGTCAGCCAGCCAGTACTGGTCACAGCTAGCCAACCAGTACTGGTCAGACAGCCAGTACTGGTCACAGCCAGCCAACCAGTACTGGTCAGCCAGCCAGTACTGGTCAGCCAGCCAGTACTGGTCACAGCCAGCCAACCAGTACTGGTCAGCCAGCCAGTACTGGTCAGCCAGCCAGTACTGGTCACAGCCAGCCGACCAGTACTGGTCAGCCAACCAGTACTGGTCAGCCAGCCAGTACTGGTCACAGCCAGCCAACCAGTACTGGTCAGCCAGCCAGTACTGGTCAGCCAGCCAGTACTGGTCACAGCCAGCCAACCAGTACTGGTCAGCCAGCCAGTACTGGTCAGCCAGCCAGTACTGGTCACAGCCAGCCGACCAGTACTGGTCAGCCAACCAGTACTGGTCAGCCAGCCAGTACTGGTCACAGCCAGCCAACCAGTACTGGTCAGCCAGCCAGTACTGGTCAGCCAGCCAGTACTGGTCACAGCCAGCCAACCAGTACTGGTCAGCAAGCCAGTACTGGTCAGCCAGCCAGTACTGGTCACAGCTAGCCAACCAGTACTGGTCAGACAGCCAGTACTGGTCACAGCCAGCCAACCAGTACTGGTCAGCCAGCCAGTACTGGTCAGCCAGACAGTACTGGTCACAGCCAGCCAACCAGTACTGAACAGCAAGCCAGTACTGGTCAGCCAGCCAGTACTGGTCACAGCCAGCCAACCAGTACTGGTCAGCCAGCCAGTACTGGTCAGCCAGCCAGTACTGGTCAGCCAGCCAGTACTGGTCAGCCAGCCAGTACTGGTCACAGCCAGTCAGCCAGTACTGGTCAGCCAGCCAGTACTGGTCAGCCAGGCAGTACTGGTCACAGCCAGCCAACCAGTACTGGTCAGCCAACCAGTACTGGTCAGCCAGCCAGTACTGGTCACAGCCAGCCAACCAGTACTGGTCAGCCAGCCAGTACTGGTCAGCCAGCCAGTACTGGTCACAGCCAGCCAACCAGTACTGGTCAGCCAGCCAGTACTTGTCAGCCAGCCAGTACTGGTCACAGCCAGCCAACCAGTACTGGTCAGCAAGCCAGTACTGGTCAGCCAGCCAGTACTGGTCACAGCTAGCCAACCAGTACTGGTCAGACAGCCAGTACTGGTCACAGCCAGCCAACCAGTACTGGTCAGCCAGCCAGTACTGGTCAGCCAGCCAGTACTGGTCACAGCCAGCCAACCAGTACTGGTCAGCCAGCCAGTACTGGTCAGCCAGCCAGTACTGGTCACAGCCAGCCGACCAGTACTGGTCAGCCAACCAGTACTGGTCAGCCAGCCAGTACTGGTCACAGCCAGCCAACCAGTACTGGTCAGCCAGCCAGTACTGGTCAGCCAGCCAGTACTGGTCACAGCCAGCCAACCAGTACTGGTCAGCCAGCCAGTACTGGTCAGCCAGCCAGTACTGGTCACAGCCAGCCGACCAGTACTGGTCAGCCAACCAGTACTGGTCAGCCAGCCAGTACTGGTCACAGCCAGCCAACCAGTACTGGTCAGCCAGCCAGTACTGGTCAGCCAGCCAGTACTGGTCACAGCCAGCCAACCAGTACTGGTCAGCAAGTCAGTACTGGTCAGCCAGCCAGTACTGGTCACAGCTAGCCAACCAGTACTGGTCAGACAGCCAGTACTGGTCACAGCCAGCCAACCAGTGCTGGTCAGCCAGCCAGTACTGGTCAGCCAGACAGTACTGGTCACAGCCAGCCAACCAGTACTGAACAGCAAGCCAGTACTGGTCAGCCAGCCAGTACTGGTCACAGCCAGCCAACCAGTACTGGTCAGCCAACCAGTACTGGTCAGCCAGCCAGTACTGGTCACAGACAGCCAACCAGTTCTGGTCAGCTAGCCAGTACTGGTCAGCCAGCCAGTACTGGTCACAGCCAGTCAGCCAGTACTGGTCAGCAAGCCAGTACTGGTCAGCCAGCCAGTACTGGTCACAGCCAGCCAACCAGTACTGGTCAGCCAGCCAGTACTGGTCAGCCAGCCAGTACTGGTCACAGCCAGCCAACCAGTAGTGGTCAGCCAACCAGTACTGGTTAGCCAGCCAGTACTGGTCACAGCTAGCCAACCAGTACTGGTCAGCCAGCCAGTACTGGTCACAGCCAGCCAACCAGTACTGGTCAGCCAGCCAGTACTGGTCAGCCAGCCAGTACTGGTCACAGCCAGCCAAACAGTACTGGTCAGCCAACCAGTACTGGTCAGCCAGCCAGTACTGGTCACAGCCAGCCAACCAGTACTGGTCAGCCAGCCAGTACTGGTCAGCCAGCCAGTACTGGTCACAGCCAGCCAACCAGTACTGGTCAGCCAACCAGTACTGGTCACAGCCAGCCAACCAGTACTGATCAGCCAACCAGTTTGGTCAGCCAGCCAGTACTGGTCACAGCCAGCCAACCAGTACTGGTCAGCCAACCAGTACTGGTCAGCCAGCCAGTACTGGTCACTGACAGCCAACCAGTACTGGTCAGCCAGCCAATACTCGTCACAGACAGCCAGTACTGGTCAAAGTCAGTCGACCAGTCACAGCCAGCCAGCCAGTACTGGTCATCCAGCCAGTACTGGTCACAGACAGCCAACCAGTACTGGTTAGCCAACCAGTACTGGTCACAGCCAGCCAACCAGTACTGGTCAGCCAGCCAGTACTGGTCACAGCCAGCCAACCAGTAGTGGTCAGCCAACCAGTGCTGGTTAGCCAGCCAGTACTGGTCACAGCTAGCCAACCAGTAGTGGTCAGCCAACCAGTACTGGTTAGCCAGCCAGTACTGGTCACAGCTAGCCAACCAGTACTGGTCAGCCAGCCAGTACTGGTCACAGCCAGCCAACCAGTACTGGTCAGCCAGCCAGTACTGGTCAGCCAGCCAGTACTGGTCACAGCCAGCCAAACAGTACTGGTCAGCCAACCAGTACTGGTCAGCCAGCCAGTACTGGTCACAGCCAGCCAACCAGTACTGGTCAGCCAGCCAGTACTGGTCAGCCAGCCAGTACTGGTCACAGCCAGCCAACCAGTACTGGTCAGCCAACCAGTACTGGTCACAGCCAGCCAACCAGTACTGATCAGCCAACCAGTTTGGTCAGCCAGCCAGTACTGGTCACAGCCAGCCAACCAGTACTGGTCAGCCAACCAGTACTGGTCAGCCAGCCAGTACTGGTCACAGACAGCCAACCAGTACTGGTCAGCCAGCCAATACTCGTCACAGACAGCCAGTACTGGTCAAAGTCAGTCGACCAGTCACAGCCAGCCAGCCAGTACTGGTCATCCAGCCAGTACTGGTCACAGACAGCCAACCAGTACTGGTCAGCCAGCCAGTACTGGTCAGCCAGCCAGTACTGGTCACAGCCAGCCAACCAGTAGTGGTCAGCCAACCAGTGCTGGTTAGCCAGCCAGTACTGGTCACAGCTAGCCAACCAGTACTGGTCAGCCAGCCAGTACTGGTCACAGCCAGCCAACCAGTACTGGTCAGCCAGCCAGTACTGGTCAGCCAGCCAGTACTGGTCACAGCCAGCCAAACAGTACTGGTCAGCCAACCAGTACTGGTCAGCCAGCCAGTACTGGTCACAGCCAGCCAACCAGTACTGGTCAGCCAGCCAGTACTGGTCAGCCAGCCAGTACTGGTCACAGCCAGCCAACCAGTACTGGTCAGCCAACCAGTACTGGTCACAGCCAGCCAACCAGTACTGATCAGCCAACCAGTTTGGTCAGCCAGCCAGTACTGGTCACAGCCAGCCAACCAGTACTGGTCAGCCAACCAGTACTGGTCAGCCAGCCAGTACTGGTCACAGACAGCCAACCAGTACTGGTCAGCCAGCCAATACTCGTCACAGACAGCCAGTACTGGTCAAAGTCAGTCGACCAGTCACAGCCAGCCAGCCAGTACTGGTCATCCAGCCAGTACTGGTCACAGACAGCCAACCAGTACTGGTTAGCCAACCAGTACTGGTCACAGCCAGCCAACCAGTACTGGTCAGCCAGCCAGTACTGGTCACAGCCAGCCAACCAGTACTGGACAGCCAGCCGGTACTGGTCACAGTCAGTCACCCAGTACTTGTCAGCCATCCAGTACTGGTCACAGACAGTCGACCAGTACTGGTCATAGCCATCCAGTCAGTACTGGTCAGTCAGGTGAACCAGCGCTAATTAGTGAACCAGCGCTAGACCAGCCGATGCTTGTTGGTGAACTACTGTGCAGGGGCTGGATCATGGAGGACTTCATGCACTTCATCAAGTACGCCTTGCCCTATGTGTTCCAGGGCATCATGACAGAGGGCAACCTGCACTTGAAGCTGTGGCGGTTGCTGGTTGACTCTACCCTACACTACCTAACACCAGGTACATTAAGCGTTACAACGTAGCAGCAAGGGTGCATCCATGCAATGTGTGTGGTGACAGTAAGCACATGAGCTCTGTTGCTCCTCTTGCTTGCAGAGAACGACCCGCCATTGCGGTTTGGAATGCCAGCAGAGGAGAGGGCAAGGAACGCAGCCATCATCGCTGGCAACATGGAGGAAGCAGCCAGGAAGCTGAAGGAGTATGCGCGCATTCTGCACCGGATTCGTTACACACACAAGGTGCCGGACGACATGATCTCCAGCAACCTACATATGGTGGAATGCCGGTGAGTTCCACGAAATTGAGCATTGCATGGTCAGCATGAGTGATGCTTCATGCTATCAAATAGAACAACACCATGCGCATGTATTATTGCAGGCTACCGCAGCAGGAGAAGGAGCGTGGGCGCAGCTGCTGGGACAATGAGTTCTGGGTTGAGCGAGGCATGCAGCGGGGCAAGAAGTACAGCACGGCTCATGCTGCTGGCTACCAGCGGGGCTTGACCATGGGCATACGGGAGCGGCTGAGCCGACGGTCGCAGCTGTTTCTGTCCACCCATACCCACTGGGATGACAGTGATGGAGGAGACCTGGACAGTGGGGACAGTGAGCATGATGGCGAGGAAGCTGGACATCGGCAGCATGAGCGTGGGCAGCAGACTGGCAAACGCAAGAGAGGGGACAGCAAGCAGCGTTCTCCCAAGCACAGGAGGGCGGGGACCTTCAGAGACGAGTTGCAATCAGACCAGCAGGCATGCCACCTCCTGGGGCTGGGGAAAGCGCAGTGCTACAAGAGCAGCTGGGATGAGTGGGTGTGCGAGGCATGCTGTCAGCATGTGAGAGACATGAAGCCACTGGGATGGAGTGAGGCTGACATCTTGGCGGTGTTCCCTCCCGCTGGCCTTCCTGCGCAAGTGCAGTACCACAGCCGTGCACAGTGCCGGGGGCAGATGGTCCACAGCCTCCAGTATAATCGTGCTAAAGTGCGCAACAACTGCTGGGCCCAAGCAGTGTTCCTTGAGGGTACAGATGACGAGCCAAAGCTGGTTCAATATGCATGCCACGTCCAGTTCTGGGTGCGTGTGCAGCATCCAGCCAACCCAGAGCGGGTGCTGCGTCTGGCCATCACTCGCGCGTTCGTTTTGGACCCCATCCCTGATATGCCAGAGCACTACACTGTGGGTCGTGGGATCCCACTGCCTAAGCCGCCTAAGCAGCAGCAACAGCTGGCACACCAGCAGCTACCAGGCCTGCAAGAGGAGCCAACACCACAGCAGGAGCCAGCACAGCAGCAGCCTTCGGCATCGAATGCAACAGAAGCCACAGTATCTGAAGCAGCTACAGAACAGCAGGTTGGCACATCTCAAGCAAGACGCTCTGGGCGCAAAGTTAGCAAGCGTGCAGTCCCGGCCACCCAAGAGGCAAGGGCTCCCCGCCAAAGCTGCGTGGGACATCGTAAGAGCACCTTGCTTGAGGGTGCGGGGCGCATGTCATGGTATGCAGTGAATGGGGAGCAGTTCCACAGCTTGTTTGTGGCATTCTTCCCACACGACGAGGGTCAGGGTGATATGTATTTTGTGCCATACAGCAGCCATAGCTGACGTGATGAAATGCAATACTGATAAACACATGGCAGCGAACATGCGTTGAACATGTGCTACACCCCATATTATGATGCTTAGCGATGCACAACCATGGAACACCAGTGATGTCACAACCAAAGGCCAATACATGTCCTCCAGCGGATATATGAACTAACCCTAGCCCAAGCCCTAGCCCTAGTCCTAGCCCTATCCCTACCTATAGCCCTAACCCTAGCCAAACCCTAGCCCTAACCCTAACCCAAACCCACCCACACGTCATGTCGATCCCTAGCCCTAGCCCTAGCCCTAGCCCAAACCCATCCACACGTCATGCCGATCCCTAGCCCTAGCCCTAGCCCTAGCCCTAGCCCTAGCCCTAGCCCTAGCCCTAGCCCTAGCCCTAGCCCTAGCCCTAGCCCTAGCCCTAGCCCTAGCCCTAGCCCTAGCCCTAGCCCTAGCCCTAGCCCTAGCCCTAGCCCTAGCCCAAACCCATCCACACGTCATGCCGATCCCTAGCCCTAGCCCTAGCCCTAGCCCTAGCCCTAGCCCTAGCCCTAGCCCTAGCCCTAGCCCTAGCCCTAGCCCTAGCCCTAACCCTAACCCTAGCCCTAGCCCTAGCCCTAGCCCTAGCCCTAGCCCTAGCCCTAGCCCTAACCCTAGCCCTAGCCTTAGCCCTAGCCCTAGTCCTAACCATAACCATAACCCTAGCCCTAACTCAATCCCTACCCGTCACTTGTACCTACGTCAACATTACAACCGTCGATACAATGTAGGAGAATCACTTGTGCACATGCGCAGATTCAAACGACATATGCAAGCATTACGACATCGGGCATCACGCAAAGCAGGTGACGGCAATTGAACATACATCACAAAACTCAGCGATGCGTAAAACAGCGCGAAAGTTTCAAGCAATCAAGCACAACTCCAACCACAGTTAGAAACCAGTACTGGACCAAAACCAGTACTGGTTGCCTCTCAAAACGGCACGACAGGCCAACGCTCGAATCTCGCCAGCCACTTGGAGTTGTTGTTTTTTTTCAACAGCGTTGGCTTGCTTATGAGCAACTGCAGCCTTCCATAAAAAAAAGTACCCTTAGGTGGCACCTATAATGCGATCTTTTCTGCGAGTGTAGTCTCCTCAGGGCCTAACACTGAGGTAGCAGCAGTGAGATTAGCAGCTGTTGCTGAGATAAAGCTGCTGCATAGCTGGTTGGGTGCTGATGGAGCCATTACGATAGAGGCAGCTTGGAAAGGATAGCTGTCATTCTGCTTTGGTACTTGCATGCACAGGCTGTGTCCACGATAGCTGCCTTCCATCAGGCAGCTGTCACCCTGAAAAGTAAACTTGTAGCCTGCAGCTGTGGCTTGGGCAACAGAGACAAAGTTAGCTGATGCAGAGGGTACTAGCAGTGCATGCTTAAGACACAAGATACCCTGATCTGTCCTGAGCCAGACATCTCCCTCACCAACTGCATTAAGCTGATGGCCAGCTGCTGCCAGGTAAACAGGCTGTGGAGCTGTGTAGGGGAGAAAGCTGGTGAGACTGCTGGCATTGGTGCAAATATGTTTTGATGCTCCTGAGTCAATGAAGTAGGGCATGTGAGGGTCGCCATCAATCAGGTGCTGCCTGGGCATCTGAGCTGAGACAGGCTGGCCATGACGGCTGGTGAACAGCCTTGCTCTGTTAGGGCTGAGGCTGCTTTTCACTCCTACAATTGAGTCCCTGCGTTTGTCCCTGCGTTCTACCGACCTTGTCCGATCGGGCTGAAAATTTGATAGATGGCAGTTTTCAGAAAATAAAACATTTTTTTCAAGAAATATATTTGGAAAAATCCAAAAGCTGTTGCGCTGTGGCCCGCAACCTATCCCTGCGCTTATCCCTGCACCTACGCCCCAGGGCTACAGCGCAGCCGCCTTTGATTTTTTTTTAATGTTTTTTCTGAAAAATATGTTTTATTTCCTGCAAACTACCATCTATCAAAATTTCAGCCCGATCGGACAAGGTCGGTAGAACGCAGGGACAAACGCAGGGACTAAATTGTAGGAGTGTTACCAGCAGCAGGGTTGTATGACCTACCCTTGCCTGGGCTGCCAGCCCTGCCTGGGCTGTGACCAGAGGTCCTGGCTGGGCTGTCTTCAGCTCTGCCTGGGCTGGATAGCAGCATGGACCTCAGTCTCTCTCGCTGGGACCTGTCAAAAGCACGACACTCAGACATGATGTGTCCCTCTTTGTTGCAGAAGTGACAGGTCATGTGGGCATGTGGATTCTCTTCTCTGGTGCTGTGATCTGAGTGAGCCGGGGAGCTGCTGCGCTGCATGGCTGCGCTGCTGCTCCTGCCTGGCTGGGGTACCCTGCCCCCCCCCCTGCCACACCACCCCGACCCCCCTGAGTAACCAGCCCCCCTGGGTGAGAATGAGGAGGAGGAGGCCCAGAGAGAGGAGGAGGATGAGGTGTCAAGCTGCTTTTGCCGATCCAGCTGCAGGTCTGCTTCCCGGTATTGCAGGACCGTTTTGACTTTGCTCAGGACCAGTGTTGCGCTAGACTGATCATAGCGAAGCTGTTCCACGGTTGGTCTGAACTCATCAGGCATGGCAGCCAGCACTGACAGCACTATAGAGGTGTCAGAGGGATTGCAGTTGCATGCTCGCAGGTTGGCTTGCAGCATCTGCAGTCGGCTGAAGAATTGGGAGATGGTCTCACCAGGGTTCAGTCTGAGCATGGACAATTGCTGCTATAGCTGGGTCTGGTGCGCGAGGGAGGACTGGGTGTACTCAGCTTTGATGTTGTCCCAGGCGACCTTGGCTGAGGCTGCAGAGTCGACGGCGAAAAGGTGCTGTACACTGACGTAGCGTAGTATCATGGCTTTCGCTTTTGCGTCTGCGGTGTTCTCGGCATCGCGCACAGTATGCGCTGCTGCATAGGCATCTTGCGTGGCCTGCGAGGAGCCTTGGATAGGCGCAGTGGGCAAGGGGGTGATGCCTCTGTCGACGATCTGAAATAGGTTGTGCTCTATGAGCGCGTTTCTGACGCGGATCTGCCAGAACTGATAGTTATCATCAGTGAGCGGGTCAATTTGGGCTCCCGGCCCGATCGACGAAGCCGCCATCGCCGAACGACTAACTGTCGAACGCACGACCCCTTCCCGGTGACTTACTGGTGCCTTTCACGCGTCTGCGTGCGTGGGCCCATAACCCTGTAGAGAGCGTAGGGACAGACGCGGCACTCAGCTTAGGGTTTCTTACATAACTAACTGCTGACGGCACTAAGCACACTGCTCAGTGCCTACCTGTAGAGAGCGTAGGGACAGACGCGGCACTCAGCTTAGGGTGCCGAGGTCTGCCCCTCTAACTGCCTTAAGACAGACAGTCTCACTCTCTCACTCTGCAGCCTGAGTGCTGTCAAACATGTCTCACACTCCCGGTGCTCAATATCTTTTGCACCAGGACATGCTCACAACATCTCTGTAGCCTTGGTCATGCGCAAAATGATATTGGCTACGCGGGTTCCATGCTCCTATCTCAAAGATGTCAAGCTCCTCAGCTGCAGCGGCCGAAGACACCTATGTGCAATGTACAAGCCTTGTAGCATGCGATGCTAAGGTTGAATGCTATTGCTTTAGCAAAAGGGGTCAGCAAATTCGAAATTCTCGGCGGTTGGGTCCGACGGTTGGGTCGCCACGGGTCGTCCATTTGCGCTGCTGAGACGCTCCCCAAGCAGCTACAGGTATACAGGAGAACCGTGTGGGGTCAGACCGCGCATCGCGCCAGCCACTTTTGCACACGGCCGAAAAGTGCAGTGGTTGCGAGCAAATGGGATTCTGGGAAACATGGGAACAGGGCCCATAGCTCGTTGTTGATGCGCAATTGACTTTGGCTCGGTTTTGGCTTGATCATATTTCATCATATTCTCTGGCTGATCATATTGGGTCATATCTTAATGATTTTCCCGGGCGCGCCTTACTGGCCTGGCATATGCATGACATGAACATATCCCAGCCAGGCCAGCAGTGGGTGAAGATAGCCGGCAAGGCCCTGTTGCGCAAGTGGCGGCTCAAGTTGCAGCGATGGCCAGCTACAGCAAGACAACCCCAACATATCAAAACAATGAACCCCTCACAAAGGGGATGTTTGTGGGTTGGAGCTACTGAGAGAGCTCTGGCTACAGGCACACACACCAGAATGTCTGAGCTGAAGTGGGCATTAGGCACACTAGCAGTAGCCTTTACAATGACGAGCTCGCAGCCTGTGTTTGATTACAATTTATGTTTATTTTGGTGTAGCATGAGGACTGTGGGGTTCAGAAGTTGTGGAAACCCACGCGATCGGCCTCCGCTCGTCACCGTATATGGCAGAGTCGGACTTAACCGTAGTGTGGAGAGAAATCGAGACCCGTATCGCAGGTGCCGGTGCGCAACTGCACAAAGTGAGCCCCAAAGTCAGTTTGGGTCGGGTAGGACAGTGATGCGACTGACAGCTGCCACCGGGGTGTAGGCGCTGTCCACGGCAGACGACACGGTTCAGGTCCAGGAGCTCGAAGCCTTGAGGCAAGGTGGGAGACTGCTCACACCAGGACTTGCATTGTGATGGTGAGGTGACAGCTGTCTTATTCTAGCTGTCATAGTCGAGTTACTTCTTCAACGCAGGCAATGTGGCACTGCTGGTACCGCTGCTGCTGCGGCTGCTGTCCAGCCATGTCCCTCTGCTGCTGCTGCTGCTGCTGCTGCCCACTTGGCCCTCCAGCCCCACAGCTGCTGTTGTGCTCCCTGGACGCAAACGCCGAGACCCATTGTTGCTGCTTGGCCCCTGCCTGCAGGTCTGCTGCTGGTGCTGAGCAAGTGCCACCAAGCCTCCCACCTGTCAGGCGTGTGTGAGAAGCAGCTGACAGGGTCGGCCTTGGCCACAGCACCAGCACCAGTGGGGCCTGCAGCAGCTGGTGCCAAACCATAGCGCACAGGGGGCTGGCTGCTCACAAGGGCATGAGGGAGGCAGGCCAGGGAAGCTGGGTGCTGGCGCGGTGCTGCGGGCCTGCTGCGTGGTGGTATGTGCAGGCCCAGAGGTGAAGGCCAGCGGCGGGGCAGGGTGGTCCGGGGGATGAGCTCCGCGCCAGCAGGGTCAGCTCAGTGAGTGGTCAGTAGCTGTGTGAGGAGCAGCTGGACCATGAGCTGCCCACCAGGCCTGCAGGCGGCTCCGGCCAGCATGGGGCTTGGTCCATGCAAGCCTGCTCAGTCTGTTTGAGCCTGAGTGCTACCTCTGGTCCCCTGTATGGGTTCATCTTCTTCTGGACTCGCATCATCGCAAGTGCAGTGTGTTTGTTTGCTGGGCATTAGCAGTCTGTTTGCCGAGCATCAGCACGATGGTTGCATGGGAGGGTCAGTTGCAGTGGGGTCTGTAGGGGTTGGGTGAGGCTGGCGCTGGCTCCCCTGGCTTGAGCAGGAAATCATCAAGAAGGCACCAAGGCTGAGCAGGCAAGGCTGAGTTAAGCCCGCACGCCCAGGGCAAAGGCAAGGGCCGAAGCCCATACCACCAGCACCACAACCGGGACAGAGACTGCAGCGTAGCATCGAACATGCAGCGCATTGGGGAGCGCAATTCGTGCTTGTTCGAGCTGTGCTCGTGGCCTGAACTGCCTGGGTCACCAGACAAGGGCAAGGAGCTCCCCCCGCTGGGCTACTCGCGGCTGCAAGACCCAGCACCCAAGGCCCAGCAGCAGCATCCAGTGGCACAGTAGTGTGCCCTGTTTGCATCGTTCTGAGCTTGTGTCAGTGCCTGTTTGTCATGCGAACTAGTAGGCTATAGACCTGTCACAGGGGTGAGGCGATAGGTGTAGGTGGAAGGCGGCCATGCTATGTGCATGGGAACATAACTCCACATAGGCAAGACAGCGCCCCTAGTGAGGGTCCTATAACCTTCCCTTAGCGTTGGTACTTGTTGCTCATTGGGCTGGTGATGGAGGTGCTGGAATAGCCACCATGGACGTCCTGCCCCTCACGTTCATGGATGTGACTCGAAGCATGGAGGTCCTGCCCTCCCACTGTCAGACTCAACCCTCCATCTTTAGTTGAACTCGAGCTCGTCTATGGGCAGCACTCTCTAGCCGCCAGTCCCCCAGGGGATCAGGCAAGCTGCTCACGATGGTATACTCAATTTAGATGCCTGTACACATGGCGTTCTTAGCGGCTAGCCACTGTTGGAAGTCCCATCCAGGGCAGGCAACCTACAAACCAGCCGTGACATGTCAGTGACAAAGTTCCTGTGACGCTTTAAGGTTGCGGTGCCTGTAGTTGTTGTACACGCAGCGCTTCCTAGCCTAAGACTTATGCCCCCGTCGTGAATGCGCCCACCATGCCCGGCGGCAAGAGCACGCGGTGCAGAGGCAGTTCGCGAAGCACGAGCACCGAGTTCGCTGCCTACTTCTCTGGCATTTGGGGTTCCCGGTGGCCTGGCTTGTATGCTGAACTTAAGAAGGCTGCGAGCCATGTAGCGCTGTGCAACCCGCACGTCGCGGGCTCGCACAGCTTGCCGGGCGGCCTGTTGCCAGTAGCAGGCCTGCCTGCGGCTGTGCAGCTATACAGCCGTCAAGATGCAGCCACTTGCCCCTACGATCCGCCAGAGACAGACCAGTGCACCGGTCTCAAAACATATTATTGGCTTGACATGGCCAGCGTGATGCCTCCGCTGCTGCTCGACGTCGCGCCGGGGCACGCCGTGCTGGTGAGCAGAGGTGGGCCATTACGCTTGCATCCACCATGATGCAGAGTGCAGGCACAGCTTGCACAGCTGAGAGCCAGGTCAAACCTGTGTGTGTGTGTGGGTGGGTGTGTGTGCCATACTTGTTTGCCCGTGTCAGGACATGTGCGCTGCACCTGGGGGCAAGACCCTGGTCATGGCCCACTGCTTGTTCCCACCCCAGCTCAACACTGCACACCAGCAGGATCAGCAGCATCCTGAGCTGCAGCCACAGCCACCGCCCTCTCAGCAGGAGCCCTCACAACAGCAGGAGCCCAAGCAGCAGCAACAGCAGCAGCAGGAGTCTCAGCAGGAACCGCACCCACAGCAGCCAGAGCTGGCAGGTGGCCTGTCTCGGCCGCCGCCCCTGCCCCTGCGCAGCGTGTTGGTGGCCAACGAGCCGGACCCTGGGCGCCGCGCCCGCCTGGCCCGCGTGTTGCAGGAGCAGCTGCCCTGTGCGCTGCTGAACCACCCTAGCTTGCAGCCGGGGCTGCCGGCCCTGCACGAGGGGGCTGCCACAGGGCCAGCGGGGGTGCGGCTGCTGGGGCAGGAGGGCGACAAGTACTTTGCCCGGGGTCACGAGCAGGAGGCGTATGACAGGTGGGGGCTGCACCGTGGCTCACATCTCAGTGGCCTCCCCGCCCTGCCCTAGGCGGCTCAGCCTGGCCCTGGAACTGCCCTGCCCTGCCCTGCACTGCCCTGCCCTGCCCTGCCCTGGCCCTGCCCTAAGCGGGTCAGCCCACTCGCCAGCTGCACGGTATGGGGCGCCAGCTTCGCCTTCCCCCATCCTGCTCCTGGGGGGGAGCAAGGAGGGCAGGAAGGGCAGGGGGAGGGAGGGAGAGGTAGGGGGAGGTAGGGGCAGGGGGCGCCTAACCTGCAGGTGCATCCCTTGCAGCCCACTCCCACACCGCAGCTGACCGCTGACAACCACACATCGTGGGTGGCACAGGGAACCATCCCAGCCTTGTACGTGACCAGAGTGCCCCCTGGCTGCAATGGCTGTGATGCTCAGCAGCAGCAGCAGCAGCAGCAGCAGCAGCAGCAGCAGCAGCAGCAGGGCGGTGGCAGTAGGAGCAGGCCGCGCGCTCTCAGGCAGGAACCCCTCCCGCAACGCACGCAGGTGAACACCTGGTGGCCTCCTTCTTCTCCTCTTGGCATTCGCCTGCCTGTCAGGGCCAGGGTGCTCATGGCATTTGCCTGTCAGGCTTTGAGCTGAGTAGAGCCAGGAGGTGCCGGGTGAGGCCCTGGGTTAGGGTTAGGGTAGTGTTAGCCCAAACCCATACCCATACCCATAACCTTAACCCTGACCCTAACCCTAACCCTAACCCCCGGTTGAAGTTAAACCCTAACCCTAACCCTAACCCTAACCCTAACCCAAATGTTGTGTGCTGCCCTGTTGCCCTGCAGGGTGCTGCTGGACGTGCCCTGCTCCAGTGAGCGCCACGTGGTCCAGCAGGCGCTGGCTGCGGCCCGGGGCCAAGTCAGCGCTAGCCAGTGGAGTGTGGCGGGCTGCAGGGCGCTGGCGGGGCTGCAGCTGCAGCTGCTGCTGGCGGGGCTGCAGGCGCTGAGGCGGGGCGGGCGCCTGGTCTACAGGTAGATGCTGGGCCAGGGGTGGCTGGCTAGGGTGTCTCAGCTGCAGCAGCAGCACAGCCCACCGCCTACCCTGGGGTGCTGGGAGGGGCGGGTTCAGTGGTATGGGCAGGTGGCAGGTTCTACACCTGGGGACTTTGCTGCGTGCCATTGACCGCAATGGGAGGCTGTATGGCTGACACAGTGGGTTCTGTCTAGTCCAGGGAGCGGCAGGGGGCCAGCAGGGAGCCGGCAGCACTGTGCAGTGTTGTGTCATGAAGATGTGGAGGTGCCATGCCGACACGGGGTGCCTCCGTGTAGGGCCAGAGTGGTAGGGCTGGTAGGGCTGGTAGGGCTGGTAGGGCTGGTAGGTCCAGGCTGGTGGCAGCCAGGGGGTGCCAGGGGGGCTGCAGGGCGTCCTCTGCCTCCTAGCGGCCCTCCACCCCGCTGCCTAGCCTAGCCTGAGGCATCCCACCCCGCTGCTCAGTCTGTGGCACTGCTGACACTGGGTGGTCCATGATGATGGGGCGAGCTTGCCGCTGCCCTGTGCCCTGTGTGCTGTGCCTGACAGCACCTGCAGTCTGGCGGCCGTGGAGAATGATGAGGTGGTGGCCAAGGCCCTGGCCCGCTGCCCGGTGGGGTCCCTACACATTGTACTCCCGGGCCATCCGGTGAGAGGCAGGGCGGCGCTCAGGCAGGGGTGGGTGGGTGGGTGGGTGGGTGGGTAGGGGGTAAACACAAGGCGGCAAGGGGTGGCTGGCGGGTGGGTGTACAGGGCGTCACCCCAGGCAGGGGTGGTGGGGGTGGGTGTAGGGAAAGGGGGTTGCTGGGTGGTGGTGAAGTGACCCAGTTGCCAGCTAGGCTGCTCAGCTGCTGCGGGTCGCACTGGTGTGTGGAAGGAGCAGTCTACTTACTCCGTCATGCTGACCGCTGCTGGCAATGCGCTGCTCTCGCTCGCCAGGGTTACGGCTTGCAGTCCGGCGCGCTGACCGGCCTGTTCGGCGCTGAACGCACCCGGTACGGGGTTATCGTCATGCCGGACGCGCCGCAGGGCAGCGGCCCCATCTACGCCGCTGTCCTGGAAAAGCGCGGTGCTATTGACAAAGCAGCTCTTGGGGTGCAGCTTACGCGCTTGCCTGACAGCATCTCGTCGGACGGGTCCGATGATGAGTTGGAGCAAGCGCCGGGATAGGAATGGCATGTTTTGCTCCGCACCTTCGTTGCTTTTCACCAAGCTCGGCATTAGCACGACTGCTGCTCAGCTCAGCTGGGCTGTCGCTCGCACGAATGTTCGGAAGTGTATGAAGTCGATAGCTAAGCTGCGACGCGCCGACAACCCTATGGTCACCCCCGCCATTGGCTGCACCCCCATGGCTCAAGATATCACATCTAACTCAATTTTGCACGGATGAGGCCGCCGAATCGTGCGATGAGCTGCTTATGGCTTGACTAGAGTGCGGCCAGCCCCAGCGGTTTGCCGGGTGGCTGGCCCCCAACACGCGACGTGTTTTGGCGCCACGCAGACACTCTTAGCAACTGCTGTAGGCAGCTTGGACCCAGCGCGGCGTGAACGGCGCATCCAAACTATTTTTTAAACCAGCATGCAACAGCGCTATAAATCGCATTCTTCAACACGGGTTCAGTCCACATGTGACAGCAATGTCAAGGTGGTCTCCGCATCGGTGTTTGTGGCTCTTTTTCAGCCCAACGCACCTAGAATCAGTCAAAAAGATGCATAAACTGAGCTGATATGAGTGTTCACCCCCCCACATGAAACGGCCCACACATCAAGACAACGCGTTTCTGTTTTCCAAACACGTTAGGTGACCACACAAGGAGCCGCGCTGAACTGGTGATACATCATTTGACGTCCTCGGTGGACAGTTATGGCAGCCGGAAAAGTGCAATTTTAAAGGAATCTGACGTGACACGAGTTGCACGCTGTTCGGGTGCAGGGACAGGCCACACGCCATACAAACACCCTTGAACATGTCATCAGCACTAGCACTAGCACTAGAACACATGTTAGGGGGGGTACTGCGCCCGACGAAAATTCAAACATTTGAAAAGCTGGGCCGCTCAGCGCGATAGCTGTTCTCTGATCACAGCCCCACTAAGTAGGCTATTCCCAACACAACGCGACCCAATCTCTCAGCACCCCCGCCCGCCCCGGCACAGGTGCACATCAGCCCGAGCAGCCCGCTAGCTTCGCTTTGATGAGCTGCACCGCCCTGCACAAAAATCGCTGTAAAACTCTTAAAGACCGGTCGGACTTTATCAGGGTGCAGCCAATGGCGGGGGTGACCCTATGTCAGACTCTGACTCGAAGTCTGCTTGCTTCAAGTCTGCCCGCTGACGAACAAGGACTGGGCGTACACTGCCATCGCATCCATGCTCCATCGGGCACACCTTCGAAAAATGAGGGAAAGCAAGCGAGTGCAAGCCATGCACAGTCGCACACACAGTCAGACTGCGATGACGCTGCACTATTGCAAAAGGTGCCAGCTGACGAAACCACTTGCAGACTTCCAACTCCTGCCCAGTGGGAAGCCTCGTGGCGCGTGCAAACAATGTGTAGTTCAGCTGAGTGTAGCCACGACCACTGAGCCTGCTGCTGCTGAGTGTTGGTGGCCAGGCTGCTGGTCATGGTTATGGTGCCTGGGTGGTGCCTGGCTTTGGTTTGCCTCACTCTGCCGTGCATGCAAACCGCCGGTCGGTGATCTGTTTAACACCACCTTGGCTGACGAAGCCCCTGTAGGTGGGTGAGGTGATGCGAATCCTTTGGGGTCTGTTGCAGTGCCGAACTGAACATGACTTCGCCGTCCTGAAAGAAGAGGCTGGTGCGTGTTGTTGCTAACAACACATGCCCCCTTAACGACTCCCATGCAGCCTAGTAGCATACGGTTTGGTTTTCAATGCGTCACACTCTCTCACTCTCAATGGAATAGTACTGGACTTCGCTAACCTTGATCAGTACCTTTAGATTCAGCTCACAACACGGCACTGCTACGAACCTCACAGCTGGAGTGAGTCGTAGCTGGCTGAGCCTGGCTGCCGCAAACAAAGCTCAATGTCAAGTGTGTGGTTGCCATCCCCCTCCCAATGCTTTGAATCGCAATGAATGTGCCCTACATGGGGGCCAGCAGTCTGGGCTTGGCACCCCCCGCCAGCTGCTGTCGGGCCCGCACTGCCTGGCCTGCCACCCCCTGCCCTATGACGAGAGCAGCCAGCTGCAGGGCTGTGGGGTGGCCGGGGTGGCAGTCAGGCCTGTTCAGCCTGGTGAGGTGGGCGCCGGCCAGGGCAGGGGGGTCGGCACGGGGGGGGACGACCACGTGGGTGAACAGGGGGCGGCGGCTGGCGGCGCCTGGTGGCTGGGCTGGAGGGGCTGGGCCTGGCGGCTGCTGCCCTGGCTGTGCAGCGGGGGCCGCTGCCTCCTCCCCCCCGCCGTTGGTTTGCTGGGCAAGGTGGGGGGTGCCCCCGCTGCGGCCATGCCTGCCGCTTCCCCCGCTGCCATCACCCCCGCTGCCGCTGCTGCTGCTGCTGCTGCTGCTTCCGCTGCTGCTGCCAGGCAGTGCCAGCCAGGAGATGGGGCTGAGGATGGCGCTGGCGGCCTCACTGCTGCGCTGGCTGGCGGCCCAAACAGGAGGGGGGCCTGTATGAGGGCCCTGCTGCTGCTGCTGCTGCTGCTGCTGCTGCTGTTGCTGCCCCTGTTGCTGCTGGAGCAGATGGAGAGCAGGCAGGGGCCAGGGGGCAGTCAGGTGCATGTCTGCAAGAGCTGTCATCCTGGCCATGGGCGGCTGCCCCCAGCCCCCCTCTGCACCTACTGGGACTGCACCTGGCCTGTTGGTGCCTGCTGCTGGGGGCAGGGCAGCAGCAGCAAGGGGGGCGGGCGTCAGCAGGGGCAGGGTGGGTGGGCGGGGGGGAGGCAAGGGTACCCTGGCCAGAAAGGGCACCTGGCCCGCCATTGGCTTCGCCTCATGATGCAGCTCCTGATCAAGGTCCTGCCGCCCAACAGGGACACCCCCCTGCAGCCCCCCCTGCAGCCCCCCCTGCAGCCCCTGCCGCAGCACCCGTTGCCATCTCAGCCGCTGCCACTCCAGGGCAAAGCTGCGTCTACGCCCCTGCCTACTGCCAGCTGGCAGCCCAGCCACCCCCCCGGCCCTGCCCCCCCCACCCCTGCCTGCTGACCCCCTCCACGCCCCCCTCCCCCCCCCCTGTGCCGCCGCCCCCAGCACTTGGGAAGCCCTGCCCCCCATGCTGGCCGTCGCCCCTGCCAGGCAGGCGAGTAGGCTTGCATAGCGGCGCGTGAGGTGTGGGGAGGACAGCAGCTTGGAGGCGGAGGTCATGCCCACCAGGCCCAGCCCCAACTGCCGCAGCTCGCCCTGCCTCCACCTTCCCCGCAGCTTCTTGGCGGCGCTGCACAGGCTGAGGAGCCAGGTGAGCTGCGGCTGCACCCTGAAGACGCCCAGCGCCCAGGAGAGGCAGGCCAGGGCCCCAGGGCTGAAGGCGGGCAGCAGCGGGTGGGCTGCCGCCAGCAGGGTGGACAGCCAGCCAGGCCCAGGCTGCACCCTCAGCCGTGCCAGGGCCCAGGCCGTCATGGCCAGGTCCTGGGGCTGGGCCCGGGCCGCCAGCAGCGGCTGCAGCCGGGCCAGACACAGGTGCAGGGTGGCGGGGTCGGGCAGCAGGCGCAGGGCCGCGCAGGAGTGCAGGAGGCAGGCCAGCTCACGGAGGCTGAAGCGGGGCAGAGTCAGGGCGGCCTGCGCAGGAGCAGCAGGAAAGGGGGGGGCTAGGGATGGGGGGGGAGGAGCGGCAGAGAGGGCAGGGAGTGGGGGGTGGGGGCCAGCAGGGGGAGCAGCGGAAGGTGGGAGGGGTGGGGCATGTAGGGGCAGCAGGGGGGCGCTTAGAGAGCAGTGGCAGAGCAGTGAGGGGGCAGCAGGGAGGCAGCAGGGGGAGGAGTATTGGGGGAGGAGTGAGAGGAGGGAGGCAGTGAGGTCTAACCCCCACCCCTCCCCGCCCCGCCCTGACCCGCTGCTGCTCCCCCACCCCCAGGCGACAATGCAGCCCTGACCGTACCTGTTGCACGCAGGCTGTTGCGAAGGCATGCACAGCTGCCGCCACCTGCTCCTCCTCAACGGGCTCCTGAGCCAGCTCAGTGGTGGAGGGGGCCGTGGCCTGGCCGCTGCTGCCCGCCCCCCCCCCGCTGCAGCTGCAGGGGCCAGGCTGCTGGGAGGAGGCCGTGGCGTGGCTGGGCGGGGGAGGGGGCCTGTGCTGGGGCCTGAGCTGCGTGCTGCAGCAGGGGGCGAGCAGGGGATGAGTGGGGGGCAGGGCGGTGGCTGGAGTGGGGCTGCCGGGTGGGGAGGGGGCGGGGGAGCAGCAGCAGGGTCTGAGCGAGGGCAGGAGGGGCAGCATGGAGTGAGTGGGTGGCCGGAGGGAGGTGACGAGGTAGGCTGAGGGAGCTGAGGTGCGGCTGGGGGCTAAGGAGTGGGTGGAAGCAGCAGGGGAGGGCGGGAGGGAAGAGGGGGTGTCGGGCTGCCCAGGGCGCTGCCTGGCCCCCTCGAGCAGGGTGTGTGGGGCAGGTGGCCCGCCCCCCCAGCCTGCACCCAGCCCAGCCCCCTGCAGCAAGGCTGGCCCCGCAGTGGCTGTTGCAGCGCCTGCAGCCTGCTGGCCAGCCTGGAGGGCCGAGCAGACAGCCAAGCTGCCCAGCGCCTGCCAGCGGGGGTGGGCTGTGGCGGTAGCGGTGGCTGTGGCTGCCCTGTCTGCCTGCTGCTGATGGGGGGGGGGTAGCCATGCTCCCCCCCCCTGCCCCCCTGACTCCTGCCGCCCCCTGCTGCAGCCGGGGCCTGCCCCTCCCCCTGTGCCCCTGTAGCTCTGGCTGGGCCTGGAACCCCCTGCTGCACTGCCACCCGCCCTGGCTGCTGCCGGTCCCCCGCTGCTGCTGCTGCCGCTGCTGCTGCCTGCTGCAGCTGCCTGCTGCCAGGGCTGCGGGGTGCTGCCTGCTGCCTGGGCTGGTGGCGCTGCGCTGAGCTGCTGCTGGTGGCGGAGCCGTGCCAGGGCCTGCAGGGCCATGAGCAGCTGGGGGGGGTGAGCCTGGGTCAGCTGGGGCTGCAGGAGGCGCAGGCAGGCCAGCAGGTGGGGGGCGGGCAGGGGCCGGGCCCAGCAGCTGACGCCCCACAGGGAGCGGGACAACTCACGGACACCCCAGGCTGGTCGGGGGGTGGGGGTGCGGGAGGGGGAGGGGGGAGGGGGGCGGGGCGCGAGGGTGGGGGCGGAGGAAGGGATGCGGGGGGGGGAGGGAAGGGAGGCAGAAGGGCCAAAGGGGAAGGGGGAAGAGGAGGCAGTAGAGGAGCATGCAGGAAGGCTGGGCTGCTGCTGCTGCTGCTGCTGCTCTGCCCCCCCCCCTCCTCCTGTCGTGCAGGGTGTTGCTGCCTGCACCCACTGCTCCCCCACAGCCAGCAGCAGGGCCTCACCCAGGGCCGGGGGGGGGCGGTAGGCCATCTGCCCCAGGCTGTGCAGCAGGCCAGCCATGAGGGGGGGCGGCAGGCGGGCCAGGTGTGGCTGTGTGAGGGCCAGGCAGGCAGCCAGCCAGTCAGGGGGGGGGGCGGCAGTGCAGGGCAGCCAGCGCCTTCAGGAGGCTGCAGACAGAGGCCGGCAGGGGGGCGGCAGCTGGGGGGGCGGTGGGGGGGGGGCAGGCGGGGGGAAGGGCAGGCCCTGGCCCTGGCCCTGTGGCTGCCTGCTCCTGATGGTACCCACGAAGATGGAGTTGGTGGTGCTGCTGCACGGCAGGCGGAGCACCAACCCAGCCATGCGGTTGAGGGTGAGGCCAGGGCGCCTGCATCCTGGCCTGCTGGCCTGCTGCTGTCGGCCCCGCATGGCCAGGGGGACTGCCTGACTGCACACCGGCGCCTGCTGCTGCTGCACCGCCTGCTGCACTGCCTGCCTGCTGCTGCTGCTGCTGGCTGACACCGCTGCCTGGGTCAGCAGCAGCGCCCTGGGGCCTGGGCCTGAACCTGTCAGGTCTGTTCAGCGCAGGGCTGGCGCTGCGGACCGCCTGCCACAGCGGGCCAGGGCGGGCAGAGGCCTGTTGCAGCCGGCCCAGTGGGGTGCAGGCAGGGGGGCGGGGGGGCTGCCTGCCTGGGCTGCTGGGCACAGCACCTGGCCCTGAAGCTGCACCTGAGGGAGTGGCTGGCTGCAGCGCTGTGCTGCTGCTGGCGGCGCCCAGGGGGCTGCTGGGCTGCAGGCTCTGCTGCTGCAGCGCTGCCAGGCTGGCGGAGTAGAAGGAGGCCAGCCAGGAGGAGCTGGGCTGGGTGTGGGCACCAGCCAGCCCCTCCACCAGCATCACTAGCTGCCGCGAGCTGCATGCGTGCAACCCTGGCTCTGACAGGTTGGCCAGCTGTAGCATGAAGGCGGGGTCGTGCACCTTTAGGCTGCCCAGTGCGAAAACCACGGCGGCCAGTGCTGAGCTGTCCATGTCATACACTGTTTGGTGGAGCTTGAGGAGGAGCAGGGTGAGAAGGGCCTGGTGCTGCGGCTGGCATGCTCCTGCTCCCTCGCCACGCTGGCCTAGCTGCAGGCTGTGGTCGCCTCTGTCAAACAGGGCTGTGGCTGCGCTGCCTGGTGGCTTGTCGCCTGCGTTGCTGGATGTAATGTGGGCCAGGTGCAGCAGCGCAGCGCTGATGTGGATGGCGTTCATATCATGCAAGCAGCTCTTGCAAACGTACAGCAGCCCCGTCACGCTGCGAGCAGCCTTTATATGCTTCATGACCCTTGAAGCCACCAAGTTCACGGACCCATAAGGCTCCGACGCACAGCTCATCCTCCGACGCACAGCTCATCCTCAGGAGCACAGGTACGCTGGCCAAGGCTTGGCGCTAGCCCTGTCCATGGACATGCTACACTGGTAGACGGGGCATCGAGGCTGGAACCGTCAAAGCCGTAGAGTAACTTTTCTGCTTTGCGGTTTGAGCACTTGCCTATTGCCATTTGTCGTCCCCATGAACCGCGATCTGCGCAACACGTCGTTGTCCGTGCAAGGTGTGCCACTGCACTGCAGCTTTATTTTTTATACACTGCAAAAAGCATGCAACGGCTGCCCACTGCATGTCCCGACTGCATGCCCCGACTGCATACCCCTACTGCCCCCAGCTGCCCAACTCAAGAGGTCCTTGGAGAAGCGGGACAAAAGGCGTCAGCAGGACCGCGTGCAGCGTGCCAATCAGCAGGACGATGGCTTCAGTGCCGAGCCTCAACATACACATGCCCAGCCTGCTCAAGGCCACAGCGCTGTGGCTGCCCTGAATGTCATCTCAGCAGCAGACGCCAGCCTCTCAGCACCTTCATTCAGCTGTGAGTTGTGCAAGGCAACATTCCTGACGCATGTCCAGCATCAGCAGCACCTGCAGTCAGCTGTGCACCGTAAAGCACTGGACAAGCAGGCGGCTGAGCAAGCCAGGGAGCGCAGCATGGCAAGGTAAGGAGCGCAAGGCCAGAGCGGGCGTGCGGCAGGGAGTGCGTATGAAGACTGATCACCTTCATCAGCAGGGGCAGTAGGAAATCATAGTCAGTAGCCTGGCTTTGATAGCAACTATCACCCTGGGCACCAGCAGCACCAGCAGTAGGAGCAAAGGGGCAAATGCAGGGACTGCCCCAAAGCATCGTCTGGGCCAAGCTAGCTGCACATACAGGCAGAGTTCGCCCTCATCACTCTTTACACACAGCCATCAGCACGGTTGGGATTAAAACCAGTGCTAGGGTTAGGGTAAGCCTAGCCAAACCAAACCTAGACCCAAACCTGAACCAAACCCTGATGCTAGCCCACCCTCATCATGAACGTACAGCCATCTGCAGTCAGAGGGTGTTGTGCCGTCTGCTGTCCAGGGTGGCTAGCCAAGCATGCCACCGGCATCCCACTGGCTGCCATGTGCTCACTCATGCTGTCACTGTGTCACAGGGCTGGCATGCCACCCCGTCATGTCACTCCACCATGTGCCCTGCAGTGCCGGCTTGAACGACATGGCGGCCATGGCCATGGGTGCAGCCGCATGGGGCGCCACACACTCAGCAGGTGGGGGGCCAGGACCCTAGATCAGATCAGAGGGCAGAGGGGCGCCTTGTCAGACAGTGGGAGGGCGGCCAGGCGGCCAGGGCTGCTGGCAGTGCCCGGGTGTGTGCCAGCTGTGTGTGGCAGCTTGTCTATGGATGTGGGGAAGTGGTTGGCCACACTGCCTGCATGATGCAGGGCTAGCGAGCAAATGCTGACCCACCCTGCCTGCCTGCCTGCCTGCCCGCCCGCCCGCCCGCCCGCCCGCCCGCCCGCCCGCCCGCCCGCCCGCCCGCCCGCCCGCCCGCCCGCCCGCCCGCCCGCCCGCCCGCCCGCCCGCCCGCCCGCCCGCCCGCCCGCCCGCCCGCCCGCCCGCCCGCCCGCCCGCCCGCCCGCCCGCCCGCCCGCCCACCCATGGCCTGCCCCCCATGGCTTGCAGGGCGCAGCTTTGCCCCCCCCGCAGCAGGCACCAGCCGCGGCCCCTCCCCCGCAGTGCTGGCCGCAGCCCCAGCAGGCAGGCGGCTCACAGGGCCAGGGGCAGCGGGCCCCCCTCCCCCCGCATCGGGTGCAGCAGCAGATTCAGCAGTCGCAGCAGCTGGAGCAGGTGGAGCAGGGCCCGTGCAGCAGGCAGCAGGCAGCAGGGCGCGAGGGGGCAGGCCAGGGCAGCAACAAGGATGGGGTGGGCGGCAGGGCCAGAACCTGGGTCAGGGTCAGGGTCAGGGCCAGGGCCAGGGGCCGGGTGCAGGCCAGGTGACCTCACACGAGGCCATGCTGCAGGCCGTGAGGGCGGGGGAGGAGCCCCTCAGCATCGATGGTGGGTTTGTCTGCCTCCCTGTGGCTGTATGGTGTCTGTCACTGCACCCAGCGCTACAGGATGGTGGGAGGGAAAGCGGGAGGAAGCAAGGGCAGGCGGAGGGGCCGGGGCAGGCAGGGGTGGGTGGGTGAGCAGTAGGGGTGGGCCAGGCGGGTGGGTAGGTGCACACAGGGGAGGGGGAGCTGACAGGAGCTGGGGGGTCAGGTTGCAAGTTTGGGGTATGTAAGTGTGATGCCCGTGAGGTGCTCCCAGCTGATACCGCCCGCCTGCCTGCCGCAGCCCCCCATCTGCCCGCCCCCCTCTACCTGCCTGCCAGCCGCAGCGCTAGGGCCACTGCTGGGCCCCTCTATGCTACGCTGCTGACTGATGGCTGATGACCACCCTCAGCGTTGATGCTGCCCCCTGCTCTCTATCATGGGCTCCGCATGCCCCCACTGGCTGCTCCTCCAGCGCTGCAGTCACCCCTCCCGCTGCACACACCTTGGTGCTGTATAACACCAACCCAGCCTTCCCCAGCGGGCCTAAACGCCTGTGTGGCACAGCGTATGGAATGTGTGACCATGTGTGACCAAGGGTGTGAGACATGAACAAGTGTGGGGTGTGACCTTGTGTTTTGCTGGGTGTGACCTTTCGTGCAGGCTGGGTGCCTCCCAGCGTGCCCCTCACTCAGGGCAGTGCTGAAGATGAGGGACCTGGCCACACCAGCAGCAGCCAGTCTGGGGCTGAGGAGCAGGGCAGTGCTCTGGCAGACCTCCAGCCCTCACTGGCTGCCAGCCACAGCCCAGCAGCAGCAGGGGCAGGGGCCAGCGCTGAGGGGCAGGCAGAAGGCGGGTTGGGGCAGCAGCAGACAGGTCCTGGGCGGCAGGCAGGCGTGGTGCCGGCAGCGGGGGCAGCGGTTGAGGGGCAGGGGGAGGTGGCACCCTCGGGGTTGCTAGGGCTGGGGTATGGCAGCAGTGAGGAGGATGAGGGAGGGGGCCAGTCGTCCTCTGACTCGGCCGGGACGGGCCAGGCAGCTCCCATCACATCATTCTTCTGATGCTTGAGCTGTGGTGAGGCTGGTGTGACTCGCAGCATGGCTGGTGTGGCTGGTGTGGTGAGTGATGACATGTTGTGCTCAGGTGGTGTCAACAAATACTCGCAGCATGGCAGCACTTGGCGTAGCGTGGAGTCATGGCTAGTGACGGGCTAATGAAGGGTTCTCAGGCATAATGCATGGCACTGATGATTGCGTAATGCCGATGGCGCCCCCGGCCAACCCCTGCCGCCTCCGGTCTCAGCCAGCGTGAGAGGGCCCACTGCCTGACGTGTCCAGCTTGGGTAGTCCTCACAGCCCGAGCACTAGCTAGTCGCGCACTGTCGGTAGTCGAGTGGCATACCGGGCGCTCGAACCGCGGAGCTGGCCGTGGAGGCGACACCGTGGTCTATCCGCCTTTCGCAGGCCAGCTTGCGGAGTAATGAGCCGCAGCGGGGTATCACGATTGGTACGCGTGCTGTTACAGCTCTGCCATACAACCACGGCGCGCCAGAATAATCTTTAAGATATGATCAAGCATGATGGAATATGATGAAATATAATTAAGCCAAAACTCGCAAAACTCCGTAACCTCATTGCCGTGGTCTCAACTTGGTTTCACCCATGGTCTCAATTGTGATCTAATTTGACGGCGAGTAGAGGAGTGTTACTAACTACAACTGAGAGTGATACTGGTTTGGAGGACGTCAAATCCTCTTTACACTCGGGGTTCTGCCACATTATCCTCTTGACTACAGACCCGGTCATATCACATCTTTAAGCCATCATATTCAGTCATATGACCAATTCCTCAGCAAGTCATATGATCGGTCGCGCCCTAATGGCATGATACACATGTCATTATCGCTGCCGCTGGTGCCGCCGCTGCCACTTCCGCAGCAGGCCTTTGTCGCGCACTTGCACCCACTCCTGGCCTGGCCTGCCTGGGTTAGGCATAGCGGGGCGGCCCAGCCAGCTGCTGAGCTCACGAGGGCGGCCCGGCCCGGCTGCAATGCGGCGGATGTTCAGCGCGGCTGACACGTCTCGGTCGTAGAACCTGCGCTTGATGACATTGCTTGTAGAGCACATCAAGCCCTGGATCCGGAACCACGTCGCCATGCTGCGCACCGGGTGCAGCCACCTGCAAGGCGACATAAATCAATCCTCACTTGTAAGATTGTCATGTCTAGTCTAAACGGTGAAGGGCACAGTCTAGGCTGGTGTGTGAGGCTACTGCACTCCTTCAATGTTGAAGCTATGTAATGACTGCACTCCTACAATGCACATGCAACTGGGGTCTCTCACCTGAAGGACTCAGCCTGACCTGCCACCACGTTGGTGCGGGCAGAGCTGACGCGGCTGGTTCGGAACTCATGCACCAGCACCACACCCCCGGGGAACTGCTTGCATGCCTCCCGGCGCATCTGCTTGACTGGCACACCCCTTCTGCCAATGCTGCCGCTGCCGCTGAAGCCTGCTGCCCCATAGGCCAGGGCTAGGGGGCGACCTGTGGCAGTTGAGTTGCAGCGTACCTCGGCACCCTTGACAGTCTGCAGCCAAGGCACACAAAGAAAGACACATTGTGAGCTCAGGTCAAGCCATGGCAAAGACAAGCATTGTGAGCACACATACTGGCACACATACTGGCTGGTACGGCCTACTCACTTCAGCCCAGAACTTGGGCACCGTGCGTTGCTTGCCTCCGTACAGCCGGAACCTGGCGTTAAACCAGCGCGGCTTGGACAGCCCCAGCGCGGCTTGGACAGCTCGGCCCACATGGCGGGCCAGGTGGCCAGCACCGTGGCACCGTGACTGCTGGTACCGTGCTGGTACTGATGGTGCCGGCCATCCAGACCTTGGCGTGCTCCGTGATGCCGCTCTGCCGGTAGTACTGCGCCGACGTAAGCCTCCGATGCCACACGGACTTCACAGCGCCGGAGGGGTACCGCTCCTCGTGGGCCACTGTCGCCATGTTGGGTTTTCCCGGGTCGCAGCCCAGCCAGTCGGCGTCCAGGTGCGCCAGCGGGTTGACAGCGCCCTCCTCCTTGCCCATGCTAGCCAGCTTGTCAGGCTGCTCCGCTGGCTTGGGGCGCGTGAACATAACGCTGACCGCCACTCCGCACATGCGCGAATTTCTGACCGCTGTTGGGGTGGAGGGATGCGAAGGCGTTCCACCGGTTGGCCACCTGCAGCCTGTATCCCTACGTTGACCCAGTAGCAGTGAGTCTCTGATTAACGCGATGTGATCCAACCAGCGTCCATGCCCATCAGTGAGTCCCAGCAGTGAGTCCCTGATTGACGCGAACGTGTCATGTCAGACGTTTTGCCAAGCAGCAAGGATTTCAGCAAACAACGCTGGCGCTCTGGCGCTAGAGGACGGAGCCGGGGAGGGAGACGAGGTCGAGGCCCAGCATCATCATCGACGCCGCGCGATGTGACGCAGCTCGAGTGGGTGCAGAGCGCACAACCACGCAATCTGCACGCAGGACTTGCTTGACGTTTAAGTGTGCCAGGTTTGCCTCAACCCATGCGCACCACTGTTCGTCCAAACAGCGTGCGAGTGCGAGCCAGGGAGGGCTGCATCCCTGGGAGGATGAGGCTGTTGACTGTGGCAGCTCTAGCCCTGCTCCAGCATTGTCAGCTCCAAATCCAGCTCCAACACCTTTCGCCATCTCAGCAGCTCCGGCAGGCGCTGTTGGTTGACACCTTGTGTGGCTGCTGGGTAGCTTCAGCAGCGTCAGTACAACACATCTGATGTCCATGCACTACAGCCTACTCCAGCCTGGTCCAGCCATGCGCAACGCTGGCAATGCCTTGCAGCCAAACATAGCTCATTCAACACGGAACAGCATGTTTGACTTGCCTGCCTTGCAGAGCAGGCGACAGCAGCAGTGAAGGCAGCAGCCATGGCGGCGAGGCCGATGCGCGTGTGCCCCTACCCCTCTCCACGGGAGCAGACCTGCAAGAGCTGTTGGAGCAGGCTGCGCAGCAATACCAGTACAGGCACTGGGGCGGGCTAGGGGACGAGGCGGCGCAGCTGCCTGTAGGCTTTGCAGACCTCAACCCAGCAGCAGTGAGTGTGTGCATGTGGGCTGACATGCAGGACCTGGTAGGGGGCTGTGGTGGTGAGGGCGCAGCCGCATGGCAGCAGTGGGTGGAGGGGTGGGGGCTGGGAGGGACCCACATGGGGCATGCGTCAGCCCAGCCCTGTGAAGGCAGCTGAGGCACACGGGGAGGAAGCAGGCAGGTTGAACATGGTAGCAGGCAGGCTGTGCCACCTGGTACCTGATGCCTGGTGAGTAGCAGCAGCAGCAGCAGCAGCAGGAGCAACTGCCTAACCCAATGTCAGGGTGTTGGCTGCTGTGGCGCACTAATCCCGCCCTGGAACCCCAGATCCACCCCACCCCACCCCACCCCCTGGCGGCTGCTCCCGTCCCGCAGGAGTTTGAGTTGGACCTGGAGCAGCTGGCTGCCAGCCTGATGCACCTGCCCCTCACCCTGCTCACTGGGGTGCCTGCAGCCTTCCTGCAGGGGGTGGACCTGCAGTCAGCGCCAGCTGCAGGGGGCCAGCAGCAGGCCAGGCAGCCCGGCAGCAGCGCAGGGGCAGCAGAGCAGGCAGCAGGGGTACCCCCTGCGGCCCCTCTCATTAGCACACACCCCTGCACAGCACCCAGCTTGCCACCAGGGCAGCCAGGGCGGCCAGGCCCACCCCTCCCCTTCACCAGCATGGGCAGCAGTAAAGGCAGCGGTAGGGGTAGCAGAGCAGCCGGGCAGCAGGCTGCGGGGGGCCTTGCCAGCTCTGCGGTGCCTTCCCCCTCACCGCCTCCCTGCCACCTTCCTAAGGTCTACCCTCATGAGGCTAGCACAAGCTCACAGACACAAGCCAGGCAGGCAGCCCCCATGGCTGCGTTGGGACCCCCCCCAGGCCCCCCCCCCTCCCCCCCCTCCCAGCCCCCACCCAGCCTCCAGCCCGGCCTGAGCCTCCTGGCCTGGATGATCTGGAAGGCGTGCTAGACAGCCTGCTGGGTGGCAGCCAGCCACCAGGCAGACCCAGCCACTCAAGCCGCCCAGCCACCCCCACCCCCCCCTACCCAGCACTGAGGGGGCCGCCACCCCTCTCTGCTCTCAAGGTCACGCCGCCGTCCCTGCCCAGCGGCCCTCATCCCACACCCCTGCCTCCTGCTGGGCCGCCGCCACTGGAGCCCGCCAAGGGCTTGCTGGGGCAGCTGCCTCAGCCGCATGAAGTGCAGGCAAGTGCAGGGGACAGGTGCCAGGTGGGAGGTGGAGGGCTGCAGTGCACTCACTGCTGCCATTCTGGTCTTGGCCCTGACCCTGACCTTTACCCTGACTCTAACCCTGACCCTGCCCTCGACCCTGACCCTGACCCTGACCCTGACCTTCACCCTGACCCTGACCTTCACCCTGACCCTCACCCTGACCTTGACCCTGACCCTGACCCTGATGCTGAAGCTGGCCCTGCCCTGGCCTTCCCTGGCCCTCACCCGCCCTGCCTTGATCAAGGCTGTGCTGGGCTGTGGCGGCACACAAAGCAGCTGGAGGGTGCTGGCATCATCATCAGTCTCACTCCGCCCTGCACCCTGACTGCTACCCCCCCGCAGGCCACAGGGAAGCTGGCAGGAGTCAGACCAGCAGCAGGGTCAAGTGCAAGCCAAGGCGCAAGTCAGGGCGCTGCGTCAGCCACCACCTGTAGCCTAGAGGACTGGCTGGGCTTGTAACGGAGCAAGGCGCTATAAAGTACAGGATCGAGTTACGATTAGAAAGGAGTAAAGTACAAACACGACGGCGTGCGGAGTCCAACAGAATGACATGACTCGCACCAAAATCACATCAAGATCTGCACTTGCTGTAGCCTTGTACCTCTCGCCACCTGTTGCGGACAGGTTAGGTCCATGGAAACATTTATCCAACGCGCCAGCGTCAAGGCAAGAGAGAGGAGATGGCTTACACATCACAGAGACATGTGTACAGAGATTGCCCCGCCAGACGTCCCCATCCAGGGATTCGGTACTTTTAAAATGCACCGCATGGCACAAACAAAAGTGCGCAACTCCAGGCAAGGCTCCCACCCACCAGTAAATACTGCTCAACACACATGATGTCCACCTCTGCACTAGATGTATACTAGTTCGCAAACTCCGGTACGCTCTCAAACGTGCAGGCTCAGCACCCCAGCAGTTGTGGCTGGCCCTAAACATCTCACAACAACCCCTCCTACTGCGTACCACTGCCACTGGCCTGTCCTGATGCTGACCCTCACCAAACCTGCTTTGACAGATTTTACGACTGACAACCATAGCAACCAGTCAGATGCTGAACCAGGAAATGGCGTGCTTGACATGCACGCCGAGTATGACCGCAGCATGTAGGTGGTAAACTGTGTGCACCTCCACACTCATCTCACACTGCCCCTCACACATCTCACCAGAACCCTCCCATGCATCTTGCAAGTAGTTCACGCGCCTAGTAGCTGTCTGTACACTGCCTTTGTAAACTCTCACACACTTGCTAAGCACTGATCCCAACACTTTCCAACTTTCTCCAAGCCCCCATGCGAGGTTGGAATCCACTTCCTGCTGCACCATGCAGCCTCCACGTCTTGCCCAGGGCAGACAGCACATGCTGTGGCACATGCTAGACAACCTTTTTGCTCCCAATGGGCAGTGAGCTGGGCTGTATGCCCCAGGCAGCAATGATGATGTGATGTGGTGTGATGTGGTGTGGTGTGGCGAGCACGGCTCGAGGCATCAGCCTTCAGACGGCTTGGTGGGGGGCCAGCAGGGCATGCAGCAAGGACCTTCTAGTCAGCTGGGCCTGGGTAGCCGGCTCAAACCTGGGCCCAGCCAAGCATCTGGGCTGGACCCCTTCTGCAATGGCTGCCATGTGGGGTCAAGGCTGGCGATGATGACGAAGGTTGCAGCATAGCACAAGCTGTGCTCTCGGCCATCATGGTGAGGTGCGAGGTAAGCAGAGGTTGGCTGCACAATGCCAGTCTCAGGGGCAGCTGTGGGGCAGGGTGATGCTGAGCTGGAGCCAGGCCATGTGTCAAGAAGGGCTGCCAATGGAGCGCTCAGGGCTGGGGTAGGAGGGCTGGCTGTGGGGTGCAGAGACACTTCTCCCTCCCTTGCTACCCCCTTGTTGGGCATGGACAGCCCCCTGGTGGTCACAGGGGCTGCAGGGGAGGCGGCAGGGGATGAGGAGAGCCCATGCAAAAAGGCGACTAGGTTGCCAATTTTGTTTACTAATGATCTGAAAGAACTTGTACTGCTGCTGCTACTGCTGTTGCTGTTGCTGTGACTCCTCCTCCTCCTCCTCCTGCTGCTGCTGCTGCTGGCTCTGCTGCTCGGCTTGGCTCCTCACAGCTGCTGGTGGATGTGAGGGGTTGGGTGCAGCAGGGGCGCAGCTGCCTCCCTTGCCCTGCCCTGCTCTGTATCACCGCCCCCTGCCAAGGAGCTGACCTGCAGCCAAACACAGCCACAGGCCCACCCTCAGCAGCACAAGCACCCCTGCCTGTGAAGGCCAGACAAATGCACAAACTTAGCAGTTCCTACGGAAGTCCCTGCTGGAGCAGCACTGCCAGCCTACCCACAGCCACAGGGATGCAGATGGACAGCCCTGAGACGAAGATGGCAGCGCCGGGCGTGGCAGAGCTGTTGCAGTCCCTGCTAGTCCAGCCCTGCCTGTGCTGTTGCACCTCTTGCTGTGTAGTCACTGCCTGGCAGTGGGCAGGCAGGACAGGGAAGGTGACAACACACATGTCAACACAAACACAGCCACCCTGCCTGCTCTGGCCTCCCTACCCCGCCCTGCCCTGCCCTGCCCTGGCCAACCCGCCCTGCCCTGCCCGCCCCACCCTGCCTGCCTGGCGGTCCCTCACCAGCCTGCTCTACTGCTCCAACTCGCCCTGATCCTTGTCCACCGCCGCCGCAGTGCTGGGTCGGCAGGGGGAGGACTGTGGGGGAGAGGCAGCAGGCACTGGGCCAGGCACCGCTTCCCCCTCTGGCTGTCTGCCACCCTTAGCCCAGGCCGGGTCAACAGGGAGCTGGCTGACAGGGGGCTGGCTGGAGGGGGGCTGGCTGGTGGGGGGCTGGCTGGAGTGGGGCTGATGGGTGGGAAGCTGGCTCATGGGAGGCTGGCTGATTGCGGCGGGAATGGTAGTGGGCTGGCTGGAGGGGGGCTGGCTGGAGGTGGCTTCGCTGTCAGGTGCTGGGGTGACTGAGTGACACACGGAGCACTTTATGGTCTGGGCCCCCATTGGGAACATCAACATGATGCTGCAGCCGCTGCATACCAAGTGGCCATAGGCCGGCACCTGCGCAGCAGAAAGCAGCCAGATGCAAAGCGTTGTGCTGCTGCTGGTCGCTGGCATCGCCGACCAGCAAGTTCGCCTCAAACTATGATCAGCCGGTGCTTCAGCGCGACCCATACGTACCTGCGTGACGGTGTGGCACATTGAGCACTGCACGAGGGGCGCGCCTCGAGGGTAAGACAGCAGCACGCGGCAGCCGTTGCACACGAGCTGCGCTGCGCCCGCGTCACACTCAGGCGGCGCCGGAGTGACGTGCTGGCATCGCGCACAGCGCACATTTGCTGCGCCTTGTGGGTACATCAGCATCGTTTGGCAGCCCCCGCACACAAGATGGCTGTGGGGCTGCGGGGCTGCGCATCAGCGCCAGGGTTTCGCAGTTTGTCACTGGCAATGACCTAGCAGGAAGCTGGCAGGTGCGTAAGGATGCTGGTCAGCTACTTCTGTACGAAAATGCACGGTCTGACGGGGTTGCCTTAGCGTCTCCTTACCTTGCGACGGCCCTTGCATGAAGAAGGGCCCTTGCAAGAATGGCATCCCCGCCATGATCCAGCATCAGCTGCTTGTCCGCAATTCTCGCAGAGTGACTGCCGAGATCTCCGACTCTTCCAGCCAGCTGGGCGTGTACTCAGGCTGCCAGCGTGGGTGTGCGTCACATTGCGCGGGTTGGAGTCGGATCTCTCATCCCTCTTTGCATGGGCCTGCTTTTTAGGATCTCGTCGACTGCGCTTTTTGTGCATGTCTTAATTGCAAATTGTGCAGAGCACGTGAAGATGCGCAGACCGCCGTCACGATCGGTATCAAGTATTTGCAACAATCGTGTACATACAGCAGCCATTAGGGTCGTAGGGCCGTAAGAGCGAGAGCAACACCCACGACATCAGAACATCACTGGAGATGCTTGCGAGACTACTTTTCGCGGTAGATTAACTGGGCTACCACCATGGGTTCGCCGCTGCACTGCCACCCTGACCCTTCATGCTGTCCCCAATCTGTGCAAGGCTGTACTTTGAAGGGTACGCCAAACCAGATGTTGTAATCGCCTATTAGTCGCCTGTTAGTCGGGAGAGTCGAGAGAGTTGCGAAGTGCCGTCTACTACAAAGCTTACATCAGTGTATGTGTTTCATGCCAACATCTCTCCATTGTTGTGAAACTTTGATATTTCCATTCAGATTTTCATTGAAATTTTTCATCTGAAAATGTGAACGTATTCACAGCAAATCTGAAAATGCCGGGTGCTACCCCCGGTCAGTCCGCAGCGCGATAGCAGCAGCAGGCGAGCAGCAGCCAGCAGGCAACCAGCGACTCGCCCCAGTGCAGACAGCCCTGGCTCTAGTCGCTGCCATCAGAAAGATCCCGGCGCCGCCTCTCCCACGGATGTTGCAGAGCCTTGTGATTGGCTTGGCTGGCGCCAGCGCACTGCAGCCACAGCGGAAGAAGTGCAAGGAAGAAACCGCAGCATGGACGGCTTGCATCTTTTGGACTGGCTTGCATGTCTGACCTGAGTACTTGTGCATTTCTTACAGTGCAGGCCTACAAACAAGCCGCGTGCAAAAGGAGAGGCTGAAAAACCAGCGGCAAGCGCTCAATTACACTGGCATAAAAGTGTTTCATGTTTCAATGAAACACTTTCATTTCATAAAAATCCTGTAAGTCTGAAAATCTGATGATTCACAACACTGCATCTATCGTCCGTACATCAGTGTATCATGCCAACATTTATCGCCCCATCCTCGTAAGGGTGTGGGGGTCGGAAGTTAGGTATTGGTGCTGGCTGTTCTAGGTACGTCTGGTGTTTTAGGTACGACCAGCCCGGGTTACAGATAACGCAGCGTCTAGTAGTAGGGGTATATGCGCTGTTCCTGCCCTACTGCTGAGTGGCGTGGACGTGAAGGGCAAAGGGAGACGTCTTAGCAGCGGCTGTGGTGAGGCAGCACAGCTGTTGCTGATGAGCTCGCTTTAGTGCTGAGTGAGTTGAAGTGGGGGCTGTCCCAGCAGCGGCAGTGGTGAGGGGCTGGAGAGCAGTGAATTGCCAGAGGTGGCAATGGCTGACGGTGGCTAGGAGGACGAGACCACCCCAAGCTGCTGCAGCGCAACCCTGACCTGCTCCTGCTGCTGCAGCGGTAGGCGGTGGAGCTGCTGCCCAGCCAAGGAGGACAGGGCAGGGGCTAGCCAGGCAGGCAGACCAGTGGTGTGCTTAAGTGCCACCAGACCAGTGGTGAGCTGGTAGAGGTCGTCAGGTCCTGCTGAGGACCTGGATGGCCGCCCAGCCTGCTTCGCCCTGCTGGCCTGCACCCCACTGCTCCCTGCCCCAGCTCCCCCAACCAAGCTTGTCCCAGGGCCCCCTTCTCCCCTGCTTGCTGCCTCCTCCAGCTGTTGCCGCGCTGCTGCCAGCAGGGCTGTGACCAGCTTCAGGCTGGGCCGCAATTGCAGCAGACCCAGCGACCACAGCAGCGAGCAGCAGCCCCAGCAGCCCATGGAGGGAGCTCTGTGGCGACAACACACATGTCGCACACGATACGGGTCACACATGCTCATGATCTCACACATGCGCCATGAGTCATACATGTCACACGTCCCAAACCCAAGGCGACAAAACGGTAGAGGTAGGGGCAGGGTTAGGGTTAGAGGTAGGGGCAGGGGTAGGGGTAAGGGTCCCTTACAAGCGGTACACCGACTTGAGCGCCCGCTCTGCCCAGACTGCGGAGGGCCTGGCCCCCAGCTGCCCCAGAGCCCACACCAGCGCGACCAGCCCCTCAGGCGGCAGCTCCTGCAGTGTGGCGTAGCCCCTGGCCATGAGCTGTGCCAGCAGCGGCAGGGAGGGGCGCACTTGCATCTGAGCCAGGCACCACATCAGCTGCGCCACATCAGCGGCTGTCAGCTCCCCGACCTCAGCCTCCACCTGTGCACACCACCACCACCATCACCACCACCATCAAGGGCCCACTCTGGTGAAGGGGCGGAGGCAGGGACGATTGCAACAGCATCAGGCCCAACCCTGCAGCGCAGGCCATCCTCAGCCACCGCCTGCTCCAGCCACCAGTGAGGGGGGGGGAGCAGGCCACGGCCCCTCCAAGCGGAAGCGCCTCTCTGGATGCACGTTGCTCATGCCGTAGTAATCTTTTTATTACTATTTGTCGCAAGTTTAAATGTTATTATAACTATTATTATTACATTTATTGTTGTTCCCCCTCAGCCCTCCCCTCGCCCCTCTGTCCCCCTCTGCACCCCCTTCGGCCCCCTGCCCCACCACCTCCTAGCCGCCCTTCCCCCTCCCCTGCCCGCCTCACTGCCAGCCCCCCCATCCGGCCTTCACCTGCACGAGGCACCCAGCCAGCCAGGCTCGTGGCGGGGCATGACTGGCCTTGACCAGGGCCCACAGCAGCCTGACCAGGGAGGTCACGTCCAGGCAGTCACGAGCAGCCAGGCGGCCTGCATAGCCCGGCCCACCACGCCTACCCGGCACCTGCTGCGCCTCAGACAGCTGGGGGGAGGGAGGGGACCCAGGCAGGGCTAATGGACCAGGGGGAGCTGCTGCTGCGGCAGCCAATGGCTGCGGGAGGGAGGGCTGGAGAACCCCCCCTGACATGGCTGGCCATGCCCCTGAACCTCCCCCTACCCCTGCCTCCCCCCTTGCCTTCTCCCCTCCCCCTGCCCTCCTTTCTTCACCCGTACTGATGGTGGCAGTTGCCCCGCTGCTCTGCCACCCTTGCTGGTGTTGCTGCTGCCGGGGGGGGTCACCTGCTGCTGATGCCTGGGTGCTGGGAGGAGGCAGGGGGCCCTGGGCCCTCACCCGCATGCGCTGCCATGCCGCATCCAGCAGCTTGCGCACCCACTGCTGGGGCAGCACCACCCCCAGGCCCACAAGGCCATGGGTGACCCCACACAGACCCTGCAGCCAAAATGGAGCCAGGCACCAGTGCCACACGCATGGCAAACAGAGGCAGCAGCTGCAGCGGTCAGCAGCAGAAGCAGCAGCTGGCCATGGCAGGAGCCCGACCCGCCCCGCCAGGAGTCAACCCCCGCCCAGCCTCGCCCAGCCTCGCCCCGCCCCGTCCCAGCTGCCTGGCCCAGCAGCCCGCACAATATCCCCCACTGGAAGGGAGACAGAGGGGGCCTGGCTGCCTGGTCGAGCTACCTGGGGCGTGAGGTCATACATGTGGCGGTACGTCTCCCGCAGCAGTACACGCAGTACAGCGCCACCAGGCTGGGCCTGAAGCGGCACCATGGAGGCAGCGGAGGGGTGACGGGGGGTGGCAGGCTGCTCCAATAGCAAGGCACAGCGGAGCCGGGTGGACAGGGGCCAGGGGCTGGACTCTGGTCTTGCCGGAGCCTACTTTGGGTCTTGGCCGTCTGAGCGCTGGCTGTTCAAGGCTTTGCCAACCTGCTGTGTTGCTTGCTATGACAGACGCTGTGTCAGTCACTGTGTCAGGTGCTGGTACTGCGTGTAGTGTGCTGGCTATATTCCGTGCTCCCGCACCTGCTCCCTCACATAAGCCTTCCTTTTCTCACGCTGCTCTTAGTGCATCTGCTGCCCCTGCCCCTGCCCCTACCTCTGCCCCTGCCCCTGCCCCCCCCCCTGCCCCACCTTAAGCTGTGGCAGAGCCCAGCTGATGTTGGCCAGGGCCTGAGGGGAGCAGTCCCGGGCCACCTCAATCAGACGGGACAGCGCCTGGCCCAGCGCCTGGCCAGGGGGCGGGGCCTGCAGCAGGGCTGTGGCGTACAGGGTGTTGGAGAGCTCCTGCGGCCCCATAGCCCACACCTCAATCCAGGCCCGCTGCAGCAGCAGGGACACGCAGCTGGGCAGCCCCGGGATGCCAGGGGTCCCCCCACCAGATCCCTCCAGGCCACCCCCCCGGCTGCCATGGCTGCTGCCACTGTCGCTGCCGCCACTGCTGCAGCCCCTGTTGCTGCTGCTGCCAGCATGCGCCCCATTGGCAGCAGGGCTTGTTGGGTAAGGGGTGGGCTGCCAGCTGGGTGCCCTGCTAGTGCTGGTGGGGGCTGCAGTGGCGCTGGGGTCAGGGCAGGGCAGCAGCTTGGCCGCAGCCCACACCACGTTAGCCAGCTCCCGGGCCCGCAGCTGGTCCACCACCCCTGCCAGGTCCTGGAGCAGCAGCAGGGCAAAGTCCTCGGGGCTGCAGGTGGGGTGGCGGGGGGACTGAGGCTCAGCGGCTGCCAAGGGAGGCGGGCTGGGGGGGCTGGGCAGCACGCCGGGACCAGTGCGTGATTGCAGCTGAGCCAGGTGGGTCAGGGCTGCTGCCAGGTGGATGAAGTCCATGTCCGGAAAACGGGCCAGGTATAGGTGCTGCAGCTCCTGCCAGCTCTTGCAGGCTTTGATGGTGCGGGTCAGCAGGGCAGCTGCCTGCCGGCTGATTCTTGGGGGCTGGCCTGGGGGCTGGGCTGTGAGAGGCACCTGCACAGTAAGGCTGGTGCTAACCTGGTGTCGTGAAGGCTGGGGCAGAGATAGGTGTAAACGAGCTGGAGGGGGAGACGAAAGGTTGGTTGAGGGTTGGATGGGGAGAACTCGCGGCGAATCCCATGCCAAGGTGTCGGCCCGCAACAGCACGTTCCCATCATGCTGTGGGGCGGTCAGTAGCTGGACGGCCTCCACTGTCTGCAAGGTACTGTGCCGTCTCTTATCCCCGGTGGCCCTGAAGACCGTGCAAGACCGACGGTGGGTGCGGTTGCTGTGGGTGAAGCTACAGTGGCTATTGATGTCTGGTTGAATGGCCAGCATGCCAGGATTGCGGTCGTTGTGCGGCCGGCGGGGCGTACTGTGTTTGAATATCATACATGCTTATACATTTGTGGTGCAATCTGACAGTGCTGACTGGCTTCAGCCATAACGTAATGAAACAAAGCGATGGAATGCTAAGAGAGTGGATCTAGCGCATGAGCGGATGTATATAGTAGGATGTATAGCTTGAAGAACTGACCTTGAACCCACACACATCCCCTTTGTGAGGGGTTTAGTATTTGTTTTGTTGGGATTGTCTTGCTGTAGCTGGATATCGCTGCAACTTGAGCCACCACTTGCGCAACAGGGCCTTGTCGGCTATCTTCACCCACTCCTGGCCTGGCTGGCCTGGCTTTGGCATGGCTGGGCGGTTAGTCCAGTAGCACAGATCGGTGGACGTGGACCTGAGCCAACTGCACAGCGGCGAATGTTGAGCGCGACTGACACGGCCCGGTCATAGAACCTGCACATGTATGGGTGTAGGAGATGCATGAAGTCAAGTTCATGTGCCATGCCATGTAACATGCGCTCATGTCATGCACACTTGTAGCATCAGGCCAGAGGGGTTACCTAATGATATTGTTGTTGCTTGTTGAGCACATCAGGCCCCTGACTTGGGATCGCTTCGCCTTGCTTCTCACTGGCCGCAGCCACCTGCATGGACACATGGGGCAATGCACATTTGTAATATGTTTCCTTGCCCCTTTATCTTGATCCTACCCAGCCACCTTGACTCCACCACCTCCCAACACTACCGCCCCCTCACCTTGACCCTATCCCCAGCCCCCTCACCTGAAGGACTCAGGCGGCGTATCAAGGAGGGCCTCGCTGGGGTTGCTGTAGGCTGAGCTGACCCGGCTGGTTCGGAATTCATGCTCCATCACCACTCGCCCTGCTGGAAATTGCCTCACTGCCTCCTTCAACATCTGGCTGACCGGGACACCCCTGCAGCCAACGGTGCCGCTGCCATCCAGACCAGCTGCCCCATAGGCCAGTGCCAGGGACGGCTGGCCACCGCTGCTTTGCCTGCTTGATGAGCTGCAGCCAAACATAGTACAACACACATGGCACACATGTGTAAGGTCAGGTTCAGGTCAGGTCCAACAGCAGCAGCAGCAGCAACAGCAGCAGCAACAGCAGCAGCAACAGCAGCAGCAGCAGCAGCAACCTCTTCAGGTTTAGGAGCAGGAGATGATATAAGTTGACTGCAGCCTAGCTCCTAGGCCTACGGGTACTAGGCCTTACCTTGGACTAAAACCTTGCCACCACGCGCTTCTTGCCACAGTACAGCCCGAACCTGGCATTGGCCCAGCGTGGCTTCGAGACCTCGGCCCACATGGCGTCGTACGTCGCCAGGACGGTGTCGGGGAACCGCCGGTACGAGGCCAGCGAGCTGGGCCTGCTGCTGACCTGCGACAGGTCCTTGAGCTGCGGCTTCACCTGGGCCGGCCACGTCTTGGTCGCCTGGGCCTGCCGCGTGATGCCACTCTCCCGGTAGTACTGCCCCGGCTGTAAGCGTCCTGTGCCACACGGATACCACTGAGCCGGCAGCGCTGCGCTCCTCGTGCGCCACAGTGGCCATGTTTCGGCTCAAGCAGGCCCCGCTGCAAAGCCACCTCAGCCTGCGTGGCTGGAGTCACCACCACCCCACCCTCCTCCAGCAGCCAGCTGACCTCCATGCCGCACACCATGCGGCGCACATAGGTGCACTGACGCTTGAACCAGGCTGGCAGGTGCCCACCATCCAGCCCCCTCACCCCATATCTGCGCTGGTGCTCGTGAGTGCCCAGCAAGACCTTTGCCCCGGCCAGGGACACTGACGTCTTGAGCCTGCCAGCGACACTCAGAGAAATTAATCCCTGCATTCTTCCCTGCATTCTTGACCAACCTTGTCCGATCGGGCTGAAAATTTGATAGATGGTGTTTTGCAGAAAATAAAACATATTGTTTTTTGAGGTGAAAAAATCAAAAACAGTATGTTTCAATTTCTGCAAAATACCATCTATCAAAATTTCAGCCCGATCGGACAAGGTTGGTCAAGAATGCAGGGAAGAATGCAGGGATTAAGTTCTAGGAGTGGAAGAGGAGCGTGAGCATGTTGCTGAAAGCTGTCTCTAGCTGCTTGCCCACGTGGACCACCATGTTGGCATCAGAGTGGTAGCGTGGGATCGAAGCGGGCGCGGAGGTCAGGATGCGCGGCCAGCACGGCAGCGACTGCTGCGCTTGGCCGAGTTTTCTCGCCGGCTCCAGGCAGGCACAGGTACAGTTTTGTGCACTTCAGGTTCGGGATGGCTGCTGCGGAGATTGGGAAGTCCGTGTAGACGGGCTGGCCGTGCTCGTCGAGCTGGTCGGCTACGTGCAGGGAAAACAGGTCCCGCACGAGGAAGCCCAGCAGCAGGCTGCCCGCTCACTGCCCGCTCAGTGCAGGCCTTTACTCGTGCCAGCACAGCCAGGAGGAAGGCAGCCAACAGCTTTTGCGGGAGGTGACCGGTTAGGTGAACGAGCTTGCATTTCCGGCCGTGATAGTTGTTGTCTCTATCGCGGCAGCGAGGGACTCTCCGGAAGCCTTTCTCTTGCGCTGTGCCTCGGTGAGGTCTGGCTGTCGTGCCTCGAGGCCCTCGACACACTCTAAGAATTCTTAGTCGGGCTCCTCCGGCACTGGTCTAGGCACACCCACACCGGCCCATCTCTTAATACTAGCCATAAACAATAGCAACGCGAGCCAGCTACACATACTAAGGATTTTCGTGTTTGTCACACACATGTCTCACACATACGGAGGGGCAGCAGGGAGGGGCAGCAGGGAGGGGCAGCAGGGAGGGGCAGCAGGGCTGGGCAGCAGGGCTGGGCAGCAGGGCTGGGCAGCAGGGCTGGGCAGCAGGGAGGGGCAGCAGGGCTGGGCAGCAGGGTTGGGCAGCAGGGCTGGGCAGCAGGGCTGGGCAGCAGGGCTGGGCAGCAAGGCTGGGCAGCAGGGCTGGGCAGCTGGGCTGGGCAGCAGGGCCGCCCCAGGGCTGGGCAGCAGGGCTGGGCAGCAGGGCTGGGCAGCAGGGCTGGGCAGCAGGGCTGGGCAGCAGGGCTGGGCAGCAGGGCTGGGCAGCAGGGCTGGGCAGCAGGGCTGGGCAGCAGGGCTGCGCAGCAGGGCTGGGCAGCAAGGCTGGGCAGCAGGGCTGGGCAGCAGGGCTGGGCAGCAGGGCTGGGCAGCAGGGCTGGGCAGCAGGGCTGCCCCAGGGCTGGGGGGCTGGGCAGCAGGGCTGGGCAGCAGGGTTGGGCAGCAGGGCCGAGCAGCAGGGCTGGGCAGCAGGGCTGCCCCAGGGCTGGGCAGCAGGGCTGGGCAGCGGGGCCCTGGGGCTGGGCAGGAAGGGGGCCCCTACGCTAGGCTGGGTTGTGCTAGGCAACTGGCTGGGCTGGTGGCTGCTCACAGCTTCCAGAATCAGCTGTCAATAGGGGGTAAAATGCATCATGCATGTACCATCTTGCCAGCCTTGGCGTAGTCCAACAGCTCTAGTCCCAGAGGTTGCTGTCGCAAGTCATATTGTTTGGTCATCTGCTGACGCCTGTAATGGATGAGCTACTCAAGATGAGAGTGTTCCTCTAGTGCTCCAGTGCAGCATCGCGCGACAAAGTTAACTTCAATAGTGCATTGCCAGTGCCAGTGCATCCAACCACCCAGCGGGCTGTCTCGCCCACTGCACTGGCTCCACAACTTCGTCGTCGACATCGCTATCAGGTTGGGTCGTGACAGAACGCTTTGCGCTGACCACCACCGCCTGGCCCGCCCATCGGAGAACCCAGAAAATAACCCCCCCGGCTTTTGGTTATAAGATGTTTTGCACCGCGGCCGTGCAAAAAGTCCGTGCAAACCATCTCGGTGGGGGGTCACACCCCGTGCAAAACATCCGGTTTATTGCCCAGTTATAGCCGTGTAGTTTAAGTTCAAGCTTCTTTCCCAGTGTCCCGTCCAGCGCTTTCACTGCGATGGCGGAAGCTGAGTTTGGTGGCCCCGCTTGCAAAGCATTGCGCGCGCTGCTCGAGCGCAGGCTGTTGGTGAGGTCGACTTACTGGTGCTCTGTATATGATCAACACGGTAACCCCAAGCCTCCCATGCCCTGCCGCCCAGGTCACATTGACAAGTGGGCGCGTGTTGGAGGGAGCATTCCAGTGTCTGGACAAGCAGGGGAACCTGATCCTAGGTCACACCGTAGAACAGATGCCGTGCGGGGACGGCCAACCTCGTGAGCGCACCCTTGGTATGGTGTTGGTCCCTGCGAGCACTAGGCGGTCCGTGCAAGCAAGGCTGAACCAGGAGGAGGCAGACAGCTGTGCCCTGGTAACGTCAAAGCTGGAGCAACTCAAGCTGTGACGAGCCGCAGACATGCTTGCCTACTAGCTGCAGCCTAGCCTGGTGATTGTCCACAGGCGTTTTGGTGGGATGCTGCCACCTTGAACTGGGCAAGGCAGCATGTGGGGAGCAGGGGTGGGCCAGAGTGGTGGTGTTGGTATGCTGGAGGCAAGAGAAGCGGGTCAGCGCGCAGCCGTGAGTGTGAATGAGCAGAGTGCATGGTGTGTCACCCTCTGCAGTGGACCATGATGCCCATGACCAGGCTATCACATGACAAGGGCACTGGCCGGGATGCTGGGGTCAACCAGGGCTGCTGGGCAATCATGCTGTTTTGCAACATGTTGGTTGACACCTCTAAGCCGCCGGCTGCTGGGCTTTGGCTGCTGGGATAGGGCTACTGGGCTAGTGCTGCTTGGATAGGGCTGCTGGGTAAGCATGCCCAAGCAAGTGCACCTCTCTGGCTCAGAGTCTGAGAGGTGGGCTTGCGCACAACATGGGGCAGCGAGTGCACAACACGAGGCAGGGAGTGCACCGCACAGTGTGCAGCGCACACCCCAACGAGGGAGTGAAACTCCTGGCAACAGCGTCCATGCATGTGGTAAGGCACATGGTGATGGGAGAGTGGCACAAGTGTCTGCATGTGTGCTGTTGAAGGCAGGCGAGGCAGGCGAGGCTGGCATGGACTGAGCTGGTGCTCACTACACGTTGCATGGGAGTGTTGTAAGGTATTGTTAGGTGTTGGCATGTGGGAGGCTGAACTGGGCAAGTAGTTTGGGCATGCAGTAATACTGGCTACGTTATCTCTGCTCCTCCCCTCCTCAACCACCTCGGGCCCCCTGCCACCTCGCTTCCAGCCCCTGCTGCATCGACGTCTTCTCCTGCTGGCTGGCCTACACCATGCTCAGCCTCCAGTAGTGTACCTCTCCCACGCCACTAGCGCGTCATGGGTGCCTCGCTATCGACGCTTGGAGCCGGCATGGTCGCTCATGAAGGGATGTGCGAGATGGCGGCGGAGAGCCGTGAGAGCCGGCCCTAGCACTGAGTTGGCCAGCTGTGTGACAAACTAAGTATTACTAGTATGTGTGGTTGCTTCACGTTGCTAGGATAATGCGATGGCAAGATGAAAAACGAACCGTGCCTAGGCCAGTGCCGGAAGACCCCGACAATGACATTTTGAACCGCGACGAGGCACTAGAGCCAGACCTCACCGAGGCGCAGCGCAATAGAAAGGCTTCCGGAGAGGCCCGCGCTGCCCGCGACAGGGACAACATGGCCACAGTGGCGCACGAGGAGCGCAGCGCTGCCGGCACAGTGGTTTCAGCGTGGCAGCGGACGCTTACAGCCGGTCGGGAGAGTGGCATCACGCGGCAGGCCCAGGCGACCAAGACGTGGCCGGCCCAGGTGAAGCCGCAGCTCAAGGACCTGTCGCAGGTCAGCAGCAGGCCCAGCTCGCTGGCCTCGTACCGGCGGTTCCCCGACACCGTCCTGGCGACGTACGACGCCATGTGGGCCAAGGTCTCGAAGCCACGCTGGGCCAATGCCAGGTTCGGGCTGTACTGTGGCAAGAAGCGCGTGGTGGCAAGGTTTTAGTCCAAGGTAAGGCCTAGTACCCGTAGGCCTAGGAGCCAGGCTGCAGTCAACTTATATCATCTCCTGCTCCTAAACCTGAAGAGGTTGCTGCTGCTGCTGCTGTTGCTGCTGCTGTTGCTGCTGCTGCTGCTGCTGGACCTGACCTGAACCTGACCTTACCAGGGTTCGACAGTTGGTGATACCTGGTCTAAGGGCGCCCTTAACTGATGTCAGGGTAAACTACGGGGACCCTATACACTGTTCATATCCCAAAAAGTTTCCTCTGGGACATCACCTGCCTCCGTGCCAAACAAGGCCTCATCCACTTCATCACTTGACTCATGCTCGCACTCTTCTTGCTCGCTCTCTTCTCCCCATAGAGATTCTACCTCTTCCATATCCCCTTCTAGGTCTAGTCGCACATTAGGCTGCTCAACTTCAAGTGGTAGTGCCGCTTCAGATAGAGTTGCTAGGATGCCCTCAGGCTTCCCCGCTGCCTTCAACTTCAAGATCTTATCCAAAGCACTCGCTGCATGTGCAATCAAAGCCTCTTCCTTTTGGTAGCTGTGCTTGCTGGGCCCAATGAGTGTAACGGCGTGGCCGCTGCCTTTAATCTTACAGTGTGAGCGGCATGTCCACTTAGAAATGTCCAACGCAGTCTCTACTATCCACACTCTCGCACAGCAACTGAGCCCAGGTTTAGAACGGGACCCTCGGGAGTCGAACCCGAATGGTGAGCTGGTAGCAGCCCACCATTGACCTCCTCAGTCACTCTGCTAAAGTGTGGTATACGGATACGCGTAAGCACACCGTCACATTCCTCCCCCTCTTAAGAGATCCGTTCCGCCAAGGTACCTGGGATAGCCCAGAGCACCGAGACTCGCAGTCTATAGAGACCACTGATAATCAGGCTGACCCATAAGGGTACCAGCCACCCACAGAAACACATGCATCACCATAAGGTGCCACATGGGGACCATGGTCATAGGACCAGGCCAAGTGACATAGGTCACTGAGACATTCTGACATCAAGGCAGGTTATGCACAGCCTTGTACCTAGACAAGATCTGGGGAGCACCAGCCAGCATAGCCTCTGGCTCCCAGGTGTTGTAGGTATCATCGTAGCCTGTCCACTTGACCAGGTACTCCATACGCTTCTTGAAACGTACCTGCCTGTGGCTCAACAAGCTATGCACTTCATAGTGAGGCGCATCTTCCAGCCACTCCAACACAGGAGGGGGGTGAAACCCCTGACTGCCAGTGTACTTCTTAAGAAGTGACACATGGAACACAGGATGTAACCTGCTCATGGTGGGAGGTAACTCCAACCGGTAGGCAGCCTCACCTAGCTTGCCTGTGACCTTGAAAGGTCCTACATACCTAGGCAAGAACTTACGTGCTCTGCCAGGTGCATTGCGCAGGTTCTTGGTGCTCAGCAGGACGCTGTCACCTACGCTGAACGTGACATCACGCCTACGCTTATTCGCATACCTTTGTTGGCGGTCCTGAGCCACCCTCATGCACTCCTGAGCATGCTTTACCTCATGCTCCCACTTCTTGGCGAAGCTCTCAGCGGAGGGAGATAGGCACGGCCTGGGCAGCTTATGCAGCACAGGTGTAATGGGTGACTGTCCATAGTTCACCAGGAATGGTGTGGACTGAATAGACTCTTGCCATGAATTATTAATAGCAAACTCGGCAAAGGCTAAATGCCTAGGCCAATCTTCTTGAGTAGGTAGGATATAATGTCTAAGCATTTCTTCCACAATTTGGTTTGTACGCTCAGTCTGACCATCTGACTGGGGATGATACGCGGTGCTGAAAGCAGGGTCTACGCCTATCAGCTTTCTGACCTCAATCCAGAACTGGTTGTTAAAGGTAGCACCACGATCAGAGATGGTCACTTTAGATAGGCCATGGTATTTAAATACATGGTCAATGTATAATTCAGCAAATTCCTTAGCATCCATGGCTTCAATGCATGGGATTAGGTGAACCATCTTTGATAGACGATCCACGACCACACAGATAGAATCATAGCCATGCACACCGACTGGAAGCTTAACCACCAAATCCATGGTGACAGATTCCCAGCGGTACCCCGGTATAGACAAGGGATTTAGCAGCCCACCAGGTACCTGGCGTGACGCTTTGTTTCGTTGGCATGCATCACAGTTAGTCACATAGTGTCTAACGTCAGCACGCATGGTTTTCCACCAGAACACCCTACGCACACGTTCAAGGGTTTTGGTGATGCCCACATGTCCAGCATACTTAGCATCATGCATTTCGTGCAAGATATGCTCTCGTAGCTCAATATCATTAGGAACTATAATAGTACCTTTATCAAGGTGTCGCCACAGACCCTCCTGGGTCATTTCCCACTCCTCATTAGGTTCAGCAAAGGCAGGATCAGTGCTATAGGCACTAATTAGCCAATCTGTGACCTGAGAAGGGTGACCAGGACACTCAGGGACCTGTGACTCACAGTCATTAGAGACCGGGTCAGCCCACCTTAACCGCTTAGGCTCTGATGGCTTTAGAGCATCATCAGAGTCAGCATCATGGTCAGGGTCTGATCCAGCGGTAGGCTGCTGTTCGCTGCCTCCGCTGCCGCTGCCCAACGGTGTACCCGCACCGACGTCCTCCCCCTCCTGTAATCTCCGCTTCTGCTGCCTGGTCGTCACCAGGATTTTGTCAGTATCAGTCTTAGCCGTCGCTGAAGTTACTGGAATACGTGACAGTGGATCGGCAGGATTAGTGTTGCCAGGTAGGTATTTAATGGTGTAATTAAATCGGGATAAGAACTCCAACCAGCGGCTCTGCCTACGGGACAGTGTAGACTGCGTAGGTAGGGCCTCTAGAGGGCGGTGATCAGTAAACAGGGTGAATGGCACTCCTTCAAGGTAGCACCGCCACTGTGTACACGCAGCAATAATGGCCAAAGTTTCCTGTTCCCCAGTGGTATAATTCATTTCAGCTTTTGACAGCTTACGTGAGTAATATGCCAGGGGGTAACCAGCCTGTGTCAATACTGCGCCAACACCTAAGAGTGAGGCGTCACAGTAGACTTCAAAGGGCTTGGTTATATCAGGCAACCGGAGCATAGGCACCTTCATAATAGCCTGCTTTAGAGCGTTGAAAGCATCTAACTGGGGTTTAGGCCATTGTGCCCAGTTGAATGTTTTGCCTTCAGGGCCAGTTAAATTAGTAAGAGGAACAGCAATGGAACTAAAATTACGCACAAATTTACGTACATAATTAGCCATGCCAAGGAATGACTGCAGAGCTGTCAGGTTCGTAGGAACAGGCCAGTCTTTGATAGCAGTCACCTTGCTGGGGTCTACAGCTACACCATCTTTAGAGATGATGTGCCCCAGGAAAGGTAGAGACTCTTTCATAAATTCACATTTAGATAATTTAGCAAAATACTTATGTTGTCTCAGTAAACTGAATATTTCACGAAGGTGTGCCAGGTGCTCCTGGATAGACTTGGACATGATTAAAATGTCATCAAGATATACCAGAGCACACCGGTCAATCACCGTGGCAAATGCCTGGTTCATTGCCCGTTGAAATGTAGCGGGAGCATTGGTTAAACCAAAGCATAACACTTTATACTGATAGTGTCCCATGGGCGTCCTAAACGCAGTTTTAGGAATATCCTCGTCAGGTATTCTGATTTGATGATAGCCAGCCTGGAGATCCAGGGAGGAAAATACAGTCATACCCGACAATTTATCAAATAAATCATCAATTCTTGGGAGAGGGTACTGATCACGTATAGTGAGCTTGTTAAGCTGGCGGTAGTCTACGCACATGCGTAGCTCACCGGACTTCTTCTTTACAAAAAGGACTGGTGCTGCAAATGGGGAGGAGCTAGGCTCTATCAGCCCTTTGGACAACATGTCAGTAACCTGTTTTTTAACTTCTTCCTGTTCTGGCTGGCTCATCCTATAACTGGGCCTGGCAGGAGGTTTAGCACCATCCTGCAGGGGTATAGAGTGCCCTACATCACGTGCAGGAGGCAACCCAGTGATAGGCTCAAACACATCAGAGAACTCCATAAGGAGGCTCTTTAACTGTGCAGCCTGCTCAGGGGGAACACCAGGTGGGTCTTGCAGGTTCTCATAAGAGACCAGTGCCACCACACCTGTGCCTCCACCTTTGAGCCACTTAGCAGCCGTCTTGGCAGACAGAGGGGTATAAACCACCTCAGGGCCGGACAATAGGAAACCAGGAGGGATAGCATAGGTTTCTTTTACAGGTTTTACAGCTTGTAGAGACTCAACTGTACAGTTAACTGACCCCTTCTTGCTTACCGCTGAAGGTAGTAAGGTAGGCTGGCCCTTAGGGGTCCGCAGGGTGAGAGACTTGTCGACATAGTCAAGCAAGGCCCCCTGCACAGTCAGCCAGTCAGCACCAAGCAGAATGTCATACTCATGTACAAGCTCTGGCATCACAGTCAAGGTGCAGAAGCAGCTAAACTGTTGGATGGACAAGTGCACTTTGACATATTGTGTACAGAACACTGATTGATTATTAGCTACCTCATAACGAAGTGCCACAGGGTAATCATGCAGTCTCAACTTGTGTGTAGACACAAATGCTTCACTGATGAAGGAGTCATCAGCGCCACCATCAGCAAGGCAGAAGCATGCATGCTGACGGTCAAGGGTGCCAGCAAATCTGAATCTCACCTTGCCATCACGTCCCACCATACCCAGCACATGGGCCTGTTGATGCTGAGCCACATGGGGAACAGCAGTCTTACATGGCACATCATTCAAAGCAGGACTACACAGTCTTGCTGACAGGGCAGGCAGGGGCGCTACAGGGCAGGCAGGCAAAGAAGCTGTTGTTGAGTTGGCTCTGGGCACACTAACATCATCATCAGCTCCTACAACAGCAGCATCATCATGCAACAGTTGTTCAGATTGTACCACAGCACAGTCCTGGCTGGCTGGCTGGGCAACACCCTAACGGTTGGTGGCAATACGGGCGCTGCGGACACCACGGCGCATGCCCTGATCCCTAGGCCTAGAAGCCTTAGGTGGGGGCTGGGGTTCTGGCTCCTGGTCTGACTCAGAAGCACCAGACTCTGAAGGGGGCTTGGACTTGGCTTGGCCAGGCTTCTTGGCACCCTCAGGTGGGTGAGGATACCCAGACCTGCGCCGGGCCTCAATGGCCGTGAAGTGGCGGAAGGGGCATGGGTGGTTGGTCAGGTGGCCGGGATGGTTGCACTTGAAGCAGTATTGCCCAGGCAACAGGGGTTTCTTGGACCACAGCTCATCGTGTCTGGGCCTCTTGCCAGCACCACCAGAAACAGGGGGCTTAGAGCCACGCCTGCCGGGGTGGGCCTCACCTCCCAGGGCACTTGACGCCTGCACAGCATGAACACCAGAAGAACCAGCACCTTTAGCAGGTGTGGTGGTGGACAGCATGACCACGTTGCGCTGAGCCTGCTTGGCAGCTTCCATAGCCTGAGACAGTGTGGGGTCTTTAAAGTGAGCCAGGTCCTTAAGCACAGCAGGCTGTAGAGCTGAGCTGAGGCCCCTAGTGAACACCATGGCCAGCAGAGGCTGACACATGCTGTCGTTCCCTGCAAACAGCAGGTTATTCCTGAACTCAGTAATGTATTGACCCAGGAGCATCCCTGCGGTCATCTTGATGGCACCATCAAGCAGTTTAGTTCGGGCGATGTTACAGTCATCCCGCAGGTCGTCTCCTGTATACTCGCAGAATGCAGTACGCAGGTAAGGCCAGTCGGGGACGTCAGCATACAAGGCAGCATAAGACTCCTTGATGGATGGATACCAGGTGTTGCGAGCAGCGCCAGTCAGGAAAGCAGGCAGTGTTGATGCAACATCAAGGCGGCAGCGTTCACAATGACGCTCAAGGTCGTCGCAGAACGCTAAGGCTCTACGATGGGTGCTGCTGCACGCATCAGTCCACTTGTCTGGACCAGGTATAGACCTTGAACCCAAAGACAAGGGAAGAGGCAAGGCTAGAGGCGAGGGACCCGTAGGGGCGGCTCGTCCTAGGCCTGCAGCACCTGCACCAGGCTGTCTAGTCGACGCAGGAGCAGCTGCCCTGCCTGCTAGATCTGGCCTGCGAGGTGGAAGAGGAGGCGACTTCACCTGAGACGTAATTGTCGACAGGGCTTGACGCAGGGCTTCATTCTCAGCCTGAATTTGCAGCTGCTGTGCCTCCAGCTCAAGGATGTAGTCCTCGTCTCCTCCGACGTAGCGAGGTCGCTCATCCATCTCGCCTTCTTCCATATTGCCACCAGGGGTATCCTCTGGGTTATCGTTGTCAGGGTGATCATCAGGGGCTTTAGAGCCACCTGAGAAAGTCTCAACCACGGCGTTGAACTTCGCACGCAGCTGCGGATTAGTCCGAGCAGCCTCCAGGAGCTTATCTAGCATGTCGGGCTCTGAAGGAGTATTAGCAGGTGGTTCGGCTCCGGCGGATGGCCCGCCATTGCCTGGATTGTCTGTCATGTTGCTGTACCGACGTCGGTCGGAAACCATTTGTAACGGCGTGGCCGCTGCCTTTAATCTTACAGTGTGAGCGGCATGTCCACTTAGAAATGTCCAACGCAGTCTCTACTATCCACACTCTCGCACAGCAACTGAGCCCAGGTTTAGAACGGGACCCTCGGGAGTCGAACCCGAATGGTGAGCTGGTAGCAGCCCACCATTGACCTCCTCAGTCACTCTGCTAAAGTGTGGTATACGGATACGCGTAAGCGCACCGTCACAATGAGCCTGATGCCCAATGAGCCTGAGTCAACAGTGGCCAGCTTCAACCGGTTTGTGAGCCAGTGCTTGATGATGCGGTGGATGCTAAAGCCTCTCTCGACCACTGCAGTTTGCAATGGCACGAGGAGCATGACCTGGGCTAATTGCATCATCAATGGGAAGTGCACATACCCCAGCTCCATCAGCTGCACCCATGCTGATTGCAATGTGACACTACGATTGGCCTGGACAACCCTCCACATCTCACACTTGAACAAAGTGAGCTGCTGGACCAAGCGAGCCACACCAGCAGTTCCCTCCACCCTAAACAACTGCTGCCTCTGACTTGCATTGCAGAAGTGCTTGACCAGCTCTTGCAGCTCTTGCTGGCCATAAGCAACCAACTCAGCGGCAACCATGTCAACATTGGAGCGTGGCACAAAGATTGCAAAACTGTTAAGGATGCTGGAGGGAAAGCGCTGATCTAGCTCACCAAGGACAGCTTGTGCCAATGACCTAAAGGATGACTGCATGCTTGACAACTTGACGCCCCCTACTCTAATTGAGACAGAAACACCATTGACAGCCCATGCACCAGCGCTAGAGAGAGTCCTCCTCATGCGAACAAAGCTGGTGCATGCTGTCGGTACATGAGAGGCAAGCATGTGGGGCTCTAGAGCATCACTCTGGAACAGCTTGCTTAACTGCTCAAGTGGTTGCATCATGTCATGCAACAAATGCACACCAGCAAGGGTGCGGAACTTCTGCAGCCTGGTCAACAAGCTCTTGCCCACTGCCCACTCAGGATGTAGATTGAGGAAGCGGAGGAGAGTGTGGTAGTTGGCTACAAGCACATTGACACATTGCGCCCTGCTAAACCACCTAGTGCGATTGAAGATGGGGAATTTCAGCAGTGTGACACTCAATGGCTTGGCAAAAGCTTCTCACCTGCCCTGCCACTTGGGGGACTTGGCAAACAAACTATGTACCCCCCTCAAGGCACTATCAAGCTGCTGCATCAGGGGGCTCACACGAAAGGCATCCCCCACCACCACCAACACAATGCACACCAACCATGTAGCTGACATGTTGTTGCTGTAGTTTGGCAATGACCCCATTGCGAGCCCCCATGAAGGTGCTGGCACCACCAGAGCAAAAAGCCACAAGCTTGCCAACATCAAGGCTGAGGGTGTCAATCACACGCAGTATGACAGCTGTGATGTGCTGAGATGTGGCCCCCACCACTTTGACAGCGCATAAGAAAGAGGTGTGGTAGATGAAGGACGATAGCTCCAGATAGCGCACGTAGAGGAGCAGGTGGTCCTCAGTTCCCACGTCCGTGCTGCTGTCAGCTAACAAGCTGAAATAGGGGCTGGCTCGTACAGGCTGCTAGCTGTTGAGTGAGGAGGGTTTGGCTAATAGAGTAAAGGGCGGCATTGAAGTAACGGGTGGCACTGAAGTCATGCGGCATAGCTGGTGCCCCACTGTGAGTGGCAAACTGGAGGTGGGCTGCAAAGGACATGGCAACCCCACAACACCATGAAGAGGGCTGCCAGCACCATGCGGCGGTAGGTGCCTTGGACCACTGTTGTTGTTGCAGCTTTCACAGCTGCTTTGATGGAGCCGGCACCCCCCCCAGCACGTTGTGCCATGCCGATGGCTTCTGAATGGGCCTTGCTCTTGGCGTGTTGGGCCAGCTCCGCCTCACACGTCACAACCCCACCACCACCACTCGCCTTTGCGAATAGGGATGAGTTGGGCTTGTGCTCCAAGCAAGTGGAGCAGTGGGCTTGGGGGGTGCCTTTCTCGTTGCATCCGCCACTAAACCTGCACCATGGGTACTTTGCTTGCAACTCTTTCTGCTTAGCCTCAGTCATTGCGGTCTTGTGGCCTCTGCGGATGCTGGAAGGTGCTGGCTCTTGGTCAATGAGAATAGGATCGTCTGGGCTAAGGCTGGCCACTGGCTGCGGGGTTGACGGAGCCGAAGAGGCTGGGCTGGAAGGGGATGGGCTTGGTGGGCGCATTGGGCTGACGGGGCCAGTTTCGTCGGGAAAGACGGGATTGCGGGTTGCGTGGTCTGCGCGGTTCAAGAAGTTGACATGTGAACGCGGAGATGTCAACGTCGAAGATGTCAACGATGCGATGGTACCCACCAAGCGCCATCTGAATTGTCATCTGTCGCTGGTCCGACGGAGTCTGCCTTACTCTCTTGCCTGGCTTTCCCATTGTTGATATCGCAGCCGTGAGTTAGGTTTGAGATATGGCAGAAATGTACGGGCGCAACTAAGAATAACAGGCGCCCGTAGATAGCCCGTGAACTCCCCCCCGTAACCAAAACTTTGAAAATCACGGGCCCCCGTACTGGGCCTTCGGCCCAGTTACGGGGGCCCTCGCCAAATTGGGTCAAAAGTACGATCCCGTACGGGGGGTCGAACCCTGGACCTTACACATGTGTGCCATGTGTGTTGTACTATGTTTGGCTGCAGCTCATCAAGCAGGCAAAGCAGCGGTGGCCAGCCGTCCCTGGCACTGGCCTATGGGGCAGCTGGTCTGGATGGCAGCGGCACCGTTGGCTGCAGGGGTGTCCCGGTCAGCCAGATGTTGAAGGAGGCAGTGAGGCAATTCCCAGCAGGGCGAGTGATGATGGAGCATGAATTCCGAACCAGCCGGGTCAGCTGAGCCTACAGCAACCCCAGCGAGGCCCTCCTTGATACGCCGCCTGAGTCCTTCAGGTGAGGGGGCTGGGGATAGGGTCAAGGTGAGGGGGCGGTAGTGTTGGGAGGTGGTGGAGTCAAGGTGGCTGGGTAGGATCAAGATAAAGGGGCAAGGAAACATATTACAAATGTGCATTGCTCCATGTGTCCATGCAGGTGGCTGCGGCCAGTGAGAAGCAAGGCGAAGCGATCCCAAGTCAGGGGCCTGATGTGCTCAACAAGCAACAACAATATCATTAGGTAACCCCTCTGGCCTGATGCTACAAGTGTGCATGACATGAGCGCATGTTACATGGCATGGCACATGACTTGACTTCATGCATCTCCTACACCCATACATGTGCAGGTTCTATGACCGGGCCGTGTCAGTCGCGCTCAACATTCGCCGCTGTGCAGTTGGCTCAGGTCCACGTCCATCGATCTGTGCTACTGGACTAACCGCCAAGCCATGCCAAAGCCAGGCCAGCCAGGCCAGGAGTGGGTGAAGATAGCCGACAAGGCCCTGTTGCGCAAGTGGTGGCTCTAGTTGCAGCGATATCCAGCTACAGCAAGATAATCCAAGAAAAAAGATATTAAATCCCTCGCTAAAGCCTTTAGTAAAGGGGTGAGTAAGAGATATAGGGACAGTCTCGAGCTAGTAGTAGACCTGGAGGCACACACACCAGAATGGTTGAGCTGGAGTGGGCATTAGGCACACTAGCAGTGCCATTTGAGGGCTGTAGGGATTAAAGATTGAGAGCCGTGCAAAGTAAGCATGTTACACCTCTCACACGGCGCGCAAACTATAGGTCTCGGAGCTCCTGGGGGCAGGAGAAAGTGTCACGACTAAGAGCGAGCATGAGCACGATGGAGACTAAGGAACAGGCCGATGCGGACTATGTCGCGCCCGGCACGACGATTCCGGAGATGGGTAAGCGGCCTCCGCTGCTCGCTGAACAAGCCAGTCATGTTTGATCTTTCCTGTCCTTACCGTGTCCTTCCTCTCGCTTGATGTCGGACAACAACCCTAGCTGGGCGAGCCCCTGCGCCGTGAGTAGGCAGGGCGCGTGAGGGAGGGGCGCAGAGCACTGTCGTTGCAGCGATGCACTAACCAACCCCGTGTGCCAGTAGTGCTGACTCAGCTGGGAGGGGCTGGGGCAAGGGCTACCGCCATGTCCTGAGGGGTCATGAGGAGAGGGGAGGGAGCTAGGCCAAGCAGGTTCCTAGACATGTTAGAATTCCTGTTGTAGCGATCAAGATGTTAAGGTGGTCTTGTTGCTGGTGAGCAGGTATCGCAGGCCCACCCATGCCCCCTGCACTAAGCCAGGACGCAGACCAATCCTCAGCTTCAGGGCCCCTGCTAGGGGCGATGTCGTCGTCCTCATAATCACGAAAGGGCTTACAACTCTCCTGACATGAGCCAGGCCAGTGCCTCTGGAGCATTCAAGGCTTGTGGTGTGTATGTGTATATGGTGCTGCAGGTATGAGCTGATGGAGAAAGCTGGGAGCCATGACCTGCAAGGCGACTTTGGTGCGTGGCTGTGGTGCATGGAAGGAGGAGGGGAAGTATGCCTAGACTGACCTCGTTGTATGCATCCCATGAGCACGCTGCCCACAAACATGTTGTCACCAGCACACTCTTTGGCACCTTTCCTGCTGGCGTATCACACCCTGCTCCACACGCTTGCCTGCACCCCTCGCTTGCCCTGTCCCCCTCACCCTACATGCCCGCCGCCATGTCTGCTCTCCTATGTTGTTGATGCCCTTGCTGTGTTGATGCAGCCATGCGAAGAGTTGTAGATGTACCAGGCTGGCAGCTTGGCGGCATAAATCATCAACAGCATGGGGTGTCCTTCCTTGTCAGCTTAGTGCCTCACACTATGTGTGGGTGACCTGCAAACCTGCTAGCCCCATTTGAGTACATTAGAGTGCCTGGTATGTCTTGCTACACGCTTGCACGCCCTGGTAGCTGTACAAGAATGGCTCTGGCAACTGTCGGCGCATCACAAGGGTGTGCTGGAGCATTGTGTGGCCACCTGCAGTGGCCGCAATGCCAATAGCATGCGGGGTTGTTTCTGTGCAGGTGGCCAGTCAGTGGACCACATCCCAGCACGCGAAGCTTCTGGAGGCAGCACGGAGGGGAAGCCTGATGCAAACGCGTCCTGAGGGTTGTAAGACGCAGACTATGAATGTTGGCTGGCCTGGGCGAGCCTTGCCGTGTGGACTGAGATTGGGACGTGTTGTGTCTTCGTTAACGTCTCTTAAGTGTTGACTGCCAGGTGTCTGATGTGTGGATAGACGCGTTGCTGCTGCCAATGTAGCATGTTGGCAGCCACGGATGTAAGGGGAAGTGCCTGAACCGTTCAGCCCTAATGCTACTCTGTAGTACAGCAAGAGTGGTGATGAAGTACAGGCTGCAACTTCATAGCCGCAATGGCTAGTGCTCCTCCAGCTCAGCCTATCTGCTGTGAATACCTCCATCATTAGCTCGAGTCACTGTATCAAGCTCTTGCTCACACACATTCCCATCGTAAGGAATACGTGTCCAACCTCTAAACCCTACAGCCCTCGTGCTACACCCAAATAAGGCACGAGTTGTAATCGAACACAGGCTGCGGGCTCATCATTGTAAAGGCTAAGTAGCACGTAGGCACACTAACACTGTTAGTGTGCCTACGTGTTCAAAGGTGGCCAGGTTGTCAGCAGCTTGCCAGGTCCAGAAACAGGAGCTGAATCAGGCTAGCTACTGACAGCCGCTCCTAGGCTTCGGCAGGAAATATAAAAACACTGACACAGTCGAGGCGGCCACATTGCTGCGAGAACCCACGACCATCATGCTGAGACTTGTCTCATCCCCACTTCAATACTGTGCTGCGCGCAAATGTGACACTCAAAAAGCGGGACCCAAAACCCAAAACCCAAGCGGGAAAACACCCAACTCAATTTCGCGTCAACTACAATGGCTAATAAGCAGGAACCCACGACGCAGGATGAAGCGAACACCGCTGCTGAAGCCACGACGCCGAGGCGGGCCCAACGCGAGAGGAAGCAGGTGCAGCATTACACGCCACAAGAGACTGAGAAAGCGGAGTTCATCATAAAGCAGGTAAGATGCAAGCGACGTTGACACTTGCGGCCCACGTAGCAGGACGTCACCATGTTGTACTGTCAATTTGAGCACGCAGGGACGTGGGACAAAGCTCGGCGATATCCCCAATGGTGGGCCATTCTCCATGACCAGAGATCGCGTGCCCTGTGTCGGCGGACAATTGCATTGAGCGCCCTGCAAGTGTTGGGCTTATTGTGTTGCTTCATGGGATTTTGGTGCAGTGAGGCACAAGCTATCTGGGCTCAAGGGTGATGATGACTTAATTGCCAGCCTCCACAAGCTCGTCTACAACCGTCCTGGTGAGTCTCCAGTTGCCATTTGCAACACCATGCTGTCATGGAACGCAGCTTTGTCCTGCAGCCATGCTCAAGCTGTCCCGTTGATCTGGTATTCCCTACAGGCACTGTTGTGAAGAGGAAGAGGAACCTGTTTGAATTTAGTGGTTTCCCTGCTGAGGTGAGTTGTGCAAGCGCCTTGTCAGCAGCGGCTGTGCAAGCTGTGGCAGTACTCTGTGCTGGCAGCTTGTTGTGCCGTTGTAGACGGTAGCCATTGGCCTCCATTTGAGGGTGCAGAGTTGAGGTCACCTGGGTGTGCACACTATGTATTGCAGGAGGAGAAGAACATGGACAAGATTCATGAACGCTTGTCCAAATGGTAGGGGCACTTGCTTATCCTCCTGCCTGCCCACCTCCTGCCTCATCCAGTTGCCTAGTTCCCTGCCCACTTCCTACTTATTCTGATTGCACACTCGCCTGCCTACCTCCTGCCCCATCTGAGTGATTGCCGACTTGCCTGCCTATGGGCCCTCAGTTTCTGACCTGAGACTATGTTGCAGGAGCGTCGGTCAGCTGCATGCTGCACTGGACGCCTTTGACATGCCCAGGGGCACCGGAGAGGATGGCAAGAAGGTGAACAGCCAGGACACCAGGGCACCACTTGCTGATCATGATCATGGCCGGAGTTCACCCACCCGCCCCTGCTGCCACCCACCCACCCGCCCGACCGCCTGCTCAGGATTCTAAGGTCGACCGCCTCTTGGACTTCTTGACAGAGCCTCACCCACCATCAGACGACGGCTCAGAGAAGAAGAGCGCCACTAAGAGGAAGCGCGCGCAGGCTAAGGCAGGCAAGGCCAGCACTCCCGCTTCAAGCAAGGTGGGGCTGGGCGGGTGATCTGGCAGCCGCCTTTCACGCCCCTCCTGCAGAAGCCCACCTGGTTGCTGTTGCACTCTGTCCCAGTTTGCTTGACCTGTTAGTTATATGTTGGTCTAATGTGTGCCTAATGTTAGTCTAATGTGCACAGATGAGCCACTGTGGCTGCCACTGAGGGTGCCCTGTTGCCATCGCTGCTAGCTGCACCACAGGCATGACAGTCCCCCTGCTAGCATTGCTGAGCCCCGAGCCCAGCCGCATCAGCATCACACTGCTACCACCAATGTTTGGAATGCTGGTGCTTGCTTGGCCTCAGAAGTCCACACCTGCCAAGGGGCGAAAGAGCAAGGCAGCTGAGGACGAAGATGAGGAGATGGTGGAGGCAGAGGAGGAGGCAGAGGAGGAGGAGAAAAAGAAAGTCCCGGCACCCCACAGCAAGGGCAAGGGGAAGAGCAAGGCTGCTGCTGCTGAGGAGCCAGCTGATGCTGCTGCTGATGGTGAAGAGGCAAAGACACCCGCTAAGGGCCGGGCAGCAGGCAAGGGAAAGAAGGCAGTGGCGCAGAAGGCAGAGGAGGAGGGTGAGGAGGGTGAGGACGATAAGCACGAAGAGGACGAGAAGGACGAGAAGGATGGAGAGAAGGAAGTGGAGGAGGCGGAGGACGAGGAGGAACCACAGAAGAAGCGGCAGCGGAGGCCCACACTCAAGGCCGCCGCGAACATGAAGAGCCCTAGCAAGGCGGGCGGCAGTGCTAAGAAGGCACCTGCCCCCCGCCGCAGCACTGCTGCAGAGAAGGCAGCTGAAGCGGAAGGCAAGGCGGAGAAGGCGGTTGACGAGGAAGGCAAGGCGGAGGAGGGCAAGGAAGCCAATGGTCAGGCTGGCAGTGCGGAGGACGCTGAGATGCAGGAGGCAGAGGAGGCCAAGGTGAGAGGCAGTCGGCTGCTTGACCCCACCAGGCCCCTGGTCCCCTCTGACGGACAAGGCACTGGTATGACACGAGGCGCCGGCATGTGCTCTGTGCCAGCGCATCAGGGCACTGCAGCCCCTACTGGCCCTTGTGGGTGTATGGCCCCTTTGATGTTTGCAGCCCTTGTTTGCAGCCCTTGTGGTAGAACAGCCCCATGGCCCCTAGGCTGCTGCTCCCCTTGCCACCCCTAGGCTTGCCAGTAAACCCTTAGGCTGCTGCCTCCCTGCCCAAGAGGCCGCTAGGCTGCCCTCCCCTTGGCGCGCCCCACTCCCCCACTGATGTTGGAGCTACACCACTGACAGACCCTGACCCTTGTGCTCCCTGCAGAGCCCTGCCCCTAAGAGCGCAGCCAAGGGCCGAGCCGCACCCAAGAAAGCTGCGAGTGCAAAGAAGGGCAGGAAGGGAAAGGTGGGCGGCCATGCCATGCTCAGTCCCAGCTCACGACTCATGACACAGATGTATGGGACAAGCAGGCGCTCACAACCACAACCGAGATCAACCTTGATGATCTTGACTTTGAGAGATCCCGTAGACAGGGGAACGGCAGGCACTGTGCCCACCCTGCTCGTCAGACACAAGGCAGGCAGCCTCAAAAGGCAGCCCCATGTGGGCACAAATGCACCCAGCCATGCTCACACCCTTCCCCTCATTTTCAGTAGTGGCATCGGAGCCTTGCTGCTTCATTAGCGCACTCACCTCCCTGCTGTGCATTGGGGTGTGGTGCAAGTGAGGCCAGCTGCCGCATGCTCACCTAGTGCACGCTGCAATGTTGGGATCGTGGCCAACCATGGTGCTTGTGCCAGGCAAGGCAAGGCAGCTTCAGCACAGCTGTGCAGCCACACCTTAACCACCACAACCACCACCCTGGGTCACCTGCTCGCCACCCTTTCCACCTTGCTTGCGCAGGCAGCCAGTGCCCCTGAGGCAGACAAGGAGGTGGAGGCTGGCAAGGAGTCTGTTGAGGGTGAGGAGGTGGAGGCTGGCAAGGAGGCTGTTGAGGGCGAGAAGGCGGAGGCTGTGGAGGGTGAGGACACCGCTGGCACTACTGCGGATGCTGCTGCTGTCCCTGCCTCAGCTGAGGGGGCTGATGATGCCGGCGCACCTGATGAGAAGGTCGCTCCAGCTGAAGCCACAGCAGCAGCAGCAGAGACTAAGGAAGTTGAGGAGCCAGCAGCCGCAGGCGAGAGCACCCCGCCCCAGCAGACCGAAGTCACCGAGCCTGAAGTCAACGAGGGGGGTGGGGAGGCAGCAGCTGCTGAAGGGGCTAGCACAGACGCAGCAGCTGCCGTAGAGACCCCGCCTGTCACAGAGACTAGCGCCCCAGCTCCTGACAAGGCAGATGTGGAGGAGGCCCAGGCGGTGCCAGAAGCTGCCCCAGCAGCCAGCGACACCGCTGCTGAGGCTGTCGAGGGGCCGGGCGGTGAGGCAGCAGAGGGGGGGGCTGAGGGGGAGGAGGTAGAGGAGAGTGGGAAGGAGGGAGCGGCTGAGGGAGAGGCCAAGGCCTGAGAGGGTGGGTGCAGGCTGAGGCGGGCAGGTCCCCTGCCAGGTGCTGCCTGTAGATGCCGATGCTGAAGCGGCAGCGCCTGTCAACTCTGGGGTCCAGATAGCCATGTGCCGTGACGCCCTGAGGCTTGTTACGTCTGGCCCCTCCTTGGCCGGGACTGCCTCCTTGGCTGCTGCTGCCTGCCTACCGTGTCTGTGATTCTGGACATTCTGGACATGACTGTCTGGGTTCCACCTATAAGCTCATTTGCACCTTGAGAAGACCGGCGGTCATTGGCTGCTCGAGCCAGGCGCTGACATAGCGCTGTGTTGGCGCTGGAGCATATTGCACCCATGCCAATGGCTGATGCGGTCAGTGGTGCATACTGTTTGTCATGTGTTTCTCAGATGCATTGATGTAGATCAACATTCGTTCTGCTTCAATGTGAGATGTCAGTTTCAGTGATGCTGACTGACTGCACAACGTTGCACACTCTAACAACTAGTTTTACATTGGACATTACTGGAAGGAAGGGTTGTGATGGTTGTCGAGTACTTGTTGCTTGAGGGCTCTTTGAGCTGGGCTCGCCGCATGAGCTGCATGTTTATCGCGGCATGCCCAGCCTCTACTCGCTGCATGTTTATCGCATGTTTGGAAAAGCAACGATGTCTAGAGCGCGACTGGTTAAAGATGGGTAATTGAGTTTTACTCAGTTGTAATCGTTAATAGACCTCGTTTTAAGAATCGTTAACTGCAGCGACCTGGTGTATTAACAAAAAGTGCTCCCAACGAACACGTAACAGCCGGCCAGCACCATCGCAGGGGACAAGAAGCATCACATTGCGCGGCTTCGCCGCGCCACTAGAGCCTCGCCTACGTAAAACTCAATTACACTAGATAATGGAATCGCCAGGGCCGTTTTAGGCAGTTGAAAAAGGCTCGGTCTCGGCCCTGGCGCGGGGCAGCTCTCGACCTCAGCCAGCGGTCACGTCGCTACGCTCCGTGACCGCTGGCTTCGGTCTCGAGCTGCCCCGCGCCAGGGCCTCGGCCTCGCCTTTTTAAACCGCCTAAAACGACCCGCGACACCATTATCTACTACTTAAAGATGGTTTAACATTCCGGGTCACGCTCTAACGATGACATCCGCACCAAGCCGGTTTAACATTCCGGGTCACGCTCTAACGATGACATCCTCGCCAAGCCGCTGAAACCAACTGCCTCCTGCGTGATAGGTGGCTTACACCGCTTAAGCCGTCAGCCGTGTAGTGAGATGGACATGCGCCGCTTCCGAATCCTGACAGCGCTGGTCCGCAACTCAGGGGACACTACGAATGGTGCTGCTGGGTGGCCCCGGTGACCCAGCGTCCACCGACCCAGCGTCCAGTCATGGCCTACGGTGCCTGCGTAGACCATGACTGGCTTAATGCCAGGCTCATCAGCTTGCAGTCACGCTTGACCTGCTACACATGTAGCAATTGGGCCTCGGGTCATACTGTATGACTCATACACCATGCTGTCAGCATGACAAACTAGCTGTGGCCCTAGCTAAAAGTCAGGTCCCACAAGGTCAGGTAAAATGGCTCGATAAGATGTACCGTCACTTTTTGTCGCGTATACTGAACTCCAAGAGGTCAAACCGCGACGCCCCGCTGCAGCGTGCAGCTCCGCAGCTTGGCCTGCGAGGGACGGGCTAAAGTCAACTTTGCCCCCCTCCGCGGTCTCCTGGCACCAGTGACTCCTTGCACCCTAACGGTAGTGCACGTGCATACAATAACGCCGCAGCAACGAGCGAGGTAGAGCGGCCACTAGTCGGTCGGTCGGCGTACCGGGATGGGGTGCCGTCATGCAAATCTGCAGTGCTATTTTTGAGATCGATTTGCTGCTTGTTGCTGCTACGAAACCGTCTGGTTTCTGCGCCATAACTTTGAAGTATGCTCATAGCTCCCATTAGAAGCTATTGCAGTGTATTACATCTGCCCTGCGCAGCTTGGGAAGCTCCTGGAATTACGGTGCGTAGAAGTCTTATTTCTAGGCAGATTGTGCATCAAACGCCGTGCTGACCTCCTGTAGAGATGCAATCTGTGTGCCCCGAGATTCTCTTACACTTTTGGTAGCGTTATTCTTAGGATTAGCATCCATAGATCACCCAGACATACCTCCCATGCTCATGTCTAAATTACCCCATCATCTCGCGCTTACCAGGCTGCGAAAGTGTAAGAGATTGTTCTGATTCCTCCAAGCTACCACCAGCGTTCATCAGCGGCGCAAATGATGCAGACTGGCGGCCATAATTAGCGATGGGCCGACGCAGTCAGCGTAATAAGAATGCATCGGCGAAGATGGCAGCTCAGGTTGCAGCTGGCCTTGCCCCGTGGACCCGCACGGCCGGCTTCATCGCAAACCGGTTGAAGGTAAGGCTTCTGTGGCCCTTGCCTCCGTGGCTCTGTTCCCTGCTGCCCCAGCCCCAGTAAAAGATTGTTGGGAATGATTGAGTGTGTGTGTGGGGTACTAGGTAGGCTGCCTCGGCAACTCACCTCGGCACAGAACTGCGCCGTGACCTGATTGCCACCTACTACGTACAGCCGGAACTCCTGGCGACTTTTACTGTTGTGAGGCTGGGTGTGGCAGGGGTGGCTCCGGGGTGTGCTGGTCAGAGGGGTCGGAGGGAGGAGGCGGGCGCCTGCACAGCATCCTGCCATGGAATTGGCGGCATCGCCGAGGTGGATTATCCCTTATCGTGGCGAGTTTGGTGGATGAGGCGGGGAGGTGGGCGGTCATGCACATGGACCATCTCTTCTCTCTATCTCTGTATCGTATACGCGCCGTGAGCAGGTCCGGTCAGGCGTGAAAACCAGATGCTCTATCTCTTTCCATGGACACGCGTCGCTTCTTAATCCTTGCTCAGATATACTGTGCCGCTATCGTAGTCGCCATCATAGTCAAAATCGCGCTACTCGTGAGCAAACTGCCTACGCGGCAACGCGAATGATAGAGCATGGCACGGCTGCACATCTTTATTAGCACAGCGGCGACGAATGCGGGCAGACGACGAAGCTTGCGGAAAAGGTGCCCGGTGAGAGCCCTTTAGCCTGCCTGGCTGACGCGGCCCTAAAGCTGCTGCGAACCTCCCCGCGCAGCTGGTTCCGATACAAAACAGATGCTGCCCTGCTGCCGGCCAGCCTGCGTGACACCGTCTCCATTTCGTTCGTAATCAGCCGGCCAGCGGACCCTGAGAAGTTGGCTGCTTTGCTGCATGAAGCGGTGCGAGTGATACAAATGTCTGGGACGTGTGTGGGCTCATTCACTGGGTGTGGCTTAAGATATCACTGGAGAAACTGCCCAAACTCTAGGGGTGGCATGATGGGCATCCACTTATGTGGATTGGGATTGCGATTTGCATGGGGCCTGGCACTGCATGTGCTAAGGCCTGCAAGTGAGGTTTGTGAGCGCTGGTGTCAAGAACAACTTCTTGTGGCAGCGTTTGCCAGGCTGCCAGGCTGCCAGGCTGCCAACCCAGCTCCTGTGATCCAGTGCTATGCCTCCTCCTGGCCTAGCCAACTTGGAAGGAGGTGGCGCTGGGGGCTGGGGCAGGGTTGCAGAGCTGTTGTCCAGGCCGCCTGGCTGGCTGTGGGCTGTGCATGCTGGTGTTGAAGCAGGTGGGGCCATTCTCCCATCACTACCATGTCCAGCCGCTGACAGGGCCCCAGCTACCCCTCAGCTACTCCCCAGCTACTCCCCAGCTTCCTCCTAGCTACCCCCCAGCTACCCTCCAGCTGCTCCACAGCTCCTACCAAACCAAGGACATAGTCTGGCGCACAGCCTTCCCAAGCTTCATGGCCTTACAGCAAGCCCCACCTTGGTATCAAAGCATACTAAGTTTTCCACACTGTGTGTCAGGCCTGTGGGTGGAGGCCTGGTGGATTAAGGGCTGTGGGGCGGCCACTGCTGCGCTGTGCTGCATCAGCCTGGCTGCTGACAGCTCAGCGACTGCCTGTCATGTGCTGGACACATTGCCGATGCCACGCCCACTACCCTCCACACCCACCCGCTCGCACTTGTCAGAGTAGGTAATGGAGATGCATGGTGTGGGTGCATCATCCCTGCACTGCCTTCCCTGTGCCAGTGGGTGCGACCTCGTGCGTCATGCAGAGCACGCATGGCGACATGGAGCTGGTAGACGCTGAGGAGGGGTACCAGCACCTGTGGCGCAAGGTGACAGCAGCAGCAGCAGCAGCAGCAGCAGCAGCAGCAGCAGCAGCAGCAGCAGGTGGCACCACTGCAGGCAGGAGCAGGCAGGTGGAGGCTGGGGCAGGTTGGTGCAGGCAGGGGCAGGCAGGCAGGCAGGCAGGCAGGCTGGTGTGGGGAGGTGGAGGCAAGTGTGTGAGGCCATGTCTAGCCATCCCTACCGCACTGCAGCTGGCTGGACGGCCCCACCTCCTGACGCAGCACTGCTACACCTCTTCCCACCCCTCTGCACCTCCCACCACCGCCCCTCTCCCAGCCCACGCTGGCGCTGCCTTCTCAGCTTGCCTCCAGGGGCAGCCAGGGGCAGCCAGGGGCAGCCAGGGGCAGCCAGGGGCAGCCAGGGGCAGCCAGGGGCAGCCAGGGGCAGCCAGGGGCAGCCAGGGGCAGCCAGGGGCAGCCAGGGGCAGCCAGGGGCAGCCAGGGGCAGCCAGGGGCAGCCAGGGGCAGCCTCCAGGGGATCCCTAGGGACTCCCTTGCACCCGCACCCCTGCCTGAGCAGCTGCAGTCTGCAGCCAACCCCTGCTGTTAGGTCCTGGCCCAGCAATGCCACAGTGGCGCACACTGAGCTGTAGTTCATGATGTGATCGCCAGGTCTGAACACATTGCTGCCAGCATCCCTGTCCATGGAATAATCTGCTGGGCTTGGACCTTGCCCAGCAGTGGTTGCCACCTGCTGCTGCTGCTGCTCCTGCTGCTGTTGCTGCCTGCAGGCCCTTGTTTACCTGAGGGCACCTGCAGGTTCAGAGCCAGGAGGGCGTCCAGCCCACCCCTGACTTTGTAATGCACGCAGACGATGACAGCTTTGTGCGCCTGGACCTGCTGCTGCCCCTGGTGGTGAGCCCCTGGCCTGGTGCCCTGGTGCTGATGCTGCTGCCACCGTGCCCGCTGCTCACCGCCAATGCCTGGGTGCACTGACACGGTCAGGGAGGCCTTCCAGAGCTGCTGCCACAGGCCTGAGTTCCAGTTTGATATTGAGTGATGTGGGGGCTTGGAGTGAGGAGTGAGGAGTGAGCCTGAACCCAAGGCTTGGCCCACTGTGGCATCCAGCCTTGACGCAGCCAAGCAATGCTTGTGAGGCAGGCAGTCAGCTTGTAGCCACAGCTGTCATTCCTGCCGGCCCGCCTGGAGCTACAGGGTCAGCACGTGGACAGCCTCCAGACCAGGGCCCCGGTGGCCTGACCCAACACTTGGCCTGCCGGGCAAGTGGCCTGCCAGGCAAGGGGCCTGACGTCCTGCCGACAACAATAAAACGTGGTGCTGAGTATCTAATCAACGATGAACAATGAAAATGGATACAATCTGTTCCCATCCCATCTCCTAAGCCCAGGGCCACTCCTAGGGTGTTCCTTCAACAGCAGCAGAAACAGCAGCAGCAGCAGCAGCAGCAGCAGCAGCAGCAGCCATCTGACCCAGACAGCAGCCAGGCACACTGGCAGGGCCCCAGCTGACATGCCCAGCAGCAACCCATGGCGACCCACCCCTCACAGCCCACCCCCCTGACCCTCCCCCTGACACCCCTGCCATGCCTGGCTGCTGCTCCCCCCAGGCCAGGTGGCCACGCAGCCGCCACTACTGGGGCTATGTGTGGGACGGCACAGGGGCGCGGGCCACTGCCCCCATACGCAACCCCCTGAACAAGAGCTTTATGCCGGAGCACCAGGTGGACATGGGGCCACACAGCCGTCTCACCCACCCACCCCACCCCACCCCACCCCACCCCACCCCACCCCACCCCACCCCACCCCACCCCACCCCACCCCACCCCCCCACCCCACCCCACCCCACCCCACCCCACCCCACCCCACCCCACCCCACCCCACCCCACCCCACCCCACCCCACCCCACCCCACCCCACCCCCCCCACCCCACCCACCCCACCCCACCCCACCCCACCCCACCCCACCCCACCCCACCCCACCCCACCCCACCCCACCCCACCCCACCCCACCCCACCCCACCCCACCCCACCCCACCCCACCCCACCCCACCCCACCCCACCCCACCCCACCCCACCCCACCCCACCCCACCCCACCCCACCCCACCCCACCCCACCCCACCCCACCCCACCCCCCCCACCCCACCCCACCCACCCCACCCCCCCCACCCCACCCCACCCCACCCCACCCCACCCCACCCCACCCCACCCCCCCCACCCCACCCCACCCCACCCCACCCCACCCCACCCCACCCCACCCCACCCCACCCCACCCACCCCACCCCACCCCACCCCACCCCACCCCACCCCACCCCACCCCACCCCACCCCACCCCACCCCACCCCACCCCACCCCACCCCACCCCACCCCACCCCACCCCACCCCACCCCACCCCACCCCACCCCACCCCACCCCACCCCACCCCACCCCACCCCACCCCACCCTACCCCTGCCGCCTGGCCCTGCCTGCAGTACGCGCTGGACTGGTACCCGCCCTTTGCGTCAGGCTGCGGCTTCGCCCTGTCCTGGGACTTGGTGGAGGCGCTGCTGGCCCAGCCCCTGCCTGACTACCGCCTGCTGGTGGGGCGCGGCCACACGGGCCCACGGGGGGCTGGCTGGCCTGGTGCTGGGCTGGCTGGGCTGGCTTGGCTGGCCGGGCTAGCGCTGGGCTGTCCACAGGGGGCGTCTGCAGGGGGCGGGTGGGGTGGGGGGAGGCAGGTTGGGGACGGCATGCAGGGCATGTGCATGGAGTGCAAGGTGCAGAGTGCAGGGGGTTAGGAAGTTAGTGGTGGTGGAGGCACCAGCTGCAGCTACAGGGTCATACAGCCTAGTTCCCTGCCATCCCAGCATTCCTAGTGCCTGGTGTCCTGACCCCCCAGGGCTACACAGCCGTGTCACCTTGCAGCCTGGGGGCAAGGGGGCAGTCCAGTGGCTGCAGCCAGCACAGCAGCACCGCCTCACACACCCGCCACCCCCCCCTGACCCCGCCCACCCCCCCTGACCCCCGCCGGCTCCATCTGGTCCCCCTGGGTGTGGGCCCCTGGCAGGGGCTGGGGGGGCATGAAGTGCAGGGGCAGGCACTCCATGAGTAAGCACTGAGCAGGTCCATCAGGAAGGTCTTGTAGAACAACTAGGTAGGGCTTGGTAGGGCAGGTGGTAGGGCTAGGTAGCAGCTAGGGCAACCCTGGTTGAGGAGTCCACAGAGGGATGGAAGGCCTGCAGCAGCTGCCCACTGGACGTGGCAGGAGGCAGCCAAGCTGTGCAGTGGTTATGAAGGCAGTGCGGGTGGTGCCGAGCAAGAGGGGGGTACAGGAGCGCAGGGGCAGGGGCAGAGGGGGCAGCAGCAGCGGGGGCAGCAGCAGCAGGAGCAGCAGGGTGGAGCCCCTGTGCAGCAGATCAGCCCCTGGCTGGCACTGGACACTGGGGCGCTTGGCCGCTGACCAGGCGGCAGCAAGCTGAGGAGCTGCTGGCAGGCCGCAAGCTGAGCAGTGCAGCTGCGCCCCTGGCCCCCACAGCAGGGCCACCACTCCCGCTGCTGCAGCTGCTCCTCCCCCCTCGTGCTCCTACCACTCACACTCCTGCTGCAATGCTCCTGCCGCTGCTGCCCGGGGTGGGTGCAGGATCCTCCCTTTGGCATTCACCTGTGCGGCCCCCCCGACCTGTGTGTGGTGCAGCCGCCAGTGACACCAGTGCATGATGAGCAGGTGACTGCGCACGCTTGCCGCTGCCTTTAAATCTCCTCTTGTTGGCCAAGCTACCATTGACTATTGACACCCTCCTGCCCCCTCCTGCCCCTCTCGTGCCCCCCTGATGCCCCCCTCCTGCCCCCTCCCGCCCCCCTCTTGCCCCTCTCTCATGCCCCCTCCCTGCCTGGGCACTGTCTTGCTGTGGTGAGTTAGCTAGGGGCATAGCCTCTGCCCCCACGCCCCTCCCTCCCCCCTGCCCCCCACCCCCAGGTGCGCCCCTACCGGCCCCTGCCCACCTTCAGGCCAGACACCCTAGTGCAGCACTACCTGCGGCCTGAGGAGATGGCGCCGTACTTCCATCAGGTGGGGGCCAGGAGGGGGCCAGGAGGGGGCCAGGAGGGGGCCAGGAGGGGGCCGGGAGGGGGCCGGGAGGGGGCCGGGAGGGGGCCAGGAGGACTGAGGACCTGAGGGTCTGGCAACGCCACGGCAGCAGGCGGCCATCAGGGGCCAGGGTGCTGAGAGGGCTGGGTCTGCCCTCCCTAACAGGCTGTGCATGCCTAGTCCAGTCTAGTGTGGTGTTAACGGATGCATGGGGCGGCGGTGTGAGCAACTGCTTAGGCAGACAGCTGCAGGCAGGGGCAGGTGTGGCGAGAGGGTGGCAGGAGGGGCTGTGGTCATGACTACTGGAGCAGCACTGTGCACGCCCGACCCCCACTCCCTGGGGCGGTACGTGAAGGCGGCATGTGGCCGGTCATGTAGGCAGTCATGGCTCAGGCTGCTTACTGGACCCTGCCTGCCTTCCCTTGGCTCTGATCATGCCAGTGTGACGTGATGTGTTGGTGCGGTGCCTGGCCTGACTGTCGCTGTCGCTGTCGCTGCCGCTGCCGCTGCCGCTGCCGCTCATTGCCCGCCACCCTCTTGAGGTTTCAGCCCAGCAGCCTGTGGGCCTGCAGCCTTGGCTGGGCCTGCACCAGCCTGCTCCTCACGCGCCCCATCACACCTGCGCTGCTGCTGCAGGCCCTGGCGGCTAGGGCGGACCGGGCCGCCGCAGAGCCAGCGTCTGGTGCCTCACCTGAGGCCTACCTCTCAGGAGAGGGCAGCGTGGTGGGGGAGGGGGCTGGGGCTGGGGGGCCCATCAGCCCCACCACCACTGACACTGCAGCCACGCACTCGGGGCGTGGGGCAGGCAGCCCAGGGGCGCCTGAACAGCTGTACGAGACGCTGGTCAGCATGGGGCTGCTGCGGCGATGATGAGGACGGCGGCTGGTTTAGTGAGCTGCTGTAGTGGTGGTGGGGTCAAAGTGTGTGGTGTGGTGTGGTGTTGGGCTTGCTTGCCTCCTTGATGCACAGCGTCCTGGACCCTTAGAGGGAAGGGCGGTCAAGCGGCCTAGCAGCTGGCGGCTAAAGCGGTGTGAGGCATCTCCTCTCTTGCCTCCCCGACGCTAAGGGAGACAGTGGGGCTGATGACGTGTCATCTGGCCGTCTTGACAGAGCACTGCACATCATTCGGTTGCTGCTGTGTAGCGTCTGATGGCACTGCGGTGAAGCAGCCCGACATCCGGCAGCCCCTGCGGTGTCAATCAACCTCATCAACAACCATGGTGTTGTAACAGGATGCTGACCCAATGGCAAGTTGCAATGTGAACACATGGTTGTTGGAAGCAGAAGCTTGATTTCTAGACCACAACGCCACGCTAGAGTGCAGAGTGCAGGTTATGTTGTCTTCCAAGAATATCATAAGCGGTACCTGTTCTTGCCGTGCCGCTGGAGTGGTTGATGATGAAGAAAGAAGAAAGAAGAAAAGAAGAAAACTACTCCGGTACAAACCGGCGTGCATTAAGGGAGGAGCTTCCGCCTGTGGCGCGGCCTGCTCCCACCTCCAAACGTTGGACACAGGCTGGACATGTCCCCATCAAGCTGCCCTAGCTGTAGCCACAGACCACAGCTAGCACCCAAGGCAAACAAAGAGGCATGAGAGGAGCAAAGACTAGTGCACTCGGCAGCTGGCCTTGATGATGCTTAACATCTCCTGCTCGAGTGCCCCGCCACGAGGGTAATCAGGGAGCAGCCGAAAGTCATGAGGAGTGTCAAAACCAGGCCTATGAAAACTGAAGATTTCCACTCATATTTTCATTGGCGGAAATCAGCGGTTGGGTTCGTTGCGAGTTCGTTGCGAGTTGGGTTCGTTGCGAGTTGTGGCGAGTGGTCGCGAGCGTAACGGGAGCGTCATCCATTTGCACGCCCAAAACATCCACCTGTCTCTAGCCAAATGTTCGCTCTAGCCAATTGTTCGGAAGTGCAAGCGAACCGACTTCCTTACTCAAGAAGAGCAACTGGCGGTTGCACTGAGCTACCTAGGAGAAGGGATCAACTTCTCACATGTGGGCAACACTTGGGGCTGCAACAAAACAATGGTGAGCCGGTGCATCGTCAATGTCACCCTGACAATGTGGGATCGTTTGTCACATCACATTAGCCTGCCCCACACCAGAAGAGGATTGGCAGGCCACCGTCCTTGAGTTTGAGGACATAAGTTGATTGCCACGGCTTGTGGGCGCCCTCGATGGCTCTCATGTTTGTATTGATCAGCCCGACAATGTAGGGCATGCGTACTACAACCACAAAGTAGTAGATAATGGTGTCGCGGGTCGTTTTAGGCGGTTTAAAAAGGCGAGGTCGAGGCCCTGGCGCGGGGCAGCTCGAGACCGAAGCCAGCGGACACGGAGCGTAGCGACGTGGCCGCTGGCTGAGGTCGAGAGCTGTCCCGCGCCAGGGCCGAGACCGAGCCTTTTTCAACTGCCTAAATCGGCCCAGGCGACTCCATTATCTAGTGTAATTGAGTTTTACGTAGGCGAAGCTCTATTGGCGCGGCGAAGCCGCGCAATGTGATGCTTCTTGTCACCTGCGATGGTGTTGGCCAGCTGTTACGTGTTCGTTGGCAACCACTTTTTGTTAATACACCAGGTCGCTGCAGTTGACGATTCTTAAAACGAGGTCTATTAACGATTACAATTGAGTAAAACTCAATTACGGCTTTGTAATTACTTCAACTATCTACGAGGACCCCCGCACGTGGGCACCGAAGGACCCAAGCTACTGCGCCTCAACGCCTCCTTGGTGGCCCTGAACCTGAATCGCACTTCGACGAGGCACGTAGTGCGGTTGGCGGTCGCTGAGCTGCTGCCCAATCCCGGCATTTCATAAGAAGGTTCAAACTATCTTTAAATTTGGCGTTGCAGAAAAAGGTCCCTTACCTCCATTTTCCCCCATTACCCCGCATTGGAATCGAGGGGTGAAAAGTGAGGTCCCCCGTTCTCCCGCATTGGAAAAGGCACCTGCGGCACAGACGGACTAACAAGGGAACGGTAGTTGGACTCCCCCCCCCCCCCGCTGCGTTGTCCCGGTCATTTCCCCGTTCCCCTCCGTAAACTCCCCCCGCATTGGAAAGGGCACCGAGCAAATTTGAAGTTACTCGGCGGATGGGGCGGTTGACAGCGCGAGTGACGTGTATTTGCAACGCTGAGACACTCCCTGGGCAGCAGCTGGTACACAGGAGAATCGTGTATGGTCGGCACTCGCATCGGTGCAGCCAGTTGAGCGGGGCGGCCAAAAAGTGCAACGGTCAAGGAGAAAACAGAAAATAGAATTCTCAAAGCTTCGCGAATAGGGCCATATTCTCCATCGTGACTTGAAAATCTGAAGATCTGAAAGACTGAAGAGTCGTAACCCTAGTCAAAACAACAGTGATAACTCGCGGCCTTTCTTGTTAGTATCCATGTTCACCTTTGTTTGTGCACACAGCCATGAAATGCATTGCAGAAAGTCACGAACCCCTAGAGGGGGGGGGCGGCCAAGCAACCTGACGGCCGTCGTCTTAGGCGGTGTGAGCTTTCTTCTTCGTCATGCAACCGTCTTTTGATTGTGCGGAGCCGATGTGGAACTGATGGTGATGTTAGTGTTGATGATGATGATGATGATGATGATTCAAAACACATCAGCAATCGCTTAAGAGCTGAGTCGAGCGTGCGCAAGCCATGCAAGCCATGCAGGCCATGCAAGTCATGCAAGCCATGCAAGCATATGCCTCACACATGCAACGCTTTTCACCCTCCCGCCTTTATGCCCCCCGCTTTCTTCTTTGTCTCCAACTGTGGCTTGACAGCAGCGGCCTTGACAGGCGGTGTTTGCGGAACCACCAATGCTGCTTCAGCCGCTGCTTTAGCCGCAAGAGCAGCCGCTACCTCTGCCGCTGCATTTGCTGCTGCATTCTTCACAGCCCGCACCGCCGCTGCACGCGCAGCTACAACATCTTGATGGCCCGCCTGTGCCGCCCGCCTCCGGTCGCCGAACTCCCCTGACGCAGCTGCTAGCAGTTCCTGCCGCTGGCCCTTTCCATCCGCCAAACTTGCAGCTATGGCGGCAGCTGCGGCCTTGGCGACCTCGTTGACAGACTCTGCGTACGCCAGCCGGCCTTGCAGCTCCTCCGCGCTTACCCTGCCTGGTGATGCGGTGTCCGAGCCTGGTATCACGTGCAGGTGGGCGTTTGGGTCTAATGGCACCGCCACGTCCTTTATGCTCCTTGTCAACTGTATCACCGGTTGCGGTGGTGTCGGTGCCGGTGTCAGCGGCGACGGCGACTCTGACCGCAACGGGCTACCTTTCCCGGTGCGCGTCGGGGAAAGCGGCACTGGAGGTGAAGGATCCGCCGCTGCTGCCGCTGCCAGTGCCTTGTCCAGCAGAGCCGCTGCCAGCGCTGCACGCGAGCCCCCGGCCCCTGCTGGCGCAGCCCTGGCACCTGCCGCGGGCTTTCCAGGCTTCCCACCGCCTGTCGCCATCGCGGAGGCCGCAGGAGTGGCGGTCAAGGCGGCTGTGGCCCACGCGTCTTGCAGTGAGCGGATGTACCGGGCCTGGGACTCGTCAGTGGTCAGCGGGCACACCTTGTCATCTACTGAGGGCATCACCACCAGCTGCCACTTCACTGCAGGCGCTGTCTGACCTGCTCCTTGTGACTCTAGGCCAGCGGCTCCTGCTGCCAGGTCCAGCAGCGGCAGCACGGCTGCACCGCTGGATGGTGCTGCTGTGAGCACGCCGGTGACAGGGTCTGGCTGCCAGCCTAGGGGGCATTGCTCCCGCATCAGGCTCATCTCCACAAGGTACTTCCCAGGCCCCAGGGCTAGGTTGCCCACCAGCAGCCTGCCACCGGGTGCTGCCCTCTGTAGCAGCACTGGGTACTCCTTGGTCCACCCCACCTCCTGCCCAGTCACCGCGTGCAACACCCGCAACACGAAGGGCAGCGGGGGGTCTGTACTGGCAGCTAGGGCGGCCTGCAGAGGGGCCAGGGGCGTCAGCACCTGCCTGGCCAGCACGCAGCGCTTGTTGGCATGGTAGCTGCCGTCCACGGCTTGGCTACGGGATACAGACACCTCCTGCAGCCCCATTAAGGCATGGCTGCTCAGCAGCTGTAGGCACCAAGTGCCTCCAGACGCCTCGGGCCCGGCTGCAGAAGGGTGGGTATTGGGGGGCAGCAGCACGCCGGCTGGGTGGGTGGGTGGGGCAGCTGCCTGAGGCACCCGGGCCACAGCCAACAGAGTGTATCCGGCTTCGTGTGCGTCGAGCATCATCGGGCCTAGCCGGCCTACTGGCGTGGTTTCCCGCTTGCTCTGGTTGTCCACCAGCACCAGCTGCGTCACGGCGCGGGCGTCGTCGCCCGACAGCGCCAGGCTGGCGACAAGACGCGTGGCTGACGTCACGGCGAAGTTGAAGCGCAGCAGGGCAATGGTCGTGCCGGGCGCCAAGGCGTCGTAGGCGCCCTCCAGGGTTTGAACCTGAGGCAGGTCCGGCGCGGCGGGCCCCATGGCAGTTGCCACCTCAGCAAGCACGTTGGACAGCTCGCCCGCCTGGCAGATAAACTTGTCGGGCGGGCAGGGCGGGGTGGCGTAGAAGGTGAGCGCGTGCAGGTAGTCGGGGCTGGCCACCACGCGCAGCAGGTGCTGGCCACGGTCAAGTTCCAGGCAGCTGCTGCTGGCCATCAGGGTGCGCAACCGCTTGCGAGTGGGGCACAGCCCAGGCGCCTTCCAGTCAAACTCCTCCAACAGCACCTGGCAAGCGAGGGCACGCAGAGCAACAAGGTGGACAAGGTCGCAGTGGGCAACGACAAGGGAAACCAGCAGATGCAGGTCACAGGTAAAGGAGCAGTGGGTGATGCCTGTGATGCCTGCTTTGTTGCAGAAAGTCCTTCCTGAACCCCAACAGGGGAATGACGGTGGTACGCCATATATATGTATTCATTGGGTGCTGCCTGTGATGACTGCGGCAGTTGTGTGCGTGGAGAATGCTGGCAGTGTGGCCATGCTCCTGCACATCAGCATTGGCTGCACTGCCAGCAGGCCACTGGACACCTCACCTGGCAGGCTATGGGCACCCTGGGCTTGTGCCACAAGTCCGCTGCCACCGCCTTGAGCTGCATGAGGAGGTTCAGGGGCGAGCGCTCCATGTTGCTCAGCACCAGGTCAGGCACCCCGGCGGGCCTGGTGCAGGCAGCCACCAGGGCAGCAGCCGCCGCTGCCGTCGCTGCCGCCTCAGCCGCCGCCGTCGAGCCTCGCGCACCGGCCACTGGGGTCACGCCGGGATGCGCTGAGGGCACCTTGGCTGCTCGGGCCAGTGCTGCGGCCCTGCCTTGCTCAAATGCTGCCAGCCGGTGCTGTACGCTGTCCATCTGCGCCGCTGCTGCGCGCAGCTCCTCCTGCAGCTCCTGCTCCTCCAGCTGCCCCACCTCCCTCATGCGCACGTCCAGGGTGTCCAGGTCAGCAGTCAAGTACACGCTGACGACACTGAGCTGCAGCTCTGCCCCGGGCAACGCCTCCTGCTCCACCAAGCCCACCGCCACGTCCCCAGTGGAGCTGGCCCTGGGCTTGGTAGCCAAGGGCAGGGCCGAGCCGGGCTTGGCGGCAGCCAGGGGTGAGTTCACTGGGGAGGGTGGCTTAGGCTGTGTGGCAACACGCAGGGCGGTGGCGAGGGTGACGGGAGCCTCCATGACAGGCACCTTGCCGGCCTCCCAGGCTTGGTCCAGGCTGGACTGTGCCAAGGCATACTGGAAGCCTGCGTGCTCCACCACTAGGTCAGCCACCAGCTCGCCAGCATCCAGCTTGGCGATGAGCTGGTCGGGGGAGACGTGGTGGAAGGGGTGGGAGGCGGTCTGGCCTTTGCGGGGGGGCCGGGTGGAGAGGGGGCGTACCAGGTGCAGGCTGTGGGGGTGGTCCCTCAAAAGGAGGGAGAGCAGCAGGCTCTTGCCCACACCGCATGGGCCGGACACCACCAGCAGCTGCAGGGGAGGCAGGGCAGCGGGGGCTAGTGACCCATGTGATAACCTGATGGTATGATGCATTGCTGTGCAGTGCAGAGCAGTGAGGTGAGGTTGCAGCCTTGCAATGCTCTGGGTCAGCTTTGGCAAGAGATGTCGCTGGTGTTTGAACAAAGGCAACAGGCCTGACAAGGTGTACAAGGCAATTGCAGGGCCTTGCAAGGCTCAGGCCAGCTCCCGGGGCTTAACACCATAGCAGCTTGAGCCAGCCAGGCACCACCCACCTTGTGAGGCATGACTGGCATCTGTGTGATGGGCGCCTGGGGCCCTAGGGCCAGCGACACCAGGACCTGCAATACAGCCATGTGGGCTGCGGTACAATCATGTAGTGCAGTACAGCAGTGTTGGGCAGACCAAGTCATCCAGGTCAGTCCAGGCAGCACACCTGTCGTGCACACAGACTGTGAAACAGTCATTTAGGTGCACGACCTGTACGCTCTAAAGGCGTCCATCCATCAGTAAAGCACTAAGCGCATGCCGTCACCAGCAATAGGATGCAGGGGCATCTGGCGGCAGCCGTCAGCATGGCACCAAACCCATGTCAGGCTCATGACAGACCTGCTGCCGCCCTCTCACACTTGCTATTTGTGTTGCAGCAATGCCGGCGAGGATGATGACTTGCTCTACCAGCAGCTACACCAGATTGACACGACAGAGCCGTGCATGCGTGATTCTGTCACCCATGCCCACTCACCACAGCTCCTGGCAGCTGTACACTGAGCCCAGCCGCACTAGACCTACTTCGCACTGAACCTACAGCTGCTGCCAGGGGATGCGAACCCTGGGCAGGGGATGTGAACCCTAGTCAGGGGTCGTGAACTCTAGGCAAGGACTGGTAGCCCTAGGCAGGGGCTGCGGAGCTGATGTCAGCGGGGTGGCGCGACCTGCCTGGCACGGCTCTGGCGAGTTGATCCACAGCAGGGCGCTGCGCGGCACGGCCGTGAGGTCCATGCGGCGAAGCCAGCGCGTGACGCTGAACCTTGCATAGTCGCGCTCAAGCAGCAGGCAGTGCGCGTTGCCGACCAGCTCACGGCAGTCCACCCAGAACGACTTGTTGCCGTCGGCCTGCCACAGGCGCAGGAGCTGCTGGCGACGGTACCTGGCGGCGTCACAGTGGAGTGACAGGAGCATGTCAGTGAGCAGAGCAGCAGGGCGGGTGAGGGACAGGCTAAGAGGGTAGAATTCCGGTGCTTCAGGGGCTGAGAGCAAGGTAAGGTGGGCAGGAGGGTGCAGAGAGAACACATGTGTGACGTAGGTGAGAGCCTGATCAAAAGTATGTTGCGTTTTCGATGCATACCCTGCCTGTGTCTCTAGTCTTAACACGCCCAGCCCCTCACTGCAGCAAAGGCCTGCAGCAGAGCTCAGACCAGAGCACACGCATGCCCAAGGAGTGCAATCCCAGAATACAGCACCTAGGGCCTACCTCTGCAATCCATGCACTTACTTCTTTCTTGGCATGCGCCCAATCTCATGCTGTGCACTGACAATGCCACTGGCACTGACATTGGCACTGACATCGGCACTGACATTGGCACTGACATTGGCACTGCACCCTCCCACCAACCTGATGGTGTCCACCACCTCGTATTGCAGCTTCTCTAGCTGGTAGCTGGGCACCACCTGCAGCTCCTTCACAGCGGCCTCCAGGGCCAAGAAGGCCGCTGCCTTGTCGCAAGCAGCAGCCGGGAGTGCTCCGTCACCTGTGGCAGCAACACAGGAAACGTGCTGGTGCATTCCTGTGACTGCAGAGGTGACTGCCTCATCGACACCATTCAAACCACAGCACTCTTCACAGCTATCGGGCATCATGATGAGCGTAGCGAAGGAAGGGAGCATGCAGCTGGTCGCAGTGCTGTCAATGGGGCCACAGCATGCCTACATGCCTGGTGTCCTGCAGGGAAGGAGGTGAGCAGCACTGGTGGTGCCTGGGACCATTCACACCAGACCTGCCAGACCACACCACAGGTCTGACCACTACACCTCTGAATGCCATGCGTGTCGCACATACCTACCTCATCAGCCTACCGCCCATGTCTGAGGGGCCACCCTTCCCCTCTGCCCATGCCCTCGGGCCCGGACCTGTGTTGATGCGGAGGGAGACGTCCTCATAGGCGGCACGCAGGGCGGCGTGGTGCTTGTCCCACAGTGCCAGCCGCGCCATTACATTGTCCTCGCTGTCATCGTGGCGCGGGTGCAGCCTACAGCATGCGGGCAGCCAGCACCCCAGCCTCAATTCTTGGTCTAAGGAGCAGGCCGCCCTGCACCTCTTGCCCCACTGGTGCCACCTAATCACAGCCCTTTTGCTTGGTCCTACACAGCCTGCTGCTACCCCTATCACCTTCTACCAGGTTGTAACAAGCGTGACACTGCTGGGTGCTACCCCAGCTTTGACACCACGGGCCTGCATGAGAATGATTCATCTTTCATACCCTAGTTCAAAGCCTGGGCTGGAACTCAAACCCTGGGCAAGGGACTTCCAGACCCAGGTTCGAACCCAGTTAAGGTAACATGTTTGGTTTAAGATATGCTCCCTTGCCGGCTAGCTGCTCCACAGCGCCACCTCCCTGGGCTGTTCACCTTGCTAGGGCTGCGGCATCTGGCAGCCCCTCCTTGGTCAAGGGGCGAATGGTGGCACTGAGGGCCCCCTGCTCGGCCATATGGTAAACCTGGCATGCACGACAAACACCAAGCAGCAGTTGCTTGCTCTGCAGCTGATGCCCACTTCATCATCAACATATGGCCAGCCCTCGTGCCCACATCCTCTGGACAGCAAGCTGAACTGTATCGGCGGCAAACTGCACTGTTTACGCATCCCAGCACATCACTGGAAATTGGGTGGGTGGGTGGGTGGGTGGGTAGTGGTGTCTACAAGACACAACAACACACAACGGTGTTAACATGACGAGGAGTGGGGAGGGTGAATGGGGAGGCCAGCGAGATTGCATGTATGATGAAGGGGTGAAGGGTAGCGGGATGTCAGGAGCAGGTGTTGAGGTGTTCTGCTTGAAGGGGTGGTGAAAGCGTCAGCTGTCAGGTGGTGCGCCACACCTTGTTAGTGTTCATGTCCACACGGCGGTACCGTGTACGGTCCAGCAGCACAGCTTGCTCAGCAGCAAGGAAGATGACCTGCATGCAAGGCATCCTCAGATTAGCAGCCTGGCTGTGCACATGCTAGCAACTAGGCGGAGAGCACTGCAGGGCAGCAACAACGTGCAGCACGTGCAGGTGCCAGCTCGACACAGGGAGTGCGGTGTTCTAACAGGGTGCTGTTGGGATACCCTAGGAGAAGACGAGAGGGAGCGACATCAACACAGGCGGTGAGGTGTTCAGGCGGTGGTGCGGATATTGGGAATGCTGGGAAACTCTAGGAGAGATGAGGGAGGATGGCCGGGTGCCAACAAAGGGACGACCGCTAGGGCAAGAGGGGGAGCTGTGCTGGCCATCACAACATGACTGTGTGGGGTATTCCATGTTGCTAGTGAGACAGAGGGGATGCAAATACAGAGGAAGGTGGAGGCAGGGGTAAGAGTAGGGATGGAGGCAGGGTGGACAGTCCAGACCCAATACCTTGTCTGGCACGACGCCTAGCTGCTTCAAGGCTTCCACCTGCTCCCCTGTGTGAGGGAAGCCATCAAGCAGCCAGCCTGCCTGCTGGCAGTCCGCCTGCGCCACCCGCTGTGCTAGCAGCTTCAGCAGGAATGCGTCCGGCACAGTCTTGCTGGCGTCCATGAACTGCTTGGCCTCCAGGCCCAGCGCCGTCTTATTCGCGATCTCGGAGAATAAGAGATCGCCCACGTTGATGTGCGGCAAGCCAAAGCGAGAAGCCAGGAGTTCGCAGTGGGACGTCTTGCCCACCGCAGCAGGGCCCAGCACCATGACCTTCAGCGCGTGGCAGCCATAGGACCTGCGGAACGCACAGACCGTGCATTGAAGCGGCGGTTGCCGGCGTAATTCGCGTCCCTACATTTGTGTCCAGGCGAGCACGCCGGCCGGCGTTGAGGTTCCCGGGGAGGGGATTGCGGAAGCGGGCGCACACCTGACGCTGGGGTCCCATAAGCCCCGGCCGTAACCGTGCACGAAGTGCGCCACCACCACGCTCGGGTAGTGCAAGTGCAAAGACTCGGACAGTCGTCCAAAGGAGCTGGCTTGGTCGTCGTCCAATTCTATCCACGAATCAAACAAACCCTGCGAAGCGAGCATACCAGTCAGCACCCAAAGCAGCTCATCAACACTTGGCTTGCGGTGATAGAGTTGCAGACGTCCTGTCTTTGCAAACCTGCTCTACAGCCTTCGCCTTGAAGGGCAGTGTGCTTTGGCAGTCACTTCCAGGATGTGCTGAGAGGTCACCTACCTGCTCCTTGCTGGCCAGGACTTCCGCCTTCGCCACTTGGAAGAACTGGGCTGTAGCCTCATCTTCAGTGTAACCCAGAGGGGGGTTGCTGGCCACCTCAGACTGAATACGCCGCAGCAGCGCATCCATGCTCGACATGCCTATGAACAAGAAGGTCTGCGAGCAGGCAAGAGCCAGCGTTGGCCATGCCACACGGTTGAGGGAGGGAGGCATGGTGTGAAGGAGTGTCAAGCAGAATGAAAAATGGTGTTGCTAGCTGTACAGCCGCCAGCTCAACCCTCGTGCCACCTATGACCTGACTCACCGCATCAAACCCGCTGGCACGCAGCTTCTTGGCATCTTCTACATGGTCCAGTTCAACAACGCAAACCTGCAATTAGCAGAAGTCACACCCTTGCGAACACTGGCACTCTGGTGACAAGGCAGCTCTGCTCAACCCTGCATGCCCAGGGCCAGGCCAGAACAGGAGGTGCCGGTCTAGCCGCTGTCTTGCCTGGCCTGTGCCCACCTTGCCAGTGGCTTGCACCTTCTTCACAGCGTTGACCTGCACTCCATAGGTGTGGCCAAGGGCTTCCCTGGTGAAGAGAAACGCGCCTTGGGCAGCCAGCTGCGCCGTCTCGGCCGCACTGATGACTACCATATCGGAACGGTCGTCAGCCTCCGGGTGCGGCGACTCCCGCGTGGTGGTCAGTGCCGGGGCCGCGAACTTCCCCGGCAACCTGTCGAACAGCTGTCCGAGGAGGACGCGCTTGCCAGTACCAAACGGCCCCGCGACAACCAGCGGGCGGTGTGGCTGTGGCACAATGGCTGGGACATGCTCGCTGAGGGCGTTGCGCACGATGGCCATGAGGTCGATGCCTGACGCAGTGTCAACCACGAGGTGGTACTGCTGGCTGATGCGGGCTTCCTGCGCCGCTGCCTCGAGTGCGGAGCTGTCGTGTGCCACGTGGCCTGCTGCCGCCGCCGCCTGTTGCGACGCGACGAAGACGAACAGCGCCATGCTGGTGAGCGGGTTGGCTTTCAGGGCAGCGACACCCGCCGGGTCAGGCAACTCCAGCACCGCGACCTTGTTAGCATTGGTCACCGCCGCGAGTGCCTGCACCGTGATGCCCTGGCTGCCAGATTCTTTCCCCACCGCCTCACCCTGCCTCTGCAGCACCAGCTGACCCTCAGCTGCCAGCTTGGCGAGCTCCTTGGCCGACACAAAGTCCGTAGCAGGGGAGGCCGCAGCCTCACCCTTGCCTGGCTTGCGGTCTGTCACAATGGTGGGCACCGCGAACACGTCTGGGAAGGTGGCAACCAGCTGAGTCACAACGGACTCCCGCCCCGCATGGGCTGGACCAGTGATGACGAGGATGGGCTGCTTGCCTGGGCCTGATGCCTTGGCCAGAGCGGCCAGCGCCTGCTGCTCTTCTTCCGAAACCAGAATGTCAGGCCGGGCGTGGCTGATGAACTGCTTAAGCTGGTGGTAGGCTGCGTCCAGGTCATCATTGACCAGGGTGTGGTCGTAGGTCGTGCTGCGGGAGGCGGCTGCCATCTGAGGGGAAGGCACATGGGGCAGCGGGCTGGGCAGGCAGCCAGGTTAGGGCAGCAGGCAGGGTGCAACGGGTCAAAACAGTGCCCCCTCCTCACACCAGTACTGGCTGCCTCTCTCGTCAGCACACGAACAATACAGCAGGAGCCAGCACACAATCATCACTCACTAGAGGTGGTGACCAGCCTAGCAGTACAGCATCACACTTACTGTCTTCATACCCCTAACTCTATACATGCTGGTGCTGCCCCCCACGACTGCCTGGCTGCACGGCGGCTGCATGGGCCATGGCTGCTTGGCTTGTCCCCATGGCTGCTGCCCCTTGCTGCTCCTGGCAATGCTGCCGTCACACCACCAGGCGTCACACCTGCATGGCAGCCAGTTTCAGGCGTGCCGCCACCTCCTGGTCAGTCTCTGACAGCCAGTGGTGCAGGCGCTGGCTGAACAGGTCCAGGGATGGTGGGGCCAAGAACACCGCCAGGCACTCCACACCCCGGGCCTTGATGGCCTCAACACCCTCAGCCTCTAGCTCCAGCAGGGGTAGACGGCCGCGCTTCATGACCTGCATGTGCAGCAGGGGCAGCAGCCACCAGACTGCCACTGGTGCAGCAGGCTCTGCAGGTTCGGCAGTGAGCAGTGACCCGGAGCTGCTCTTCACCCTGCATGGAGGAGCACCCTTCAAGGGCCGCCTTCAAGACCACCGCCTTTAAGGGCGCAGTCACCGCTTCGGTGTACCTTTGCACTTAGGCCGCAGGCATGGCTCAAGCCACTGGAAGGACTCAGGCCATTGACACGACCCAGGCCGTGGGCATGCGAATCAGCAATGGTGCGGCACAGTCCTGCCTGTCATCGACGGCCCCATCGGTAGCAGTTGATGAATGCTACAACACAGTGTGTGTGCTGCGGCATTCCTGATTGCATGTGAGGCCACCTGGCTTTGGACCACACACCAGGAATACAAGCAGCGTTGACGGCTTGAGCGTTGTAAGCATCGTCATACGCATGACCATAAACCCTGGTCTGTGTGAGCAGCCCGGTGCCCCACCCCCAGCTCTGCCAACCCCAGCCCCGTGCCCCAACCCCAGCCGCTGCCAGCCCCAGCCTCTGCCCACTCACCTCCAAGATGGCGTCCCTGCTGACCCCGGTCCTGTGTGCAGCCATGGGATGTGTGAACAGGTCGGTGTGGTGCTCCAGCAGCCGCCCAGCCCCCACGGCCTCATCAAACTCAGCAGCGCTCACAGACACGGGCTCAGGCCGGGGCACCCCTTCAGCCTCTCCTCCCTCCCCCTGCCCCTCCTCCGCCCCTGGAGCCCCGGCCCCATCGCCCTCTGCCTGCTGAGCCTCCGGGCCGTGCTGTGCGTCGGACCAGGCACCAGGGGCGCCCACCCCCGCCGTACTGGGTCGGGAGGAGGGCGGCAGGTGGGCCAGGGCCGCTTCCGCCCGCTGCTGCTCCTCCCTGCGCCGCGCCTCCTGGGCTGCGCTGTGAGCGGCCAGCTCTGCGCTGCTCAGCTGGTACTGCTGCTGCTCGTCAGGGCTCCAGGTGGTGGTGAGGCGGGGGAAGGCAAACACGTCAGGGAACTCCCGTACCAGCTGCTCCAGCAGCTGCTTGCGTTCACCTGGGTGGGCAGGGGGCAGCGGGAGGCGGCTGGAGGGAGCAGCAACAGCCTAGGGAGGTCAGGCTTGGATGGTAGGGTGGGAGGCAAGGACTGCACTCAGCGAGGCAGCGGCAGGGCCTTAGTGCCCTGCGCATGGTTTGTAGCCTACGCAGCCTTGCAATGGTAAGTTTGGTGGGATGTGCAATGGTGCAGGTGGGATCTGATAATGGCAGTGCAGGGGCCGCTGGGGCCACTACCCACTTGCTCTTCCAATCAAACCCAGCCGCTACCCACTTGCTCACCAAACCCTATGAACACCCTGGTCTGCAGAGTAGCCAGCTTGCAATGGTGACAGTAGCCACGACCCAGTGGGTCAGAGAGGGCCAGGTGGTGGTGTAGGGAGGCAAGCAGCAGGCTGGACCACCGCAGCAGTGTGGGCAGGTGGCGAGGCTGGAGTGCGGCAAGAGTGTGGCAATGGAGAGAGGTGAGCACTGGGCACTGCCCTCCAGGCGTGAGGTTCGCAGCACGAGCTGTGAATGGGTAGAGAGGCGGGTGCGTGGGGAGGCGATGAGGGGCACCATTGAGCAGGCCACCGTCTGAGACAAGCTGACTGAGAAGCCAGTACAGGTGCTGGGTCGTCTTGCCTGTGTTGGGGCCGGCGATGATGATGGGTTTGAGGAAGGGTGTCTCCACCAGGTTAGGGGGGATGAGGTCCGAGTAGTCCAGCACATAGGCCGGCAAACCCCGCAGCCTGCATGCACCCAGCAGCCAGCTGTGAGCACCCGGCCCTCATCCAGCAGTGCAGGCAGACGACGTGCCACGCTGAGCAGACTGAGGTTCCGAGCACAGCGCACAGGCGAACCAAAACAAGAAAGTCACACTGAAACACACACTGAGGTTGGCCTGACTGGCACACCCCTTACCTTACTCTGACAGGCAGCAGCTAGTGCACAGGCTGCCAGCAGCACACCAAGCTGTACACAGTAAAGTGCCTAAATCCGGCCATTTCTTTGCCAAAACCGTCACAAGTTCTCCACCACCGCGCCAAAGTGAATCAACTTGATATCACTGAGTAGGGCTTGAAGCTTGCTGCTCAACAGTAGCAGACTCATGCCTGGGCTCCACAGGCTTGTCACAATACGGCCAAAACTCTGACATACCCCCCCAAATAGGGTGTTTCAAAACTAATTCTACCTAAATCTGGCCACTTGCATTACTCCCAACTTTGACTTAAACCCGGACAGCCGCACATTTGACGCAGCGCACCAACTGCAACATCTTTGTTACCTACCAAGGTATCTAGGAGCGTTGAGGAAGCTTCCTGAAACGCGCCTGGTAGTCGCGGCCGGGCCTTAACTCCGGATGCGGGTAAAACCGGCGGTCCCGGCAGTGCTAGGATCTCTCCTCCCACAACGCGCAAACATAACGCGACCCGACAACCACCCTTGTAACTACCTAACAATGCGATGCGCGAAAAGAAAACGAGGGCTTTCGGTGAAGAAACGAGAGAACACGAGGAACGGGGTGGCCGGAATTAGGCACTTTACTGTGTACACCATGTGTCAGACATGGCCAGCTGCTGAGCTTCATGCCTGAAGCCCGGCAGCTGCTGCCTCCCATGTTCGTGCTGCTGCTCACATTGCCTGCCTTGACTGTGGCTTGCCTCGACAGAGCATGCCGAGTCATGGCAGCACTGACAGGTGCACATGGTCTGGTGCTGATGGGGGGGTCTAAGTGACGAGTGCTGTAGTCACTAGTCACTAGGAGCCCCCATTAGCACCAGACCATGTGCACCTGTCAGCGCTGCCATGACTCAGCATTCTCTGTTTGGACAGCCTGGTGTGATGAGTGGATGTGAGGGCTGGTGCGGGCTGTGGCAGCAGGTGAAGGCCCAACTGGCGTCAGCATAGCGGCGTGCAGCAGCAACATTGTGGTGCTTGCGCCAGTTGGTGGTCTCGCAGGGCAGCAGTGCATAACCCCAGGCCTTGTACTGTGCATCGTACTGCACACCCACAGCCAGCAGCAGCGCCCAGGTTGGACCCGCATCACCACTCAGCTACTGAGCCTGCAGCAGTGCATGTGGTGATGATGGTGGGGCTAGTCGGCACCACGGAATCAGCGACCCTTGGAGCAGCACTGTGCACCTACGCACAGTTAGACTCACCTGTTCCTGATGATGGGGCTCAGGGTGGAGATGGCCTCCTTAACGCCACGGTACACGGGCTCGAACTCCGTGTTCTCCACCACGTGGTCAAACAGACCAGGCTTGGCTGACTGTGCACCAGCAGGGAAGGTGAAGCAGCACTGTGGTGAACAGCGGGCAGCCTGGCAGGCGTCCCACAGCTAGGCCGAGCAGCGGACCACTGACATAGAGCAGAGACACCGCAGTTGGGCTGGCAGCTCCGGTGAGTCAAACAAGCAAGGCTGCATCATGAGGGCATTGCTGGGTTTAAGACTACTAGGGAGCGAACGTGTTCCTTCTATCTAACACAAATATAGACAAGAATATAAAAGTATATACATACATAATACATATATAGAGCTGCCTACACTCTGACTCTGGCAGCTACTGACTCTGGCTTCAAAGCTTTAAACTCACTTGCTCACTACCATCATCATTATCTTCAACAGCAGCAGCAGCAACAGCACGGCACAATGCCTGGTTTAGTGGCTGCAGCAGTCACTTTGTCACACAGGAGCATTCGGTCACTCTGTTGCTGCCGAGCAGAACTGCCCTGATGAGCCTGTCAACACAAACCCTGTCCATACACGTCGAAGACCTTAGTGGAGCTGCCGGCTTGATGACCGGAGTCGCCTGCCCCACCTTCGCCACCTGCTCGGCCGCCCACGCCAGCCTGCTCTTGATGGTGCTGGCGGCCTCCTTGCTGCGGCTACGGATGCGCTGCTCCAGCTCCTGCAAGCTAGGCGGCTGAATGTAGATGTACAGGCCGTCAATGCGCTTGTTTGCCTGCGTGGCAGCAGCAGCAGCAGCAGGAGCAGCAGGAGCATGGCCTGAGGTGGGAAAGAGCTGAGACGAGCCTGGTTCTAGGCAAGGCTGGCAGCAGTCAGGTGCAGCCAGGCAGCCAGGCTTGCAGGGGCCTGTGCATCAGCTTCATTGGCCATGCTTCATCTGGCATCTGCTGTGCAGCTTCAGACAGCAAGGCACAGCAGGTGCCCTGTTCCTAAGCCTCTGTCAGCAGCAGTGTCCCGGGACTGCTGTCCCATCAGGGTATGTGGATAAGGGAAATCAGGGTTAGGGTTAGGAGGGTAGGGCTAGGGAGGGAGGCATCACCGTCAGCTGTTGCTAAGATGGCAGTTGTGTGTTGTCAGTGCTGCCAACATGTTTTCATGTATGTTCTCGTATCACGTCCTAATGTGTGAATTGAATGTGGACCAAAGTTAGGTTGTTCAGGGCTAGGGGGGCAGGGTTAGGGATGGGTTAGGGTTAGGCCCTTGACCCGCTCCTCGATGTTTATGGAGATTAGGA
>JASKMD010000006.1:3407923-3505024 GCA_030144725.1 Haematococcus lacustris
GCATCTCCCTCCCTCCCTCCCTCCCTCCCTCCCTCCCTCCCTCCCTCCCTCCCTCCCTCCCTCCCTCCCTCCCTCCCTCCCTCCCTCCCTCCCTCCCTCCCTCCCTCCCTCCCTCCCTCCCTCCCTCCCTCCCTCCCTCCCTCCCTCCCTCCCTCCCTCCCTCCCTCCCTCCCTCCCTCCCTCCCTCCCTCCCTCCCTCCCTCCCTCCCTCCCTCCCTCCCTCCCTCCCTCCCTCCCTCCCTCCCTCCCTCCCTCCCTCCCTCCCTCCCTCCTCCCTCCTTCCCTCCTGACCAAGCTGTAGAAAGCAGCTGCCCACAATTCAGCACAGCCTGCAGGCACACTGTTATTGCCCTGGGGCCTCGAATGGGCTTACACTCAAAACGCACACATTCCCACAGAATTTGGTGTTGGAACAAAGTGTGGTATGCTGCGCTTGTAAACCAGCCCCCTCTCAGCTGGTCCCCATCACTATGTGTGAGGAGTTGGGATGGTGAAAGACTAGGAGGGAGCAGAGGCTGAACACCTGCTGCTCTCTCTGGCGGGTGAGCCTGACGGGCTCAGAGCTGCCGCAAGGGAGCCACCCTCCCTCACCCCCCGCCCTGGGTCTTAGAGAAGCCCCTGGGGGAGGGTTTCATCAGGGTGAAGGTCACATGGGGTGAGGCCACATGGGGTGAGGCTGAGGCTCACCTCCCTCACCATCTGTTGCGGCCTTGCGGTGGTCCACAGGTCGTGGGCATGGTGGGCAGCATTGAGTACGCCATTGCTGAGGACCGACTGGACATTGACGGCCAGCTGTGGGAGGCCAAGGAGGCGGACCCCACGGAGGGCCGCGAGTGCAGCGCGCCGTTCAGGATGACGCCCTGGGCAGGTGATGACTGCAGGGCCTGAAGCCAGCACCCTAGACCTGCCTGGGCTGACCCTTGGATTGCAACGCTGGGGCAGGCAGGCGGGATGAACAGGAACAGGGTGGGCAGGTATGCAGGCAGGAACCCAGGCTGGCAGGGGTAAGGGGGTCAGGTCCAGGGGTGGGTGACCTGATGGACCATGACTTATGACAAGAATATACACACACATATACATGTAAACATGTGCCTACTCTACTGCTCTTCTCTTCTTGTTCATACTACCCTCTCTGACCCCGCTCTGCCCCATCCCACCCTGCCTGGCCCCAGCCCCCGCCGGCCCCGTCTCGCTGATGCTGCTCCCTTCCCGACCACCCCACCCTGCCCACCTCCACCCCCACCACCCTAATCTGCAGCACCCCGCCCTGTACTTTAGGCCCCACCTCTCACCCACCCCGGACCCCCTCTCCTGTGCCTTGCTCCCTTCTCGGCTGCAGGCAAGTACCATGTCCCTCCCACCCCTCCCAATGGCGTGGTGCTGCAGAAGGTTCTGGCAGGCATGAACGACCGCGGCGTGGGCCTGTTGGTGCTGGAGGTGGACGCTGCCGCAGCGGCCCGCGGCACCTATGACTGGGTGCGCCCCAATGTGGCGGTGCACACCTGGCTGCCCGCGCCTCCCCAGGGCATTGCCGCCACGGCTGAGGCCATGCAGGCATACGAGGCACTGAAGGACGCGGCACTGCTGCCCTTCAGGGAGCTGGAGGACGTCAACACACAGGTGAGGGGGGGGCCAGCTGTAGGGGGGGCAGGAGGGGGCAGGACAGGAGGAGGAGGGCAGGGCAGGGCAGGGCAGGGCAGGGCAGGAGGAGGACAGGGCAGGGCAAGGGAAAGCAGGGGGAGGGAGGGCAGGGCAGGGGGAGCAGGGGGCAGCAGGTGAAGAGGAGGGGAAGAGGAGAGGGCAAGGGATAGGAGGGGAAGGGAGGGCAGGGCAGGCCAGAGGGAAGCAGAGGCTCATGGGAGGCATAGGAGAGGAGGGCAAGGGCGTCAAGGGCGGACCTAACTCCTAACCCTTACCCCTAGCCCCTGCTCCCCCCACTACCCCTGTGGCCGCCCCTACAGACGCCCCTCCCCTGTCCCTGTACAGGCGACTCAGGCCTGCAGGTCCTTGCCCTTGCAGCCAGCTCCCCCCTGGCCTCTGCTGCCCTCACCCAATCCGCCCCCTGCCCCTGCAGCTGGCCATTGTCAACCTTGACGACCCCCTGTCGCCTGAGCTGCTGGAGCTGTCCAAGCTGGTGGTGAGCGTGACCTACGCCATAGATAACACGGAGGCGGACGTGGTGGCAGAGAGCATGAAGTCAGACATCTGGGAGAACGAGGTGAGCGGCGCAGCATGGCCAGCCAGCTGGCCTGGCCTGACTCTGGAGCGACAGGCGCCCTGTGGCGGGTGGGCTGGCTAGGGTGGCAGGTAGAGGCTGGGAGGATGCCAGGCAGCTAGCTCATCCCCTGGCCCTGCTGCTATACATGAAGGATACAACCGTGAGCAAAAGCCTTGGCACGCCTGGCTATTGAAGTGTACACCGTGCCAGTTTTACCGTGTCGGTTATACAGTGTCGGTGAAACCGTGTCAGTTGGGATCCTGTGTCACACCTTGTCACACCTCGCTTTTGAAGTGCACACTGTGGTGGCAGGCTTCGTTGCGCCAGCCAAGCTGCGCCATGGCATGCCTGCACCCAGACACACCCCAGCCTTTAGTTTGCTAGTCCCCTACCTCTGCCCAACCGCACATCTGGGTAGGGTAGCCAGTGCCTGAACAGCTTCAGTGTCAGGCAGCATAGGCACTCCTCCGGCGGTGGAGGAGGAGCAAGCATGGGAGGTGGCCATGCACCCTGGGTGTGTTATGCAGCCATCTTGCGGCTGAGGTGCAGGCCTGACCTCACTTCACCTGAACTTACGTAACCCATGCTGACCTGACTAAGCCCAATCTGACGCGACCTGATTTGAAGTGACTGACTTGGCTTCACAGCACAGCACAGCACCTCGCCCCACCTCGCCTTGTACAGCCTCGTACAGCTTCATAGAGCTTCCCCTCACTCAGCCTCCCCTCGCCTCACCCAGCCTCCCCTCACCTCACTCAGCCTCCCCTCGCCTCACTCAGCCTCCCCTCGCCTCACTCAGCCTCCCCTCACCTCACTCAGCCTCCCCTCGCCTCACTCAGCCTCCCCTCACCTCACTCAGCCTCCCCTCGCCTCACTCAGCCTCCCCTCACCTCACTCAGCCTCCCCTCGCCTCACTCAGCCTCCCCTCACCTCACTCAGCCTCCCCTCGCCTCACTCAGCCTCCCCTCACCTCACTCAGCCTCCCCTCGCCTCACTCAGCCTCCCCTCGCCTCACTCAGCCTCCCCTCGCCTCACTCAGCCTCCCCTCCCCTTGTGCCCTCCCAGGTGATCGTGCGCACGCCCCTGGGCAGGCTGCAGATCATCACGCCTCTGCTGGGCAAGCACAACACCTACAACATCTTGGCCGCGGTGGCCACAGGCATTGCATTGGAGGTGAGTGCAGCCAGCATTGTGGGAGGGGGGCTGGGGCTGAGGTTCTGGGGAGGAGGAAGAGGCAGGGGGCGCAATGTTGAACAGAGTAGGCTGGGCATGGCCAGTTCAGTTAGCCAAGCAGGGGTGGGTGAGAAGGGCCTGCTATGCAGCTAAGGTGGGGGAAAGGAGAGTAACCTAGGTTTGCCTGACCTGGCCTGCTTGAGCTTGGGTTGAGCCAGCTTTAGCTCCGCCCGGTCTTGATGACGACCCAGGCCTCACCGCCTGGCCCCTGGAGCATGCCTGCCTGGCTCTACCTCATCTCAATGACAACCCAGCTCTGGCCTTGGCCTGCCCCTCTGAAGCAGTGACCCAGCCCCTGTCTCACCACCTGGCCCCTAGACCAGGCCTGGTTCCTGGCCTGGCCTTGGTCTGGCGCTGGTCAGCTTGGCTGCACCTGATCTGAACGACAATTCAGCCTCTGGCCTCACCAGCTGGCCCCTGGCCTTGGCCTGCCCGTGGCCTGCCTGGCCTGCAGTTGCCTTTGAAGAGCATCGTGGCGGGCATTGAGGCAGTGGAGGTGGTGCCGGGCCGGTGCGAGGTCATTGACGAAGGCCAGAACTTCAGCGTCATTGTGGACCGCGCCGACAATCCTAAGGTATGGGCCAGCACCAGCTGCACGGCTTGGGCTCAGAGGTGGTGGGGGGGGCAGGAGCAAGACAGCAGCAGCAGACATGGCAAGACACGGCAGCAGACATGGCAAGGCTAGCAGACAATTAGACAAGCAAGACATGGCAGCAGACATGGCAGCAGGGGAAGCCAGGGAGGTGGATTAAATAACCACCCCACTGCCCCTGCTGGCTGCTGCTCCCTGTGATTGCACCACCAGCTGCTGGCTACCGCTGCAACTGCAGTGTCAGGAGGGGGGCAGAGCAGCGGGCAGAGGGAAGGATGTGCACCTACTAGGGTTTTCCTGCTGGCTATATATAGTTATGTACCGTACTCTCCCGATCGATTCCCTATCCCGAATCGTTTCTTGTCCTTCGGGAAACCGGGAAAGAGTAAACAATGTATTTTTTGGGTCCTTCGGAAAGTATATAAACAATTAGTTTTAGAAACAAAAAGTGCTAGCAATGGACCAATATGTGGTCCGGGGCATCAGTGCCGCCGACGCATCTGATAAGCGGCACCACGAGCTTGATCGTCAAGCGGCAGTGGTTAAGAAGCGACTACCTGATAGTGCACGCAAGCTGTCTAACTTTGGGCCTTCTCCTGGCCGCAACCCTGCCGCTAACCCTGCCTAACACACCTCCTGCTCTCGCATGCACCGGCAAGGCACATGAGACTGGTTGCAACCTGCTAAGATTCAGCCCATCCGGCAAGGGGAAGGCAAGCCAGAATGGGGCAAAGGCTAGGGCTGTGGGCCAGGCTAGGGCGGCAAGCAGGGTGGCTGCTTTGCCCCGGGCAAGGTCGAGGGAGGTGGGCCAGGCTAGGGCAAAGGCTGGGGTCACAGGACAGACAAGGGTGGCAACCAGGCTGGCAACCATGTGGAGGGGGGAGGCATCACATCATACAAGGGCAGCCGGCCAAGGCGGGGTGCCTGCGCCAAAGCAGTAGCATGGGTGGTTGCAGGAGCACGCAAGTTTGAATGCTTCGAGGCAGATATGCCGCCACTGCCAGCAGCGGCAGGAGGACCACGGCTTCATGAGTGAGGTTTAGTGGCCCATGTGACATGGTCAGGTGATAAGGCCACTGGAAGAGAGACCACGACCAAAAGTTGACCAATGTCGATCATATGATTTTGATGCGAGATTAATGGTGTGGGATACTTGATTATTTCTATGCACGAAAACGTTCTCAAAAATGACTTTGGACGTACTTTGGCCATCGGGGAACTTGAAACAAAGAAAAATATGGCTCGGGAATAATATTTTAATCATAGTTTCCGAGGCTTCGGGAATTGATCGGGAGAGTACGGTATACTACAATGCATACTATAATTTATCGTATTATTCAGCTATATCATACTAAATAGCGATAATTCATGACAGATGCAATCTTGGGTTCTTGGGCCTGGCCAGCAGGGGAGCAGTCAGTCTGACCTATTTTGCCCTATTCTGCCCTGTCCTTTGCTGCTGCAGCCAGCACCTTATCGCCTGGCCCTTGCTTGTGGCTGCTGCTCCTCTGTGTCTGGTGGTCCAGCCGCCTACTGACCTGGCTGTGCTGCCTGCTGGCAACAGGCGCTGGAGGCCATGCTGACGGCCCTGAAGGGATCTGCGGAAAACATTCTCACTGTGGTGGGCTGCAGGGGCGATGAAGACAGGTGTGAGGGGGTGGAATGGGAGGGAGTACGGAGCAGTGGGTGGGTGGATGGGTGGGTGGGAGGGAGGGAGGGAGGGAGGGGGAGAGGCAGTGGCGTGGGTGGGTGGGAGGGGAGAAGGAGGCAAGAGGGGTGGGATGGGGCAAGAGTAGCCCTAGGTGTGAGTAGGGGAGCAATCTGCTTGGGCGGGGCTTGGCGGGGTGGCAGGCGAAGCTTGGGTAGCAGGCCCTGGAGCCATTTGATAGCAGCATGCCCATTTGGAAGCGTTGGGATGTGAATGGGTGAGCAGGTTGCAAGTAGGTGAGCAGTGCCTGTCTGACCTGACCATGCCTTTTTCAATAACTGCCCCGACTTGGCTGGTTGTGTGGGTGGTGCCTGCCTGACCCAACCTGGTTGTGTGGGTGATGCCTGCCTGACCCAACCTGACCCACCCTGCCCTGCCCCTGCAGCTCCCAGCGCCCCTACATGGCCGACACCGCGCACCACCTCAGCGACCTCGTCATCTTCACCAATGACTCGCCACGCACCGAGCCGCCTGAGGCCATTGTCCAGGTAGGCGCCCCTCCAGACCCCCTACACCCCTAGCCTCCCTACCTGCAGCCCCCCCTTGCCCTGTGCCCGGGTCTAGGCCTTGGCAGCGACCCCATGCCGTTTGTGCCTCAGACGTTTGGACCATCCACCCCTCCCCCAGGCCACACTCCTTGCCTCTGACTACACATCCATTACCACCCAGCCTCAAGCTCAGGTCCAGGCCACCACAGCGGGCACCAGGCCTCCCTTCCCCTCTGTCTCTGGACCCTTGCACTTCCCCTGGCCCCCAGCCCCCATACCTACCGACAACCCAGCAACTAAACCTTCGTGCCCAGTGCCCCTGTTGCTCCTGGGTAGTGTGCAGCTCCTGGCCAGCTCAGCGCCAGTTTTGCCGTCATCCTTCCACTGCAGCTCACACCTGCTGCTTGCTCCTCCTCTTCCTCTTGCTGTTGCTCCTGCTGCTGCTGTCATTCTTGAGACTGCATCCTAACCTCCTCCTCCTCCTGCTCTTCCTAACCCCGCCGCGCTGCTGCCCACTCCTGCTCTATTGTGCGACACAGGATGTTGTTGCGGGGCTGCCAGAGGCTGTGGTCAATCGCTACAGTGGCTATGTCTACTTTCCCTTCCAGGTGTGACACTGACTCGGCAAGGTCTGACCAGGACTGTGTGCCTGCCCCCTCTACCCCTCTCTCCCCCCCTACCCTGACCCTAACCCCCAGTTGGCAGCACATGCAGCCTGCCAGCCTCTGTAGCCCTGCTACACTGCATGGTTTTAACCTGCTGCACATGTGAGCATGCATGTCGAGGAGGTGTGAGGCCAGTCGCTGGTGTAATGGTGTGATGGTGTACACTCAAACGCGTCCAAACCTAGTCACTGTGGCTCCCTGGTGATCCCCTCCCCCTATTGCTCCAGGCAGCCAGTGCTCAGTTACAGTGCTGGGTGGCTCCCCTTACCCCTCACCCCCTATCACTTGGTAGAGCCAGCCTGTCTAGGTGCTGAGTGCAGCAGTACATGGGCTGTCCTGCTTTCAGCACCCACTACTCCCCGTTGAACCTCACACTCTACTTCCTCTCAACTGACCATGATCATCGGCATGAGCATCATAACATGGCTAGGACACAGCTCTAGACCGATAGGAGCAAGCTGGCGTCTTGAAGCGCTTGCGGCTCACCCACTCACCCTCTCACTCACTCACTCACCCACTCATCCACTCACTGCCCGCTGCTTTTCCCAACTGGTGCAGGACCAGGGCCATGTGCCGCTTTGGTTCGAGCCTTACTTGCAAAAAGCGCAGCGCACTACCAAACGGTGAGATCTTAGCCTCCTTGCTCTCTCCACCCCTCTCCACTTACCCCTCCAACACTACCCCTTCCCACTACCCACCCTTCCCCACGCTCACCCCTGACCACTGCACCCCCCACCCACTTCTCCTCAGCCCTGCCAACTCTGCTGCTGCTTTAGGGCTTTGTGGGAGGAGGAGAAGGGGAGGAAAGCGGAGGGGTGCCCTGGTTTTGACTGGGAGGGGTTGGGGCGGGCAGGCAGAGGGGAAAAGACAAGGGACAAACGGGAGCAGGGACAGGATGAGGGAGTTGTGAGGTCAAGGCGTGGAGGCCTTCTGCTGCTGCCGCCATAGCCCTACGTGGTCACTGATGCTGCGGCCACACATGTCTACACTGTGGTGAAAGCAGCGGCTGTCATCTGGCTCTTTGACGCAGGTATGTGATGGAGGACCGCTTTTCCGCCATACGCGCCGCCATTGGCTCAGCGGGTCCCGGCGACGTGGTCCTGATTGCGGGGCGGGGCCACCAGGACTTCATGGAGTATGGGACAGAGGAGGTGGGTGGGGCACACAGCAAGGTGGGGCAAGGCGGGGGTTGGAGTACTGAAGGGGGAAGGGGGCCACAGCGGGCAGTACAAAGAAGGCGGAGTAATTAGAGAAAGGCTTTGGGGTTGACAGATGCCAGTCCGTGACCTTGCCACAACGGGCAGGACCCGGCACAGGGGGACAGCTTGCCACAAAGATGCGGCGTCGTGTTGGAGGAAAGAAAGGAAGGAAGAGGAGAAGAGTGCCCTCGGGGCATTCCCTTGCTGCCCTCCCACCAAACCGTCTTGGAGGCAATGTCTTCCCAAGCTCCACCTCCATACCTGCTTACCTTGACCTCCACCGCACTTCCTTGCTTGCATACCCTGCTGCACTGTTTTCAAACCACCCAACCTCCTGCTGCTCCTGCCGCTGCAGGACACGGTGGTCCGAGCCTGGTTTGACGACCGCGCTGAGGCCCGCTCTGCACTCAGCAAGCTGGCCTACCTGAACCAGCTGACCAAGTTGAAACGCACGCATCTGCCCTGGGGCAATGCGCTGGACGAAATGGACACCTTGTTTGACCCACCCATTGACCCTGACGAGGAGGAGCAGGAGGAGGAGAAGCGAACGCGCAAGAAGCCGGCAGCAGCAGCAGCATCCAATTGAGTGGCGACAACGGAACCCCACAGTATGTGCAGCAGCATCCGGCTGTGCACCAACAGCAGCCAGCTGGGAACAGCAGCCTTCCGCTGACAACTGTGCTGCCACGTCCTCAACTATAGTACCAAGCAGCATCACCCTGTTGGGGGCTGTGTCCCCTATTTCATCACTGCAGCGGGGTGGAGCTAGGCAGTTGGCCTCCAGTAACATGGACTGAGCACATCGGCCCCGCTGGCTGGGCTGCCAAGGCTGAGGGGAGTGGCGGTGCTGACTCCTGGCTGCCTAGGTTGGGTGGGCCGCCATGATGCCGGCTGCTTGCTGCATAGTGTTGTATCGTTACAGGGACTTGCCCAAGGAGCCCAGTGGCAGTGGGTGACTCCAGTGGATGACACCAGCAGCGTTGTGTGTGTGTGTGTGGGCGTGTGTGTGTCCTTCACTGTTTGATCTGAGCACCCTGCACTGTCAGATCAGAGCAGCAAGCCATAAGAGCAGCAGGGCAATGGGGTGTTGGCAAGGCTCCTCCAGATGCATCGGGAAGAGATCCCTTGTATCCCTCGGTAAGAGGTTGGTGTACAGCGCTTGAGCCGGCAGCTGCTGGGTTGCTTTGCCGCCCTTCCCCATTATCCCCTTCCCTCCCACAGCATCTGAGTATCTGATGCAGGGGCTGGTCAGGGCCCACAGCATCTGTGCCCCTGAGCCACACCCTGGCGGCCAGTGGGTGTCAGCAGGGGCTGTGGGTAGACACTCAGGCCTCAGGGCTGGGCCGCTGCCCTGGCGTGATGGAGATTGTTGACGGAGATTATTGACGACTACAGGGCACAAAGACACGTTTTGGGCTTGCATGGTATTGTGTTTGGGATGTCCATGGTTTGGGATCCCCGCTACTCCGCGGTCCTCCTTGTCTGCCCGTGGTTTGAGGCTCCTGTAAGTCGCAGAGTGAAGAAAGATACGATGGCTATGATGGATGCCCAGGATCACTAAACGTTGGCCCTTGAGCTGAAAGCAATGTGCAAACCATCTCCCATGCAGGAGCGCGGTGGTGCAGTCAGGCCTGCAGCCGGAAGTTCCTGCCTTATAGCACCATTAGAAGCAAGCTGTGCTAGGCCTTGGGCAGGGGCAGCATGCGGCCTGAGGCATACAGCCAGGCATAGGCCAGGAGGGACGCCGCAGTGGTGCTGGCAGTGGCCACCTCCAGGGCCTGCAGCGCATGAGGGTCTGGCACCCCAAACGCAGCACCGCCCATGCAGCCAGCCACTAGCGCCAGCTGAAGCACTGTGTTCAGCTTGCTGCTCAGCAGCGGTCGTATGAAGGGCAGCTGAGGCGTGGTTGCCCCTACACCTGCTGCTCCAGGAGGTACGCCTGCCTCCTGTCTCCCGCTGCCTTTAACACCAATGTTGCTGCCACCACTGCTTTTGTTGCTGCTGTTGGTGTCTGGCTGTCAACAGGGTCTTGTGCAGTGGGTTTCGCACCTGACAAGTAAGGGAGATGCGTTCAGCAATGAGGCCTGCCAATTTGCACCCCAGAAGAACAAACATTTACGCAAAGCAGAACAACCCGCCGACTATTACGCCAACAACTACCCGCCGACTAATATATCAGAGTCAGCTTTCGTCCTAATTCTCGCTGCTAAGCATCACACAGCCGCTTCGTTTGCCACTTCCAATGCCGTTGAACCTTGGCCGGCTCCTTCTACCGCTGTTGCGCCACCGTATGCCAGGAAAGTTCCACAATCTCTTCTTCTTCCGTGCAGATCACTATGCGCCAGCAGTGCGCTGTGATCAGCTTACTTGCCACTGTGCTGTTGGAGGCCATGGCTGAGATCCTGTTCAACTGCAACATCTTTCATTGAACACAGCCAGCAGCAGACTCGTTTAAATGGCGCTGTCCGTAGCTGGCAGACGGCAGTCTCTCGGCAATGCGCCTTGCCATGGCACCATTAGATGACATTGAGTACAGGCACAGCTGCTACACCATGCCGTCCATGCTATAGCCAAGACCGCCTTGACGCCGCTGTTACACTGGCGGTGGGACAGGTCTGGGTGGCGGCGCTGGGTTACGCAGTGCGGTTTGGCTACTGGTTAGGATTGATCTGTAGCATCATGTTGCCGGTGTTTGGGAGATACACCACCCCCCTGCTGCGGGACAGGGTGTCTGCAATGTCTCGAGCCGCCTGCAGCCAAAGCAGCCACAGCAGCAGGCACAACGTTTGACTAGCAACCCGGAGGCAAGCACCAGAGCCGACACAACTGCAGCAGAGAGAGGGGGCCAATGCCGTGAGAATGTGTTGTCTATTGCCCTTGCGGCACTGGGTGCTGATGGCTGGAGGTAGTACTCGGTGATGAAGGCCACCAGCCAGACATGGTGTGCTGGTTGCCCAGTAGCACCATGCCCACCTGCCTAGACCCTGACCCTCTCCTGCCTGCCCACCCGCCTGCCCGCCTCCCACCTCAATGCGGCGCAGCTCAATGATCCCGGAGCCAAAGGCCTTGGTGGCGTCGCTGATGAGCTTAGCTGCCTCGCTCTCACCCTCTGCCCGGATGATGGAAGCATTTCGCTCCTGCACCCAACCCACACAGGGGCGCCAAGCTTATTCCACAACACCAAAAACCCTTGCTATTAATGGCAGCAGGCTCTGCAATGCGATTGAGGGCAAAGCAAGAAACACATGGGCTGCCTGCCGTTGCCCCCAAGGGCAGGGCCAGGCTGTGAGGAGGCTGGCGGGAGAGGTGCAGGCAGGGCCTATGTGGGATGGAATATAGCAAGCCAGCCACGCCGCCTGAGGTCTGGAACTGCTGCTCATGTGCTTCACTCCCTCTGGCCCCATGTGTGGCTGCATGGAGGTTGCAGCCGTCGTGGACGGGATGCGCACACTCCCAACAGCCACTTGCTAATATGGCCCCGGACATAAGACCAGGACATGGCATTCAATCTCAAACAGATCAGGTCGAGTCCAGCTATCACTAGGGAACCCGCAAGCACATGCAACCTTGGGCACGAGCAGTGCGACCAGCAAGACTGACAGCACCACCCCTGGCTGACAGCACTAAGCAGCGAGCAACATGCAGCATGCCCCAGCCAGCCAAGAACCATGTGTAGGCAGCAGGCTTCAGCTCTGCCTACCTGCTCTGCCTTCATCACCACAAACTTGGCACGCTCCGCGTCCTGCTCTGCCACCTGCTTCATCTCCACTGCTTTGGTAAACTGCGAGTGTGTCACACTGACATGGTTGCATGCGTGCACACACGCATAGACTATGAAGCATGCATGCAGCAGTGGCCTGCAGTGGACAGATCTAACAGGTCAAGCTCCATCACATGATGTTGATACGCTTGCTTGCCTGTGCAGCCATGCCCTGCCTGCACACCCTGGCCGTGCGCCCGCCCCACAGGCAGCTGACTGGGTTTGCATTCGCTGTGAGCCGCTGCCCCTGTTAGGCCCCCTGGCCCCTGGCCTGCCTGCAGCAGACCCTGCAGCTTGACGCCATGGCACAGCTTCCCACGTGCTGCCACGATGCGCAACATGTGTTACGGGTGAAAGACCAGGTGGTGCAGCCTAGGCACTGCAACAGGCAGCTGGTGCCCACAGAGCTGACCCTCCACGACTGCATGCATGGCTTGGTGCAGGATGTGTAACACCAGGATCCACTGCCCCACTTTCCCGCTGCTTGCCAGGGTGTGGCTGAGAGCCAGAGGCCCTGTTGCACCACTGCTGAGCCCCTGACATGCCTGCGCAGCCTGAGGGCCCTGACTGATGGCCCAGCCCCTGGAAGCTACCTTGCCAAAGCAGGCGAGTAGCCTCACAGCCCCCATAATGGCCCCATGGCCCTATGGCGATGTCTACACTGTCAGGGCTGACCTGACCTCACACGCACCTCTACACCAAAGGACAAGTGGGTGATGGCAATGTCCTCCAGCACGATGCCAAAGTCACTGGCTCTCTGCATCAGGTTATCCCGCACCTGCAACACCGCCATGCCTGCTGGCTGCAATTATAGCAGGCTGCAGCCACCCCTGCACTGTTATGTGCTGCTGTTGTTGGAGCGGACCAGGCTTGTTTCTGATAGCTGGGGCTGAAGAAGCTGCTAGGAGGCTATACAGGGAAGCGCCCTAGCACCACCCACCGCTCTTGACACCTTCTCACGCTGTGTTAGGAGCTGCTCGGCATTGTACTGAGCTACAACTGACTTGACCACCTCATTGCCAATGGATGGCAACACCCTGTCCTCCCAGTCCACACCCAGGTTCTGCAATGCCAGCAATGGCAGAGTGTCAGGGCTGACAATGAGAAGCTGTTTGCAGGGCGGCATGAAGCTGACTACGCACCTTGAAGATGGCTGGCAACTGCATCTCGTCAGGTTTAGAGAGCATTCGCAGTGACATGTTGACCATCTGCAGATCTGCAGCACCGTCAGCACAAAGCTGCTGATCATTGCTGCGGTTGGTCTGCGCGAGCCTACGGATCACCGACCCTTGGTGCCTGTAACTGAGCTGATGGTCTTGGCGCGGGTCCGGATGTCCATGATAGTAGGGGTCTGCACCCAGGGGATGCGGAAGTGCGTCCCCTCGCCTGACGTTTCGTTTAGCACGCCACGGAAGCGGTCAAACATGACCGCCCTCTCGCCGCCATCAACTGCGAGAACCAGCGCCACTTGTAGCGTGCTTGCATGAGCGGGCACCAGGGCTGCGCGGATGCCCTGTTCCATCACCCGCACCGGTGTACAGAGACGTCTGCAGCACGCTTGCTCCGACACCCAGGCCCACCGCCCATTTCATGACGCGGTTCAAGGCAGCGACCACGACAGCAGCTCCTTCCTGCTGTGCCATGGTTGGTTCGCTGCTGCGTGCGGCAGGCTAGGACACGCGCTCTCCAACCCGCAAGTCAGGAGTGCATGCGCGCATGGAACCCTGCACCATGTGGCATCAATCTGATTGTGAGGCCGGTAAGCTGTAGGTAAGATGGGCAGAGAGACACGGGACGGATATTCAAGGCTGGACTAACTGCAGATAGCAGCCATCTTCTTCGACCTGTGGCATTTCCCGTGGTATCGAAGGCTAAAGCATTTTACTTGTGCTATTCTTTCGGCCAAACAAAACATACACAGACGCAACTTTACATAGCATTTACAGTCTGGCATGGCATACAAGCGGCCGTGTGGTTAATTGTAGAGTTTACTTCAATAAGCGCCTTCAACCTAAGCTAATGCCTGATGCCTGAACCTTGCAGTCAGGCGTTCCCAACTACCTGAAAACCACCCCCCTGTGATACGTAGCCTGTATCTCCGCAGCCACGCAGTCAAAAATATATGTAAACAGTGCTTTGAACAGAGGAGACTCATAGCTATGATATGGCAGACGCAGCAAAAACTATTTCGCTCTCAGCGGTGCTCAGTGCCTGCCCAAAGATCGACATTTGAATTCATGTGATTTCGCCACATGCGAGGCGCGCCGCACTAGCGCGCTTCGCCACACTGTTGTGTGTGGCACCTGCAACGCGCAGCAGCAGTCGGAACATGTTTTGCTTATGGCATGTGGACGCGACGACGGCAGTCGTGACGACTGGATACCACTAGTCCTTTTGGAGCTGCTGCTGGCGCTAGTGCATTACCGGCTGCTCTACTACGCTGAAACAAGGTGCTAGGTGCAGTACGTGGTGTTGTTTGCTCACCTTTCTTTGCTGCCCTCGATTTGTTAGTTGCAGGTGCCTCACGCTCAGCTGTGACACGCCTGATAAAATGTTTGCATGGGTCAGTTTGGGTCACACAGGCCACCTCAGGACATCGCGTTTGCACCAGTCCGCTCTATAGCTCAAGCCGTGTCTGTGTCGCTGGCCTCTAGTACGGCCGCGATGGTGGTGGGCGAACATGTTCCCCCGCGGATGAGCCTATAGTAGTGGTCTCTATCACTAGGCATCGCACAAATTGTTCCAGGGACGCGTTGCAATATCACGTGACTGTCCAGTCGAGCCGGAGGTGCATCTATAGTCCTAGTTTGCCCAGGTACGTGGCGTAATACCAATAAACGCGGCATGCCCCATGCCTTGACTGACCAGATTTCGGTGTTTTTCTGACTGGCGCCAGGCACTAGCAAGGGCTCCATCCGCGACCGTTGGCACACACATGTGTCCGTGGCAAGCACATCTACACAATAGGTAACGTTACTGCAACATGCATGTGAGGTGTGAGTGGCAGCCTCACACCAAGCCCATGGCACGCCCAGCCATGCCACAGCCATGCCAACTAATAACATGGTATGCCACTTAGCTACTGGCATGTTTGCACCCATATGAAACTACAGCCCAAGTTTCATGTGGCGCTGACGATGCGTTCAACACTAACATGGGTATGCAACCCCCCAACCTCATGTCCTCTCACTACCACCATGTGCCATCCTATTTGGCTGCAGGAAGGCATGCCAAGGTTCAAGCACCCCAACCAGGGCAAATGCGTGCTCTGTTGCAAGTGCACTTGCCCCAACGTCACCAGGGTGTTCTATGCATGGGTATCTGTGGGTGTGCACCAGGGGGAGGATGGGATGGAGGTGGCATGGCAATTGCGTCATGAAGCCTTGCGCCTTAAGGGTAGCCTCACTCGTGCCCCCGAGTACAAGCTGTATGTCATTGGGCCAACCAGTGTTGTGGACAGCCAGTTGAAAGCGGCTTGTGAAGCCAAAGACCTCGCCCTCATTGCTCACTATGGTTGTGTACAGCTTTGTCAGAAACGGCACCAAGCTGCAAATGAAGCACCACCGTTCTCCAACCCTCCCAGCATTTCCCACCCACCCACCCTCCCACCCACCCTCCCAGCAGCTTGTAGCAGCAAGGGGCAGGGAGGGGCAGGGCTGCAGGGGCAGGGGGCTGGGCTGGCGCATGTGGCTGCAGGTCCTGCCCGGCGTCCTCCCACCATCCTGGCAGCTGGCAGCAGCAAGGGGCAGGGAGGGGCAGGGTTGCAGGGGCAGGGGGCAAGCTTGGCGCATGTGGCTGCAACTGCCGCACAACGCCCGGTGTCTGGCAGCAGCGAGGGGCCCGCCACACAATCACTGCTGGAGGTTAGTGGCCATGCATCATATGTTTGTTTGCACCACATGTTCCTGTAGACCTCCTTGTTGCAGATCCTTCATGCTATTTTTGTGTGTTTCTTGCAGGTTTCACGGGCACAACCGCTGCATCATCAGGAGGATGAACATTCCATGGAGTTGGAAGTAGCCGCTATGCAGGGGGCGATGGAGTTGGAAGTAGCCGCTATGCAGGGGGCGGCACCAAAGCTGAGCGACAGGTTGGTCCTTACAGAGCTCCACAATACTATACAATGAAATGCTTGTACAACAGCAGGTAGAGAACGGCTACAACAAACAACATCTTCAGCCCTCAACCCTGCCTCGATTTTGCTCGTCATGCAGGACCCTTCTTCCTCTGCCACACAACTCTACCAAGGAACCAATGTCCCCTTCAAACCGCTTGCCTCCAGATGCTCAGGTCTTCCTGGCATCCCATGGCCAAAAGCACTTGTGGGCAGCTCATGCCCTCCCTTACCTACCGGCTGTCTGCTTGCCAGCCACCTTTCACCACCTCCCAGCACTGAACCAACTCCTCCAAGCATCAGCCCCACCCCACCTCCAACCCCTCCTCCTACACCCACCACCCCTCCCGCTGACACCCCCTCCCCCAGAGCTGCGCCCCCCTCCTCTGCAGCCTCACTTTGCCCCACTGCTGGTGCATCCGCCGCTGCCGCTGCCACCTCCTCCACCCTCTGCGCCTCTACCAGCCCGGGTGAAGGCAAACGTGGATGAGGCTACGGTGCCTTAGCATGGGATGGGAAGGCTAAGAGGGGCAAAGAGCTGCTGGTGCTGAAATGCCAGCATGCAATGCCCATGCATAGCCCACCCGCTGCCCCAGCCGCTGCCCCACCCGTATGCCAGGATAGCCATCTATTGCTGCCAGCACCATGCCGAGATTGTGCATGTGTTGGACGTGCGCATCGCAGCGACTTCAGCCAGTGCCAAGGGCACACCCTCTCACACTAACCTTCTAGAGCTGCAACGGCTCTTGACCCTCTCACCTGACGTCATGGTGCAGTGCGCCGCACTGGCTGGCTTAAACCGTTGCTTCTTTCAACCCTACCTGCTGTGGGGGCAGGCAGGCAGCAGCAGACATTTTTGCCAGTGGCATACACGCCATGACCAGGAGCTCGCACTCCTTCACCGCGTGTGCGCCCCGCCTCAGGAGGGACAGGAGTCGGCGCACCCAGCATGTGAGGTGTTCGCCGTTGCCCAACAACTTCACCTGACAACTGCATCAGCTTGGGAGGTGGTGCAACCCATCTTCCTTGAGGCCCGCCGGTACTACTGCCATCGTATCAGCTTCTTGGACCTGATGCCGTACCGCTTTGCCCAGCTGGGGGACACTTACAGCACAGCCCGGCAACGAGCGGCATGGGCAGTGTTAGGGCATTTCAGTTGTGGTGGCATGGACATGTTCGAGAGGCCACCATCTAAGGAGCTTGTCGGTGACTTGCTGGTAGGGGACAAGGGCATGGGACAAAGTGGGTAAGGGGCAGATTCTAGTGGCTACACATGCGCACATGCGCACATGCTTGCTCACGTACATGCCCACAACCTGCCCACAAGCATGCAAAGCATGCAAAGCTACACAACAACACCTTTAGCACATCACACCCCTTGGCGTCTGCCTTTTGCAGCGCACGTACCTCCTTGGCGTATTGTCTTCCCGCTTGGAGCAGCTCCTTGCTCTCCTGTACAAACCAGCCCACATCACCAACGCAGCGTGTGAGACAGCATTGAAGCCATTGAGAAGCAGCGGCGTGGAGAAAATGAGTCCAGAACAGGTGGCAGCTCACGTCAAGGCGCACATTGAGAATTTGGACACCTGGGTGCCTCACATCACACGGGAGAGCCTGGCAGAGAGCAGGATGGAGGACAAGGTGGCCAAGCGTCAACGCAAGGAGGACAAGCAGGCTGCAGCTGTAGCCTTCTTTGGCAAAGCATCACCCTCGCTCGCCACTGCCCACCCCTCTCCCGTAGCTGCCGCAACCCCCTCACCCACAGCCGGTGCTGCCACCTCCACATCTGTCTGCAAAAGAGGCGTGGGGTCCATCACTATCAGCCTGGCATCTGTAGAGGCACGGTCAGCCTGTGGACAAACAGCCACCATGCAGCAAGAGGAGGCAAAGCAGTATGCAGCGGACAAGGCTACAGATAAGGGCAGGCACCTGCAGGCAGTAGCTTTGTACCGCTGCAAGCTAGCTAGCAACAAGCTGCCACCAACCACCTCAAAGTTGCTGAAAAACCAACTGCAAGAGTTGTGGGCTGTGGTGGGCAATGGCCAGCCCACCGTGAAGCCAGTGCGGAACATGCACATGGCTGACTGGTTGGATGCTCTGGCGGTGCACATGTCACCTGTCACCAGCTAGACCCATGCTTGCCATCACACACCTTAACAGAGACACCTTGGCATGCCTTCCTGCAGCCAAATAGGATGGCACATGGTGGTAGTGAGAGGACATGAGGTTGGGGGGTTGCATACCCATGTTAGTGTTGAACGCATCGTCAGCGCCACATGAAACTTGGGCTGTAGTTTCATATGGGTGCAAACATGCCAGTAGCTAAGTGGTATACCATATTATTAGTTGGCATGGCTGTGGCATGGTTGGGCGTGCCATGGGCTTGTTGTGAGGCTGTCACTCACACCTCACTTGCATGTCGCAGCAACCTTACCTATTGTATAGATGTGCTTGCTACGGACACATGTGTGTGCCAACGGTCGCGGATGGAGTCCTGGCTAGTGCCTGGCGCCAGTCACAGGAACACCGAATTCCGGTCAATCGAGGCATGGGGCATGCCGCTTTTGATGGTGCTGCGCCACTTACGTGATGTAACTAGGACTATAGATGCACCTCCCGCCACCGTCGCGCTCGACTGGGCAGTCACGTGATGTTGCACGGTGCTGCGATAGGCTTTCTGACCCGTACGACCTTACAACTACAAGCCTCCAGTAGCAAGCTTGCGTCTCAAGCACATTCAATGTGGAGGGCGCAACAGGCTTCAGGTCAGGCACAACCATCAGCGGGATACAGCGCAAAAGGACGATTGCAACGCATCAGGCGCAACTGCTATCCGTAGCCTATGGCCTCCGTTCGTCAAAATTTGAAATTTCCTCAGGGCGTGTCACAGCTGACTCACGCTTACGTGACGTGCTTGCCGCTGCCAGCTGTTGATGCTGCTGAGGGGGTGCACCAGCAGGCACAGCCAGCTCAGGGGTGGTGCCTGCAGGTGTCAGCTGCTGCTGAGGGGGCGCAGCTGCGGCAAGCTTCCCACGGATGTGGGTGCACACGTGGCTCTGTAGCTTGGGTACCCTCCAGCTCGTGTGTACCTCCAACTTGTGAAACTGGAGGTATGACTGAAGCTGCTTTCCTGTCATCTTCATTGCCTCCTCGACAGTTGTGTGGCCAAAATCACGCCCCCCAAAGGCAAGGGCATGGGCCGCTGCAAGCCGCTCTTGGCACGCATGGTCACCCACATTAAGCACAACCCTCCCGACCTTGTGCGCTGCATCTGTGACCTGGCGCTCTGCCTTTGCTGACCGCTGTGCTGCAGCTGCGGCATCCTCCTTACGCCGCACTTCAGCACGGAAATGACCCATACGCTGCTGCAAGTCATGAACATCCACAGACTTCATGGCCTCCTTGCATGTGCGCAGGGACATCAACTGCCCCAGCTGCTGCCCCAGCCCCAGCCCCAGCTGCTGCCCCAGCTGCTGCCCCAGCCCCAGCCCCAGCTGCTGCCCCAGCCCCAGCCCCAGCCCTAGCCCCAGCCCCACCACCGGGCCTCTGCTCCCAGACTTCTGGCAGGTGCTGCGGGGTGACTGCCGCTGTCACTCGCAATACGAGCACCTTGCCATGGCGATCGCATGTGCACCTATCAAATTGCAGGTGTATTGCCTTGGCGAGCAATAGTTGGTCTGAAAGCAGGCAGCAGAGCAAAGACATGCGGTTATTCCCAGCCTCAGCCCCCCCTCAGCCCTCCCCTCAGCCCCCCCCTCCCACCCCCTACCACTCCCTTCCACCCCCTTCCACTCTCTCCCAGCCCCTCCACACCCACGCCACCCTGCCTTCCCCTTTGCATCTTACCAAGGGTCTTGCGCCGCATGTAGGTGGACACGATGTGGAATTCACGCCCAACTGTGGATGTCTTGCCTGGCCGGTGTGGGTTGGGGAGGACGCACTGCTCAGAGACGAAGAATTGCCGGCACTTAGAGAGGGCACGGCGGCTGACACCGGTCTCTAGGTGCAACCTGACGGTGCTCAAGCAGTGGTGAGCATTATAGGGTGCAGTCCTGGCTGCTGGCCTCCCCACAGGCGCCTCTTGAGTTGAAATGAAGATGTCTGTTGGTGAGGGTGCGAGGCCGGCTGGGTGAAGGAGAGGTTGGGGAGAGGTAGGAGGCGAGGAGAAGGAAGTTAGGGGGGAGGAGGCTGATGGCAGGCTGGGAGGAGGGGCTACTGGGAGCTGGGCGGGGTAGACGAGGTTGGGAGATGGTGGGTTAAGGTGTGTTGGTGGTGGCCATGTGGCGGAGTGGTCAGCCAAGCTCAGTCGGCTCCTCATGCACCTGTAGCCATCAGCATGTGTACCTTGTAAGCGGTCCATCTTGTCACATACAAACCCAATGATTGAGTTGCATGGTGCCATGGACGCGTTGATGAGTATGCTACAAAAGATTCGTGTGAGGCCAGGCTGTTGTTCAATGGTTGAAAACATATAGCGGGTCATAGCTGGAGGGGGTGTCTAGTCCCTACTGTGCCGCCCACCATTACAGCGATACAGCGATGCCGCACACGAATTCGGGTTTCTTCACATCCTCGCCAAGCGGCCTGCACCATCAGGAAGCTCGCGCAGCCATGTTTGCCGGACTTCGGTGGTGTGCGCCACCGACATGTCGTGCATCGCTAACGGATAGCCAAGAGCGTGGCTTACCAGTGTAGCTAACCACGGTCTGCGATTGGGACACATCCGGGGTCACATGTAGCTGCCCGCATCAAATGACTCCGATGGCAATTCCAGTCTTACATTAAACGCGCGTTATCACATTGCGGCAGACGCAGCAAACGTTACATCGAATGATTGAGTAGATGGGCTGCAGTTTCATGAAGATTACCAACCCCATGTTGGGAACGCCTTCGACCTGTGGCATTTCCCGCGGTATCGAAGGCTGAAGCATTTTACTTGTGCTATTCTTTCGGCCAAACAAAACATACACAGACGCAACTTTACATAGCATTTACAGTCTGGCATGGCATACAAGCGGCCGTGTGGTTAATTGTAGAGTTTACTTCAGTAAGCGCCTTCAGTAATTGTAGAGTTTACTTCAACCCAAGCTAATGCCTGATGCCTGAACCTTGCAGAAGCAACCATAGCCAGAGTCAGGGTGCTCCCTGCCCACAGCAGGCAGGGTGCCCCAGGCTACAGCACAGCTCTAGCATGCACCGCTTGCTGTCTACAAAGCACTGCAGAGTGAGAGCGGCATTGCAGTACCTGCTTCATCACCCGCCCAGCTGTATGGCTTGCCAGCCTTGCCCACGCCCTCTGTTAACCTGGGTGGGTTGCCACACGCTGCTCATCTGCGGTGCACCTAGGGCGCTTGGCAAATGGTGAAGCAATGGACGTGGGCAAATAGGGAGCTTCCTTAAGGGCATTCCTGGCTGCCGAGAGGCAGAGCATGCTTGGCGGCCTGGGCGCCACATCAGGCCTGGCACTGGCCGCTGGCTCCATGCTGGGCGGAGTAGCCAGTAGCCCACCGAGCAGCTGAGGGCTTCCAGCCTGCAGGCCTGCGTTCCCATCCGGCCCCCATGCACCCATACCAGCTGCGTCCACAGGGGACCAGCAGCTGCTTGCCCATGACCCAGCCAAGCAGACAGTGCCCGTACAGTAACAAACGTTACTTTGCATGCAGGCATCCCACAGCACCATTAGAAGCAAGCTGTGCTAGGCCTTGGGCAGGGGCAGCATGCGGCCTGAGGCATACAGCCAGGCATAGGCCAGGAGGGATGCCGCAGTGGTGCTGGCAGTGGCCACCTCCAGGGCCTGCAGCGCATGAGGGTCTGGCACCCCAAACGCAGCGCCGCCCATGCAGCCAGCCACTAGCGCCAGCTGAAGCACTGTGTTCAGCTTGCTGACCAGCAGCGGTCGCATGAAGGGTAGCTGAGGCGTGGTGGCTCCTGCACCGGCTGATCCAGGAGGTAAGCCTGCCTCCTGCCCCGAACTGGTGGTGGTGCTGCTGCCATGGCTCCTGCTGCCACCATTGCTTCTGGCGCTGCTGCTGGCTACCTGGTCCTCCTGGTCGGTGGATTGAGTGGCTGGCAGTGTGGTGAAGAAGTGGGCTGCAGACAAGCCTCGCACCCGCCAGCCTAGCATACGCCAGCGGTGCAGCGCCATGCCGGTCACCAGGCCCACATCCCGGCCCAGCACCAGCACTGCCAGCCAGGCAGGCACGAGGCCCTTGCTGGCCAGGGCGCCCACCACACAGCCAATGAGCACCTGCACAATGCTGGGGCCAGAGTTAGTGTGCTGCAGCCATGGAGGTCATGCAAGCGACATGCAGCATGCAGGCAATCAGCCCTACAGGCTAGCACTGACCTTGGGGTAGGGCAGTTGCTTCAGAGTGAGCAGAGAGTGACAATTTTGGCAGTGCCCAGCAACAGGCCATGAGGCATCCAGTTAGCAATCCACAAAGCCCAGGGAGGGTCGCTCCTTTGCACAGGCAGCTGTGGTTTTGACGCTCAGCTGGAGACCTCAGCACAGTATCACTTGTTGAGTGAAGCCAAGGGAGTGGTCAAGGGGTAAGCAGGGAGTCAAGGGGTATCTCGCCCACCTTATCAGCCAGGGGGTCCAGGTAGCTGCCCAGCACACTGGACTGGCCTAAGCGGCGTGCAAGCGCCCCGTCTGCCCAGTCACTGGCCTGCACACAAAAGCACACACACCACACCCAATCACCCACATGACCATGCCCGCCAGCTCCGGCAAAGGCAAGGCCAGAGGGCGGCAAACTGAATGGGCAGGATAAGGCGCATGCAAGCCAAAGCCATGCACTTTGCCCATGCACATGTGACAGTCAGCAGCATCAGCAGCAGCTGGGACGGGGGTGGCCGCCACAGCATGAGCAGGAGCAGCAGGGGAGGCTGGGACAATGGGTTGCGCCGTCTCACCCCAGACACTGTCGTGGCGATGATGGCTGCCGGCCAGGCCTCTGCCAGGATCAGGGCAGCAATGAAGGGTCCTGAGGCTGCACGGCCCAGGCTAATCAGGTTAGGCAGGCTGGTGAGACTCTCTGCATCCGCGGCTGAACCAGGTGGGCGCAGAGGCTGTGGGGGAGGGGTAAGTGGGCCAGGTACTGGTCGTGACTGGTGCAGGGCCCTGATCCCAGCAGCTGCCTGGCTGTAGGGCCAGTGAAGGGAGGTCCGGATTGCAGGGCCAGTGGAGGAAGGTGTGGGTAATGTCTCGAGCTGGCCCTGAACCTTAACATGCCAGGTGTCAAAGGACCGGGTGTGCAATGCGTGCCATTGGTGCCAAAGCAGGCCGCTGCTGCATGAGCTCAGTCCAGTTGGGGCTGAGCTCACAGCAGCACAGTTGGACAGCAAGGCTGGCAGGTCGCCGTTGACTGACGACAAGGGCTGTGCGCTGCGACCTGCGCCGTAGGCCTCGTAACCTGACTGTATCAGCCGCCTCCATTGTGTGCGGTGTCGTGACATGGCGTAGGCAGACGCCTGCTTGGGCCCAGATCGCTTGAGCTAGTCCCGCTTGGAGGCCTGTGTTTTCCTCGGCAGCACAGCTTGCACAATGCGCGTGGCGATGATAACGACGGGCAGAAAGACGATGACGATCACGAAAGCGACCAACAAGTCTCGAGGAGGCATAGGGATCAGGAAGTTTGTGCCAGGGAGCTTGTGCCATTCCCCTGATTGAGACATCCTGGACCAACAACAGTCTAAACGGTGGGTGCCGAACCAGCTACATAGTGGCATGTGTGACCCAGGACCCACTCGACCCGGGTCCCAGGGCGCCGCGTCGTACTTGGGGTACGCTGAAGCTGTTTGTTACGTCCAACAAGGGGGTAAGCACCGTCGTTGCACTGATGAAACATCGAAAAGTCTAGCACTGAGCGTTCGTCCGCAGGTGTCCGGACTAGGCTAAGGCCTTGATGGGACCAAGATGGGAGCGTGACGGAGCCAGCGACGAGGCTGGGCCATCTGGGTCTGAAGCAAGGACCGGCGCCAGCCTAGCAGCGCCTTCCTAGCAGCGCCTTGTAAACCGCCCGCCTCAGGTGTGCCTGCCTCGTGCCTTGTGCGGCGACCAGTCAGTCCGAAGACGTCGCACGGGACAGCGGCGCGCACACCTCTGTCGGGTCCGTTGATCGGGTATCCTTAATCGGGTGAGATCTTGTCGTTGCTTGCCTTGAGGGGAACGAGACGCTGCGATGGAACCCACCGAAGCGACGGGTTATCACACAGCGCGTAAGTCACGGAGCTCACAGTCTGCTGGGGACACGCACCTTTCTGTTTCTTTCCCTTCTTAGCCATCACGCGTGCTTGCCGCTGCCCTTCTTAGCCATCACGCGATGCGCATTAAGACGGGCGGTGGCCTTTGCAAGCAACTTGGGTTTCTCGTGAACGGTAGTGTGACGCTACACAGATAAGCACCTATCATATATATATATATTTATATAAAAGAAATATATGTATATATATATATATATATATATACCGTACTCTCCCTTTTGATTCGCGAGGCCTCGAAAACTATAATTAAATACTCTTTCCCGATGCAAAAAAAACATTGTTTACTTTTTCCCGATGCAAAAGTTGCAGCAAAACACAACTTTGACAACGTGGGTGTGCTTATAAATATTCAAGACAGCCATTCCTTGCATGACATGTCAACCCTCCGTGGACACTTTTTGCACAGGTCACCAAGTCAAGCCACCCGATCACCAGGTCACAGCCGCTGTGCAAGGGCCATCTTCGTGTTGGTCAACTTGGCGTAGCAGATTTTCGGCTGCGTCGTTGGCACAGATGCCACGGACCATGAAGCGGTCCATCGCAACACCATTCGCGCAGGTCAAATAAATTGTTTGACCACTTCGCGATTCAGCCAAAAACCACGACGGACGCGACTCATAGATAGATAGATAGATAGATGTTGTCAGCCTAGGCCAGCCCCAAGGGCATCAGCTGTACCTGTGCAGCCGCCAGCCAGGCTTCACCATGACAGTGGCATCGGACTCAGACATGCTGGTGAGCAACATGTGGGAGCAGCAGACCATCTTAGCCATGGCCAGCCCCAAGGGCATCAGCTGGAAAGCCTACCAACACTGCCAGGCCACCGTGCTTGAAGTGTAGAGGAGACCCTCAAACCACGCTGGGCAGCAAGGCTGCTCCAAGGCTGCCCATTCCCTAGCAAAAGGATGGTGCATGCTGATGTGGTTGGATCGTGCCGAGGCTATGGAATTGTACAGCAGTAGCAGAGCAGCTTGGTAAGCACATGACGTTGACACATGTGCCAGGCGACGCCAGGTGCTGCATAAGCTTCTTGAGCCAGACAGCCTCCTTCACGGCTCCTGAATTGACTATGTACTCGGCCTCTGCAGTGGACATTGCAACTGTATGCTGCAGCCTGCTTGACCAGTTAATCTGGGTCTTGTCATTCCGTACCGTATCTTCTTTACATCCACACCGGTCCGTTCCTTGTCCCTAATCGCATTCCGGCATGCATCTTCCGCCTTTGTACGTTACTGTCTTCTAGTATGTGATGGCCGTGCGCTCAAGTGGGGTGGCGCGTGTGCCCAGTGAGGGGGAGCTCGTGGTGTGCAAGGAGGTGCTTGTAGTGCCCGCAAGTCAGTGGGTTGAGCTCGTTGTGTCTTGAGGGTTGTTTGACACCCGGTTTCTCTTGAAACATCTCACACCCATTGTGTGGCAAGCCTGGTACAAGAGCCGGCCTATCTCCCATTACAACGCCGGCTCAGGCCGCATGTCCTGTGTCCAGCTTCGACACCGACTTCACAACGCATGCTACAACCACGTGCGTGCGTGTGTATGCGTGCGTGTGTATGTCTGTCTCGCCCTCTCTTTCTCTCGTGTTTTCGCTCTCTACCTATCGCTCTCTCTTTCTTCACTCTCCTCAACCTCCTCGTCGTCCCACAGTCGCCTTTTGCTTCAAGACTATTGAGGAACACCAGGAGTTCAGTCAAGGGGCTGACGACAGCATGGGCCCCTCATCTCTGGCAGGGCCACCTGGCAAGCTTGCACGCCACCTGTCGCATGCAGACCAGGCATTGCGTGTCCTCAAACGTTGAACCTGAAGAGCATGACGTCCCCCTGCAGCAGCAGCAGCAGCAGGAGCACATTAGGAGCAGCAACATTACGCCACACTAGCCACCTCAACTGTCCTCTAACACATCAACTCATGACAGATCCCAATGCTATTTCTTACGCCCATTTTGCTAGTTAGCGCGGCCAAGCAGCCATATCAAGCTGTTGGTTGTGATGCTGAACCAAACCAGTTTGTCGGTCATAATTTTAACCACCCATCCCTTGCCGCACCTCTTGCACCACGTACTCCTTGCCCTCCAGCCTAAGGGCCCCTGCCTCCTTTGCGCCTGTGTACCTGCAAAGGGCACAGCAGTGCATGCTCTCACATCCAACAAGCAACACCTGCTGGGCAATCATACATACAGCAATCATACATAACAGCACGCATACTGACTAAGGTAGTCATATAATGCTCTGTGGACCGCCATCACCGCCCCAGGAGCTGGGATCATGGTCGCAGTTCATGCCTAGGTGATCATACATGACTTTTCAACTAGGTCTCTCTGCACATTTACCATGCCTTGACCAACTGGAAGCGTGGCCGCCCCTACGCCTAGCACAGCAGCCAGACATGCGGGGGCATGGGCAGTCTAGGCTGCCGGCTGCCAGGCAGCAAGCGGGATGGCTTTCCCTGCTCCTTCACAAAATGACCCGCCGTCACTGAAAAGCCATGCACTGCGGGATGTGCTCAGCCCTGCCCTGCCCTGGCCTGACTCACCCTGCCGCAGCTCCAGCCCAGTCGATGCCTAGCCCCAACCCTGCCACAACGCTGGTGGTGTTCGACAGCCATGCAACAACACATCGACCCAGCGGCATGGCCATGCCTGACAGGGATGGCCAGCAGGCGTGCGTGTCAGGAGTGTCAGGAGTGTGCACACACACCCGTTGTTTTTGAGGTAGTCATGGTATGCAATGGTCTCGGCCCGAATGAAGCCTTTCTCAAAGTCAGAGTGGATGACACCCGCGGCTTGAGGTGCCGTCATGCCCTGCCTAATGGTCCAGGCTCGTGTCTCCTTCTCCCCTGCGAACCGGCGCACAGGAACAGGGCAAGCAGGTCAGTATAACGTACGTTATGTGAAGGGCTGTGCTGTAGTGAGGGCTGGGCAAGTAAGCCGTGTTGGGGTTGGGGTTAGGGTTAGTCTATCGTTAACCCTTGTAAGTCAAAGACAGAGAAAAGGGCAGCCGCAGAAGAGGGCGGTACGGTGAGGCTCGAAAGAAGATGATTACAAAGCGATACACAGGCATTGAGGTTAACGATGAGTACAACAAGGTAGGGAAAGGGAAGGAGGTAGACGACGAGAGGGGCATTTAAGGGCAAACATGAGTTGGCTTACTACGGAGTTCATCATGGTTTGTGGTGATGTTGCCAGACACCTTGGTGGCCCAACAACCTTTCCAGCACACTGGCTAGCAATCATGGCATGCATGAAGGGCAGAGTGGGAGAGAGGGGAGTGGCACCAGAAGGCAAACAGGAAGTGAGATGCCTGGATGTTCACCGTGATCCCGAGGTGGTGCCTCAGGCCCTGCTGACAGCGATGCTGTGGTGCAAGCTCTGTTAGCCACCAGCCGCTGCACTGTCCTACCCCTTTGTAACACCACCATGCATGCCTGGCTGAGGCTGAGGGTGAGTGGGTGGTGACCTGCAACCTTGGCTGATGTTGGTGCTGACCTGAGGTGAAGTAGGTGCGCAGGCCCAGCGTGCTGTAGGTGGCGGTGATCAGGTTGGACAGGCCACCGTCAGTGACACCCAGCGACTCCAGCCATTCCTGGACGACAGCAAAGCACCCAGGGTGGGCTCAACGCCAGCGGGGTGGTGGCAGGGCAGTCTGGCGGCATGCTGATCCTTGTACAAAGCAGTTCAGTGCTGCAAGTCCTCCTGGCCTGCTGCTGCTGCCAAGCTGATGGCGACTCTTGCCAACTAGCTGCAACAACAGAGCAAGAGGTGTGCATGGGGCAGGCTCATATTTCACACATCACACTAGCCATCTCACTCCCCCTCACCCAACACACCACAGCCAGGAGCCTAGACTCAAGGGCACCGCCAGTGCAGGTGCTCAGGGCCTGGGCGCCTCACCTTAGCCTCCTCCTTGGGTAGCTCATTCAGCTCTGACTCCACCTTGGCACTGACCACAGCCACCTGCACGCCCTCCTCAGCTGCCCGTGCTCTCAACGCCTAGAAATAGCAGCAGAGCAGTGGCAGTACAGTGAGAGAAGGAGCGGCAGCAGCAGCAGTGCCAGCAGCAGGAGCGGCGGCAGCAGCGGTAGCAGGTCAGTGCCAGCAGCAGCAGTGCCAGGAGCATGCACAGCCATACTGAGAGCACAGCAGTGGTGGCATGTGCACGTAAGCTGCATTCTGTACCCAGTCTCAGTCTCGACCGCTACCAGCTTGCTGTGCACTGTACGCACTGTATGGGTTCCCCTTGCCCTGGTGCCTCTTCCTTTATGGCCCTCGTCCTCACTGCTGCTTCTGCTAGGGCTGAGCCAGGCAGCACACTGTCGCCCCTGTCGGCATCCAGGGTGGCTGCAGCCCACCTTGACGTGCACGTTGTTGGCACCCTTGCCAGCCAGGTCATCCTCAGGCACATTGGCCGCATAGATCATGGGCTGCGTGCAGCAGTCAGCACTGGCCGGCCATCACTCTCCCCGCCAGGGTAAGCCCCAGGCAAGAAGGGCATGGCGGTGAGCACTAGCAGCCATGCCTATGCAGGTACTGCAGCATTATACACTAATTTGCAACCTGGCTGCCACTGCATCCGCTGCCGCTGCCGCTAGTGGTGCCATGCCACAACGCCGTTGACATGCCACGTTGTGCCACGACGTCATTGCCACAACGTTAAGTGTTGCCACAACGTCGTTGCCATGCCGCTAGTCGTGCCATGCCACAATGTTGATATATAGATGGTCGTACAGCAGCATGAGCAGTGTTGGTTGGTCAGCAGCCACCTGCCTTGATGGTGATGAGGCCCAAGCCCTTCACAGCCAGCTGCTCATCTTTGCTGAGCTTCACATTGCGTGCTGCCTGACCAGCCTGCAGGGACACAGGGCCACCAAGCACTGGGGCAGCAGCTGCTTGGACATTGGGCTAAACTTGACATCCAGCCAGGCTGCCTTTGGTCAGACTGGTATGACCTTTCAGGAGCAAGATCACAACGGCAGTAGCATTCGTGTCTTAAACCCAGCAAACGACTTCTCCTTATGACTGTCAAGACACAATAACGCTTTCCACCACATGACGCAGCCAGCCACTTCCACAGCCATGGCGGATGAGGCAGGCAAGCGTAGTGCCATGGAGTGCTCACTGCGTGTCATGATCATGCGTGTCACAGTCATGCGTGTCATGATCAGGACCATGCCTGGTGGAGTGTGTGTGATGCTCAACATGCTACGCTGGGCTCAGGACTGAGCTCAGCACCTGACCCACCTCCAGTGCCACTGTGATCTTAGTCAGGGCCCCCTCCTCCACCTCCATCTTCTCCTGCTCTTCCTTGCTCTTCTTGCCTGCTCATCCAAACAGGATGGGGTAGAGGCGAGTAAGCAGCAGAAGTGTGGTGGCGACGAAGGTGTGACCAGGCAGGCTGTGAACCAGCGGTAGGAATCTAGCACAGGCGCACAAAGATGAGCTGTGTGAGCTCAACCGCTTTGGCGGCTATCACTTCAACCTGGTGCCGTGAACTGTGTGCAAGTGCAGACTAGGCGGACCATGACCATACCACGGCCTGGCACAGCTGGGGCCAGCCACAGCTGCCCCTTGCACCTTCACGTTCAAGGTGGAGTGGCACATCAGGGTGCAGGCCTTCATGGTGTGGTGTGGAGTGGCATGGCATGGGATGCTGTGCAATGGGACATGGGATGTGAGCTAGGGCTTCACTTCAAGCATGTCATGGCTGCCATGGCAGGCAGCCTGACAGCTAGGTCTGCCATGGCCTGGATGTGTTGCAAGGCTGTAACCAGGCAGCGCCGCCATCATTGGCATCGCCATCACATGGCCGTTGCAAAGGGGCTAAGTCATCAACATCACCACCACATGGCGCCCGCAACTGGGCGATGCTGCAACACACTCATAGGTTCAATGGGCATCAAAATGCAACTCAGTGACCCCGCCTGGTGTGGTGGTGGCTGGCTTGGTGACTCGCAGCCAGGAATGCGGAACAAGACTGGTCAGGCACAGCTGATGCTCTAAGCAGCAAGGGGCACTGGGCGTGTCTCACCCTAGTGTGGCAGCACACGAGCGTATGAGCAGACGCAGGTCCACCACTTCTGACCACCTCCCATGACAAACCTCATCCTAACCTAAGCAGGTCCATCATTGCTAGAAGCCTCCCATGGCACTGTGGAGTCTGGGTTAAGGTTAACCTCACCCTCACCCTAACTAAACCCTAATGCTAACCCCAGCCAATCCCTCACACTCACCCTAACTAGACCCTGAACCTATCCTAACCTGACCTTGAGCCTCACCCATCACACAATGGGGCCCTCACACACCTTTCCTCATACGCTCCAACCGCTTCTCAATCACACCCAGGTCAGCCAGTGCAAGCTCGAGGTTCTGCAGCCAAGGCACACAGCCTCCCCTCTGCAGCCTGCCCTTTGCAGCACGTGATGCAGCGACCTGGGCTCTGCACCCATAAGAGAGATGACGCTGGACGAGTACCAATGCCACCAATGCCACCCACGCTACCACTACCAATATGTTGCCATCACCAACACCATCATCAGTGTCACCACCACCAGCATCGCCTCACACCACGGTCCAGCTGCAGCGGCTACACCAGCAAGCTTCAGTGGGTAGCCTCCTGCAGCAACCACACCCACAATGACGTCAATGTCATCCAGGGGGTTGATCTTGCCCGCCACATGGATGATGTCATCATCTTCAAATGCACGTACGACCTGCAGCCAGAGCGCCCCTCCCCTCAGCTGCTGCTCCAGGTACACGCCCCGTGCAATAGGGCAGTTGTGTTTGAGCTAAGAGGGGTAGAACCAGATGGGGTTAGAAGAAGGAAGGGTAAACTGGCTTAGGCTTGCCTATTGACATGGTGGTGATGACTGTGATGGTGGTGATGACTGTAATCACTGTGATGGCAGTGATGACTGTGATGGCAGAGATGACTGTGATGGCAGTGATGACCGCAGTACGTACAGCATCACCATGAGGCTAGGCTGCCTAATGCAGGCTGCAGCTTGCGGGTTAGGGCAAGCTGCACAGGTTGTGCTCTGCAGCTGCCTCTGTACCTGCACGATAGCGTCGGTCTCGCGGATGTTGGCCAAGAACTGATTGCCCAGGCCCTCCCCCTTGCTGGCACCCCGAACCAACCCGGCAATGTCCACAAACTCAAAAGTCGTCGGCACCTAGGGCGCACATCCACGAGCAGAGCGACAGTAAGTGATTGGGTGAAGGCATCTTAGGTCATGTCAGGTCTTGTTGAGGCAGGCATTGAAAGGCATCAGGAGGTGAGATGGACACAGTTGCATGTGTAGGGTGGCTGCTGCTGGGTTAGGGCATGTCTGTCACATGTCAAGAAACGCGTGCAAGTAGGACACATGCAGTTTGATTGAATGCAAGCAAAATGGTGGCATAGGCCCCCAAGTACATTAGGCATTGCATGCAGACACCCCGTCACGGCATGCCCTACCAATTCCTTAGATTTGGATATTCTTGACAGCACTGCCAGCCGCTCGTCTGGCACTGTCACAATCCCGGTGTTGGGCTCAATGGTGCAGAAGGGGAAGTTCGCAGCCTGGGCTTTGCCATTCTCCACGATGGCATTGAACAGTGTCGACTGCAAGCAGGTGCAGCTGCAGGTGGTCATGCTGCTTTGACTGCACATGGCCAAGACCTTGGTTGAAATGCTGGCACTACTTGTGTTCAGGCATAGGTATCACAGAGGTTCACACTTGCTAACCAGATAATGTTGAGCGCTGTGGCTGGAAATGGCACTGGTGCAAGACCCCAGTTGAGGCATGGAGTATGCTTGCAGGGTCCCCTTCAGTCGCTGGGTATCTATCACTCCTGTGGCCAGTGTGCAAGCTTGCGCCGACCAACCTTGCCGACGTTTGGGAGGCCCACGATGCCTGCTTGAAGCGCACTCAAAGATGATGACGACCTGCAGTGCGGGTTGCAAGTCGGTAAGGAACAATCAAACGTTGGCGATTAGGGGCGATGAGCTACGAGTTGTCAACCTTATACTACGCTGCCCGGGGAGGCATACTAGCGTGACGGGGGCGCAACGGAAAGTTGCCACTGCGCCTCGTGAGCACAATGCTCCACATAGCGATGCCATCAGTGGCCTCAGCTGCATACCCTGAGCAGGACAATTGCCCTTTCCTCACTGGACGCCGTCGATATCACTCCATCGCGGTGCTGAATGCGGTCGCTCCCCCTCCCGCTGCTGTTAAGCTGGGCTAAGTGACGAAGCGTAGCACGTATGCTGCACCGATTCCAGACTACATGGACCCTCCAGCTCAGCAATGCCACAGCTCCGCCGTGGCTTGCAGCATGTCTGGCCTGTGTGGCAATGAGCCTGTGACTTAGGTGATGGCAGTCTGTGCGCCCGTCGCCTGTGTGCTTGGCATGTGGCATATGTGGCTTCCGAACCTTAGGATTGTGCACCTAGCACCATTGTTCGTGCACGCAGCTTTCAAGTGTGTTGCAGAAAGTCCCGAACTCTTCAAGGGGAGGGCGGCCAACAATGGCGGCTAATGGGTGACGGCTAAAGCGGTGTATGCCAACATTCCCTACGGAAGCTACACAGTGTACCAGGTGTGTAGCATTCCACCACACTGAGTCACGTTGCGGCAAACGCCCTCATCTGTTTCTACACTCGTCTCGGCTCCTTTGCAGGCAGCACCATTTTTGACACTGCCTACAGCACTTGCAACCTACACTCTGTCAGGTGTTGGGACACCTCTCAATCACGGTCATCCCCGGCTTACAGGCGTATCTCATACACTTAGCACAACAGCATGAGCTCCAGCTTCACACTGTGCACATGGAGTGTGGTAGAGCTGGCTCAGCCAATTGCGGGCGGCTGCCCCTATTACCCCAGGCAATTGACTGTCTCGCCTTCTTCTTGCTGTCCCAGCCAGCTTGCCTCCCCAGCCTAATCTTCACCCAAGCTCCTATCCTTCTCCAACTACTACAGCTACTGGCAGTGTCAGCTTAGGTGCCACTGGCAAACTCAAGCTCAGCCGCTCTGACAGAGGTCAGTGACCCAGGACAGCCGGAAGCCAGCGCCACCAGCGTCACTGTGACCCTGCTTCAGCACCCATCCTCAGCCATGCCGACAGCTCACAGCAGCAGATTGAACACATCATTGACGGCCGCGCCCAGCTGCTCCTTATACACGCTGAGCAGTCGAGCGAGCTCGACCTTGGCCAGCTCCACCGCATAGGTCAGCCGGTCGCCGTCCTGGAATTGCAGGACCCAGTGACCGTCAGCCAGCGTGCGCAGGCTGTACAGCAGGCCACCGCGTTTGCTGGCGGCCTGGTGCCATGCCTTGAGCAGGCCGCGCACAGAGGGGCGCACCCACACGTGCAGCCAGCGCTCGTTGCCAGGGTCAGGGTACATCTGGCCGCCCAGCAGGGGCGCCAGCGCCACCACCACCCCGGTGTTCAGCCGTGCGGGCGAGGGCTCCGCAAGGACGATGGAGGGCGAGCTGTGAAGGACCTCAGTGAGCTGCGGCAGGCCGGAGGGCAGGGCGGGGTGCCAGGTGGGGGAGGGGTGGGCTGCGTGGTGTCCTGGGGCGCGGCGAGCGTCATGGCGGGGGGCGGGGGGCGAGGTGACGGCAAAGTACACACGCTTCTCCTGGCCGGCAGCGAAGGACACTTGGCAGGACACCGCACGGTCCTGCAGCCAGGCCCTCAGAGAGGTGAGGATGATGAGCATGGCCGTTTCTCTTCACTGTGATGAAAGCTGAGACAGGTGGGGCTGAGGGTAGTGTGTGGCAGGGGCAGCAGGCACATGTGGCTTGAGGCATTTGATGGGAGCGTGTGGGCACAAGACATTACCTGGGCTATGGGTTAAGGCATTGACACCTATGGCCTGGCACTGGGGACCCTCAAAGAACAGTTGCCTATGGCAGGGGCAGGGAAGAGCAGGCGGCGCCTAGTCCAACGCTGCATCCCTACATAGCTCATCGCCATGCGGGCACAGACACGGCACACCCTGGGCACTGCACTGTCCTGCACCACAGCAGGGCCAGGGCCAGCCCCTGACATGGTTGCATGGGGATAGCATGCAGCTGACTAAATCACCAAGTGCCCAGGAAGCCCCACCCTGAGCCCACCCCTGGGCCTGAGTTGCGGTAGTATGAGGTTTTGACAGCTTTCCTATTTGCTACTTCACACAGTCCTGAGACCTAGAGGGCCTGGACCCACCCCTCTGTGTACACAGCCCATGCACCCAAACTGAGCAGGCATGCCGCTGGCCCTGCCCACTGCGGCCCCCACCTGCGTGACCTCCACCTGCTGCCCCTCCACCACCTCCAGCGGCCAGGCCTCCCCTGGGGGGCACACCGGCAGCGGCGCAGTCTGCTGCGGCTGGCCGTTGCACACGACATGCACCACCTGCATGAGCGCCACCAGCCGCTGCATGTGGTGCACCATGCGCAGCGCCTGAGCAGCACTGCAGCCCAGGCCAGCGGGGTAGGGCCCCTTGGCACCCAGGCGTGGTGGCTCTGGATACTGGCGGGGACTGCTGAGCAGGGACTCCCCTGATGCCCTCAGCAGTGGGCGCTTGATGCAGTCGTGCGCGACACGCCACTCCAGGCCGAAGAGGGTGATCACCGCGTCCGCCCACACCCCCTGCAGTTCCTGCACCGCGGCCGTGCTAGCGGCGGCAAAGCTGCTGGTCAGGGCTGCGAGGTCGGCATCGCTCAGGGCCCCGGGGGGCAGGGGGCACATGGCTTGTGCCGCAGGGAGATTAGGGCCAGGGTGGTGCGGGGCAGCTGAGTGGGTAGGGGCAGGGGCTAGGGGCTGGAGGGGGCTGGCGGGCAGGGGCTCGGGGGAGTGGGGTGGGGCTGCAGGGCTGGCCAGGGGGTGCACCAGCGCCTCGTGCACCTCTGGCTCCCGTGAGAGGGCCAGGGGCAGGGCCAGGGGGTGGCTGGACTCAGGCTGGGGTGCCGCCTGTGGCCAGGTGGCTGGGGCCGGGGGGCTGGGGGGGAGCGGATGGGGGTCAGGGAGCTGGCCCTGGCCCTCCCCCTGTTCTGGCTGGGCAGCAGCTGAGGCAGGCTGCCCTGCGCTGCCTTCCACAACTGGCTGTGCTGGAGGGGTGGGGGGGGAGGGCAGGGGGCTTGGCCTCTGCTGGTGATTGTGCGGGGCTGGCTGCTGCTTGCTGGTGCGCTTAAACCATGCGGACAGCAGGTACGCAGCATGGTGCAGGCAAGACACTGGCAGCAGCATGTCCTGCAGGGCCAGCATCAGGCCTGACACCAGCTGGGACGACATGGCAGACCGGCTCAGGCCACGGCTGGCCTCTGATACTGTGCAGGCTGCATCAATGGCTGCGGGGCCTGAGACAGCTGCTGCCTGTAGTGGTCCTGGTGCTGGGGTGGGCACTGAAGAATGGGTGCGGGTATGCGCTACCTCAGTGAGTGGTGCTGGTGCCACGACATGCTGGGTTTCGAAGTCCAGCAGGTCAGGCCCTGGATCTGGCTGGGTGGCCTGCTGCCCTTGGGCTGGCTGCACTGGCTGGACCAGCTTCACTGCCTGGTCGGCCTCCTCTGTCTGTGTGGGTGTCCTGGCGCCTGAGGGTTGCATGGCACCTGGTGCCTCCAGCTCAACTGCCATGCCCACATTGATCAAATCTTGCATGCCATCCTGCGCCTCTGTGGGCACTCTGACCTCCATGCCTGCCTGACCCACCAACACCTGGCTCAGGCATGGCTGACCATTGGCTGCCTGGCCCCGACCTTGGCCGTTCCCTGATTCAGACTTCACCCTCTGACTGCAAGCGTGAGCGCCCAGGGGACCATAAGGCAGATGTTGGTGCCTGACGTCCCCCTCCTCTTCCTCCAGGTCCAACAGCGGCCTGCCGTCCTGCTGGCCCTGCAGCGGGCAGGCCTGGGGAGGCTCACTGCCTGCCGCTAGCAGCGGTGCGGGCGGCTGGCCCAGTTGCTGCTGCTGCTGCCTGCGGCCACTCTGTTGAGAGGAGTGGGAGTGTGGGCGGGAGGAGCGGGGCGTGCTGATGCAAGCCAGCTCCACAGCACACAGGGGCAGGCGCAGGTCACTCCAGGCTGTGTTGAATTCAAAACACAGGCCTTGCAGGGTGCAGGTCACTGATGTGTGACTGTCACGCCACACGCTGCCTGACTGCAGCGCCTCGCCCTCCTCCCCCTCTCCATCCTCGCCCTCCTCTTGGCGGCTGGTCCCTGCCCCTGCTGGCTGGGCCTCCCCTGGCGGGTGTTGATACCTGGCTGCCTGGCCCTCAGCAACAGCAGCCCAGGGGTTGGGGCCTGCTGGACCAACCATGGCAGGCGGCAGGATGCCAGGTGACAGGGCAGGGCACTGCACCAAGGCCACTAGGCAACGCAGCGAGGCTGGCAGGAGGGCAGGCTGGTTGCCATGCAATATGGCCATGAGGCCAGACCAGCAGCTAGGCTCCTCTCCGGCCCAGAGACTGGCTGGGGCTAAGTGCAGCAGGGCCGCAGCGTCCTGGCAGGTGGGAGAGGGCAGGGCACCCACCGCCCCTGACCCACTGCTGGAGCTGCCTGAGCTGGTGCACTTGCTTGACGAGGAGCAGGTGGTGGTGGTGGTGGTGGTGGGGCTGATGCGGTCAAGCCCATCAGGCAGCTTGCCCATGGCAGTGCTGGGGCTCTGGCCAAGGAGTACCAAGGCTATGTTGTTCAACAGAGGCGTGAAGCGCAGCAGCTGGAAGAAGCGTTCCAAGACGTACAAGGCAGCCATGGGGCTGGTGCAGGGCTGGCGGCAGGGTAGGCCTGCAGGGAAGGGGACACCATAAAGGTGCAGGGCTGGCCAGCTGCACAGCACCCTCAGGCAGGATGTTTGAAAATACTACTGCAGGCAGAGTAGGTGTCTGTCAAGAGAGCGTGCAAACGGCATTGTGCTAGATCTCTGCACTGCTGTCCCACTGCCGCCACGTTCGTCATAGTCACCACCATCATCAGCATTGCAGGCTCAACACAATGCAGTGCAGCCTCAGCACTGGCACCTGATGAGGTGACATCCTCACCCCATCCTTACACGCCCCATGACGCCGCCCTATCTACACACTAGCGGCACCCCTGTCACACCCCTAGCCACTGTCTGGCAAGGGGCTGAGCCCCGCCCTGGCTTTGCACCATGGCCACGCCCTTGCCCTGGCTTTGCACCACACCTGCACTGAGGAGCAGCGGGCTGAGCAGGTGTGGGCCCACCACCTGCTCCCACAGCTGGCAGGCTAACAAGTGACCCGCACGCGCATGACCTGCAGCAGCAGTTGCAGGAGCTCGTGCATCACCATCACCACCATCAGCCTCCCTGCATGATTTAGCTGAGACCAGTAACCCGCCGCTGCGGCAATGACTGTGGCAGCAGTGCTGCTGCTGCTGCCTGGCTTGCCTGTCACAAAGACGTCATTGCAGTAGCTGAGCACGTCCTCCACCTCGGCCATCTGCGAGTCTAGGCTGGACAGCGCCTGGGGTGCCAGCGCCTGGGCAGGGGCCAGGTACTGGTGGAGGTGCTGCAGGCAGGCAGACGTGGCACAGGAGCAGCAGCTGCAGGGCTCGATTACCAGTGTGAGTGGGCAACATGGTGCAAGGCAGTACAAGGCAGTAGGATTTAGGCAGTACAAGGCAGTACACGGCATGCTCTAGCAACGCCAAGATTTGCAAGGTCTGGAGAGCCAGCAGATGAGCTAGAGAGCCTGCCAAACTCTGCTGCATCATCGATGAGATCAAGGGTGATGTTCGCATCTTAGGAGCGATAGAAACAGCAAGTTGAGGACGCAGCTGCCATTGCAGCGTGCTGCTCATTGCTTTCATGGTTCCCATGGAGCACCGGCACCTGGTTCCAGTGTTTGCAGTTAAGCACATCTGTTTTTCCACCACTGCCTGACTTCCTATAAGCAATCATGTCACCAAGCACCCTCCTCCCAGAAGCTGGCAATGCTCACCTCTATCTGGCGCACAAGGTAGGTTGCAATGCTGCCAAAGTAGGCTGAAGCAGGTGGGCTGCAGACGAAAGCCTGTATGTTTGGGTCCATGACAGCCATGACGTTGAGAGTGAGGGTGCGCACCCCTGCCCGCACCATGCCCTCCCTGTGGTGGGCAAACTTGATGGCCTCACTGTAGAGTGGCAGGTCAATGGCTGCGCTGCCGGCTGCATCCGATGCTGGCTCCACTACAAAGAAGTTCACGGTCTTGGGGCTCAGCTTCAGGCTGACAGCTTTTAGGAAGGAGATGTAGAACCCCAGCACCTCCTCGTCATCAAAGTCAAAGCGAACCCCCACGATGTTGTTGATGTGGTTGTTGGAGAAGAGGAAAAACACGCCAGTCTCGCTCCGCACGTTTTGGATGATGATGCCAAGCGTCTGCAAGACCTGCTTGGCCACCTCCCCTGCTCTGTTTGCAGGCTGCAGTAAGATGTTGTACAGGTAGAGCTGCACCAGCAGCAACAAGTGCACTGCCTGAGGTACACATGGGGCATTTCTCCGCGTTGCAGCTGCTGTTCACCATGATATTGTTCTCAAGGAAAAAGTCGAAGATGCGCGGCTCATGTTGGTCTCCCCAGATCATGAATTCAGAAATAGACCGGATGGTCTCCACGACCACTGCCCGGTTGGACTCATTCACGACAGGGTTGCGGTGCAAGGTATCGTACAAGTTCCGCAGCTCTTCAGGTGTGTACTTGCGGGCACCCTCTTCTTGATTCGCACCACTAAACAGGCCTTGCCACCAATCACGTTTCAGTAGCTTGCTAGCGAGCGCGTCGATGGACGCAAGGCTCGCCATCGCGCCAGCTCAAGGCTACCAGTCAGGTGGTACGTGGTCGAGCATGGCAATTTGCAATATCAGTGAATATCATCAAGAAAGGTACAGTTTGAGCGCCGTATAGTTCGAAAACCTCGTTCATGACAGACCGCTGACAAGCTGTGGCATGCATTTGACTGTGACCTATGAGCAGGAACATTAGATGTTTCATGGTTGAGTTGTGTGGGCCAGGTCGCTCGTTTCCATGCATAACATGCTAGTTGGCAGCTCCAAGCTACCAGGCTCGGCAAACCCCTTCTTACACCAAGTGTGTTGAAAACATGGTGAAATCTTGCTCCATGTACTCCCTTCCGTGTGCGAAATCACGCAAACTTGAAGGGCCGAAGCGGACGCGTCTTAGCTGCGTGTGATCAACGCTTCCGGTGCGAACGCTGTTAATGGAGATGAGAGCTCTTTAAGCAGCGCAGCCACATCGTCTTGCTTATCTCCCGCAGGTACCGAATGAGCCCGCCCCCTGAGGTGCAACTTGCGGAGAAATGGGACAGGCTTGCTGAGCTTACTACAAAGAGGCTTGCCTATGGGCTGCTGGCAGGGGGCCTGACAGCTGTGCTATTGGCACGCGGCCCTGGAGCCCGTACAGCCATTACAGCATTTGCAGCAGGAACTGGGTGTGGGAGTGCTTGGCAACAAGTATCTAAAGAGGTAATGAGATTTGCAGGATGGTCTATGCCTGTCCAATGCACGCAAACCCGCACAACCCAGCCACAAATAACTCCTGGCTGATGTGCACGTGCTTGCAGTTTGAAGACACACCCTCAACGCGATGACTGACAGATCATGTAAGACTGGTCAAAGTTGGATGTGTTGTAGGTTTTGCCACTGCCACAAATGAGCTGCCTCACAAACATGGGTCAGCCAGCTGGGGAGCATGCGTGGGCGTTGCTGTACCTAGGACCTGCGGGGTGGCTGCTATGGGCGGCATGGTGGCTGCTGTGCATGCACATTCCCAACATACCGATCCAAATCCAGGTGGATGTGTTGGAGAGCGTTCTCACCCATGTTTCATGACCTGGCCCACATAGACCCTTCTGCTTTGTTGAGGAACACACAAATGTCCGATGAGTATCTAGAAGGCCGTGAAACAGGGCATGCAATAGTGAGGCGAGGCTCATTGTCCTCGCGGCCCGTCACACAAGGTTAGGGTCAGAGAGTTGCCAAAATGACAAGCCCAAGTAAGAGTGAAAGCTTGGCATCACACAGCAATGCGAGTCTTGGCTTATGAAGACAACTGCTCGTTCCAGATGATTAGTAAACTGTCAAGTTAAGTAATTCTTAGCACATGTGACTTGGTTATTGACATGCCTGGGACAACAAAAAGCTTGCGGGCGTTACAACGGCACTTTGGCGCGTGGGCTGAGCAAACCCTTGCTGTATTCTGTGCAATACATCCCTGCACTTTCTGCGGCTTCCTGTTTACACGGCGAAGTAGCATGCCAACGCAACGCTGACATGGCCTGCGGCTGAGGAGGACACATGTTGTCAACTGGTTTGATATGTGAAGTGTTGTAAAATGTTGTGCCGCCTATATACAGAACGTACTACCGGATCAGTGGGCACCTGTCTGAGCGGGCGCCAAAGCCCTCACCATGAACTGCCGTTGCCAGCATGGCTGCCGCTGCATCTACCGTAGGTCGGGCGACCACCATACACGTGTATAACGCTACAAGCATGGGACCCGCTGCCCTGTGGCACAAGTGAGTGTGCCATTTTGCCGTTCAAGCTGTGTCAGCTGGGGCTGATAGCCTGAGAAGCAGTTGATTACATTGAGGTGCAGAGAATGGCTTGAACCGCGTAGGCCAAGTTCTCAGTCTCCCCTTGCAGGTGGCCAGCCCAGGATCCCCATGCATGGCGTGCATGCAGACAAGGGCCAGCGAGGGCCAGTGAGGGTCTGCCTCAGGGTCCACTGTGTCCTTGACCATGTCCCTGAGCCTTGAGGTGCCAACCCCCCTGCACTGCTGCCTGACCCCTGGGGGGCGACTGGCTAGTTTGGCATGATGCACATCCACTAATGTAATTTGACGCAGGTTAAGCATGGCACACTCTACTGGGGTGGGCAGTCTCGCAGCCACTTGTACCGCAGGCCTGGGTGCTCCTTGCCCTTGTAGGACAGCTTCAGCTTTGGCCATGAGCTGGTGTACACCGGGTGCCGCTTGCTCTCCCACATGCGTTGCGTGTTCAGTGATGCATTGCAGTCCTGGTCTACCCACATGTCTGGCTGCGGTGCTGGCGTGGTGTGGTGCGCCACTTGCTACCCGTCAGATGAGCTGAGGGGCCTCCTCACCTGCCTGGGGCACAGTCCCGCTGCTGCTCGAAGAGCTGGGGCCTGTCACCAGATGGTCTGACCTGCTTGGTGCGGGGCTCATCCACCAGCACCACCTTGCCAGGCAGCCTGTCCGGCTCTTGCTTGCCTGCGCTTGCTGGGCCTCCATAACGCCCTTCGGCTGGCCAGGAGCACTGCGTCTGCACACCACCCCCCACCCCACGACCCCCATCCCAGCTTTACCAAAGAAGACCAGCAGCTGCTTGTGGCAGCCCCAGCGTTGCTTGGACACCTTTGCCGCCTCCCCCTCCAGCTGCAGGGCACGCAAGACACACAGGCTGGTTGAGCTCAAGTCATGCCATCCCACCTGTTTAATGCTGCATTGCAGTGCCTGGCTACCCACCTGCCTGGCTGCTGTGCCAGCTTGCCAAAACATCTCACTTCCTGCTGTCACAGCCCACCCCAACAGCCAAGACCAGTGGCACCCATCCTCGCCTTCTTCAAGAATCTCTCCAGCGCCCTCCACTGTACAGCCTGGACTGCGGCTCTGATCACCCGGGGTCGGGGCACACTCCCTGCACATCGCTTTAGGGGGCCAGGCTGACGGCATCAGCATGCTGCACCAGCATCAGCCGGCTGCAGCAGCATTGTGGCCACCAGGGAGGTGCAGTCTGCTACCATTTCTTGACCAGCTCGCTCAAGATTTGCGCTGCAACAGCAGTCTGCAACATTGCAGCATTGCAACAGCTGTCTCCGGCTTACATCCAACCGCTATTGTGTGTCTCATTGGTCAGGCCTAGCGGCGTGTAGACCCCATGCACCACCCAGGTGTAGGGCTTGTCGAAGTGGCTCCCCCGCCCAGCCATGACCATGGCTCCCATGCGACGGTGAAGGATAAGGAGTGCAGGCGCGGCCCAGCCTGCCTGCAGTGCCTGCCTGCCAGCTGAGGTCCCAGTGAGTAGGGGTCCTGCCACTGCTTTAGGCACTTCCACACACGGATAGCGTGTAGTGCACGGCAGGTCAGGGGCATGCCCATATACGCAGTCACAGCTCCCCTGCCATGCCCAGCAACCATACCAGGCTGGCTGCTTGGCAGTGTAAACCAACAACAACCGCCACAGCTCACCCACAGCTTACCCAGTTTACAAGGCATCTCATGCGCCTGACACCGCAACCCAACAACAACAGCAACCACAGCTCGCCTCATGGGCAGGACAGAGTTGACTACTCTGATATGGCATCATACGGGCTACTACGAAAGCCGCGGCGAGGGGCAATGTACTAAAACCGTTACACCGCCTGTGGCAGCTGCTGGACCTTTGCCATGTCACATGCGGTTACACTGCTTTCAGTTCAGAATGTATAATCCATAACGTGCAAGTCTCAAACTCATAGAGGGCAGTTTATAGCCGAGCAAGTCATCATCATTTATACAGTGTGCAGCATCCGGCACAGGGGTTCTAATCCACAGCGTGCAGCATGCACACAACCACTAACAATTCACAAGTCAGCTGTCGTTGAAGCCAGGTCCAAGGTCAACCAGGGTGGTGCAATCGCCACTCATACTCATACGGTATGCCCGCACAGCCTCAGCAACTTGACCAACCATGTGACAACGCAACTATGATGCAACAAACAAAGAAAGCTGATCAACGGCAGCAGCCTCATCACGGCTGGAGGCTATGCGTGGTATGAGGTCACGAACATGCGGCAGGGCTCCACTGCGTTCATGTCAAATGCTTGGTCACACCAAACACAGATGCTTGTGCTGATGTTGTAGGTCATGAAAAAAGGAGAGGATAACTAAAGGAGAGAGCAGCTGTATGCGTCAAGCAGCCACCCCTTCTCTCCGCCACCTCACTTACCCAGGCCTCATCCGACCCGCACAACACTCTCACCCTGCTTATGCAGCAGGGCAACACGCACCTCGTGCTCCCAGCTCAACGTCCCAGCACCAAACAGCCCCAGCCCCTGTCTTGACACCACAATGTACACCCAACCTCCACCCTGCCCTGGCCCCCCCTCCCCCTCCCCACCCCTCCGCCTCCCCTCCCCGCCGCCACCCACACTCCAGCGCCTCACCCTGGTTATGCAGGAGGGCCAGTGTGCCCTGCAGCGCCCCGCCCTCCCCCCTCCCCCCTGGCCCTCCACTATCCAGCGCTGCATGTCAGTCAAGGGACAGCCGGGGCTTCTTCTTGATCTGCCAGGTGGGAGTGGAGTCCCGCTGAGTGAGGTCACACACCGCGAACTCGTCCCGGCGCATCACCCGGCCCCGCACCACCACACGCAACTCCTGCACACACGACGTCATGGCTCACAGCTCGACAGAAGCCAACAGCCAGACCTGCACATGAGCCTCACGCTCAGCGCAGGCTCCGCATACTCAGTGTCAGCACCCAGGTCACCAGCAGCCAGCAGCCTGCACGATGTAAACCCATCTCATCGTTCCCCTGGCCCTGGGGCAGGGCCTACGTGCCCCCGCCTTCCATGCCTAGCAGCCCCTCCATGCCCATGATGCAGGAGGCAGGGCATCAGTCAGGGTCGAGGTCAGGGTCAGTGTTTGCACAGCCGCCCGCACCTCGCCCTCCGTGAGGTCCACCACCGGGCACTGCGCTGTCCGTAGAGCAGGGGGCGCTGAGGCGCCCGCCCCGCTCCCCCCCGCCTGCCGCTCCCTCTTCACCTGCTGCCGGGGGGTGGTCTCGCCCTGTCCCACGCCCTGCTGGACCTGCCGGGTGGCTAGCGGCAGCACCGGGGCGACTGGCGCTGGCTGGGGCGGCGGCAGGGGCAGGGCAGTGCCTCCGGGCCCCCAGGCTGCCAGGACAGCTGCGTGGTCAGGCAGCCGCGGGTCTAGCACCTTGCGCAGCACCAGGGTCGCGCAGGTCTCCGTGTCAATGGTCAGATCGGCCAGCAGCCGCACCTGCGCAGCAACAAAACCACCAGCAGCAGCAGCAGCAGCAGCACGACTAGCGGCAACACAGCTGAGGGAGATGAGGGGTGAGGGGTGTGAGGTGTGAGGGGGAGTGAGTGGAGGTGTGGGGTAAGGGGAGGTGTGAGGGGTGTGAGGTGAAGGGGGTGCCTTAGGGTGGCGTGTGCTGCCTGGCCTCCCTGGCTGTCACTGACCAGCTTACAGCCCTGCACCAGGTTCATGACCTTCCCCCTGGAGCCCCCTGAGGTGCTGAGGGAGGGCGCCATGAAGAACTTCTTGCCTGCGGCCAGCGGGGCGGCAGCAACCGTGATGAGGCCGTGGGCTGGGAGGGGGCTCATAGCCTGGCCATGGGGTGGGGCAGTGCATGGCTGGGGGCAACCTTCGTCTGCTGGTCAGGCGACCCTGCCAGGGCTGGGGAAGTTGGTGCAAGCGCTGGGTGCAGCCAGCGGGCTGAGCCAGGGGCCCGCAGGCCATCCACTGCTGCTTACCTAACCCTAGCCTTCACCCTAATCGTGGCCAAACCCTTCAACCACGGCCAAAATCATAGTTGCAACCCCAAACCCTGACCTTCAGGCAGGCGCGCCAGCTGGGCCCCTGTGCCTGCGCTGAAGCCTGAGTTGACGAGCACTGCAGCTGCTGGCCGGGCCTTTCTGGGCGCCTCTTCACTCTGCCACAGCTCCAGCTGCAGTTTGCCGTGCTTCAGGTCCTGGGGGACAGGCAGGCAGCTGCCAGGCGGGCTTGCGGGCAGGCAAGGTGCGCTCACAAGGGCCCTACCAGGGGTTGCACCTTGACCCGCACCCTGACCCTAACCTTGACCCGCACCCTGACCTGCACCCTCGCTGCTCCCCCAGCTAGATGCTCTACCAGGCCAGCGAGTTATTTGTCGTCTGCCCTCACACACCTGGATGTTGCTGACGTCTTCCGCGCTGGTGGCAGTCAAGGTTTGGGCGGCTGCAAACTTGAAGTTGGTGAGCTGGTTTGGCTTGCAACCAGGACCGCCTGCAGTGTGGTATTGAAGTGGTGGTGGGATGCTACACATGCTGCATGGATGCACTGGATAACAAGGGTGCACACAAGACGTTTCACTGACCCATATAGCCTTTGAACTTGTAGGAAGAATACTGTGCTCGGAGCGTTGCAGCATAGCCTACATGTGACCAGTGCACCAGAACCAAGTTGGCTGCGAGTTCACCAGCATCAGATGGGTAGGAGTAGACGACAGGTACCTATAGCTTTGCCGTCGACCTTGAGCACGACCTGTGTGCACCATGCATAGCACGCAGCACGCATCAGCATGATCGCAATGCTTCGCATTGGAGACCCTGAAGAACTTACACGTTGACGAGGAAAAGCAAGGAAGCTGACATTGTCGATACTGCGCACGGTAACAGCGTACTCAACGCCGGGGCTGGATACCAATGTCACGCGTGACCCGGAGACGACAATGGGCATTGCCTGCTTTGTCGAAGCAGAGATAACTGACACCGCACAGTCATGCCCTAAGCCTACTTCATAACAAACGGTGGCAACCATGGCAAATCACAGTTGCTGAGACTGGAAAAGGTCCTACACGTATCGCATCAAAAAATACAAGTGCGGCCGGCAAGTTGCGTGGATGCCTTTGAAGCAGCTGCTGACTGCTGCCACAACTAGAGTCCGCGCTTAAGCCATGCCGCGCAGGGCTCATGCCATCGGCCTGCTCCCGGAGCAATCGGTCGCATGTGCCGGTTGTACATGCAAGAACATCAAAGTTGGGAGCCCCTGACTTTCCGACGTCGCCGTCCTGCCCAGCCATCAAGGACAGGCTGCGGACTGGCTGCGCTGCTCCTAGCTGCTCCTTTCCTGCGTGACATGTAGCCTCTGTATCGCTGTATTGTATCGATACAAAATATAACGTTTTTCGTGCATTTTCCTGTATTTCCTGTATCGATACACGTATTTACTGTTATTAAGCGGTATCAAGCGACTTACTAGTATTATGATGAGGATAACTGCAACACCGAACCTTTTCCGGGTTTGTAAACGACCGAGGCCGAAGCAGTTCCGAGTGAACGCTCGAGACCGACGCCAAGGGCCGGAGGCCCCTGGCGGAGGTCGAGAGCGTTCACGAGGAACTGCGAGGCCGAGGTCGTTTACAAACCCGGAAAAGGTGAGGCGTTGCAGTTAACTTGTATAACTTCAATTTACAGAGGCGATAAAACGATTCTGAGCTCGGCGGAGCCGAGCTGATCATTGTCTCTAGTGTAACATTTGAGGCATTCTTTGCTTGTTGTTTGGTGGAGGACAGTCGTTGTTATGGCTCACGCAATGGACGTGGCACTAGTGGCGTTCTTTGGCAGAATGGAGCGGCGGCGACAATGACAGCGACAACGGTGGCACCAAACCTGACATCGGTAAGCTCAAACTTCACATTGCCGAGATGCCACTAGTATGGTCTCACAGAAGTCGCCATCGGCAAATACCCCTGCGGACACCTAAAATCCATCCAGCGCCCTTATGGAGGTAACAACGTAGCGTTCTTGTGATGGTCGCGATGTCGATAACATGTTTTCACAGCGGGCCGCCGCCTCCGGCCCAGCTACAGCCGCCACCTCATTGTCCCAACGTTGCCATCGTCAGTACAAACGTAGGTGTTCTTTTTGGTCGCTAGGGCAGCCGTGCTATTGCCACAGCCGTGCAGCCGTGCAGCCGTGCTATTGCCACAGCTATAAAGGCCACAATTGAGGGCCACACTATAGGGCAGCAGAAATCAGGGCAGCAACATATGCCTGCGCAATTGTATTCGTGTGCATACATGTTGGTCACATCATGATGTTTCGTCTCTTGCAGAACTGCTTGATGTGTGGACTTCTTTCTTAGCATGCTTTTGGCATTTCATCAAGTCAAACCAAGTCAAACCGAGCTCAGTCAGGTCAGTGAGGCTCTTATAGTGTACTATGTGTGCCCCTTGGGAAGGGTGGGCAGATTCCGGTGGTATGGAGTTTTACATTGTGCATGATGGCTGTAAACACCCTATTTGATGTCCTTGTTTGCAGGAGCTAAAGTCATCATGTCCATCGTTGTGGCTACCGATGTGGTGTTGTTTCTGAGGTGGCTTGTGTGCCACCACTACCAAGTAGTGTTGTTGCTGGCGCCGTTGAATGGGGCGCACATCACACAGGTGGTGCTTTTGATGCTCCCAGCCCGCCCACTGCCCCAGCTCAGGCTACCACCTCCACCTTCACCACCTCTCAGTCCTGCCATTCTCTCCTAGACAATGTTGTTGTTCCTCGTTAGCCTTTGGAATGCCACGCATAATGGAGAGCGGCGTCATGCATGGCATGGCACTAATCACGTCTCGGCTACGGCTTTGTCATCTGTCTGTCATAATGTGTTGCAAGTAATGTTCATGGTCCCGTGTATTAGGCGAGTTTCCCGTGTGGGGTGAAGCGCATGCAAGTTAGCTTTGCTATGATTGAATGCATGCAAATGATGAATTGTACTGCATAATGAAGAAATGAAGCGCATGGGCACATGAGGTGCATGAGGTGCATGAGGTGCAAGGAGGAGGTGCAAGGCACGTGATATGAGGATTAGATTGTGTTTTGCCATGTGTAGTGGTTGCGACTTAGCGGTTGGCTATAATTGGCGGTTGGCTATAATTGACGGTTGCCTATAATTGACGGTTAGCTATAATTGACGGTTAGGACATAATTGGCTGTCGGTTGCCCTTGTTACAGCCTTGTAGTTGGGTGTTACTAGCGTTTAAAGACTCATTTACGGCTCATTTAGGAGGCCATAATAGGGGGGTGAGGGCTGTTTAAGGTACGCTTTTCGCTGTTTAAGATACGCTTTTCGCTGTTTAAGAACCGTTTGAAATTTTAAACATGCGTGTTTAAGAGACGTCGCACCAGCCAAAGCTCTCTAATCCTTACGCATGTTCGGCATTAACAAAGCACCCTGCACCAGCAGAATCTGCGCAAACAGCTATTACGCTTGCAGCTGTAACAGCTGGGCTAGCATGCTGGAAACATGCCATGACAACCCTAACAGCCCTGACAGCAACCCCGCCACACACGCACACGCACTCGCACACATGCGCACACGCACACACACGCAGCCCCGCCACACATGCACACACACTCACACACATGCGCACACGCACACACACGCCGCACACGCACACACCAAGCACACACACACATGCACACACACACGCACACACACAGACACACGCACACACCAAGCACACACACGCACGCACGCACACGCACACACACAACCCGCCACGCACTCACACACGCACACGCAGCCCCCTCACACACGCACACGCACTCACACACATGCGCACACACACACACCGCACACGCACACACCAAGCACACACACACATGCACACACACACGCACACAGACACACACGCACACACACACACACGCACACACATGCACACACACAAACACACACACACGCACACACATTCACGCACACGCACACACACACACACACACACACACACACACACACACACACACACACACACACACACACACACACACACACGCACACCATAAATACAACTCTTACCGCCACATAAAGGCTAGAGGCAAAGCAAGAAAAGGCAAGCTAAGGCAAGCATGGCAACTATTCCCAGGCTATGCAAGCTAACAGTCCCTAGGCTGTGCATACAGCTCACTCCGCTAAAAACCAGGAGGCATTGGAGCGCCATCAACATAAACACTGTTCTACGCTGCAAAGGGCAAACCTCCGTGTCCTTGGTCTTCTTGTTCACCGTGCTTGTTTGCTGAGCCTTGCTGATAGCCGGGTCAGACCGTAACAACGTGAACAGTCCTGCGCACACGCACAGTACAAATGTACACCATTCGTATTCCGACAAACCAGCTCCAGCACCTCACCTGCTCGTCCACTAGCTGCAGCTAGGCATGCCTGGCCCGCATGCCTGGCCCGCTGCAAATTGTGGAGCAGCGGAAGAAGCGACTACGAGCACACACTCTACTACGCTACTGTAGAGAGACTAAAACACAACTAGAGCTAAAGCAACTAGCTCACCTGCAGGTCCGGCTGAACCAGCGGCTGATTTTTCGGCTGGGCTGGAGATGGGTGCGGCTGCAAATGAGGAGCAATGCAGGTTTAGCAACGCGAATAACAAAGCAGCCGCTGATGTACGGTTGGCTTACCATCCCGAAGAACGCCAAGGGATGTGTTGAACCACTATTACGCCTCTCCAACGGCTTCTTCCATACCGCCAACACAAGTCGGCAAGAGAGGCCAGGCTTCCAAATCTGCGCCTCACTTTTGAAATGTGAGATTTGAGCGGGGTGAAACCCGACCAAACTAGCGTCGACGAACGTTAAAACGCGCGTAACACCCAACTACATTAGATAGTTGGCAAACATGTGCGTGTTAAGCGCGCCTAAAGACGCTCGGCCTCGGTCCTCGCGCGTAACAGCCCTCGACCTCAGCCATCGGCCGCGTCGCTACGCTCCGCGGCCTCTGGCTGAGGTCTCGGGCTGTTACGCGCTCGGACCTCGGCCTCGCGTCTTTAGGCGGGCTTAACACTCCATGTTTGCCAACTATCTACTACTAAAATGCGGGCAGAAACCGTTTAGATCCGGGTGAATTGAAGTTATGTACGCATAACTAAGAAACCGCTCCCTGTATGCACACCACATAGCATGCGGCGGCCCAGCACGAGCGCTCAGGCCACTGGCTTCAACCGAAGACGTGAATGTCCCAGCTGAACTACACACAGGCAAATTAGTGCGGATATTCGTCATCCTAGGGGGGTAGTTTTTTGATGCGGTTCGCCTCGGATTGTCCTTGCGACTCCAACGCCACTTGAAGCTTGTTGAAATTTTGGGTATGTGAGCAGTTGGAGTGTAGACATCTACAGTACTGTAGATGTCTACAGTACTGTAGATGTCTACAGTACTGTAGAGGTCTACAGTACTGTAGGTCAGATTTGACAAGGTCTCTTGTAAATGGTCACCCCCGCCATTGGCTGCACCCCCGTGGCTCAAGAGATAAAAACTTTCTCATTTCTGCACGGATGAGGCCGCCGACTCGTGCGATGAGCTGCTTATGGCCTGACTAGAGTGCAGTCAGCCCCAGCGGTTTGCCGGGTGGCTGGCCCCCAACACGCGACGTGTTCTGGCGCCACGCAGACACTCTTAGCAACCGCTGTAGGCAGCTGGGACCCAGCGCGGCGTGAACGGCGCATCCAAACTAATATTTAAACCAGCATGCAACAGCGCTTTAAATCGCATTCTTCAACACGGGTTCAGTCCACATGTGACAGCAATGTCAAGGTGGTTACCGCATCGGTGCTTGTGGTTCTTTTGCAGCCAAACGCAGCTAGAATCAGTCAAAAAGATGCATAAACTGAGCTGATATGAGTATCACCCCCCACACATGAAACGGACCACACATCAAGACAACGCGTTTCTGCTTTGCAGACACGTTAGGTGACCACACAAGGAGCCGCGCTGAACTGGCAATTCATCATTTGACGTCCTGGTAGGACAGTTATGGCAGCCGGAAAAAGCCGGAATTTGACGTTACACGAGGTGCACGCTGTTCGGGTGCAGGGACAGGCCACAAGCCATACCACCACTCTTAACATGCCACCAGCACTAGCACTAGCACTAGAACACATGTCAGGGGGGGTACTGCGCCCGACCAAAATTTAAAAATTTGAAAAGCTGGTCCGCTGAGCGCGATAGCTGTTCTCTGATCACAGCCCCACTAAGCAGGCCATTCCCGGCACAACGCGACCCGATTTCACAGCACCCCCGCCCGCCCCGGCACAGGTGCACATCAGCCCGAGCAGCCCGCTAGCTTCGCTTTAATGAGCTGCATCGCCCTGCGCGAGAATCGCTGTAACACTCATAAAAACCAGAAAGATTTTATCATGGGTGCAGCCAATGGCGGGGGTGACCAAATAGGGTATCATGTTGTTCTCCACATTCAAACCACCATTTGCTACCGCGATTGCACCGTCAGCTTCTGCGTGCTATAAATAGTGAGAGGCGTCGAAGCGTAGGCCCGCAAGCTCGATATAGATATTTGTGCCGAAAGTTGTGTCCACGCAATAAGGTCGCCATAGGGAGCTACATACATACGTGTAAGGTCTAAGGCCGGGGCCCGTCTCTATCGCAAGCTAGGTCCGTTCTGTCGGTTGTACTGGGTAGCTCGGCTTGCAAGCTCCCGCAAAGCTGTGGATGTTGATGATGCCCCGCAATCACAACAACCTCCTGCACCGCACCCTCCCGTGTAATATCGAGTGCGGCAGAGATTGCCCCAAAAGTTGTTTGCGGTTGGCCATCAACCATCCATCATTACATATAACCTCACATCATTACATCATGACTCTTAGCCTACATCATTACATCACCACTTGTGTTCCTAACACAAGGGCTAGGCTCAGGGTCGGTAACGAATCCTAGAGGCTGAGTAGGGCTGGGCAGGGCTGGGCTGGGCTGGGCAACATAGGCACGCTTTGTTGTCAGCGCATTTGCATAGCACTGTCGGGATAGCAAACGAGCTTGGGCTACATTGAGATGTTCCTGCATGGGGGCGAAGGGGGCATGGGGGTTAAGGATGCATGGGGGGAAGGCACCTACAGTACTGTAGACACCTACAGTACTGTAGACATCTACAGTACTGTAGACCCCTACAGTACTGTAGACATCTACAGTACTGTAGACCCCTACAGTACTGTAGACACCCACAGTACTGTAGACCCCTACAGTACTGTAGACCCCTACAGTACTGTAGACACCTACAGTACTGTAGACACCCACAGTACTGTAGACATCTACAGTACTGTAGACACCCACAGTACTGTAGACATCTACAGTACTGTAGACACCCACAGTACTGTAGACATCTACAGTACTGTAGACACCTACAGTACTGTAGACATCTACAGTACTGTAGACACCTACAGTACTGTAGACACCCACAGTACTGTAGACACCTACAGTACTGTAGGCAGCAGCAGCATGGGTGGCAGCAGCAGCAGGGGGGGGGGGCAGCAGCAGCAGGGGGGGGGGGCAGCAGCAGCAGTAGGGGGGGTAGCAGCAGCAGCAGCAGGGGGGGTAGCAGCAGCAGCAGTGGCAGCAGCAGCAGCAGTAGGGGGGGCAGCAGCAGCAGCAGTAGGGGGGGGTAGCAGCAGCAGCAGTAGGGGGGGTAGCAGCAGCAGCAGTAGGGGGGTAGCAGCAGCAGCAGCAGGGGCAGCAGCAGCAGCAGCAGCAGTGGCAGCAGCAGCAGCAGTAGGGGGGGCAGCAGCAGCAGTAGGGGGGGCAGCAGCAGCAGCAGTAGGGGGGTAGCAGCAGCAGCAGTAGGGGGGGTAGCAGCAGCAGCAGTAGGGGGGGTAGCAGCAGCAGCAGTAGGGGGGTAGCAGCAGCAGCAGTAGGGGGGGTAGCAGCAGCAGTAGGGGGGGTAGCTGCAGCAGCAGTAGGGGGGGTAGCAGCAGCAGCAGCAGGGGCAGCAGCAGCAGCAGCAGCAGTGGCAGCAGCAGCAGCAGTAGGGGGGGCAGCAGCAGCAGTAGGGGGGGCAGCAGCAGCAGCAGTAGGGGGGTAGCAGCAGCAGCAGTAGGGGCAGCAGCAGCAGCAGCAGTGGCAGCAGCAGCAGCAGCAGTGGCAGCAGCAGCAGATATAGTAGGGGCACTGTAGCACTTACCTACCTTTTGGCTGCTGAGTGAAGGGGGGGGGAGTGGAAGAGTGAAGGCGGGGAGGGGAGGTAGATGTGGAAGGCGGGAGGTGGGAGGCAGGGAGGCGGGAGACGGGGAGGCGGGAGGCAGGGAGGCGGGAGGTGGGGAGGCGGGAGGCTCAACCGGGTTGGGCTGGGCGGGGGTGGGTTGGGTTGGGGGCATGGGTTGGGGTGGGTGGGGGCATGGGTTGGGGGCATGGGTTGGGGTGGGTGGGGGCATGGGTGGGGGTGGGGGCGGGGGAGGGAGCGGGGGCGGGGGCGGGGGCGGGGGCGGGGGCGGGGGCGGGGGCGGGGGCGGGGGCGGGGGCGGGGGCGGGGGCGGGGGCGGGGGCGGGGGCGGGGGCGGGGGCGGGGGCGGGGGCGGGGGCGGGGGCGGGGGCGGGGGCGGGGGCGGGGGCGGGGGCGGGGGCGGGGGCGGGGGCGGGGGCGGGGGCGGGGGCGGGGGCGGGGGCGGGGGCGGGGGCGGGGGCGGGGGCGGGGGCGGGGGCGGGGGCGGGGGCGGGGGCGGGGGCGGGGGCGGGGGCGGGGGCGGGGGCGGGGGCGGGGGCGGGGGCGGGGGCGGGGGCGGGGGAGGATGAATTGGGAGGGGGTGGTTGTATAGGGAAAGTGGAGGGGAGGTGACCCATCAGACCTGCAACCAAGGGGCGTGCACGCGCGGTAGGGTGACCAGGCTGGGCACTGTGTTAGCTATCACCGTGGCCTTACCTTTGTGGTCCTCCTGGCCTCCTACCTGCTCACACCAGGCAACATATCCCATGCGCCAGTGGGGTGGGACTGCGGTGGGGAGTGTAGGGTTTAGGGAAGGGAAGGTGGGGTGAGGTGGGGGTTGCGATGCCACGTCAATCGAAGGGTGGGAGAGGGGAAGGGTAGGCTTGACAAGTATGGGAGGGGAGAGGGAGGGAGAGGGGGAAGGGAGGGGTGGGAAGAGGGTGGGTGGGGTGGGCTTTCTCCTGGCTGCTGGGATGTCAGGGGAGAGGTGACGGGGAGGAAGAGGGGGAAGGGAAGGGGAGGTCCATGGGGAGGGCGAGAGAAGTGGGGAGCGCATTGATAGTCTCACGTGTAGGCGCACAAGACCTGCGGCAATGATGTGACGATTTGTGTAACGAAGCAAACATTGGACATGGGTACTAGATGCACTCACCATTAGAGTAGGGAGATGTAGAGCTGGCAGATGGAGGGGCAGGTGTAGCAGCCCTCCATTACAACCCACCTTCCTTTGTCCTCACCTCAGTAGGAAGTGCAGGGTGGGAGAGTAGGGTTGGGTTGGGCTGGGCTGGGCTGGGCTGGGCTGGGCTGGGCTGGGCTGGGCTGGGCTGGGCTGGGCTGGGCTGGGCTGGGCTGGGCTGGGCTGGGCTGGGCTGGGCTGGGCTGGGCTGGGCTGGGCTGGGCTGGGCTGGGCTGGGCTGGGCTGGGCTGGGCTGGGCTGGGCTGGGCTGGGCTGGGCTGGGCTGGGCTGGGCTGGGCTGGGCTGGGCTGGGCTGGGCTGGGCTGGGCTGGGCTGGGCTGGGCTGGGCTGGGCTGGGCTGGGCTGGGCTGGGCTGGGCTGGGCTGGGCTGGGCTGGGCTGGGCTGGGCTGGGCTGGGCTGCAACACAAGGGAGGCAACAGTGGGAACGTTGTGGGAGGTGATGAAATGGTGGTGGTGGTGGTGGTGGTGGTGGTGAGGGGGACTGGGAGGGGGTGGTGAACAGGGAGGTACTAGGCGTGATTGTAAGGCCTGCAGCAACCAGGTGTGGTAGCGGTTAGGCTGGATACTAAGGGCTATGCTGCGCAATGCTAGCTCCTTCTAAGCTCTTACCTTGGTCCTAAGCTCTTACCATGGTCCGTCTGGCCTCTTCGCTGCTCACAACACGTTGCACCTGCCTTGCGTTGGTGCATCAATGCTTGCGATAATTGCGGAGAATCGTTGCGAGGAAACTGGCCGCGAGGCTAGCTGCGATGCTGGCTGCGAGGCTGGCTGCGAGGCTGGCTGCGAAACTGGCTGCGAGGCTGGCTGCGAGGAAAATGGCTGCGAGGCTGGCTGCGAGGTGAGATCCTCGCACCGAGCTGCCTCACAGGTATGCTTCTGCGCTGCTGGACCAGCTGTGTGGCCGCGAGGTTGATTGCCGAGTATGTGGCTGCGAGTATGGGGTAGATGTGGCTGCGAGTATGGGTAACCTCGTGCGATGCCATCTGTGGACTAGCTGTGTGGCCGCGAGGTTGATTGCCGAGTATGTGGCTGCGAGTATGGGCTAGATGCGGCTGCGAGTATGGGTAACCTCGTGCGATGCCATCGCTGCAATACCGGCTACACGATGCTGCGACTAAGTGTTGGACGGATGCCTGAATGCAAGTGAGATGTTCAGAATTTTTCTAAGTGCTTAAAGGCTACAGTACTGTAAGTGGTCTCTCGAGGTACCTCGAGGTACCTCGAGGTACTGTAGATGTCTACAGTACTGTAGATGTCTACAGTACTGTAGATGTCTACAGTACTGTAGATGTCTACAGTACTGTAAATGGTCTCTCGAGGTACCTCGAGGTACCTCGAAGTACTGTAGATGTCTGCAGTACTGTAGATGTCTACAGCACTGTAGACATCTACAGTACTGTAGAGGTCTACAGTACTGTAGATGTCTACAGTACTGTAGATGTCTACAGTACTGTAAATGGTCTCTCGAGGTACCTCGAGGTACCTACAGTACTGTAGACATCTACAGTACTGTAAATGTCTACAGTACTGTAGATGTCTACAGTACTGTAGGTGTCTACAGTACTGTAGAGGTCTACAGTACTGTAGATGTCTACAGTACTGTAAATGGTCTCTCGAGGTACCTCGAGGTACCTCGAAGTACTGTAGATGTCTACAGTACTGTAGATGTCTACAGTACTGTAGATGTCTACAGTACTGTAAGTGGTCTCTCGCGAGGTACCCCGACAGTACTGTAGACACCTACAGTACTGTAGCATGGCCGTATCTCACCAACCGCGCAAAATCACGAATTTTAGTTTCAACCCCCGATCTTACAATGCCTTCTTTAGACTATGTACCAAGTCCGAGGCTCTGTTCGTGTACTCGCGAGGTACCCCGACAGTACTGTAGACCTCTACAGTACTGTAGCATGGCCGTATCTCACCAACCGCGCAAAATCACGAATTTTAGTTTCAACCCCCAATCTTACAATGCCCTCTTTAGACTATGTACCAAGTCCGAGGCTCTGTTCGTGTACTCGCGAGGTACCCCGACAGTACTGTAGACCTCTACAGTACTGTAGCATGGCCGTATCTCACCAACCGCGCAAAATCACGAATTTTAGTTTCAACCCCCAATCTTACAATGCCTTCATTTGACTATGTACTAAGTCCGAGGCTCTGAATCTCAAAAATACTGTTACTAATTTGCCTGAGTGTACCGATCGACAGCCTCGACCTTGGTTCTAGGTCACCCCCGCCATTGGCGGCACCCCTCTGGCTCAAGAGACACATCTCTTTATGCCATGACTTGTTTGACATGTTTGCCATGACTTTCCAGAACAGCAATGAGAACTTGCATGACTTCAGCCCATGTGGTCCATGTGAGCCCATGTGGTCACCCCCGCCATCAGTGTTGTGAATCTTCAGATTTTCAGAATTTCAAATTTTCATGAAATGAAAGTGTTTCATTGAAGGACTTTCACGCGAGTAAAATTGAGCGGTTGCCGATGTTTTCTCAGCCTATATAGCCTGTATGTAGGCTTGTACACCCCCTCTAACAAGCATGTATCGGTTTGGAGGCTCAGTAACTCGCTTGGAACTCGTACCGTGCCTGAGAGCACAGCAAGAGCAAGGCAGAGAATGGCAGCAGTATAACAACAAAGTAGCAGCAGTGGGCAACAAGAGAGGTGGTGTAGTAGAGGTAGTGCCCATGCCTGTGCCCATGCGTATTCCCATGTTCTGCCCCACTCCCACCTGATCTGCAGCTGAATCATTGCCACGGCCATCAGCACTGGCCAGCCGCGCTGCAAGGTCTTCAGCTGCCCTCAGCTGGTCCGTTGTCAGGGTATTGTGTTTGTCACGGAAGTTGGGGTCCAGGGCTGCAGCAAGGTACAGCGCGTCATGATGCCCATACTCCATGAGATGAGAGAAGACCAGCAGAGCATGCATGCACAAGATCACAAACAGATGGCGTGGTTAATGTTGTGTGCATGCTGTATGTGTGCGCACCAAGTCATGCTTCTCAATGACGCCCAACATCTCTATAAGCATGAGCTCAGAGGTGGCACTGTGGCACTGTGGCACGGTGGCACTGTGGTCAATAGGGGACTGTGGCACTGTGGCACTGTTGCTCCTGCTCTGCAACATGCTGCTGCTGAAGACAAGCCACAGCTGTGCTCTGCATCCTGTTGCTTTTGCTCCTGCTCTGCAGCATGCTGCTGCTGAAGACGAGCCACAGCTGGCTATTTGGCTGCTGTCCGTAGAACCGCCATCTGTGGCTGCGGTATTAGTATTTTCTGCCTTGCGCTTTTTCCGCTGTGGTTGCAGCGCGCTGGCGCTCCTTCTCATGGCAGCGACTACAGCCCGGGTAGTTTGCAGTGGGGCGAGTCGCTTTTGCCTACTAGCTGCTGCTCGCCTGCTACTGACATCGCGCTACGATCTGACCGGGGGCAGCACCCGGCACTTTCAGATGTTCAGTGAATACGTTCTGATTTTCAGATGAAAATTTTCATTGAAAATCTGAGTGAAAATCTGCAATTTTCACAACACTGCCCGCCATTAGCTGCACCCCCGTGGCTCAAGAGATAACTTTCTTACTCATTTCTGCACGGATGAGGTCGCCGACTGGTGCGATGAGCTAGCGATGGCCTGACTAGAGTGCAGCCAGCCCCAGCGGTTCTGGCTCCGGGTAGCTGGCCCCCAACCACCGCCGTGTTCTGGAGCCTCGCAGACACGTTTAGAGACGTCCGGTTAGCTCGCAACAGTGTTGCAACGTCCCAGCACGCAGAAACCCTCTCCCAAGCTCATCTGCTGCTTGCTTGCCCCCGCTCAAAAGTGTCACCTTTGGTCATCAAACGGCGCCCGTGCAAGGCGATGGCGTTGCGGGTTGGGAGCGTGACCGCGAGTGCAGATTGTTGCTGAACAGTCCACATGTCACATCAATTTTAAGGTTGCACAAGATTTTTTATTATGTGTGCTTGTGGCTTCTGAGCAACCACGAACGGCAATAAAAAATATGCAGAAATTGAGCTGTAATTGTATTTGCCGCTGTGCAGGCCAGTGAAGGTTATGGGTAACAAGAAAAGGGGGGTGAAGGCTAGATTTGCCGGTGCGCAAAAAGCGAGGGAGGTCACAGGGCAGGGCTGCACAGCGCAGGGCTGCTGAGGCTGAGGCCAAGGCCCAGGCTGGTGCTGCTGAGGCTGAGGCTCAGGCACAGGCTGATGAGACTTGCAGGTGAGGGAGCAGCAGCTTGCTGACAACCAGCGCTCGTTGCAACCTCAACAACAGGTTCTAGACCTCTAGCGGGATGAGCTTCGGGCTGAGCAGCAACACCAGTTGCAGCAGCAACAGGCAGACATGCACCTGAGGGAGAAGCAGGTGGCTGAGGAGCAGCACCAACTGCAGCAGCAGCAGGCAGACGGGTGGGCAGAGCCCAACAAAGCCGTGCAACATCGCCTTGGCCATCATTGTGGGCAGTGGCGTTGAGCAGCATGGAATCAAGACCACGGCTAGGCAGCTGGCAGATGGCCTATCAGCAGACTGGGCAGCAGCGCCCCTACGGCGCGGCCGTCGATGTCTCAGCCAGGACCAGCTGGAGTACGTGCGCAATTTCTTCGAGGAGCACAGCAAACCATCACTCATGTACAAGGACGTGCGGTGCTACTACGTGCGCATGACTGCTGGGTAGGCTGGCTGCATGGGCTGGTAGGCTGGCTGTAGGTAGGCGTAGGTAGGAGTGGCTGTGTTTAACAATCCTACTGGCCCACAGCTCCCCCCACAGCTGCCCATCACTCTACGTGGACCGCTCCCCTCAAGAAGCTGTACCTGGAGTACGAGCGGGAGTGCCCAACAAAGCTCAAAGTGGGTAGCACCACCTTTGAATTGTTGCGTATGCCGTGGGTCAAGCGCATCACCGCTGCTCAGTGTGTGTGTGTGTGTGTGTGTGTGTGTGTGTGTGTGTGTGTGTGTGTGTGCATTCCCTGTGAGAATTGCATTCCCTGTGAAACATGGACAGCCTTGTGCTGCCTATGGACCCACAGCCACCAGATGACATCGAAGGGGGGGGGGGGGGGGGGGGAGGTGCATGCCTTGCTGGCTGAGCACATTGCCAACGCTGACGCTCAAGACCTGGCTGGTGTGCTAGATGCAGGAGCGCTGGGTGAGGGTGGGCTGGAAAAGTTGGTGGGTGATGCCCAGAATGCCAGGGCTGCTGCAAGGGAGTTGCTACAATAGGGGGTACAACTTGGGGTGCAGACGTGAGGGTTGACCTGGACTATGCCACAGTGCAGAGCTGGATGGTGTGCCCATGCAAGGATGGCGCCAAGCCCAGGCTGGCCTGCTTGCAACGAGTGTGTGATGCCTGCCAGGATAGGAAGGTGGGCGTGAAGGCGGGATGTGAGAATGTGCAGCTGCAATATCGCCAGTTCAAGAAGCTAGACAATGGGCAAGGCGTAGAGTTAACCACAGTCCAGACCACATTGGGTGAGTTGGTGGCTGACTTGAATGCCCTCATGCAGAAACAGTTGTGGCATCACTGCCTTGCCCAACATCAACGTGCCACCTTTGCACACATACTCAATTGTAAAGTAGCCCTGGGACGTGGCCGCGGGGTTTGGTACCCACTTGGAACAAACCTCCCATCCAGCAAGTGGTCAGCCATGACTTGTTCAGTGCACCGCTGACAGTAGCTCTGGCTGCCGCATATGCTTCCCTGCTGCTAATGCTTGCCTGCACGAGCCTTCCCACCCCCTCCTTTCCCAGGCTTGTTGCCGGAACCTCCCGGGCTTGCCCTGCCTCCCTTGCCATTTGACCGGGGCGGGCCTGCCTTGCTGCCCGCATGACTTGACCTCTTAGCCACACCGCTCTGACCCCCTTTGCCTGAGCCCTTGCCTCCCCGTGATGCCTGCTGCCTTTCCTGTAGCCATAACTTCTTCTTCTCCTTCTTTTCTCTAACAGTGCGAACCTGCACCAGGCACCAACACAAGCAGCCGAAGGCAAGGACGGGTATGAGCAGACGTGACAGGCACAGGCACACCGATGACCAGCGATGCCACATGCAGCCGAGGTTGGTGAAGCTACACATCTGGGCAGCAGGGGTCAGTTTGCAGCACATGTAACCCTTGCAAAGGTGTCCTAGTTGGCTCCTAGGTCAGAAGCAAGACCAGACTTCATCACTTCACAACAGGCAATGCTTGCGTCCAAATATCTCGCACTCTGTGGTGTAGTTGACTGTCCCCGACCAGCCAGGCTAGGAGCAGGTGGCAGAGGCAGGCAGCAACCACACCAGTTCTTACCTGCTCCTTGCTCTTAAGCTCCACAGGACCGCGTGCGGCTCCGCCCAGCTTGGGGCCCTTCCAGCTGGTGTGGCGCTGGGAGCGGTCAAAGCGTGTGGCCAGCTGCTGGGCCCGCACGCCGCTGCCCTCGGCCTCCAAACTGCCAGAGGCTGCCACCCGGCGGTGCTGAGATTTGACCCACTTCTGGTAGATGCCCTGCGCAGTAGAGGGCAGTGCACAGAGGAACGGGCATAGGAGAGGAGTGGGCCAGCTCAAGGGAATGGGAGGAGCATGACTGTGCCAGATGCCTGTTGCCATCATTATCATTACATCACAGTTCCCACTCTGTCCGACTGCAAACTCACCACCACAGGTATCAGCACAGCTGTGACCGGCATGGGGCAGCCACAGCGTGGCTGTGCATGCCCAGCCCTTCATGCATGGGCCAAAGGGTCACATTTAGTGATCAGTGCTTCTTGCCGGCAGTACACAAAATTATGCCCCAGTACTGCTTGCTGATCAGTGGCTTTCAATGTGTATGTCGGGGCTCAGGCTCCAGTTCAGGCTTCAACTTCACCATGTACCCAGTCCCATGGAGCAGCAATCTAGCAACTATCTGGCACTCAGTCAGCTGACTAGGCGCACATAATCTCCCATGCACCAGCACGCCCACACATGGGCTGGAGCACTGGCCTGCCTCACCTTGTTCCTGCCATCCACCCCCTTCACTGCCGTCTTCCCGCTCTCATTCTTCACACGCCTGGCTGCCTGGCCCGCTGTGGCCTCACTGCCTGCTACACGCACATACTTCTTCTTGCGTTTGTCCCAATGCCACCGGCGCTGCTGGGCTGCCATGCCCTCCTGCAGCAACAATACGGGAGCTGTGGTTGAGTCCAGCCAGCTGGCATGCAACAGGCCCATGGCCAGCAGTAGCAAGCCGGCAGCTCTCAAACTGACTGCAGGGAGCAAGCTATCAGGTCACTGCACAGCTGTGAAGGTTTGTGTGTGTAATATGTAACGATTTTAACCAAATGTCTATTTTTCATGGCTTACTTTTGTAGACATGTGGACCATAACATCTTTTAGCCGTGACTCTACCATAAGGACCTGCTGCACAGCCTGCACCAGCTGCTTCATGGGCTATACAAATGCCTTGGCTTAACACTGCGGCACACCACACAGATCATGACCTAACACTCAGAGCTGATGAGAGGCCCTTCACGGACAACCCTGGTTGCACGGCGCCTGGCTAGACACCTGCAACTTGCTCCATGGTGATGGAGGGCTTACGCTGCGCACCTGGTCCTCTGCTGTCATGTCCATCACGGCTGCTTGCAGCTCAGCTGCAGCCTTGTCCTGCAGGAAGCTGTCCTCCAGGCCCCGGTTAGGGTCACGGGTATAGCTGATGAACAAGTTGCTGTCTCTGTGCACACGCACACAGCAGGCCACACGGGGCAGCATGTGCATTGCTGGTGTATTGAGCTGAGGAGGACATGTCAGGTAACACCCACCCCACACTGCTCTGCTGCAGTCACACTGCTCTGCTGCAGTCACACTGCTCTGCTGCAGTCACACTGCTCTGCTGCAGTCACACTGCTCTGCTGATGTCACAATGTGAAGGAGCCCTGATACAGCAGGCACATCATTAGGGCAGCACACACATCGCAGGAGGCAGCAGGGACCCCGCTGGCGCATCAACACTAAGATGCTGAGCAGCATGGCTCAAGTAGCGTGTAGCGCTGCTGAGGGTGTGTTGCTGCCTGTAGGCGCTGTCAGTGCGCTGCACCTCACCTGTACTTGCCCTCACTCAACACTCCATCCCCGAATTCAGCAGCTTTTCTGGCAGCTTCCTTGGTTGCACTGGGCATGTGGCCTGCCTTTGCAGCAGCGCCTTCCTGAAGGATATCTGTCTCACCCTCAGCTGCAGGTGCGGCATCCGCTGTGGCTGCCTGCCGGCAGTGCTGCTCCCCACGCATCCTCTTCTGCCGTTCCTGATCAATCACACTGGCATGCTCCAACCTCTTGCGCTGCATCACATCGTGACTGCGCGATTTGAAATGGTTTGACTGCAGCAGCGGCACGGATGTGAAGCTGCTCTTCACCGACGCGATTTCCGCTTCCAACACCGTTGCTGTGGGCCGGAAGCCCCGGAGTGCGGCGGTGAACTGCGCCAAAGCTGCCTCATTTTCGTGGTCCATGAACCTCGTCTGCGGCAAGGCCGCGAGAAGAGAGGGGTGCGCTCCTTCCTTGCCCAGCTGCTTGCAGCGCTTCACGCTTTCGGCGGACGCGGGCGGGCGAGTGCGCAGGTACAGGGCGAAAGCATTGCTGAGGGTGCGCTCCACACTGGACAGATCAGTGCTGCAGGCGTGAAGCTCGCGCAGGTGCTCGATCTGAGGGCTGAGCAACTCATCTGGGACGGAGCCAAACAGGCTGGCGCCCTCATTGTCTTGAGGCTGGCTGGCTGCGGCCACCTGGGCTGCGTCAGGGACCAGAGGTGCCGGTCGCACAGGGCGCCCTAGGTAGAGATGCAGATCCAAGAGGTAAGGCAACTCATCGCGGGTCAGCAGGGAGTACGCAGTGCCACAGCGCCCCATCCTGCAGCAGCAACCAGCAACTCAGACAGCTGCTCAAGTGAAGCTCTACTGAAGCTTCTGTCTGGGGAAACCACAAATGTCGACTGCTTTGCTACATTCAACAATCACAGATTCATGGGAGGTGGTGAGCTGAACCATACCCAGCCATGGGCTTCAACACATGTGGCAGGAGACCACCGCCACCCTGCTGTCCACAGTGCCATGCCATGGTCAAGCAACGACGTGAGCAACACTTTTCTGTCTTCCTGTCTGAGTGGGCTGCCAGTGGTGCACCCCTGCAAACTCCAGAGCACTGCCTAGCCCCTCACACCTGGCAGCTCGTCCCACCCTGTGCACAAACAGCTCAGGTTTGGGTGGAAAGTCGAGGTTGATGACGTTGTCAATGAGTGGGATGTCGATACCTCGCGCAGCCACGTCCGTGGTGATGAGAAGTGACACCTTCTTGACCCTAAACTTGGCCACGTGAATTTTGCGCGCCGTCTGCAAACCACCAGCCATCACACAAGCACTGCACATGAGCCTGAGTAGCAAGCCATCACTGTGGCGGCGTGTAGCAAGCAAGCGTGATAGATGCCCTTTTAATGTGATGACAGTGGATGAGCAGACATGGCGGGCACTTGCTTCGCACCAGAGCACAGTAGGCAGCAGTGTCTCTTACAACGCAAATGATTAGCATTTGCTACAAAATTCACTTTTGCAAGGTTGCCTTGGGCTATGAATTGAGCTCCAATGTTTGGGCATCGCCCTTTGAATGTTGACCTTTGATTCTAAGCCACATCTTGGTAACGAACCGTATTCACGATGGCTGAAGACGTGCCCGCAGAGGCAACAGCAATGGCGCCTACACACAGGCCAAGCCTCACGGCAACAGCAACAAACCCTAGGACAGCTGGCTCTTTGGCTGTGCAGTCGCATGGCAGCAACAGCGATGGGGGCAACAGTGACAGCGAGAATGAGGGAGGGGTTATCAGCAGGCAGGCAGCTGCAGACATAGTGACAGCTTTGAATGGGCCTGATGAGGCCTACCCAGCCTGAGGTGGAGGCCAGGCAGAGACCTGGTACAAGCGCACGCCATCCCCCCTTAAGGGCGCCGGGCTGCTCCAGTACCAGCCAGTAAGTTTCAGCACTCAATGGTGCCAAGCAGGAGCTGGCGACAACTGCAACCACCATGGTGCATCACCTAGGTGATGGCTTTCTACCAGCAGAGCATGCCCACCACAACCTGGCTGCCTAGCAATCAACCGTCGTGGACGTCATGTGCATCCAAGCTGAGCACCATGCTGGTACAAAGCTTAGCACAGCAGCTTCCAGCCCGGCTGAGCAGAGCACCAAGCACTGGCACTACCTAGATGGCCAGCCTACCACAAAGGCAGGCAGCTCAGAGTACATTAAGCTGGCAGAGCTTGCACTGGTCAACTGAATCAACTGTTGCAGTTGAGGCGATGATCTTATATGATGTGCCTGGTGTCCTGGGTGATGGTCCAGATTAGGACCATGTCATATTTGGCTATGAAAGAGACATGTGGGAAAGGAATGCCTGGTAGGCAGCCTTCCTGGAACAAGCTCAGCTACTGTAGGCCACAGACTGGGTCCTGCCAATGCTTTGGACCAGTTGGCAATGACAGTGCAACACTGCAGGAGCTTCAATTGAATCCACTGCTGTGTTTCACATGAGGCAAGTGTTAGTTAATGTGCCTGGTGGCTGTCGCTGCAATGACCTCTTTAGCAGCCAGGATGGAGTTACCTCATGCAAACGCCTGCACCGCATGCACCAGCTGAGCTGCCTGGCCCTGCAGTGCCCTCACCTGGTCCATGCTGCCATACACACAAGCTGCAGGAATACCGTCTCGCGCCATCAGGTTAGCCAGGTACTCCACATGGTGCCTGGTGGCTGCAAAGATCAGCGTCTGCTGACTAGCCGCTAGCGCCTCCTTGACAAGGTATAGCAGTGTTGCCACCTTGTCCTCCTGGCGCACTGTAAAGAATGCCAGCTGCAGGTTGGGAGAGATGCGGCGCTCGCTGTCTAGGCGCACCAGCTGAGGCGCAGTCAGTCCAGCTGATGCAAACTCTGCCAGGCTGCTGGGCAGGGTGGCGCTGAACAGCAGCGTTTGCCTCCGGTCAGTCATCTTTCCCAAGATCTCCCGAACCTGGCGCAGCAGCAGCAGCAGTGGGAACAGGAGCAGCAGCAACACAGTCAGGACACCACAGCCAAGACACAGAACAGAACAAAGACAACACACCTGCTACAGCCACTGCCTTGCTGGGATGATGCTCTTTTTCACAAGCTGAATACAGTGTAAGTGTCTCTTGACAACAGCTTGGGGCCTGCACTGCATGCCTGCCCACTGCTGTTAGCCCCGCAATTATGTCACACAAAGTATAGTAATGGGCCTCATTCACTGTGGGAGCCCCACAAGCTGTTGTGCCTACATTTACATCTAGTGATCTGGCTGCTCCCACCAAGTGGCCCCAGCTGACCCCCCTGCTGGTCCTCAAGCCGCTCACCTGCTCAGCAAACCCCATCTCAAACATGCGGTCTGCTTCGTCCACCACGCAGTACTCCACAGAGCGTAGCCCCAGGCCCTCAACCTCTGCCAGGTGGTGCAGCAAGCGGCCAGGTGTGGCCACCAGGACATCCGGGTTGTTTGCCAGCTCAGCAAACTGTGCCTCCAGGGCGTCGCCACCCACCAACACTGCGGTGCGCAGGTCGGTGTAGCGGGCTAGGTCTCGCACTGCCTTGTGTGTCTGCAGGGCCAGCTCTCGTGTGGGCGACAGCAGCACAGCCCTGGCCCCAGCTTTGGGTGAGTGAGACTGCAACCTGCGTGCAAGGCAGAACAGCCTGGTGGCCTGGTGCCAGGTGCCAGTCAACAATGATTCCAGCACCAGGGCTAACACAAGAATCACCCACTTTTCCACCATTGGGATAACAAAGGCTGCCGTCTTGCCAGACCCTGTCCTTGCCATGCCGATGATGTCTGATCCTTGAAGAATGAGCGGAAGTGTACGGCGCTGGATAGGAGTAGGTAAGCGGTACCCTTGGCGCTTGATGGCGCGCAACACAGGGTTGCTTAAGCCTAGTGACTCTGCATGTAACAGCAGGCACGCAACCCTGCTCTAGCAGGCTGGCTGATGTTGGCTTTGACAGGCATGCTGATGCACACGTACCAAAAGTGCCCGTCCTCATCTTTTTCTTCAGCTCCTTCTCACGGCGTGCCCGGCGGCCAGACAGCTTTGCCGGCTTTCCCTCAGCTCTTCCCTCCTCTTCATCCTCGCTGAAAGCGACCACGCCATGATCCTGCCCAGGGGCGTCGTCGGACTCGAGCTGGTCTTCTTCCTCTTCCAACGCCATGGAGCGGGCGGCGCTGGCTACAAGTGCTAGTGAGTTTCTTGTCACTGCGTCCTACGGAAGACTAGCGTGGAGTACTACCTCCTGCTTGGTGGTTTAGATGTGTGCATGTGCAACCATAATGTGATTCCCGCGCAATTGCGCAGGCATAGATGCAGATAGCCACGGCAAAAGCCTAGACCACTATACTACATCTACTGGAGGCGATCAGACTGTTTGCGGGACAGGGTGCTCTATAAATGCTCCTAAGCTCAGGCCCTAGGCATGTCTATTAATGACCCGCTGTGTGCCTGGATTGCTCCAGCTTAACTCTTGCTATGTCGTCATGCTATGGTCGCATGCTTGTTATTTGCTGTCATGTGTCTCACAGAGAATTTGAAGCGTGTGCAGTGCCTTCAAGCAGCCGCGAGTGGTACCGTCACAATGACTGTGATCAAGTAGCTTGTTTGTGGCATGGAAGACGCTGCCGCGCGCAAGGAGCGGCTGCGGGCCTTGCGGCAGGCTGCAGAGCAGGCGGAGGGAGCTACCGGCGATGCACAGGCTGAGCCTGAGAAGCCCGTGCTACGGTTTAGAAACTATGCCGTGAAAGACCACAAGCACATTCAGCATGAGCAGGTCTGCACTTACAGCAATACTACAGGTGGCTTCAAGTCCATTTGTGGCACAGTGATGCACATTCATGCGCAGGTTCAACCAGCCCAACCCCCCAAGCTCGAGGAGCCACAGGTCACAAAGAAACCGGAAGAAGCTGCACAGGAGGTAAGGATCACGCCCATGTGCAGGCAGGGAAAGCACTACCCTTGTGCAAGCTCTATCAGGCCTACCTTCTGCACACACCTCTCAATGGCCAAAGATGTCCACCCATGCCTACCCTTTCCCCCCTGCCCAGCGCTCTTTACAATGCAGTTGCTTCACACATCGGGCACACTTCAAATGCCTGTCATGCTGCTCCTGTCTGTGGTGTTGATGTGTGCATTAGGACTTGCTGGTCAATGTGGCACCCAAGAAGGCCAACTGGGACTTGAAGCGTGATGTGCAAGCCCAACTTGACAAGCTGGAGCGGCGCACCCAACGGGCCATTATTGAGATCATGAGGGAACAGGAAAGTCAGCAAACTGGTGCAAACCAGGCTTGAACCTCCATGCTACGCACTATTGCATCTCTGCGCTGCCCACTGACAGCCTACACAGCCAAAATGTACCCAGGCTCGTGAGGATGGCTTCCACCCTTGGCAGCTGCTACATCATGTCCAAGTATTGAGCTCTGAAGTGTACCTGGATGGACACAGCTGCCAGGGTTATGGGAGCAGGAGGTGTAGGTGGTTAAGTACAGAGGCAATGCCAGGCTGACACTGACATGAGCTGGCAGGACAAGTATGGATACACATTTTAAACAAGGCCAGGTACAAGCAAGGCATGCTTTCGTTCAAAGCTATGTAGAGTACTGGCAGACGACATCAATTGAGCGCCGGCCTAGCAGTGGAAGAAGGGCAAGCACAGTGCGTCCTAGGCCGCTACTTTCGGTGGGCAATGCACAGTCGACAGGGTTACGTGCCTCATGTATGTAGCACTGGCCGAACTCATCCACACCTCACCTGCGGTATCAATCATAGATTAGGTCGTCGATTCACTGCACACTCAAGAACAAGAGCCGCATGCGCTACCACGTGCCGGACGTCCTTCTCACCCACCGCTTATGATCCTTCAGCGCAGTTGCATCCTCTGTGTCGGCGTCGTGCACGAATTGCCTCCCACATGGCCAGTATTTGTCCTACCTTCTTCTTCTCACCCCATGCTGGTTTTGCCAACTTCTTGCACAGTTTAAGATAGCTCCTGTAATCACGGCACAGCGAGTGTCACTGTGAATTTCCGTCAGTGTCGAAAATGGCTACGAGATTGTTTCGGACCGCCGAGCATTTGATCAACGCCATGGACAAATCCGTGATGCGAGCTGTCGGTGGGTTTACATCTGTGTTGTCCATGGTCGAGTGGCCATCGAGATGCTAATCAGCCACCTGCCCAGACTGCAGAAGACTTGGGCGTGCCAAGGACTGTTCCAGATGCAAGCCGCACACAAGAGGTAATGCAACATGGAGCTATGCACATGGGCCATTCATCTATGCCATGTCATGGATACACAGGCTGCCTTGCTTTCGTTTAGTTGCAGGCTGTGGCGAGCACTGCCCAGCAAGATGACAAGGAGGGTGCTCCACCTGCTGCTTGCGCAGCTGGATTTGTGTATGCCGCAGCACCATCACCCTTTGCACCTAGCAGAGATGTTCTACCGCTGCTTCCAGCATCAGTCAGCCGGACCTACACAGGCGTAGACAATCAGCCAACTAGCCAGACAGGGGCTAGCTATGCCCCTAGCGCCTCACCACCCGCGGGTGCGCAAGCTCAGCAGACAAGCCGCGTCACACACCAGCTGCCGCCTGCACCAGACCAAGGTGCTGAGTCCATGCCTGTAGCCCCATTTGCTGCAACGGCTGCTGTAAGGGTTGAGGATGAGACTGGGCAGCATCAAGATGCTCCGGTGTTGCTTAAGAGCACAGAGCAGCGCATGAACAATGGTATTGCAAGCACCTGTGGCGACAGTGCATCGCCGCCCACCACCACCGCAGCTAAGCAGGCTCTGCCAGCTTCTATGGCCGCTTCAAAACCCAGCGAGGCTGACATGGCGCTCATGTCAGCCCTTGGGTCACAGCAGCTGGGCCCTCCTCTCAGCAGTGGTGGCTTGGCAGGTCCAGGCACCGGCAGCACACGGGAGGTGCAGCTGGCCAAGCTTGTGGAGCAGCTGAAAGAGCGGCTCAGGGTGAGGGTGACTTGTGTCTTTAGGTTGTGCATCCTTGGTTCATACCCCACCCGGCTGGGCTGACCATGCCTGTTGCGGGCACTATGACTGGCTGTTGTTGCAATAGCTAGCGCCCCAATCCCTGCCCATTTGCATAACTAGCAAGTAGAGCTCCAGCTCCAGCCTTTCACTGCCCTCGCCAAACAAGTTCTGCTCGCACTGCCAGTCCAAGTCCTGTGGCAGTACATCTCCATGTGTGCTTGTCAATGCTGGCCTGCCTTGCCTGCATTGGTGCAGGCCAGCAAGCTTGAGAACGAGCAGTTAGAGGACCTGCTGGCTCAGGCAGAGGCACGGTGCGAGCGGGAGCGGGCTTTGGTGGGGCAGCTGCAGGGGGAGGTGGCTGCTTTGTCTGAGAGCAAACGCAAGACAGAGACAGTGCTGGGCTCCCAGCTAGCTGAGCAAGTGAGTTGCAGGCTGGCTGCCTGGCAGGCTGGCTGGCTGCCTGGTAGGCCCTCCTAATGGACTGCTGTGCTGTGGCTGGCAGGCCCTGGCCTGGTAGGCCCTCCAAATGGACTGCTGTGCACATGCACAGATGTGGTACTGTCCATGCATGTCCCCCTTCTGCCAAAGCTAGCATTTCTAACCAGCAAGTCCTGTCCTTGGCTAAATGTTACACCCAGGCTGTGGAGCACCCGGGTGGATGACCTCCCGTGTTTTGGTCTTGCTCCCAGGCAACAGCGCTGCAAGATGCCACTGCCAAGGCCGAGGCCGCATGCCAGCAGGCACTACGTCTGGAGGGCGAGCTGCTCTCCCTGCAGGAAAGCAGCCGTCACCTGCTGCAGAGCAAACAGGACGTGGAGGGAGGCATGTTGGATTGTGAGTCAAGCATCTCAAGTCTGCAGCAACCCGGCAGTGCATGGCTGATGTGCAGCTACCAACCCTGACAGGCACGGAGTATAGCCAGTGGTGATGCTGCAGGGCAGGCTGCTGTGCTTGTGTTGTGGCTGTTGCTGCTCCTGGTAGGTTCACACCATTGCAACTATCGGCTTTGTATGGCATGGCTGGTATGGTGTAGCCTTGCCCACTAACCCTTTGAGCACGACAGCTGGCAACCCGCTCCATGTTACGCTTGTGTGCGTCCTGCAGCCCTGAGAGTGTCCTTGGCCAGCACTGAGGCCAAGCTGGACGCGGAGCGCAAGGCCCATGGCAGCACTCGGGCCACCGCAGTGGCCAGGGAGGCTGAGTTGGAGGCTCTGGTGGCGGGGCATGCGGCTGCGCTGGTGCAGGTGCAGCACGTCGCGGAGGAGGCCAGTGCGCGCTGCAGAGGTGTGCTGGCAGTGCCTTGCAGCTGCAACAGTCCTGCGGTCGTTGCCTCTTGATCCCCAATGCGCTGTGACTGACCCTTGGTGGAGCTACCTGCTGTTCAACACGAGGTGGCTGGCCCGGCTCCATGCAAGCATGCGACTAGGTGCCCATGCTTGCATGGGCACCTAGGGCCATGAGATGTGGAGACATGCTGCCATATTTCTCACTTGCTCGGCTGTTGTAGCGCATGTCATTGCATACCATGATTGCCATTGGCACAGGCTGTAGAGCAAAACATCCTACACACACACACACTTCTTGATAGGGGCCGTTTAACTGAATACAACGCTGATAGGCACATTGAGCCTGTTGTGCCAGTTGTGTACCTTTGCTTTACTGGTAAGGCTTAGGGCCCTGTCCTGTGCTGTGGCCCTGCTGCCTGTGTAGACTTGGAGGATGCGTTGGCTCTGGCCGAGGCAGCCAAGGCCCAGGCCCTGGCTTCTGCTGGTGCACCAGGCTCACGCTCCTCCAATAGACTGGATGAAGCGCACCTCCAGGTCAGGCCAGGCCAGGCCAGGTCAGCTGGTTCTACGGCTGCTTGACCTTGACTCATGTAGTCTCATGTAGCTCGCACCCCTCACCTTCATGTCTCTGAATAGCAAGCCTTTGCTGGCACTGATGTGGGGGAAGATTGGAGGCTCCACCTACTTCTGTGCGTGAGGGGTAAAGCGAAGGTAACATGCATGCACAGAAACCCCAGGCATGCGCCAAATACCTGAAATGCATGTGCAGTCTGAGCTCGCCAGCCTGAGAGGTGAATTGGAGGCTTGCCAGCGTGCGCGCCAGGCAGCGGAGCTGGCACACCAGGCATCTACACAGCTGGTGGCTAGTTTACGAGGTCAGCTGGAGTCAGCGCAAGCTGGGCTGGAGCAGTTGGCGTCAAAGCAGGTGGGTGGAGGGCAGGCTTGAAGAGCTGCTTGCAGCCATATTGGCTCTGGCGTCTAGGCAAGCTGAGCCCTGGGCATGAAACACATCCTTGTCTGTGTGTTGTGGTCTGTGTGTTGTCTGTGTGTTGCATGGGTCACCCAGCATGTGTTAACATCATGACAGGGCTGCAGCTCGTCATGCTTGCATGTCAACCTTCCCTAGCTGCACCGCTATGCGCAACCACAACTGCCTCCCTTCTGTTGCTACCACGTGCTGCTGCCTGCCCTCATGACACCTACAGAGTCAGACGGCCCTAGAGGCCCAGCTGCAGGAGGCGCATGAAATGTTGTACCTCAAGCAGTCACAGCTAGAGCGTCTGAACGCCGACAAGGCTGCGTCCATGATGAAGCTGGAGCGTGAGCTGGCCACAACTCGTGAGGAGCTGGCCAAGTCTAGGCGGCCTGCAGCTTCTGCACTCACCATCAGCCATGACATCATGGGTCACAGGTGCGTGTTTACCGCCACATTGCACGAGTTGCAGCCATGTGTGAGACAGACAGCTCTTCATGTGTTGCTTGCAGGTCAAATGGTTGGCAAGCAGGCTCTGGCTCACACCCCGACTCCGGGGTGGTGCCGATCTCTTCTGCACTGGGAGAGCGATACAGACGGCTAGCTAGCCGCCCAGACCAAGTGGGGGCTGTTGTGGCTGCAGCTGCTGCTTTGGTAGACCGCACGGCTTCAACACTGGCATTCGTGTTGCGTCAGTACCCGCTGGTCCGTCTGGCTGCCCTCGGCTACATCCTTCTCCTCCACTTCTATTTCCTCGTCCTCACAGCCTCAATGCAGCATGCTGCGGTTGTGACTGACAAGTTGAACTCTCACAACTGATTGTGCCGCCCCTGGCACATCATAGACACTGCCTTACGCGGTGCGTGAACCTAAGGGCCGTGCCGGAGTAGGAGTGTAGAGCAGTGGCAGTAGTGGAGGCGTCGAGCAACTTGCAAAAGCCAAGTGATACCAGACCTGTGTGCTTGTACTTGAGTCCCAACTGCCTCCCCTCGGCAGCCACACCATCTGTGTCCCTTGCATTGCAGCATCTTGCTCTCTTCACATTGCAGGAAGGCACGACACGCGTAAGTCGTGTTATGCAGCTTGTAAATCTTTTGGAACTGCTCGCGGTGCATGTCCTCTCATGCAGCTTCAACAACGCGATGCCCGCAGGCCCCGTGATTGGTGCGTAGGCCGTGTAGTCGCTGTTGGAGATGCCCATCATCAGGCAGGCAGCAAGGGCTTTCCTGTCGTCGTGGGCACCTGCTACGACGGGCAGCTTAAATGAGTTGTCTCGCATGATGGGCACGGAGCGAAGGCCAGGGCTCTCAGGCGCTTGGAAGCAGGGTGCGAAACCTTGCGTAGCTGCCACGAGTTTCCCCTGCAGCCTCTGACCAGGGGCGTTGTCTATGCTTTCTCTAATGCAGCGGACCGTGATAAGTTTGCCGAAGATTGGAACACGGATCCTACATACAAGAAGCCTCCCAAGACTATTGCTGAAGGTATGTCGGGCAGCGGTGTTTGCGGTAGAGAGTCGTCGCCTCAGGCTTGTGCTGAGCATCATGGCATCATGCCTCACAGTGCTGGACGACTCTGCCTCCGTCTTGTTCCTCACCGAGATTGTGCGGGGCATGTCTTACACACTGGGAGCCTTCTTTGACAAGAAAGTCACGGTAGGTACACTTTATGTGCCTCACAGCAGTCTTTCCTGTACGTGCAGCAAGCTGTCTGTGCTTGACCCTTTCATCACATAGGTAATGTACCCTTTTGAGAAAGGAGCCATCAGCCCACGCTTCCGGGGAGAGCATGTTCTCAGGCGGTACCCAACTGGCGAGGAACGGTGCATTGCATGCAAGCTGTGTGAGGCGGTGGGTGGCTTGCTGACAGAGTTGTGTATGTACTGGTCTAATACAGCTGCCTTCTTGCTCATGTTTCTGGCAGGTTTGCCCTGCACAAGCCATCACCATTGAAGCTGAGGAGCGTGAGGATGGCAGCCGCAAGACAACCCGCTATGACCTTGACAGTGAGTGTAGCACTATGCTAGTATCCATCATAGATAATGCTTTGTTGCTCTGCATAGATCCCCCATGTGCACTGATGCCGCTGCATTCATTGCACGAGCCCTAGTCGCGTGTGGGTTGCTCTCTCGTACACCAAGAAGCGCATTAGGTGCTACTAGTGTGTTATTTCAGACATTGAAATCATGTCATGCACTAGTGCTATGTCCACCTGTGACTACAAAGCATGGCGTAGCATAGCATAGCATCAATGCAATTGTTGGGGCTTAGACTGGTGTGACCACCCCTTAGGTTCTTGCAAAAAATTGTGTGAACGTCCCCCACTATCTCGTGCAAACGTTGAAGTGTATAGCTTGTGATATCACCATACTCTACTCACGTTCAATTGCCATTACAAAGCATGGCGTAGCATAGCATAGCATCAATGCAAATAATGGTGCTTAGAGTGGTGTGACCACCCCTCGTGTTCCCTTATAAAAACTGTGGGAACATCCTCCACTATCTCGTGCAAATGTTGAAGTGTATAGCTTGTGATACTGTCATGCTCTACTCACCTTTAGTATTGTGATTGACAAGGGTGAGTTCACTATGCCAATGATGGTGCGCAACACTTACACTGTAGTTGTTGTTGCCTGATTGTTTTCTGATTGTTTTGCAGTGACAAAGTGCATTTATTGCGGCTTCTGTCAAGAGGCATGCCCGGTCGATGCAATTGTGGAGGGCCCAAACTTCGAATTTTCTACCGAGACTAGAGAGGTAAGTCTGACGCGTAACAACGCCATCAGTTACCAAGAGCATGTGTCGAATGTCATGAATGGGATGCCATGCATGTATGTTGCTTTCTTTGGCACATGTATACTTAATTATGTGTAAGGGAAGACATATGTGAATGCGTGCATTTGTTGGTACTTGTTAAAAGCTAATGACATCAAAGAGTAACAATAGGTCAACTATTGTGCATTCGAGCAAGGGCGAGCAATATGTAAGTGTACATAAAGCTTATTCTACAAAAAGGTGTCATTGCAGTTGATAGAATATTGTGCATGCTTTGGTTACAGGAGCTTTTGTATGACAAGCAGAAGTTACTCGAGAATGGCGACAAGTGGGAGCAAGAGATTGCAAGCAATTTGCGCACAGAGAGCTTGTATCGGTGAAGTTTCACTCATAATGCTTTGTTGAAGGCAAGGAGTTGACATCATGAGCTTTTGGTGATAGCATTGGTGGCCATGAAAGAGCGCAAGCTTCAGCTCAAGAAGCTGCAATGACGGAGCTTGTAGTTCGAATGACATGCTTATGCAACTATGTAAAAAAGTCGATGAAAACAACATACTATGGAAGCAAATGTGAAAGCATGGCAGGGTCGGGCGCCCCCAACTAACAGAAAGCCCACCCTTGACAGTAGGACGGTTGTATGTGCGGCCTCCACATTTCTTTCATTCCTTTCGTCAAACAAGCCCGCATGTAGCCAAACAAAACTATGCACGTACCTGGGTTGGCAACGTCAGGTCATGTGTTAAGAAAGAAGTAAAGACTACGCCATCGCCATCAAGCGTGCAAGCAGGGTGGAGAGAAGCCTCACGGCATGCCATTGCTATCCTCCCACTAGGGAAGGTCATGTGTCAGGTCAATTGGAATCTGCTGAGGTCATGCTCATGTTGACAGTGTGGCCCGTGATTACCTGATGTGCGAAATTGCTATGCCTTATTAAACACTGGCCGCAGCCACCTCCAAGTACATTTGACATTGCTCAAGTGGAATGTCTTATCACCGTGTTGCTATTTGTTACATAGTGTGGGACTGCTGTTGAATCCTACAACCCTCATGTAGAGCCATTCATGTCCCCATTGTCGTGCTTGCCGATCCTCAGCTGGCTGTTCATAGCTTGCAGTATTCAGATGAAGCATCAAATGTGTACCATTGCACAATCCCTCTGCACCCATTGCCAAGTATAAACCACCTGCATGCAACATGTGATGGTTGGTTTATGAAACCGCTGGCCTTCAAGTGTGCCATCAAGACCTTAATGGAACTCCCTCCACTTCCAGCCCGCTGCCGCACCCAGTTGCATGCATAAGCTGTTGCCTCCTGCCCCTGCTGCCCCTGCTGCCGCTGCTGCCACTGCCCCTGCCGCCCCTACTGCCCCTGCTGCCCCTGCTGCTGCTGCCCCTACTGCTGCTGCCCCTGCTGCTGCTGCCCCTGCTGCTGCTGCCCCTGTTGCTGCTGCCCCCTGCTGCTGCTGCCCCTCCTGCTGCTGCTGCTGCCCTTGCTGCTCCTGCCCCTGCTGCTGCCTGCTGCCTACCGCTGCCTACTGTTGCCTTCTGCTGCCCCTGCTGCCCCTGTTGCTGCTGCCCCTGCTGATGCTGGTGATGATGCCGTTGCTGCTGCCCCTGTTGCTAGCGCCGCCGTCGCTGCTACTGCTGCCACTGCTGCCCCTGCTGCTGCTGCCCCTGCCCCTGCCGCCCCTGCCCCTGCTGCTCCTGTCCCTGCTGCTGCATACCGCTGCCTACTGCAGCCTTCTGCTGCCGCTGCTGCCCCTGTTGCTGCTGCCCCTGCTGCTGCTGGTGATAATGCCGCTGCTGCTGCCCCTGCTGCTGCCGCCGCCCCTAGTGCCCCTGCCGCCCCTGCCGCCCCTGCCCCTGCTGCTGCTGCCCCTGCTGTTGCTGCCCCTACTGCTGCTGCCCTTGCTGCTCGCCTGGCTGCTTTTCGGGGCTAGACACCCGCCATTAGGTGCATTGGGAACGTAAGGCTCCCTCGCACTGAAGCGGAGACTGAGCATGTTTTACCGCATAGGCAGTGCGCAAAGTTGACGTGCACGCCACCCACGCCACGGCCAAGCGCCGCATCCGTGAGCTGCAGCCCAGTCCTGGCCGTGAACTGCGGCTGTCAGTTCAAATTGACGGAGCAACCTGCGTCATCACTCGTGCAAATTAAGGCCTGGCTGGCTTGTAAAACCTGAGAGTTGAGGTCTGAGACTTGGTATGTGGGCTGCAGTGACCTAGGGGATGACAAGACTCTCTTGGGCCAAAGTGTAATTCTCACTCGGTGTCGAGTTGCTGGGCCAGGTATGGGGCTGAGACCCTGATTTTGGCTAAGGGAGTTGGCACCGTGTGACCAAAGTGACTTTTCATGAAATGTGAGTATGAGCGATTGTAAAGGGTGGTTACAGCTGCCCAACCTAGTAGGTGGCATGCAAAAAGTCCCAGCCAGTGATGAGCTATGGCCCGTGTCATAGGACCCTGCACCGGGTCCTAGCGTCACCATGGTCGTAGGACCCTGTACAGGGTCCTGTGTACCCTATGAGTGTAGATATTATAATCATTCTTTGCATCCCTATGTGATAGAACCCTGTTAGGATTCCTACATATCCGGTTGTTGGTCCTGTTGACCCCGTTAGGATGCGTTTGACCAAGTGTGCCAGGACCCTGTACAGGGTCCTACGATGAGTGCCTTTCCTCACAGGGTCCTGGCACCACACCACAGGGTTCTGGCTCACAGGGTCCTGACACCACACCACAGGGTTCTGGCACCACAGGGTCCTGTTACCTCACCACAGGGTCCTGTTGCACACCTACAGGGTCCTGGCACCTGACCACAGGGTTCTGGCCCACAGGGTCCTGACACATCACCACAGGGTTCTGGCACCACAGGGTCCTGGCACCACACCACAGGGTCCTGCTGCACACCTACAGGGTACTGGCCCACAGGGTCCTGGCACCTCACCACAGGGTCCTGGCACCACCGGGTTCTGGCACCTCACCACAGGGTCCTGGCACCTCACCATCGGATCCTGGCCCACAGGGTCCTGGTACCACACAACAGGGTCCTGGCACCCACCACAGGGTTCTGGCACCACACCACTAAGTCATAGTTCACAGGGTTCTGTTGCACGGCTACACGGATCTATGACAGATGTCTACAGGGTCCTGCCGCACGCTTACAGGGTCCTACGCACACGTCTACAGGGTCCTGCCGCACGCCTACAGGGTCCTGCGACGTTTGGCTACAGGGTTCTGCCGCACGCCTACAGGGTCCTGCGACGTTTGGCTACAGGGTTCTGCCGCACGGCCACAGGGTCCTGCGACGTTTGGCTACAGGGTTCTGCCGCACGCCTACAGGGTCCTGCGACGTTTGGCTACAGGGTTCTGCCGCACGCCTACAGGGTCCTGTTACCCACGTCTACAGGGTTCTGCCGCACGCCTACAGGGTCCTGTTACCCACGTCTACAGGGTTCTGCCGCACGCCTACAGGGTCCTGTTACCCACGTCTACAGGGTTCTGCCGCACGCCTACAGGGTCCTGCGACCCTCTTCTACAGGGTTCTGCCGCACGCCTACAGGGTCCTGCGACCCTCTTCTACAGGGTTCTGCCGCACGCCTACAGGATCCTGCGACCCACGTCTACAGGGTTCTGCCGCACGCCTACAGGGTCCTGTTACCCATAGCTACAGGGTTCTGCCGCACGCCTACAGGGTCCTGTTACCCATAGCTACAGGGTTCTGCCGCACGCCTACAGGGTCCTGCGACATTTGCTTACAGGGCCTTGCCGCACGGCTACAGGGTCCTGCGACCCACGTCTACAGGGTTCTGCCGCACGCCTACAGGGTCCTGCTTCCCAAGTCTACAGGGTTCTGCCGCACGCCTACAGGGTCCTGCGACATTTGCTTACAGGGTCTTGCCGCACGGCTACAGGGTCCTGCGACCCAAGTCTACAGGGTTCTGCCGCACGCCTACAGGGTCCTGCGACATTTGCTTACAGGGTCTTGCCGCACGGCTACAGGGTCCTGGCACCACATGGTCCTGGCTCCTCACCACAGGGTCCTGCTGCGCACCTACAGGGTCCTGGCCTCTCACCACAGTGTCCTGGCACCACAGGGTCCTGGTCCCTCACCACAGGGTCCTGGCACCACAGGGTCCTGGTCCCTCACCACAGGGTTCTGGCGCCACAGGGTCCTGGTCCCTCACCACAGGGTCCTGGCACCACAAGGTCCCGGCACCACACCACAGGGTCTTGCTGCTCACCTACAGGGTCCTGGCACCTCACCACAGGGTCGTGGCACACTGGGTCCTGGCACCACACCTGACCCTCTGCTGTAGCTCAACACCAGCCCATGCTGTCCATGCAATGTCAATCGTTCAAATACGCTGATCAGGCCTGTATGGCGCTGAGATTCTGACCCACTGGCCTGCCATGCCGCGCCTGTTCCAGTCTGCCATCTTGGGCCCAATGCCCTCATCCTGGATGGGCTGAAACAACCCATGGTACAAGTCCCCCAGCTCAGAGGTGTTCATGGTGGTGTTGTCAGCCACCGTGTCAGGCCGGCCAAAGCCATACAGCCTGGCGCAGCACGAGCCAGCCACCCCCACGTTGCCAGCATGCACTGTGTTGCCCCGGAACAGCACCAGCTGCCCAGCCTTCACCAGGACCTCTGTGCCCAGTTGAAGTGGCAAGGTCATGGCCAGGGCATCCATGTCCTTCACTTCCACCACTTGCTTCTGACCATCAGCTGTCCGCCGGCAATGGGCTGCAGCCAACCGGGACAGTTTGTGGCTGCCCATGTAGGCAACCAGAGGGAAGTCCTGGAGAGCCAGCAGGAACACCAGGCCGTCATCCATCCCTGGGCCAACAGGGAGGAAGTCGGTGTGGGGAGCCTGGGCCTGAGCCAGCTGCTGGGCCAGTGTAGTCACCATGTTCCCATTCCTGTTCAGGCGACGCTGCCAGGTGGGGTCAGTGATGATGGTAGCTAGGGCGTTCAGGGGGCGGCCCAGCAGCTGCCTCAGCACCGGCTGCAGGAGAGTGAGGTACTGGGCCAACACCTCCTTGGCCTCATCCACCTGCAAACACACCCAGTGTGCTGTCTATTGTGCTTCACGCAGCCCTGACTCTAGGTAAGCTAGGAAATGCTTCTGCAACAATGGCTATGACTACTGTTGTGGCTTGTGTCTTCTGCTGCACACTCTATTTTATCTGTCTTCTCACCTCCTTCTTCTTCTCTTCTGTCAGCGCGCTGTACACAGCCGCGTTATAGTTGTCTGACAACAGCTGTAGGGATGTGTCTAGGGCTCCACTGCTGTTCTTGTCCGACTTGGCCAACACCACCTGCACCCTCTGGCCAGTGCCATACTGTGTCTTGCTGTTGGCACTGACCGAGCTGAAGACCATGTGGTTATAGACCCTGGTGATGAAGATGCTGGCCGCAACCACCGCTGCCATATCTATGGCTAGCTGTGGCAGCTGAAAGATGGTCAGGCCATTAGCTAGAGCTGCTTGGCGACACTGCTCTAGCTCATGAGGCTGGTAGACTTCCCCTGTGTATAGCAGCAAGGTGGGCAGCTGATACACCATTCCCTGCGTGTAAGGGAGCAATGCACGACATGCTCACAAGCATACCGTCACTAGTGGTACATATCAGCTAGTTATGCCTTTCGTACCTGTTTATCCTTGGGAAACCGCACTGCCCCTCCATGCAGCAGTGTGCCTCCGGTGCTTGACTGCAAACACAATCCACACATATCCTACTGAGCCACAGCTGGAGTCAGTGAAACCCTGCACTAGGTTAGTGAAGCAGTGCACCACGTTGCTGAAACCCTGCACAAGGTCAACGAAACCTTGCACAAGGTTTAACCCTGATGTAGGCTGTTTGTAGCTGATCACCTGCACTCCTGACTGGCCACTTCCAGTCAAGGCTGTGTTTGCCAACACGTCGAGCCGCCTTCTGCCCTTCAGCTCATCCTACATTCAGTGTGGTCGTTTACAAGTTGGAAATGCGGTTATGCCTCTTTGGCAGCTTGGGTCTCACCTCCAATCTGTTCACTGTTTCCTGCACGTTGTCCACCTTGTGAATCAAAGACTGTATGAGGGCCTGCAATGGCAAATGAAGCAATGGGGTATCTGAGCCACTGTCACACTGCATTATGATGCTGTCTTGCTCCTATGTGCTGTAATGTTGTGATCCTACCTGATCCTCGGCAGGCCTCGGCCTCTTGGATGATGAGGGACCAGACCCCTCCCCTCCAGGCTGCTGCTGCTCCTCTTCAGTCACCTGTCGCTGGTCCTGCTGCTGCTGCTGGTGCTGCTGCCCACCTGCTGCTGTGTCTGTCGCCCAGGGGCTGGTGCCCACCTGTGCCCACTGCCTACTGCGTGTTTGTCGGTGGTGCTGCACTGGCGGATGGTGCTGATGCTGCCCTCCTGCTGCTGTTGTAGGCGACAGGGGAATGGAGGGGGCAAGGTTGAGTTGCAAACGTGCTGCTGGTGCACGCCGCAGGACAGGTGATAAGGCAGGGCTCCGCTGCACACCTGCAGGCAGGGCAGTTCCTAGGCCTGTGGTGGGGGCCTTCAATCCACGTACACCCGCTGTTGGTGTGGCGGGGGGCTGTCGCACAACCGCTGCTGAGGCTGGCTGTTGGACAGTGGTTGGGGCTGGGTGCTTCTGCACACCTGCTGCTGGGGCTGGCTGAGGGGCAGGGGAGGGGGCAGGGGGCTGCTGCACACCTGCTGCTGGGGCTGGTTGTGGGGCAGGGGAGGGGGCAGGTGGCTGCTGCTCACCTGCTGCTGGGGTTGGCTGTGGGGCAGGGGAGGGGGCTGGAGATGGAAGGGGAGGGGTCTGCTGCACTCCTGCTGCTGGGGCTGGCTGTGGGGCAGGGGTGGGGGCTGAAGAGGGAAGGGGAGGGGTCTGCTGCACTCCTGCTGCTGGGGCTGGCTGTGGGGCAGGGGTGGGGGCTGAAGAGGGAAGGGGAGGGGTCTGCTGCACTACTGCTGCTGGGGCTGGCTGTGGGGCAGGGGTGGGGGCTGGGTGCTGCTGCACACCTGCTGCTGGGGCTGGCTGTGGGGCAGGGGTGGGGGCAAGTGAGGGAAGGGTAGGGGGCTCTGTTCTCAACACAAATTCCGCCAAAGTAGCACACTCCTTTCTTCCCTGCACTTCACAGAGGTACACATAATCTGTGTCTCCTTGACTCTTCATCTCCGCATCTGCACATGATAGTTAACAGAAACATGAATGCATGGATACTTTGCGGCCTGCTGGCAACTAGTCAGCCTACTAACACATCACCTTTCTTGTATGTGTCCCACAAGCTAGCGAACGGCTTTAACCCCTCAGGGGGACTGGCTTCTTGTATGCCTTTGAAATGGTCGGTGAAGTAGGCGAAGTACTTGTTCCACTTGAGCAGATTTGGGGAACCTGGTTGGGGGTACTTCTGTGCAACCAATTTCCAGGTCCTGTATTGCAAACAAGGCACACACTTGGGCACGTCCTCATGAGCATTGGGGTGCATTGGCACTCACCTGTCCACTATCGCCTCTGTTTTACTCTGTGTGGCCATATCACAGGGCACAACAGTTTTGGCCACGCAAAATCCACAACACATATCACGCCAGGGGTCATTCATGCTGGCCAGCCCAGTCGCATCCTACATGCAAGTAGCCATCGTAGATGAGTGTAGTGCTACCGATGTGGCGTGTTAGGCTAGATTTTGCCTTTTACCTGGTTGCGGGGGCCGCATCGCGCCAGGAAGTTAATCATGTCAACGGCGACTTCTTCCAATGCCGCATTGCCTGCTGCTGCTGCTGCCATTGTGCGTAGTCCTGATAGTTTGCGCGTGGCCGCAATGGACTTTCAAACTCTAGTCTGATGGCATGTGATCAATAATACTGCAAGCCACGGGCATGGTGATATGCACAGCTTGCCTTATCCCAGTGTTCAGTTTGGAGCGTGTTAGGCCTCGTTCAGGTATATGTGAACACCTTCTAGTGCACTTTACAGGGGTCACTGAAACTCTGCACACGGTCAGCTTAACCATGCACTAGGTCATCAAAACCCTTTGCAAGGTTTGTCCATGAACCTCTAGCATCTCATCAATCCAACAAGTCACAGCGTGCTGCTGCTGCTGCCACTGCTGCATCTGCATCTGCTTCTGCTGCTGCCACTGCCTCTGCTACTGCCCCTGCCCTTGCCTCTGCCCCTGCTGTGCCGGGTGCCACTGCCCCTGCCCCTGCCTCTGCCCCTGCTGTGCCGGGTGCCACAGGCCCAGCCCCTGCCACAGGCCCAGCCCCTGCCACAGGCCCAGCCCCTCCCACAGGCCCATCACCTGCCACAGGCCCAGCACCTGCCACAGCCCCTGCTGCCCCTGCTGCCCCTGCTGCCCCTGCTGCCCCTGCCACAGCTGCTGCTGCCCCCACTGCCCCTGCTGCCACCACTACGCCACCACGGCGTCTACCCTTTGTTTTTGCCCCTTCCTTTGCCCCTGCCCCTGCTGCCCCTGCCGCCCCTGCTGCTGCCCCTGCTGCTGCCCCCACTGCCCCTGCTGCCCCTGCCGCCCCTGCTGCCCCTGCTGCTGCCCCTGCCGCCACTGCTGCCCCTGCTGCCAAGCCTGTCAGTAGCGCAGCGGAGAGCTCCTCTACCTCTGCCCCTGCTTCTCGGCCTGCAGGCCTCTTCTTGGCACCCCCGCCTCCCAGAGCCTTACGCTTGGCTGCAGCTGGTGTGGTGTCTGCTGCCTTGGCAGCTGCCTTGCCCCCTCGGCGAGGGGGTGAAGCTGGGCCTGCCTGCTGCCCTGCACTGCTGGCATCCTGCAGCTCCAGCAACAGCTTCGCCTTGTGCTCCTTAAGCCGGGTCAGGGTCGTCAACTGCACACAACAAGGTGGCAATATGAAGCTTGGAAGGTAAGGCATGGGATATGGTATGGTAGGGAATGGTATGGTAATCACGTTAGATATTAGATACTTGCCTTCCACCAGGATTGGTCCTGGGTGCATGCCTCCAACAGCAGCGTCTTGGCCTTCCCCTCCGTCGCCACCTGCACAGCATCAAGCAAAGCACACATACTCGGCCAACATGTAAAACCATATACCTCTACCAGCATTGTATCGAGATACTCACCGTGTCCTGATTGCTGCCGCCGGGGATAGACCTTGCTAGGTCCAGGGCCACCTCGTCAAACTGGTCATAGAATGTCTGGGACATTGCTTTCCAGGCCTTGGCAGCTTCCGGGTGCTTGCCTTCTGGTGTCTTGTCTGGTTTCTTCCAGTTCTCTGCGATCAGGGGTGCACGCAATGTCATGGGTTAGTCCCACAGGGTCCTGGTACCTCACCACAGGGTCCTGCTGCACACCTACAGGGTCCTGGTACCTCACCACAGGGTCCTGCTGCACACCTACAGGGTCCTGGTACCTCACCACAGGGTCCTGCTGAACACCTACAGGGTCCTGTCTCCACTCACCTGAGGCTGCTTTTAGCTGAGCAGCTAAGGGCAGGAATGGCTCCATTTCAGTGGGTACCACATCGTCATTACTGAACGGGGTACCAGCAGCCACCGCTGCTGCCTTGACTTCCAACAACCGGCCTCCAAACTTGGACTCCCACTCCTCATGTGTCTTCTGGGTCTCCTCTGCTTTACGAGTTGTCGGCGGCACCCGGGCCAGCTGCTTAGGAGTGCTCGGTCGTCTGACCCAATCGTATGACCTACACGTTCAAGGGTACCAGGCCGTTCATGACGACCTGTACTAATGATGGGTTGCATGCTATGGGTGCATGATGGGTGGATGCATGCTACCCACTTTTTGAATGCCGCCAGCAACATCCAGTAGCTCAGCCAATCCAGGTAGGGTGGGTTGGCCTTGATGAACTCCTTCCAAACGAGGCCGATGATTGCCCGCATGGGGACATTCCACCTGGCCTCCACCGCGTTGCTGCCCAGTTTGGGGTATTCCCCTGGTACACAGTTGGGGATGGTGTACTGCACAACACACAACAATACTGATTCACTAACATCCACATCAGAGAGGAAATTAGGTTGGTCACATGGCTACACCATCCATTGCACAATCACCTGGCCCACAAAACGCGGGCACCACTGCCGGATGTATTTGGGGGCGAACTTGCCCCAGAGAGTGGCGGCATCTTGCTGCAAGGATGCATTGGGTATAGATAACCAAGGTGACATGGGCAGTAATGACTTAAGGCTATGGTCAATTGTTGTGTAAACCCTACACTAACCTCATATTTGCCCAACGCGCTGAAAGGCTTGTCGGCGTTGGGTGCATGATCTCTGAACTGAAATCACATGGCAACGATGGGTCATGGTTAGCAAAGGACATTGAGGCACAGGCAACGTGACCACAGCAAATCAGGCAGCAGAGGCACGCAACACCATGCTCACCCGCTTGAGGCTGATCTTGCTGAACTCATCAGGGACCCGCTTCCCCCCTTTGCGCGTGCGTTTCTTGGCTGGCCCCTGCTTCTGCTTCTCTTCCTCATCCTCCTCGTCCTCCCCCTCCGTCTCCTCCTCGTCCTCCCCCTCATCCTCCTCCCCCTCCCCCACATCCTCCAGGTCCTCCTCCTCTCCCACCCCCTCCCCTTCATCACCAGAAGGGGCAATAGGCTCAAGGGGCTGCTCCCTTGGTCGCTGGGCCAAAGGCAATTCCTCGGACTCGTGCCCAGAGTCAGCTGAGCGAGGGGCTGCAGCCTTAATCTGCAGTAACGATAGTTCATGGAGTTAATGAATGCATGAAGGTGCCTGTCACGGTAAAGCATCGCGGTAGGCAGGCGGTATTGATACAGGAATTACTATACCTTCTTGACGGTGGGCTTGACGCCGATGGGCTTCTTGGCGAGCGTGTTGCGGTACATTTCACAGGCTGTTGCTACGGGTTGGCAAGACGACAACAACACGATGTAGCGGTGCTTACTCACAAAATTCTCGTCCAAGCCACAGTTAACCAAAAGTCACTTTGTCGGCCAGCAAGCGACGCCGGGTGGGTACACACAGAGCGGGCCGCGATGGCCCAGCGGGCACAATGTGACCATTTGCTCTCCAGGCTTCCCAAGAAACAGGCAATCATGGTGAAGACAGCCTTTCAATGCCTAGTGTGCGGAGAATCAGGCAGCAAAAGAGGAATGCGCACACACTGTTCCAAGCACCATCACCAGTTCGTGGGGGCTGAAGGCGCGAAGGCTTGGGCGGAGAGGCAGGCTATGGCGAAAGCCCAGTCCCCAAACGCTCAGCAACACACATCGCAGGACCCTGTAGGCGTGCGGCAGAACCCTGTAGACGTGGGTAACAGGACCCTGTAGGCGTGCGGCAGAACCCTGTAGCCAAACGTCGCAGGACCCTGTAGGCGTGCGGCAGAACCCTGTAGCCAAACGTCGCAGGACCCTGTACGCGTGCGGCAGAACCCTGTAGCCAAACGTCGCAGGACCCTGTAGGCGTGCGGCAGAACCCTGTAGCCAAACGTCGCAGGACCCTGTAGGCGTGCGGCAGAACCCTGTAGCCAAACGTCGCAGGACCCTGTAGGCGTGCGGAAGAACCCTGTAGACTAATGCAGCAGGACCCTGTAGGCGTGCGGCAAAACCCTGTAGCCAAACGTCGCAGGACCCGGTAGGCGTGCGGCAGAACCCTGTAGCCAAACGTCGCAGGACCCTGTAGGCGTGCGGCAGAACCCTGTAGCCAAACGTCGCAGGACCCTGTAGGCGTGCGGCAGAACCCTGTAGCCAAACGTCGCAGGACCCGGTAGGCGTGCGGCAGAACCCTGTAGCCAAACGTCGCAGGACCCTGTAGGCGTGCGGCAGAACCCTGTAGCCAAACGTCGCAGGACCCTGTAGGCGTGCGGCAAAACCCTGTAGCCAAACGTCGCAGGACCCGGTAGGCGTGCGGCAGAACCCTGTAGACGTGTGTCGTAGGACCCTGTAGCCGTGCGACAGAACCCTGTGGCGCAGGACCCTGTACAGGGTCGGTAGGACCCGGTACAGGGTTAGGTAACTTTTCAAATAGTAATAACATCGCAACAACTTTGAGTTTTTCAATGATTACAACGGCGATGAGTCGGCCTTTCATGGGGCTATCTGCAGTATGCCTCCCGGGAAGAAATGACGTAGGCGACTTCCGGCCTTAATCGGCGCGAGTGATGTTCATTTCATTCAAACTTATGGGCCAACCTGCGTGATGTTATGTTTCATTCCGCGCACTAGCGCCACCACGTGCCTAGCCATGATCGCAGCTCAAACATAATATTTCATCTCAAAAAGTCGCCAATAAGGCGCGCCCGAAAAAACCTTTAAGATATGATCCAATATGATCAAGCCAAAACCGAACCAAAGTCAATTGCGCATCAACAACAAGCTATGGGCCCTGTTCCCATGTTTCTAGAATCCCATTTGCTCTCGACCGCTGCACTTTTCGGCCGTGTGCAAAAGTGGCTAGCGCGATGCGCGGTCTGACCCCACACGGTTCTCCTGCACACCTGTAGCTGCTTGGGGAGCGTCCCAGCAGCGCAAATGGACGACCCGTGGCGACCCAACCGTCGGACCCAACCGCCGAGCATTTCGAATTTGCTGACCCCTTTTGCTAATTAGCAATAGCATGCAACCTTAGCATCGCATGCTACAAGGCTTGTACATTGCACATAGGCTGCTCCGGCCGCTACAGCTGAGGAGCTTGACATCTTTGATTAGGAGCATGGAACCCGCGTAGCCAATATCATTTTGCGCATGACCAAGGCTACATAGATCCAGTGTTATGAAAATTTCAAATTTTCATTCAGATTTTCAATGAAAAATTTCATATGAAAATCTGAACGTATTGGACCTTTTTCTGAAACAATTGAACCTGATTATTTGAACCTTCTTATGAAATTTGCCGGGATTGAGCAGCAGCTCAGCGACCGCCAACCGCACCACGTGCCTCGTCGAAGTGCGCTTCAAGTTCAGGGCCACCAAGGAGGCGTTGAGGCGCAGTATCTTGCGCACACACTTTTTTAAGTTACTCGAATTATCTTCGAGCAAGGGTCCTTCGGTGACCACGTGCGGGGGTCCTCGTAGATAATCAAAGTATTTACAAGTAACGTAAATGAGTTTTACTCAGTTATAACTTCAATTTACCCGGATCTAAACGGTTTCTGCCCGCATTTTAAAAGGCTGTAACAAGGGCAACCGACGGCTAATTATGTCTCAACCGTCAATTACACAGTAAAGCACCTAAGTTGGGACACCCCGTTTCTCGTGTTCTCTTGATTCTTTACCGAAAGCCCCCGTTTCTTTTCCGCGCATCGCGTTCTTAGGTGGTTACTAGGGTGGTTGTCGGCCCGCGTCATGTTTGCGCGTTGTGGGAGCAGAGATCTCAACACTGCCGGGGCCGCCGGTTTGAACCCCATCGGGAGTTAAGGCCCGGCCGCGACTACCAGGAGCGTTTCAGGAAGCTTCCTTAACGCTCCTAGATACCTTGGTGGGTAACAAAGATGGTGCAGTCGGTGCGCTGTGTCAAATGTGCGACTGTCCGGCCGTAGCGCTCGCCATGTTGGGAGGTAATTTTCGCATGTAACAAAAAATGACCTTTCTAATTGCAGAGCTCAGGCCCCGGCCCTTGCTCAGATGATCACCGCTTCTGCCACACGCGCTAGGTGGTCTAGCAAAGCTTCTAACGGGGCACGCCACAGGGCTAGCATGCTTGCAGCCGCCGCTCGGGCCCTCTCCAAGTTCAAAAGGGGGGCTACGCGCCCTTCTGTGCGTGCTGTGGCAAAACAGCATGGCGTCCCCCGCTCCAACCTCAACGACTTCATCAACATGGGGGGTGGGTTGCTACAAGGGGGAGACTGACAGCTTTGACTTAGGCAGAGGAGATGCAGCTGGTCAGCATTGTCAAGGGGGTATAAGCGTAGGGTAGGGGGGTGACCAGATTGGGCCTCCTTGGAGTAGTGCAGTGGGCCTGCGAGGTCCGTGTGAGCAAGGGCCTGCCACACCTTTTCCGTGATGCAAGCCCGAGCAGCAATTGAAGCCATGGAATCAAACTGAATTTAATAGTATGAATTAATTAAAAATATTACCATACTAAACGAAGTCATTGAAGCGGGCCTTTGCCAAGACAGGCTTATTCACCCCCAACAAGGAGCAGCTGCTGGCAACTGCTTAAGCCTCCATCCAAGCTGGCAAGAGCACGGCGACTCTGGCACAATGGAAGGCCTAAATGTGACCAACGATATGATGGATGCAACTTTCAGTTGGTGAATGGAGGAGCAACCTCCGTTGTATTTTCGGACAGTGGGCCACTTCTACAACAGGCAGGAGCTGGAAGAGCAGCTTTCCATGAGGGCAGCTCAGTATGGCGGAGGGGCTTGCGTGGAGAGGGGGTGCACATCGTGGTGCTTTAACTTTCGACTCACAACACCGCTTTTATGTGGATTTTTGGTGCCATCTGGTGCTAGGACCTATAGTGATACAGTGCCGAAAAGGGCAGGACCAAATTTCTCCTGAAAAATGTTTATACTTGAGCGTCTCAACATAGGTGCACTTAGTTTGGAAAACCGGTTTTAGGGGGGGTATCCCACTGGCCAAGTCATAAGTCTCCAGTCCTTGAGAATTATACTAAGCTGGAGGCATCGGCAGCTAGAGGACTTGTAGATCTCTCCAACGATATGAGTTGCATTCGTTTTGTCCAAGCAAGTGATGAGTTGTGCCACCCCCCGTTTCAAAATGTCCCAACTTAGGTGCTTATCTGTGTATAGCCAACCGTCAATTACAGCCAACCGCCAATTATAGCCAACCGGCAATTATAGCAACCGCCAATTATAGCCAACCGTCAATTATAGCCAACCGTCAATTATAGCCAACCGCCATTTATAGCCAACCGACAAGTCGCAACCACTGCACATGGCAACACACAATCTTATCCTCATATCACGCGCTTTGCACCTCCGTGTACCTCATGCAATTTATGCGCCCATGCCCTTCATTTCTTCATCATGCAATTCATCTATGCATTCGCATGCACTCCATCATAGCAAAGCTAACTTGCATGCGCTTCACCCCATAGAAGAGGAAGCCCCGCCTAATACACAGCACCATGAACACCACTTGCAACACAACATGACAAACAGATGACTAAGCAGTAGCCGCGACGTGAGTAGTGCCATGCCATGCATCATGCGTGGCATTCCAAAGGCTGGTGAGGGACAACAACGCTATCTAAGAGAGAATGGCAGGACTGGGAGGTGGTGAAGATGAAGGTAGTGGTAGCCTGAGCTGGGGCGGTGGGCAGGCTGGGAGCATCAAGATCACCACCTGTGTGATGTGCGCCACCCTCAGCGCCTGCAACAACATTACTTGGTATTGGTAGCACGGAAGCCACCTCAAAAGTAACCCCACATTGGTAGCCGCAATGGATAAGTGACTTGAGCTCCTGCAAACAAGGACATCAAAGAGGGTTTTGGCAGCCATCATGCACAATGTAAGACTCCATACCACCGGGATCTGCCCACCCTCCCCAAGGGGCACACAAGAGTGTGCTCACTGACCTGACTAAGCTTGAAGTTCTGTTTGACTTGATGATAGGCCAAAAGCATTAGCGTTAGCAACTCTGCAAGAGACAAAACAAATACACGAATACAATACAAGCACACGCACACGAATACAATACAAGCACACGAATACAATTGCGCAAGCACATGTTGCTGCCCTGATTACTGCTAGCCCTGGCAGCTATGGCAATGGCAATAGCACGGCTGCCCTAGCGACCAAAAAGATGGTCACAGCGCCTACACGGTTGAGGGAAACACCTACGTTAATAGTTACGATAGCAACATTGGGACAAGGACGTGGCGGCTGTAGCTGGGCACTTGAAGTGGCGGCGGAGGCGGCGGCCCGCTGAGTAAACATGTTATCCACAAGAACGTGAACTCCACAAGAACGCTACGTTGTGACCTCCACAAGGGCGCTGGATGGCTTGCGGGTGTCCCTACGAGCAAATCGGAGGGGTGTTTGCCGATGGCGATTTCAGTGAGACCATGCTGGTGCGTGGCAAGCCGCACCATCTCGGCAATAGTGAACTTCGAGCTCACCGATTTCAGGTTTGGTGCCAACGTCGTCGCCGTCATTGTCGCCGCCGCTCCATTCTCGTAGAAGAACGCCACTAGTGCCACGTCTATTGCGCGCGCCATAGCAACGAATGACCTTCACCAAACAACAAACAAAGAATGGCCTCAAATGTTACACTAAAGACAATGATCAGCTCGGCTCCGCCGAGCTCAGAATCGATTTATCGCCTCTGCAAATTGAAGTTATACAAGTTAACTGCAACGTCGAAGCTTTTCCGGGTTTGTAAACAACCTCGGCCTCGCAGTTCCTCGTGAACGCTCTCGACCTCCGCCAGGGGCCTCCGGCCCCTGGCGTCGGTCTCGAGCGTTCACTCGGAACTGCTTCGGCCTCGGTCGTTTACAAACCCGGAAAAGCTTCGACGTTGCAGTTATCCTCATCGTAATCGTTAATAGACCTCGTTTTACAAATCGTTAATACGCTGTTAATTGGACCAGGCGCTGCAGTTATCAAAAAGTGCACGTCTATTAATGAAAGAGTCGCATGCATGTTTCAGCCCAAACCTCAACTTCCTGCCCAAACCTCAACTAAGTAGCAAACCATGGCAACATAGCAACTCGTATATCATGAAATTCCTCACTCTTAACATGACCTCCATTGGACCTAACATCACAAATGCATTCACAAATGCATTAATTGCATAAGCCAATTGCAGCTCAATTGGAGCCCCTTACTCCTAGCTGGGCTCTTTGCTGCTCCATAGACTCCATTAGCATCTGTTGCTCGACATCTGCATTTGCAGCTGGAAGGCTGACATTTGCTCAGACATCATGCTTAGCTCCCCAGCAAACTCGCCACAATCACCCAGCCACATAGCTGCAAAAGACAGGACCACAGGACTGGAAGGTGGTGGGCAAGATGAAGAGCCCATGCTAGGGCTGCCAGCCACAACCATACTGACACAGTCATACTGACAGCTAGCACAGCTGACACTTGATGAGACAAGGGGGGACAGGCCACAACACCAACAGCAAACTGCGATGAAGCCACTGCCGGTGCTGCAGCAGCTGGCACGGCTGGTGATGCAGGAGCCACTGCCGGTGCTGTTGCATCAGGCGCAACTGACCAAACAACAGCAACAACAAACTCATAGATGACGGGTCTATAGAATGCAGGCACTTCAACTAGCATACTTACAAGAAGCTGCTGCAGCTGTGAGGAACGCAATGGTAGACCGCTGAGCTTGGGTAATGGAAGGGTCCTCCAACAACACCTCAAAGGGTTGAACACCTGCAAAGCATTGCAACATTTGGTGATGAGGTGCATTGGCGATGAGGTGCACTGCCTACACACAGACGGACACTGAAAGTACAGACGCTGCAGAATACACCGGTTGTAGAAGAGGGGCGAACAACAGAGGGCACAACACGGTTCGGAGGACCTACGGACTGTCGATGGCGGTATCAGACATGTACACGGCGACAAGGGTGCATAACGCAAACAAGGGTATATAGCGCCTTACCACGCAGGGACACTGGAAAGCGAAGAGACCACGCAGTTGATGGACGAGCAACTTTAAACCCTTCAAAGCGCACACCAGCGTTGGTGATGAGCTCGTGATGAGCTCCAAGGAATGCAAGGAATGCGTTGGTGATGAGCTCGTGATGAGCCAAAACGCAGCAGTACACCATTCGCTTACCTGAGCCGCTGGCATCGCTGAGGTCCAGGTGAGGGTAGCCGGTTAGAAGCTAGAATGTAAACATAGTCATTGGCAGGTCGTCATCCGGATGCTCGGGCATAGAACCGTCGCTCCATTCTGGGTCACCGACATCTTCAGGGGTTGGCCCCAAATACGGCTGCGGCAACATGGCCCAGAATGAGCCAGGCAGCAAACGGCAAACTCAAAATCACAAAGTTATACGAAATGTGTGACACACAGATGTCGCGGCTCCGCCGCGCTGCAAAGCTTCTGCTACGTAAAACTCAATTACACTAGATATTGGCGTCGCTTGGGTCGTTTTAGGCGTGTTTAAACTGCTCGGCCTCGGCCCTGTCGCGTAACAGCTCTCGACCTCAGCCAGCGGCCGCGGAGCGTCGCTCCGCGGCCGCTGGCTTCGGTCTCGAGCTGTTACGCTCCAGGGCCTCGGCCTCGCAGTTTAAACCGCCTAAAACGACCCGCGACACCATTATCTACTACTTAAAAAAGTGTGTTAGCAACCTACCGCGCCTCAACGCCTCCTTGGTGGCCCCGAATCTGAAGCGAACTTCGACGTAGCACGTAGTGCGGTTGGCGGTCGCTAAGCTGCTGCCCAACAACGGCAAATTTCGTAAGAAGGTTCAAATAATCTTTGAATTTAGCGATGTTTCAGAAAAAGGTCCATTCACTGAACATCTGAAAGTGCCGGGTGCTGCCTCCGGTCAGATCGCGCCGCGATGGCAGCAGCAGGCAAACAGACAGCATGGCAAACACGATGGCAGCTAGCAGGCAACCAGAGACTCGCCCTAGTACAAACTGCCCGGGCTATAGTCGCTGCCATCGGAAGGAGCCCGGCGTTGCCTATCCCACGGGTGTCGCAGAGCCTTTCGCTTGGCTTGGCTGGCACCAGGGGGCTGCAGCCACAGCGGAAGAAGCGTAAGGCAGGCAACGCCAGCATGGACGGCTTGCATCTTTTAAATTGGCTTGCATGTCTGACCTTAAGCGATCTGAGTATTTGTGCATTTATGAAGTGCAGGCCTACAAGCAAGCCGTGTGCTTAAAAGGGAGGATGGGAAATCAGATGAAAACGCTCGATTTCACTGGCGTGAAAGTCTTTCTTTTTTTCAATGAAACACTTTCATTTTCATGAAAATCTGAAAATCTGAAATTATGAAAATCTGAAGATTCACAACACTGCATAGATCGATTACAAGAGGATACAGAGAGCCTCATTGCCGTGGTCTCAACCTCAATGGTTAACTTCGCGGAGAGTAGAGGAGTGTTGCGGCAGGCTAGCTGCAACTGAGAGCGATACTGGTGTGGGGGGCGTCAAACCCTCTTCACACTCGGGGTTCCCAGGTAGGTTAGTGCGGTATTCTGCCACACTATCCTCTTGACTACAGACCCGGTCATATCCCATCTTTAAGCCATCATATGTAGTAGATAACGACAAAACCGCCAGTGCTTAAGGGTTTAAACACGCGAGGCCGAGCACCGGCGCTAAACAGCTCGAGACCGAAGCCAGCGGCCGCGGAGCGTAGCGACTGAGAAAACATGTTATCCACATCGTGGTCTCCACAAGAACGTTACGTTGTGATCTCCACAAGGGCGTTGGATGGCTTGCGGGTGTCCCTACGAGCAAATCGGAAGGATGTTTGCCGATAGCGATTTCAGTGAGACCATATTAGTGCGTGGCAAGCCGCACCATCTCGGCAATAGTGAAGTTCGAGCTTACCGATGTCAGGTTTGGTGCCACCGTCTTCGCCGTCATTGTCGCCGCCGCTCCATTCTCGTAGAAGAACGCCACTAGTGCCACGTCCATTGCGCGCGCCATAGCAATGACTGACCTTCACCAAACAACAAACAAAGAATTGCCTCAAATGTTACACTAAAGACAATGATCAGCTCGGCTCCGCCGAGCTCAGAATCGATTTATCGCCTCTGTAAATTGAAGTTATACAAGTTAACTGCAACGCCTCAGCTTTTCCGGGTTTGTAAACGACCTCGGCCTCGCAGTTCCTCGTGAACGCTCTCGACCTCCGCCAGGGGCCTCCGGCCCCTGGCGTCGGTCTCGAGCGTTCACTCGGAACTGCTTCGGCCTCGGTCGTTTACAAACCCGGAAAAGCTTCGTCATTGCAGCTATCCTCATCTTACAGCTGTTGTTGCCATCACCACCCCTTCCACCAATGTTGGTTGCGGTGTGTTTTGGTGTGGTGTATAAAGCGCTGCAGAGAGACATCATGATGTGTGTGCGCTTTGGCACACTAGGCACACTAGGCACACTTTGGCACATTAGGCACAGTGGTAGCTGGTGCTGACGGTGATGGCGTGTTGAATTAGGGGGGATGGATGACAATGCAAGGAGTGTTTGAGTTGACGGGTAAGGAAGGAATGGAGACGGTTGTGGTGGTGGGTGGGATGGGCAGGCCGTTTGTTGAAGGTGTGGTTTATGGTGCCTGATGCTGTTTGCCTTGTAAAGCTCTGCTGACGTGCAGCTCCCCCACTGTGCTTGGTTGCTCTGGGTGTCCTCCATGTGCAGGGAGACAACCAAGTGCGCGTGCGCTTTGAGCTAGGCGCTTTGGGGGCTCTATGTAGGGCACTGAGTTAATGGCACGCTATGCACAGTGGCGGCTACTGCTGACAGTGACGGCGCATTGGAGTAGGTGGGATGGATGACAATGCAATGGGCGCAGAAGTTGACGGGCAGGGAAGGGGTGGGGAGGGTTGTGGTTGCGGGTAGGATGGGCAGGGCAGTGGATGGCACAATATGTTGCTGGTGTGGCAGCATACGGTTGCCTCCCTCTGCCTGATTTTGTTTGCACGGTTGAGTTCCGCTGACATGCGGCTCCCCCACTATGCTTGGTTGCTCTGGATGTGCTTGGGGTGTGTATTTTAAAGTTGAATTTTTTGACAAAGTGGCTTGATAGAATGTATTTTTTAGCGGTTCTAAGAATGGGGGTGTAAACCTAAAATCGAGGAAAAATCGGGCTGAGGAGATACGAGAAAACCAGTACTGGTCCACCCCCAACCAGTACTGGTTCACCCCCACCCAATACTGGTCCACCTCCAACCAGTACTGGTTTAACCCAAACCAGTACTGGTGCACACCCAACCAGTACTGGCCTACCACAAACCAGTACTGGTTCACACCCAACCAGTACTGGTTAACCTCAAACCAGTACTGGTTGACCCCTAACCAGTACTGGCTGGTCCCCCAACCAGTACTGGCTGGCCCCCAACCAGTACTGGCTGGCCCCCAACCAGTACTGGCTGGTCGACAACCAGTACTGGCTGGCCCCCAACCAGTACTGGCTCGCCGAAAACCAGTACTGGCTGGCCCCCAACCAGTACTGGCTGGCCCCCAACCACACTCGCGCCGATTAAGGCCGGAAGTCGCCTACGTCATTTCTTCCCGGGAGGCATACTGCAGATAGCCCCAGGAAAGGCCGACTCATCGCCGTTGTAATCATTGAAAAACTCAAAGTTGCTGCGATGTTATAACTATTTGAAAAGTTACCTAACCCTGTACAGGGTCCTACCGACCCTGTACAGGGTCCTAGGCCACAGGGTTCTGCCGCACGGCTACAGGGTCCTGCGACATTTGTTTACAGGGTTCTGCCGCACGGCTACAGGGTCCTGCGACAAATAACTACAGGGTCCTGCCGCACGGCTACAGGGTCCTGCAACGTTTGTCTACAGGGTCCTGCCGCACGCCTACAGGGTCCTGCTACATTAGGCTACAGGGTCCTGCCGCACGCCTACAGGGTCCTGCGACAGGGTCCTGCTAAATTAGGCTACAGGGTTCTGCCGCACGCCTACAGGGTCCTGCGACGTTTGTCTACAGGGTCCTGCCGCACGGCTACAGGGTCCTGCGACGTATGTCTACAGGGTCCTGCCGCACGCCTACAGGGTCCTGCGACGTATGTCTACAGGGTTCTGCCGCACGGCTACAGGGTCCTGCGACGTTTGTCTACAGGGTTCTGCCGCACGGCTACAGGGTCCTGCGACGTTTGTCTACAGGGTTCTGCCGCACGGCTACAGGTTCCTACGACATATTCTCACAGGGTCCTGCCGCACGGCTACAGGGTCCTACGACATATTCTCACAGGGTCCTGCCGCACGGCTTCAGGGTCCTACGACACACGTTCACAGGGTCCTGCCGCACGGCTACAGGGTCCTGCCACAACGTATGCAACGACGCCCGAACACCTCGCAACACCACAACAAACGGCATGTATTGCTGGTGCTAAGCACATGCATTGATGGAAGGTGACAACACCACACAACAACACCACACAACATCACTACAACAACAACACATCGACTCATGCATTGCTCACCACTATGTCATGTGCACAACCACAAGGACTGGCTGCACCTCATTGCTATGGGCTAACACCTTATCACGGGACTGCTAAGCACTTTGCCTTGCTGCCTATGCCCCATGGCACCAAATCAGGCTGGGCTAGGCTAGGCTGGGCTAGCCTGGGGTAGGCTAGGCTAGGGTAGGCTAGGGTAGGCTAGCCTAGGCAAGGCTAGCCTGGGGTAGGCTAGGCTAGGCTAGGCTGGGGTAGGCTGAGGCTAGGCTTGGCTCCAGGTTGCCCACTCCAGGTTGCCCGCTCCAGGCTGCCCGCTTCAGGCTGCCCGCTCTAGGCTGCCCGCTCCAGGCTGCCCGCTCCAGGCTGCCCGCTCCAGGCTGCCCGCTCCAGGCTGCCCACTCCGGGCTGCCCGCTCCAGGCTGCCCGCTCCATGCTGCTACGCCAAGGGCTGCTGGGTGCCATTGGGTGGGGGAGAGGAGAGAAGAGGGGAGGAGGGGAGGAGGGGAGGAGGGTAGGTAGGTGGCAGACTCGGAAGTGGTGGTGGTGGGCTTGGGCAGGGAAGGGGGAAGGGGGAAGGGGGCAAGGGGCAGCAGTGTGACCATCAGACCTGCGGCAGCAAGAGGCATCCTTGCATTTAGGCTTGGCATTGGGGACCACTCATGTGCAAGGACTGGCCACTTACAGTTATGCTCCGTGTCACGCCGCCGGGGTAGGGTACGGGGTACGGGGTACGGGGAGGGTACGGTACTTGCTGGCTCCTTGTTTGTTGCTGCTCTACCGCCTTGCTTGCAATCATCCAGGCCATGCTACACCTGCCATGCTCCAGCTGTCGACAACTGCAAGCAAACATCAGCCAGCAAGCATGTGCACTCACCGGAAGTCCTGGCTGCCG
>JASKMD010000006.1:3505524-3753024 GCA_030144725.1 Haematococcus lacustris
CCCACCGCCCCCCCCGCGCGAGGCATCAGCCCGCGGCTGCAAGCTCACGTGGCGGCCCTGGCTGAGCTCAAGCTGTTTCGTGCGGTGCCCCCCGCTGGCCAGTCCTTCTTCTCGGTGCTGGCGGAGCCGCTGTGGTACAACGCGCAAGTCCGCATAAACCCAGCAGCAAGGGAGGCAGCAGCTGAGCAGGGTTGGACCCACGTCCGCCACGTGAGGGAGGCCCTCCACAGCCCCGAACTGGAGGGGGAGGCCCGCTGGGCTGCGGACCTGGTCAGGGCTTGCCTCCCCGAGCCCTGGCAGGGCATGGTAGACCGCCTGCAGCCGCCACAGCCGGAGTGGGAGCGCCTGAGGGTTGGGCCAGGGGTGGGGTTTGTGTTGCGGCGCACATTCATGCTCCAGCCCTCCCACTGGGTGGGCTTCAACGGCCGCCTCTAACCCCTAGACCCCACAAGGCAAGGGCCCCTCGGGGCTTTCTGGGCGGAGGAGGGGGCGGCCTGGGAGTCAGCAGCGGTGGCCCGGCTCAACAAGCCCAGCTACAAGCAGACCCCAGGGGAGCGAGCCACCCACCTCCGCCCTCTACCCGCCCAGCGTCACGTGGCGCAGGGTGTAATGCTCGTCCATTAAAAAAAAAAGGGGCGTGGAGGAGGTGGAGGGCGTAGGGGAGCAGGGGGCGGGGCGGGAGGGCAGGCTGCCGACCCAGCTGAGGAGGGGCCAGGCACCTGGCTTAAGGAGGAGTGGCTCTTGGGCCCTTGGGCTCACCTGCTGCTGGACCCTCAAGTGTGGGGCATGGGCACCACCACCCTGCTGGACTTCTCTGTCAAGCATGCCAGGGTGCGCCTCCACCAGCTCCAGCGCGTCAGTGCCGACCCCCTCAACCCACCTAGTGGGGGCCTGTGGCCTGCGCTGTGCGGCGCGCGCCCCCCCCCGGGCAGCGGGTGAACCGGAGGTGACAGCGGTGGCTGATGGGGCCCTGCGGGAGCTGGAGCACAGTGGTGGCAGGCCAGGGGGCAGCGGGGGAGCGGGAGCAGCATGGCAGGGAAGCGGAGGAGCGGCTCCCCGAGGAGGTGCAGGGCAGCCAGCCGCCTCGCTGGCTGGACACCTCCGTCAGGGCGCACCCGCGTCCCTCGCCGCAGATAAGGGCGGCCGAGCAGGCTGAGCGGCAGCTGGAGGCCCAGCAGCGGCGTGGGGACAGGCGGCCAGTTGCTCAGCCCGCCCCCCGGGCCGACACGGTGGACCAGCTGGCTGTGGGTGTTCAGCGGGCCAGCCGTGTGCGAAGGTGTGGAAGGAGCTGCTAGACCCCACCCTCCGCCGGGAGCATGTCATCGTGGCCTGGCGGGTTCTCCATGCCAGCCTCATGTAGGGGGCCTTGTCCCTTGTCCACATCCCTTGTCTACATCCTCAAGGGTACGGCTGCCCCGGGCTCGTCCGCCTGCCGCTTCTGCCAGCCGGGGCACTTGGAGATCCTCACCCACGCCTTCCTGACCTGCACCGCCGTGGCCCCAGCCTGGGAGTGGGTGCTGGACGTGTACGGCCACCTCACAGGCACCCGCCCCCCCTCGGGCGACGCCATGCTGCTCCTCAGTGGGCGCCCCACCCGCGGCGAGGCCCCCCCCTTCCAGCCCCCTGACAACCTGTTGTGGCTCCGTCTGCGCGTAGCCTATATGGGCGCAGTGTGGCGCCTCCGCAGCTCAGGAGCCGCTACAGCCCTGCAGCCACATCAGGTGGCGAGGCGGGTCGTGGAGGAGGTCATCTCCACCCTCACCACGGCCGTCAAGCGTGACTGGCATCGGGTGGGGAGGGACATCCGGGTGGGTCTCTGCGGCGCTGTGCCCTCCACCTGGTTCAAGGGCAAGGACCCGGAGCTGGACGCTGCCCACTTCGACCAGCTGTGGCCCGAGGCGTCGGGGGGGTGGTTTGCCAAGCAGCCTAGGAGGGAGCGGAGGGGAGGGCAGGAGGAGTGGAGCAGCCAAGCAGCCTAGGAGGGGCAGAGGGGAGGGTTGGGGCAGGAGGAGTGGAGGAGGAGAGGGCAGCAGGGAGGCCTAGGCAGGGGGAGGGCAGGGCGCAAGGGGGGGGGGAGCGCTGCTTGTTCGCCTCACCTTGCAGTGGCCCGTCCCCTTCCCCGTCGAGCCAGCCTGAGCTGCAGGGTTGCTGCTGGGGGCGTCGTGCAATCTGTGGGTGGGTTGGGCTAGGCCTCGGGGGTTTGTCTGGGTGTCAGGGGACCGGGGGCTTAGGTGGTCTTGGTTTGAGTGTTGGGGGTAGGGTTCGAGGCTTCAGGTCGTGGGGCTGGGCTCAGGTTCGTGTGGGTAGTTTTGTGGGGAGGGTCTGGGGAGGTGTGTAGAGCTAGGGTGGAGGGCGTTGGTGTGGGGGAGTGTCTTGACGTTGTCCAAGGGAGGGGGTTGCTTGGGTTGTGTGGACCTTTGCTTGGGGTGTGTGGACCGCTGTGTTTGGGTGGGGTGCTTGGGGATCGTATATGGGGGAACCTTGTTTGTCTTCTCTTTTTTTTTTCTTTGTTTCTCTCTCTCTTGTAATGCTCCTCTCTAAATGAAAAACAAAATAGGGGCAGGCGGGCGAGAAGGGGCAAGGGGGGTGGCTGGGGGAAGGTGGCGGGCAAGGGCAGCAGCAGGGCGGGCGGGAGCAGGGTGGGGAGCAGGAGCCGGAGGTGGTCATCTAAGCTGTCCAAGTGGGGGTGCCAGTGCGCCACCTGGGGGTCCCTCTCGGGGCGGCCTCCTACGCTGCCACCAGCGAGGCCGCCTTCAGTGGGGCGGCGTCGGCCATGATGGCAGCCTTTCCTCCCTTGGCGGCCCCAAGGCCTTAACCTCCTAGGGCGGGTGCAGGTGGCACAACAATGCCTGGCCTCCAAGTCCATCTACCAAATGGCTTTCGTGCAACCCTCCGCTCCTCTGGCGCAAGCCATGGCCTCGGCTGTCAACCGCTTTGTGGCAGCCTCAGACCTGCCCTAGGAGCGCAGCCCCAACAGCAGCCGCCTCTACCCCAGCAAGGCCATTTGCGTGATGCCCCGGGGGGAGGGAGGCGTGGGGCTTCCCGACCTGGGGGTCACCAGCACGGCCATGCTGGCGAAGATGTTGGCCCAGCTCTGGTCGCCCCGGGTTCGTCCCTGGCAGCCTCTGATCCACAGCCTGCTGGCAGACCCCTCCCACGGCCTCAGCACGTGGGTCATCACCGACCCCACCGCCCCCCCCGCGCGAGGCATCAGCCCGCGGCTGCAAGCTCACGTGGCGGCCCTGGCTGAGCTCAAGCTGTTTCGTGCGGTGCCCCCCGCTGGCCAGTCCTTCTTCTCGGTGCTGGCGGAGCCGCTGTGGTACAACGCGCAAGTCCGCATAAACCCAGCAGCAAGGGAGGCAGCAGCTGAGCAGGGTTGGACCCACGTCCGCCACGTGAGGGAGGCCCTCCACAGCCCCGAACTGGAGGGGGAGGCCCGCTGGGCTGCGGACCTGGTCAGGGCTTGCCTCCCCGAGCCCTGGCAGGGCATGGTAGACCGCCTGCAGCCGCCACAGCCGGAGTGGGAGCGCCTGAGGGTTGGGCCAGGGGTGGGGTTTGTGTTGCGGCGCACATTCATGCTCCAGCCCTCCCACTGGGTGGGCTTCAACGGCCGCCTCTAACCCCTAGACCCCACAAGGCAAGGGCCCCTCGGGGCTTTCTGGGCGGAGGAGGGGGCGGCCTGGGAGTCAGCAGCGGTGGCCCGGCTCAACAAGCCCAGCTACAAGCAGACCCCAGGGGAGCGAGCCACCCACCTCCGCCCACTACCCGCCCAGCGTCACGTGGCGCAGGGTGTAATGCTCCTCCATTAAAAAAAAAAGGGGCGTGGAGGAGGTGGAGGGCGTAGGGGAGCAGGGGGCGGGGCGGGAGGGCAGGCTGCCGACCCAGCTGAGGAGGGGCCAGGCACCTGGCTTAAGGAGGAGTGGCTCTTGGGCCCTTGGGCTCACCTGCTGCTGGACCCTCAAGTGTGGGGCATGGGCACCACCACCCTGCTGGACTTCTCTGTCAAGCATGCCAGGGTGCGCCTCCACCAGCTCCAGCGCGTCAGTGCCGACCCCCTCAACCCACCTAGTGGGGGCCTGTGGCCTGCGCTGTGCGGCGCGCGCCCCCCCCCGGGCAGCGGGTGAACCGGAGGTGACAGCGGTGGCTGATGGGGCCCTGCGGGAGCTGGAGCACAGTGGTGGCAGGCCAGGGGGCAGCGGGGGAGCGGGAGCAGCATGGCAGGGAAGCGGAGGAGCGGCTCCCCGAGGAGGTGCAGGGCAGCCAGCCGCCTCGCTGGCTGGACACCTCCGTCAGGGCGCACCCGCGTCCCTCGCCGCAGATAAGGGCGGCCGAGCAGGCTGAGCGGCAGCTGGAGGCCCAGCAGCGGCGTGGGGACAGGCGGCCAGTTGCTCAGCCCGCCCCCCGGGCCGACACGGTGGACCAGCTGGCTGTGGGTGTTCAGCGGGCCAGCCGTGTGCGAAGGTGTGGAAGGAGCTGCTAGACCCCACCCTCCGCCGGGAGCATGTCATCGTGGCCTGGCGGGTTCTCCATGCCAGCCTCATGTAGGGGGCCTTGTCCCTTGTCCACATCCCTTGTCTACATCCTCAAGGGTACGGCTGCCCCGGGCTCGTCCGCCTGCCGCTTCTGCCAGCCGGGGCACTTGGAGATCCTCACCCACGCCTTCCTGACCTGCACCGCCGTGGCCCCAGCCTGGGAGTGGGTGCTGGACGTGTACGGCCACCTCACAGGCACCCGCCCCCCCTCGGGCGACGCCATGCTGCTCCTCAGTGGGCGCCCCACCCGCGGCGAGGCCCCCCCCTTCCAGCCCCCTGACAACCTGTTGTGGCTCCGTCTGCGCGTAGCCTATATGGGCGCAGTGTGGCGCCTCCGCAGCTCAGGAGCCGCTACAGCCCTGCAGCCACATCAGGTGGCGAGGCGGGTCGTGGAGGAGGTCATCTCCACCCTCACCACGGCCGTCAAGCGTGACTGGCATCGGGTGGGGAGGGACATCCGGGTGGGTCTCTGCGGCGCTGTGCCCTCCACCTGGTTCAAGGGCAAGGACCCGGAGCTGGACGCTGCCCACTTCGACCAGCTGTGGCCCGAGGCGTCGGGGGGGTGGTTTGCCAAGCAGCCTAGGAGGGAGCGGAGGGGAGGGCAGGAGGAGTGGAGCAGCCAAGCAGCCTAGGAGGGGCAGAGGGGAGGGTTGGGGCAGGAGGAGTGGAGGAGGAGAGGGCAGCAGGGAGGCCTAGGCAGGGGGAGGGCAGGGCGCAAGGGGGGGGGGAGCGCTGCTTGTTCGCCTCACCTTGCAGTGGCCCGTCCCCTTCCCCGTCGAGCCAGCCTGAGCTGCAGGGTTGCTGCTGGGGGCGTCGTGCAATCTGTGGGTGGGTTGGGCTAGGCCTCGGGGGTTTGTCTGGGTGTCAGGGGACCGGGGGCTTAGGTGGTCTTGGTTTGAGTGTTGGGGGTAGGGTTCGAGGCTTCAGGTCGTGGGGCTGGGCTCAGGTTCGTGTGGGTAGTTTTGTGGGGAGGGTCTGGGGAGGTGTGTAGAGCTAGGGTGGAGGGCGTTGGTGTGGGGGAGTGTCTTGACGTTGTCCAAGGGAGGGGGTTGCTTGGGTTGTGTGGACCTTTGCTTGGGGTGTGTGGACCGCTGTGTTTGGGTGGGGTGCTTGGGGATCGTATATGGGGGAACCTTGTTTGTCTTCTCTTTTTTTTTTCTTTGTTTCTCTCTCTCTTGTAATGCTCCTCTCTAAATGAAAAACAAAATAGGGGCAGGCGGGCGAGAAGGGGCTAGGGGGGTGGCTGGGGGAAGGTGGCGGGCAAGGGCAGCAGCAGGGCGGGCGGGAGCAGGGTGGGGAGCAGGAGCCGGAGGTGGTCATCTAAGCTGTCCAAGTGGGGGTGCCAGTGCGCCACCTGGGGGTCCCTCTCGGGGCGGCCTCCTACGCTGCCACCAGCGAGGCCGCCTTCAGTGGGGCGGCGTCGGCCATGATGGCAGCCTTTCCTCCCTTGGCGGCCCCAAGGCCTTAACCTCCTAGGGCGGGTGCAGGTGGCACAACAATGCCTGGCCTCCAAGTCCATCTACCAAATGGCTTTCGTGCAACCCTCCGCTCCTCTGGCGCAAGCCATGGCCTCGGCTGTCAACCGCTTTGTGGCAGCCTCAGACCTGCCCTAGGAGCGCAGCCCCAACAGCAGCCGCCTCTACCCCAGCAAGGCCATTTGCGTGATGCCCCGGGGGGAGGGAGGCGTGGGGCTTCCCGACCTGGGGGTCACCAGCACGGCCATGCTGGCGAAGATGTTGGCCCAGCTCTGGTCGCCCCGGGTTCGTCCCTGGCAGCCTCTGATCCACAGCCTGCTGGCAGACCCCTCCCACGGCCTCAGCACGTGGGTCATCACCGACCCCACCGCCCCCCCCGCGCGAGGCATCAGCCCGCGGCTGCAAGCTCACGTGGCGGCCCTGGCTGAGCTCAAGCTGTTTCGTGCGGTGCCCCCCGCTGGCCAGTCCTTCTTCTCGGTGCTGGCGGAGCCGCTGTGGTACAACGCGCAAGTCCGCATAAACCCAGCAGCAAGGGAGGCAGCAGCTGAGCAGGGTTGGACCCACGTCCGCCACGTGAGGGAGGCCCTCCACAGCCCCGAACTGGAGGGGGAGGCCCGCTGGGCTGCGGACCTGGTCAGGGCTTGCCTCCCCGAGCCCTGGCAGGGCATGGTAGACCGCCTGCAGCCGCCACAGCCGGAGTGGGAGCGCCTGAGGGTTGGGCCAGGGGTGGGGTTTGTGTTGCGGCGCACATTCATGCTCCAGCCCTCCCACTGGGTGGGCTTCAACGGCCGCCTCTAACCCCTAGACCCCACAAGGCAAGGGCCCCTCGGGGCTTTCTGGGCGGAGGAGGGGGCGGCCTGGGAGTCAGCAGCGGTGGCCCGGCTCAACAAGCCCAGCTACAAGCAGACCCCAGGGGAGCGAGCCACCCACCTCCGCCCACTACCCGCCCAGCGTCACGTGGCGCAGGGTGTAATGCTCCTCCATTAAAAAAAAAAGGGGCGTGGAGGAGGTGGAGGGCGTAGGGGAGCAGGGGGCGGGGCGGGAGGGCAGGCTGCCGACCCAGCTGAGGAGGGGCCAGGCACCTGGCTTAAGGAGGAGTGGCTCTTGGGCCCTTGGGCTCACCTGCTGCTGGACCCTCAAGTGTGGGGCATGGGCACCACCACCCTGCTGGACTTCTCTGTCAAGCATGCCAGGGTGCGCCTCCACCAGCTCCAGCGCGTCAGTGCCGACCCCCTCAACCCACCTAGTGGGGGCCTGTGGCCTGCGCTGTGCGGCGCGCGCCCCCCCCCGGGCAGCGGGTGAACCGGAGGTGACAGCGGTGGCTGATGGGGCCCTGCGGGAGCTGGAGCACAGTGGTGGCAGGCCAGGGGGCAGCGGGGGAGCGGGAGCAGCATGGCAGGGAAGCGGAGGAGCGGCTCCCCGAGGAGGTGCAGGGCAGCCAGCCGCCTCGCTGGCTGGACACCTCCGTCAGGGCGCACCCGCGTCCCTCGCCGCAGATAAGGGCGGCCGAGCAGGCTGAGCGGCAGCTGGAGGCCCAGCAGCGGCGTGGGGACAGGCGGCCAGTTGCTCAGCCCGCCCCCCGGGCCGACACGGTGGACCAGCTGGCTGTGGGTGTTCAGCGGGCCAGCCGTGTGCGAAGGTGTGGAAGGAGCTGCTAGACCCCACCCTCCGCCGGGAGCATGTCATCGTGGCCTGGCGGGTTCTCCATGCCAGCCTCATGTAGGGGGCCTTGTCCCTTGTCCACATCCCTTGTCTACATCCTCAAGGGTACGGCTGCCCCGGGCTCGTCCGCCTGCCGCTTCTGCCAGCCGGGGCACTTGGAGATCCTCACCCACGCCTTCCTGACCTGCACCGCCGTGGCCCCAGCCTGGGAGTGGGTGCTGGACGTGTACGGCCACCTCACAGGCACCCGCCCCCCCTCGGGCGACGCCATGCTGCTCCTCAGTGGGCGCCCCACCCGCGGCGAGGCCCCCCCCTTCCAGCCCCCTGACAACCTGTTGTGGCTCCGTCTGCGCGTAGCCTATATGGGCGCAGTGTGGCGCCTCCGCAGCTCAGGAGCCGCTACAGCCCTGCAGCCACATCAGGTGGCGAGGCGGGTCGTGGAGGAGGTCATCTCCACCCTCACCACGGCCGTCAAGCGTGACTGGCATCGGGTGGGGAGGGACATCCGGGTGGGTCTCTGCGGCGCTGTGCCCTCCACCTGGTTCAAGGGCAAGGACCCGGAGCTGGACGCTGCCCACTTCGACCAGCTGTGGCCCGAGGCGTCGGGGGGGTGGTTTGCCAAGCAGCCTAGGAGGGAGCGGAGGGGAGGGCAGGAGGAGTGGAGCAGCCAAGCAGCCTAGGAGGGGCAGAGGGGAGGGTTGGGGCAGGAGGAGTGGAGGAGGAGAGGGCAGCAGGGAGGCCTAGGCAGGGGGAGGGCAGGGCGCAAGGGGGGGGGAGCGCTGCTTGTTCGCCTCACCTTGCAGTGGCCCGTCCCCTTCCCCGTCGAGCCAGCCTGAGCTGCAGGGTTGCTGCTGGGGGCGTCGTGCAATCTGTGGGTGGGTTGGGCTAGGCCTCGGGGGTTTGTCTGGGTGTCAGGGGACCGGGGGCTTAGGTGGTCTTGGTTTGAGTGTTGGGGGTAGGGTTCGAGGCTTCAGGTCGTGGGGCTGGGCTCAGGTTCGTGTGGGTAGTTTTGTGGGGAGGGTCTGGGGAGGTGTGTAGAGCTAGGGTGGAGGGCGTTGGTGTGGGGGAGTGTCTTGACGTTGTCCAAGGGAGGGGGTTGCTTGGGTTGTGTGGACCTTTGCTTGGGGTGTGTGGACCGCTGTGTTTGGGTGGGGTGCTTGGGGATCGTATATGGGGGAACCTTGTTTGTCTTCTCTTTTCTTCTTTTCTTTAGTTTCTCTCTCTCTTGTAATGCTCCTCTCTAAATGAAAAACAAAATAGGGGCAGGCGGGCGAGAAGGGGCTAGGGGGGTGGCTGGGGGAAGGTGGCGGGCAAGGGCAGCAGCAGGGCGGGCGGGAGCAGGGTGGGGAGCAGGAGCCGGAGGTGGTCATCTAAGCTGTCCAAGTGGGGGTGCCAGTGCGCCACCTGGGGGTCCCTCTCGGGGCGGCCTCCTACGCTGCCACCAGCGAGGCCGCCTTCAGTGGGGCGGCGTCGGCCATGATGGCAGCCTTTCCTCCCTTGGCGGCCCCAAGGCCTTAACCTCCTAGGGCGGGTGCAGGTGGCACAACAATGCCTGGCCTCCAAGTCCATCTACCAAATGGCTTTCGTGCAACCCTCCGCTCCTCTGGCGCAAGCCATGGCCTCGGCTGTCAACCGCTTTGTGGCAGCCTCAGACCTGCCCTAGGAGCGCAGCCCCAACAGCAGCCGCCTCTACCCCAGCAAGGCCATTTGCGTGATGCCCCGGGGGGAGGGAGGCGTGGGGCTTCCCGACCTGGGGGTCACCAGCACGGCCATGCTGGCGAAGATGTTGGCCCAGCTCTGGTCGCCCCGGGTTCGTCCCTGGCAGCCTCTGATCCACAGCCTGCTGGCAGACCCCTCCCACGGCCTCAGCACGTGGGTCATCACCGACCCCACCGCCCCCCCCGCGCGAGGCATCAGCCCGCGGCTGCAAGCTCACGTGGCGGCCCTGGCTGAGCTCAAGCTGTTTCGTGCGGTGCCCCCCGCTGGCCAGTCCTTCTTCTCGGTGCTGGCGGAGCCGCTGTGGTACAACGCGCAAGTCCGCATAAACCCAGCAGCAAGGGAGGCAGCAGCTGAGCAGGGTTGGACCCACGTCCGCCACGTGAGGGAGGCCCTCCACAGCCCCGAACTGGAGGGGGAGGCCCGCTGGGCTGCGGACCTGGTCAGGGCTTGCCTCCCCGAGCCCTGGCAGGGCATGGTAGACCGCCTGCAGCCGCCACAGCCGGAGTGGGAGCGCCTGAGGGTTGGGCCAGGGGTGGGGTTTGTGTTGCGGCGCACATTCATGCTCCAGCCCTCCCACTGGGTGGGCTTCAACGGCCGCCTCTAACCCCTAGACCCCACAAGGCAAGGGCCCCTCGGGGCTTTCTGGGCGGAGGAGGGGGCGGCCTGGGAGTCAGCAGCGGTGGCCCGGCTCAACAAGCCCAGCTACAAGCAGACCCCAGGGGAGCGAGCCACCCACCTCCGCCCTCTACCCGCCCAGCGTCACGTGGCGCAGGGTGTAATGCTCCTCCATTAAAAAAAAAAGGGGCGTGGAGGAGGTGGAGGGCGTAGGGGAGCAGGGGGCGGGGCGGGAGGGCAGGCTGCCGACCCAGCTGAGGAGGGGCCAGGCACCTGGCTTAAGGAGGAGTGGCTCTTGGGCCCTTGGGCTCACCTGCTGCTGGACCCTCAAGTGTGGGGCATGGGCACCACCACCCTGCTGGACTTCTCTGTCAAGCATGCCAGGGTGCGCCTCCACCAGCTCCAGCGCGTCAGTGCCGACCCCCTCAACCCACCTAGTGGGGGCCTGTGGCCTGCGCTGTGCGGCGCGCGCCCCCCCCCGGGCAGCGGGTGAACCGGAGGTGACAGCGGTGGCTGATGGGGCCCTGCGGGAGCTGGAGCACAGTGGTGGCAGGCCAGGGGGCAGCGGGGGAGCGGGAGCAGCATGGCAGGGAAGCGGAGGAGCGGCTCCCCGAGGAGGGGCAGGGCAGCCAGCCGCCTCGCTGGCTGGACACCTCCGTCAGGGCGCACCCGCGTCCCTCGCCGCAGATAAGGGCGGCCGAGCAGGCTGAGCGGCAGCTGGAGGCCCAGCAGCGGCGTGGGGACAGGCGGCCAGTTGCTCAGCCCGCCCCCCGGGCCGACACGGTGGACCAGCTGGCTGTGGGTGTTCAGCGGGCCAGCCGTGTGCGAAGGTGTGGAAGGAGCTGCTAGACCCCACCCTCCGCCGGGAGCATGTCATCGTGGCCTGGCGGGTTCTCCATGCCAGCCTCATGTAGGGGGCCTTGTCCCTTGTCCACATCCCTTGTCTACATCCTCAAGGGTACGGCTGCCCCGGGCTCGTCCGCCTGCCGCTTCTGCCAGCCGGGGCACTTGGAGATCCTCACCCACGCCTTCCTGACCTGCACCGCCGTGGCCCCAGCCTGGGAGTGGGTGCTGGACGTGTACGGCCACCTCACAGGCACCCGCCCCCCCTCGGGCGACGCCATGCTGCTCCTCAGTGGGCGCCCCACCCGCGGCGAGGCCCCCCCCTTCCAGCCCCCTGACAACCTGTTGTGGCTCCGTCTGCGCGTAGCCTATATGGGCGCAGTGTGGCGCCTCCGCAGCTCAGGAGCCGCTACAGCCCTGCAGCCACATCAGGTGGCGAGGCGGGTCGTGGAGGAGGTCATCTCCACCCTCACCACGGCCGTCAAGCGTGACTGGCATCGGGTGGGGAGGGACATCCGGGTGGGTCTCTGCGGCGCTGTGCCCTCCACCTGGTTCAAGGGCAAGGACCCGGAGCTGGACGCTGCCCACTTCGACCAGCTGTGGCCCGAGGCGTCGGGGGGGTGGTTTGCCAAGCAGCCTAGGAGGGAGCGGAGGGGAGGGCAGGAGGAGTGGAGCAGCCAAGCAGCCTAGGAGGGGCAGAGGGGAGGGTTGGGGCAGGAGGAGTGGAGGAGGAGAGGGCAGCAGGGAGGCCTAGGCAGGGGGAGGGCAGGGCGCAAGGGGGGGGGAGCGCTGCTTGTTCGCCTCACCTTGCAGTGGCCCGTCCCCTTCCCCGTCGAGCCAGCCTGAGCTGCAGGGTTGCTGCTGGGGGCGTCGTGCAATCTGTGGGTGGGTTGGGCTAGGCCTCGGGGGTTTGTCTGGGTGTCAGGGGACCGGGGGCTTAGGTGGTCTTGGTTTGAGTGTTGGGGGTAGGGTTCGAGGCTTCAGGTCGTGGGGCTGGGCTCAGGTTCGTGTGGGTAGTTTTGTGGGGAGGGTCTGGGGAGGTGTGTAGAGCTAGGGTGGAGGGCGTTGGTGTGGGGGAGTGTCTTGACGTTGTCCAAGGGAGGGGGTTGCTTGGGTTGTGTGGACCTTTGCTTGGGGTGTGTGGACCGCTGTGTTTGGGTGGGGTGCTTGGGGATCGTATATGGGGGAACCTTGTTTGTCTTCTCTTTTCTTCTTTTCTTTAGTTTCTCTCTCTCTTGTAATGCTCCTCTCTAAATGAAAAACAAAATAGGGGCAGGCGGGCGAGAAGGGGCTAGGGGGGTGGCTGGGGGAAGGTGGCGGGCAAGGGCAGCAGCAGGGCGGGCGGGAGCAGGGTGGGGAGCAGGAGCCGGAGGTGGTCATCTAAGCTGTCCAAGTGGGGGTGCCAGTGCGCCACCTGGGGGTCCCTCTCGGGGCGGCCTCCTACGCTGCCACCAGCGAGGCCGCCTTCAGTGGGGCGGCGTCGGCCATGATGGCAGCCTTTCCTCCCTTGGCGGCCCCAAGGCCTTAACCTCCTAGGGCGGGTGCAGGTGGCACAACAATGCCTGGCCTCCAAGTCCATCTACCAAATGGCTTTCGTGCAACCCTCCGCTCCTCTGGCGCAAGCCATGGCCTCGGCTGTCAACCGCTTTGTGGCAGCCTCAGACCTGCCCTAGGAGCGCAGCCCCAACAGCAGCCGCCTCTACCCCAGCAAGGCCATTTGCGTGATGCCCCGGGGGGAGGGAGGCGTGGGGCTTCCCGACCTGGGGGTCACCAGCACGACCATGCTGGCGAAGATGTTGGCCCAGCTCTGGTCGCCCCGGGTTCGTCCCTGGCAGCCTCTGATCCACAGCCTGCTGGCAGACCCCTCCCACGGCCTCAGCACGTGGGTCATCACCGACCCCACCGCCCCCCCCGCGCGAGGCATCAGCCCGCGGCTGCAAGCTCACGTGGCGGCCCTGGCTGAGCTCAAGCTGTTTCGTGCGGTGCCCCCCGCTGGCCAGTCCTTCTTCTCGGTGCTGGCGGAGCCGCTGTGGTACAACGCGCAAGTCCGCATAAACCCAGCAGCAAGGGAGGCAGCAGCTGAGCAGGGTTGGACCCACGTCCGCCACGTGAGGGAGGCCCTCCACAGCCCCGAACTGGAGGGGGAGGCCCGCTGGGCTGCGGACCTGGTCAGGGCTTGCCTCCCCGAGCCCTGGCAGGGCATGGTAGACCGCCTGCAGCCGCCACAGCCGGAGTGGGAGCGCCTGAGGGTTGGGCCAGGGGTGGGGTTTGTGTTGCGGCGCACATTCATGCTCCAGCCCTCCCACTGGGTGGGCTTCAACGGCCGCCTCTAACCCCTAGACCCCACAAGGCAAGGGCCCCTCGGGGCTTTCTGGGCGGAGGAGGGGGCGGCCTGGGAGTCAGCAGCGGTGGCCCGGCTCAACAAGCCCAGCTACAAGCAGACCCCAGGGGAGCGAGCCACCCACCTCCGCCCTCTACCCGCCCAGCGTCACGTGGCGCAGGGTGTAATGCTCCTCCATTAAAAAAAAAAAGGGGCGTGGAGGAGGTGGAGGGCGTAGGGGAGCAGGGGGCGGGGCGGGAGGGCAGGCTGCCGACCCAGCTGAGGAGGGGCCAGGCACCTGGCTTAAGGAGGAGTGGCTCTTGGGCCCTTGGGCTCACCTGCTGCTGGACCCTCAAGTGTGGGGCATGGGCACCACCACCCTGCTGGACTTCTCTGTCAAGCATGCCAGGGTGCGCCTCCACCAGCTCCAGCGCGTCAGTGCCGACCCCCTCAACCCACCTAGTGGGGGCCTGTGGCCTGCGCTGTGCGGCGCGCGCCCCCCCCCGGGCAGCGGGTGAACCGGAGGTGACAGCGGTGGCTGATGGGGCCCTGCGGGAGCTGGAGCACAGTGGTGGCAGGCCAGGGGGCAGCGGGGGAGCGGGAGCAGCATGGCAGGGAAGCGGAGGAGCGGCTCCCCGAGGAGGGGCAGGGCAGCCAGCCGCCTCGCTGGCTGGACACCTCCGTCAGGGCGCACCCGCGTCCCTCGCCGCAGATAAGGGCGGCCGAGCAGGCTGAGCGGCAGCTGGAGGCCCAGCAGCGGCGTGGGGACAGGCGGCCAGTTGCTCAGCCCGCCCCCCGGGCCGACACGGTGGACCAGCTGGCTGTGGGTGTTCAGCGGGCCAGCCGTGTGCGAAGGTGTGGAAGGAGCTGCTAGACCCCACCCTCCGCCGGGAGCATGTCATCGTGGCCTGGCGGGTTCTCCATGCCAGCCTCATGTAGGGGGCCTTGTCCCTTGTCCACATCCCTTGTCTACATCCTCAAGGGTACGGCTGCCCCGGGCTCGTCCGCCTGCCGCTTCTGCCAGCCGGGGCACTTGGAGATCCTCACCCACGCCTTCCTGACCTGCACCGCCGTGGCCCCAGCCTGGGAGTGGGTGCTGGACGTGTACGGCCACCTCACAGGCACCCGCCCCCCCTCGGGCGACGCCATGCTGCTCCTCAGTGGGCGCCCCACCCGCGGCGAGGCCCCCCCCTTCCAGCCCCCTGACAACCTGTTGTGGCTCCGTCTGCGCGTAGCCTATATGGGCGCAGTGTGGCGCCTCCGCAGCTCAGGAGCCGCTACAGCCCTGCAGCCACATCAGGTGGCGAGGCGGGTCGTGGAGGAGGTCATCTCCACCCTCACCACGGCCGTCAAGCGTGACTGGCATCGGGTGGGGAGGGACATCCGGGTGGGTCTCTGCGGCGCTGTGCCCTCCACCTGGTTCAAGGGCAAGGACCCGGAGCTGGACGCTGCCCACTTCGACCAGCTGTGGCCCGAGGCGTCGGGGGGGTGGTTTGCCAAGCAGCCTAGGAGGGAGCGGAGGGGAGGGCAGGAGGAGTGGAGCAGCCAAGCAGCCTAGGAGGGGCAGAGGGGAGGGTTGGGGCAGGAGGAGTGGAGGAGGAGAGGGCAGCAGGGAGGCCTAGGCAGGGGGAGGGCAGGGCGCAAGGGGGGGGGAGCGCTGCTTGTTCGCCTCACCTTGCAGTGGCCCGTCCCCTTCCCCGTCGAGCCAGCCTGAGCTGCAGGGTTGCTGCTGGGGGCGTCGTGCAATCTGTGGGTGGGTTGGGCTAGGCCTCGGGGGTTTGTCTGGGTGTCAGGGGACCGGGGGCTTAGGTGGTCTTGGTTTGAGTGTTGGGGGTAGGGTTCGAGGCTTCAGGTCGTGGGGCTGGGCTCAGGTTCGTGTGGGTAGTTTTGTGGGGAGGGTCTGGGGAGGTGTGTAGAGCTAGGGTGGAGGGCGTTGGTGTGGGGGAGTGTCTTGACGTTGTCCAAGGGAGGGGGTTGCTTGGGTTGTGTGGACCTTTGCTTGGGGTGTGTGGACCGCTGTGTTTGGGTGGGGTGCTTGGGGATCGTATATGGGGGAACCTTGTTTGTCTTCTCTTTTCTTCTTTTCTTTAGTTTCTCTCTCTCTTGTAATGCTCCTCTCTAAATAAAAAACAAAATAGGGGCAGGCGGGCGAGAAGGGGCTAGGGGGGTGGCTGGGGGAAGGTGGCGGGCAAGGGCAGCAGCAGGGCGGGCGGGAGCAGGGTGGGGAGCAGGAGCCGGAGGTGGTCATCTAAGCTGTCCAAGTGGGGGTGCCAGTGCGCCACCTGGGGGTCCCTCTCGGGGCGGCCTCCTACGCTGCCACCAGCGAGGCCGCCTTCAGTGGGGCGGTGTCGGCCATGATGGCAGCCTTTCCTCCCTTGGCGGCCCCAAGGCCTTAACCTCCTAGGGCGGGTGCAGGTGGCACAACAATGCCTGGCCTCCAAGTCCATCTACCAAATGGCTTTCGTGCAACCCTCCGCTCCTCTGGCGCAAGCCATGGCCTCGGCTGTCAACCGCTTTGTGGCAGCCTCAGACCTGCCCTAGGAGCGCAGCCCCAACAGCAGCCGCCTCTACCCCAGCAAGGCCATTTGCGTGATGCCCCGGGGGGAGGGAGGCGTGGGGCTTCCCGACCTGGGGGTCACCAGCACGACCATGCTGGCGAAGATGTTGGCCCAGCTCTGGTCGCCCCGGGTTCGTCCCTGGCAGCCTCTGATCCACAGCCTGCTGGCAGACCCCTCCCACGGCCTCAGCACGTGGGTCATCACCGACCCCACCGCCCCCCCCGCGCGAGGCATCAGCCCGCGGCTGCAAGCTCACGTGGCGGCCCTGGCTGAGCTCAAGCTGTTTCGTGCGGTGCCCCCCGCTGGCCAGTCCTTCTTCTCGGTGCTGGCGGAGCCGCTGTGGTACAACGCGCAAGTCCGCATAAACCCAGCAGCAAGGGAGGCAGCAGCTGAGCAGGGTTGGACCCACGTCCGCCACGTGAGGGAGGCCCTCCACAGCCCCGAACTGGAGGGGGAGGCCCGCTGGGCTGCGGACCTGGTCAGGGCTTGCCTCCCCGAGCCCTGGCAGGGCATGGTAGACCGCCTGCAGCCGCCACAGCCGGAGTGGGAGCGCCTGAGGGTTGGGCCAGGGGTGGGGTTTGTGTTGCGGCGCACATTCATGCTCCAGCCCTCCCACTGGGTGGGCTTCAACGGCCGCCTCTAACCCCTAGACCCCACAAGGCAAGGGCCCCTCGGGGCTTTCTGGGCGGAGGAGGGGGCGGCCTGGGAGTCAGCAGCGGTGGCCCGGCTCAACAAGCCCAGCTACAAGCAGACCCCAGGGGAGCGAGCCACCCACCTCCGCCCTCTACCCGCCCAGCGTCACGTGGCGCAGGGTGTAATGCTCGTCCATAAAAAAAAAAAAGGGGCGTGGAGGAGGTGGAGGGCGTAGGGGAGCAGGGGGCGGGGCGGGAGGGCAGGCTGCCGACCCAGCTGAGGAGGGGCCAGGCACCTGGCTTAAGGAGGAGTGGCTCTTGGGCCCTTGGGCTCACCTGCTGCTGGACCATCAAGTGTGGGGCATGGGCACCACCACCCTGCTGGACTTCTCTGTCAAGCATGCCAGGGTGCGCCTCCACCAGCTCCAGCGCGTCAGTGCCGACCCCCTCAACCCACCTAGTGGGGGCCTGTGGCCTGCGCTGTGCGGCGCGCGCCCCCCCCCGGGCAGCGGGTGAACCGGAGGTGACAGCGGTGGCTGATGGGGCCCTGCGGGAGCTGGAGCACAGTGGTGGCAGGCCAGGGGGCAGCGGGGGAGCGGGAGCAGCATGGCAGGGAAGCGGAGGAGCGGCTCCCCGAGGAGGGGCAGGGCAGCCAGCCGCCTCGCTGGCTGGACACCTCCGTCAGGGCGCACCCGCGTCCCTCGCCGCAGATAAGGGCGGCCGAGCAGGCTGAGCGGCAGCTGGAGGCCCAGCAGCGGCGTGGGGACAGGCGGCCAGTTGCTCAGCCCGCCCCCCGGGCCGACACGGTGGACCAACTGGCTGTGGGTGTTCAGCGGGCCAGCCGTGTGCGAAGGTGTGGAAGGAGCTGCTAGACCCCACCCTCCGCCGGGAGCATGTCATCGTGGCCTGGCGGGTTCTCCATGCCAGCCTCATGTAGGGGGCCTTGTCCCTTGTCCACATCCCTTGTCTACATCCTCAAGGGTACGGCTGCCCCGGGCTCGTCCGCCTGCCGCTTCTGCCAGCCGGGGCACTTGGAGATCCTCACCCACGCCTTCCTGACCTGCACCGCCGTGGCCCCAGCCTGGGAGTGGGTGCTGGACGTGTACGGCCACCTCACAGGCACCCGCCCCCCCTCGGGCGACGCCATGCTGCTCCTCAGTGGGCGCCCCACCCGCGGCGAGGCCCCCCCCTTCCAGCCCCCTGACAACCTGTTGTGGCTCCGTCTGCACGTAGCCTATATGGGCGCAGTGTGGCGCCTCCGCAGCTCAGGAGCCGCTACAGCCCTGCAGCCACATCAGGTGGCGAGGCGGGTCGTGGAGGAGGTCATCTCCACCCTCACCACGGCCGTCAAGCGTGACTGGCATCGGGTGGGGAGGGACATCCGGGTGGGTCTCTGCGGCGCTGTGCCCTCCACCTGGTTCAAGGGCAAGGACCCGGAGCTGGACGCTGCCCACTTCGACCAGCTGTGGCCCGAGGCGTCGGGGGGGTGGTTTGCCAAGCAGCCTAGGAGGGAGCGGAGGGGAGGGCAGGAGGAGTGGAGCAGCCAAGCAGCCTAGGAGGGGCAGAGGGGAGGGTTGGGGCAGGAGGAGTGGAGGAGGAGAGGGCAGCAGGGAGGCCTAGGCAGGGGGAGGGCAGGGCGCAAGGGGGGGGGAGCGCTGCTTGTTCGCCTCACCTTGCAGTGGCCCGTCCCCTTCCCCGTCGAGCCAGCCTGAGCTGCAGGGTTGCTGCTGGGGGCGTCGTGCAGTCTGTGGGTGGGTTGGGCTAGGCCTCGGGGGTTTGTCTGGGTGTCAGGGGACCGGGGGCTTAGGTGGTCTTGGTTTGAGTGTTGGGGGTAGGGTTCGAGGCTTCAGGTCGTGGGGCTGGGCTCAGGTTCGTGTGGGTAGTTTTGTGGGGAGGGTCTGGGGAGGTGTGTAGAGCTAGGGTGTAGGGCGTTGGTGTGGGGGAGTGTCTTGACGTTGTCCAAGGGAGGGGGTTGCTTGGGTTGTGTGGACCTTTGCTTGGGGTGTGTGGACCGCTGTGTTTGGGTGGGGTGCTTGGGGATCGTATATGGGGGAACCTTGTTTGTCTTCTCTTTTCTTCTTTTCTTTAGTTTCTCTCTCTCTTGTAATGCTCCTCTCTAAATAAAAAACAAAATAGGGGCAGGCGGGCGAGAAGGGGCTAGGGGGGTGGCTGGGGGAAGTGTAGCGTGCAAGACACCACGCTGACAACCGTTAACTACCTTCGTTCCCACAGCGTGACACGGCCAGGGTTTAGAACGTTTCCCCCGAGGAGTCGAACCTCTGAAGCAGGTGTGCGCGAAGGCCCACCTGCCCCTTTCGCCCACCATGTCACACTGCAGTACAGAAGTACTCGGAGGCGAGCTAGGCTTCGAGGAGCCGTTCGCTACATTCCTCCCCCTCCAAAGAGGAAACGTTCCGCCCTCGTGAGAACACGAGGACTCGCAACACTAATTAGTGATGCTAGGACAAACCATGCACTGCATTATATGCAGTCAACACTTCTAGGCAGTTCACAAGGTTATTCCTTGGCTCCCATGTGTTGTAAGAGTCATCATAACCCTGCCACTTGACTAAGTAGCCTCGCGCTTTACCAGCACGCACGCCACGATGGGCAAGCAACTTCTCCACCTCATACAGAGGCGCCTCATCCAACCACTCCACAGGAGGAGGCAAGTGAGGATGCTCACTGGTGTAGGGTCTCAGAAGAGACACATGGAACACAGGGTGCATGCGTGCCATGGCTTGTGGCAGGTCCAAGCGAACAACAACAGGACCTACATGCTCTAGCACCTTGAAAGGTCCTATGAACCTAGGCAGCAGCTTCTTAGCCTTACCTGGCTTCATCCTGAGGTTCTTAGTGCTAAGAAGCACCAACTGACCAGTGTGGTACTCCACTTCCTGGCGTCCCTTGTTGGCCATATAGGCCTGTCGCCGCTGAGCCAGTTCCATGAAGTGGCGAGCCTGCTTGACATTGCTCTGCCACCACTCAGACAGTCTCCTGGCAGTGGGACAGTACACCTCGCCAGGCAGCTCCAGCAGGGCAGGTGTCAGAGGTGACTGGCCAGTATTGACCAAGAAGGGCGTGGACTGGATGGACTCCTGCCAACTATTGTTGACAGCAAACTCAGCCAGAGATAGGAAGAAGGGCCAGTCAGACTGAGCAGGTGAGATATAATGGCGAAGCATTTCCTCTAGGGTACGATTGTACCTCTCAGTCTGACCATCAGACTGTGGATGATAGGCACTAGACTTACATTCCTTAACACCAAGAATGGTCATAATTGACGCCTAGAAATGATTAGTAAAATGGGAGCCCCTATCAGAGATGATTTCTCTAGGTACTCCATGGTGTTTAAACACATTGTCAATGAAGAGACGGGCAAAGCTCTCAGCATTCATAGACTCACGGCAAGGCACAAAGTGCACCATTTTAGATAGCCTGTCTACAAACACGGCAATGGCATCAAAGCCATGCTCACCAGGAGGTAGCTTAGTAATTAGGTCCATTGAAATAGACTCCCATCTGTCATAGGGTATGGCCAGAGGCGTGAGCAGGCCTCCAGGTTTGGTATTAACAGATTTGTTACGCTGGCAAGCATCACAGTTGGCCACATAATGGCGTACCTCAGACCTCATGCGGGGCCACCAGAACATCCTGGAGATACGCTCCAGCGTTTTGGTAATGCCCACATGACCTGCAAACTGCGCATCATGCATCTCCACCAATATCCTGGTTTTGAGCTCTGGGCAGTTAGGGACCACTATCTGGTTCCTTTCTCTGGTGCGATACAGCCCATGCTGATCCTGATCATACTGATCCACCATGCCGGCAAAAGCCTCATCTGCTGCATACGCTGCCAGCAGCTGCTCTGTCATATTGACAGCATGCAGAGGGTGCAAAGGCACAGGGGGTGGGGGCAGAGGCTGCTCCAGCACCAACTGTGGCTGCGGCTCCTGCTGCGGCTGCCGCACAACTGGCTGCTGCTGCACGGTAGCTTCCTCCCCCTCCAAAAGACGCTTCCTGCTCCTAGTCATCATCATGACAGGGTTTGTGACCGGAGCATCAGGTATGCGTGACAGGGGGTCAGCAGGGTTAGTATCACCAGGCAGGTATTCTATGGTAAAATTATACCGTGAGAGGAACTCTAACCATCTGGTTTGGCGTCTTGATAAGACGTTCTGTGTTTTCAGAGCCACTAAGGGCTTGTGATCTGTATATAGAGTGAAAGGGACACCTTCCAGGTAGCAACGCCACTCTTTACACGCAGTAATGATAGCAAGTAATTCCTGCTCTCCAGTGGTGTAATTCTTCTCAGCTGGAATCAGCTTTTTGCTTAAATAAGCCAGAGGGTAACCCTCTTGCATGAGCACAGCTCCAACGCCTTGCAAAGAGGCATCACAATAAACCTGGAAAGGCTTAGTGATATCGGGTATTTTAAGTAGAGGTACTTTAGATATTGCATGCTTGAGAGCATCAAAAGCCTGTAATTTATCATCAGGCCACTTATGCCAGTTAAACTCAATGCCGACTTTACCAGTCAGATCAGTGAGCGGTGCTGCAAGAGCACTAAAATTGTGTACAAATTTGCGCACAAAATTGGCTGCACCCAGGAATTGCTGCATTGCAGTCAAGCTGCGTGGCACAGGCCAGGAGGTGATGGATTTCACCTTATCAGGGTCAACAGCAATACCCTGGTCGCTGACTATGTGACCCAGAAACTTCAGGGCAGTTTTTAGAAACTCACATTTTGACAGCTTGGCTTGGAACTGATGTTTCCTTAGCAGCTCCAAGACCCTCCTGAGATGATTGAAGTGATCTGGAACTGATTTGGACATGATGAGTATATCATCAATATACACCAGGGCACAGTCATTAATGACATCAGCAAAGGCATTATTCATAACACGCTGAAACGTGGCAGGGGCATTGGTTAAGCCAAAGCATAGCACCTTAAACTGGTACAAGCCAGTAGGTGTCCTGAAAGCTGTCTTGGGCACATCCTCATCAGGGATCCTAATCTGGTGATAACCAGCCTGTAGATCAAGTGATGAGAACACCGTGCAACCAGCTAACCTGTCAAACAGGTCATCCACTCTAGGCAGTGGGTACTGATCCCTCAAGGTAATCTTATTGAGCTGGCGGTAATCCACGCACATCCTTAACTCACCTGACTTCTTTTTCACAAAGAGGACAGGGGCAGCATAGGGTGAGGATGACGGCTCAATGATGCCCTGTTCCAGGAAAGCAGCAACCTGCTTCTTCATCTCCAGCAGCTCAGGTTGGCTCATCTTATAAGACGGCAGAGCTGGTGGCTTACAGCCAGGCTGAAGAGGGATGGTATGTCCCACTGGACGTTGAGGGGGCAGTTTGTTGAAGGGTGCGAAGACGTCCTCAAACTCAGATATGAGCGCTGTCAGCTGAGCTGCCACAGCATGGGGAATGTTGGTAGGGTAATTGACAGGTGTGTCAGGGGGTGAGGTTGTTGATTGAGTGTGAGGGACAGGGTCATTGGACAGCAGATTTGCTGGAGAAGGGGTAGGGTGCACGGACAGCAGATTTGCTGGAGGGGGGGTAAGGTTGACGGGTTGAGAGGATATCAGAGCGACCAGAGATTGGCCTCCTTTTCTTAACCACTTGTAGGCAACCTTAGCTGACACTGTAGCATGACTATGCTTGGCCAGTATATGGGCACAGTGTGGGGCCAGAATTGGCGCTGCAGGCTCACACTTGAGCACGGTCTTGTTAGCTGACATCTGCAGGGTCACTGTACGCGCCAGGTAATCCAGCAATGCACCATTGGACTGCAACCAGTCGCTACCCATTAACACATCAAAAGCAGAGAACATCTCTGGCATAACTAACAAGTCTACTTGGCAGTTCAAAGACTGGACCTGCAGCTGTACAGTGCATGCATGTGTGCACATGACAGGCTGGCCATTTGCAACCTGGAACTCCCTAGGCTGATGCAGTCTGTAGCTACTCAGAGAGTACATCTCAACAGCTGCACAGTTAATGAAACTTGCTGCTGCACCGCTATCAAAGAGCATGGTGCAGTCTCTACCATTCACCTTGCCAGAGAACGAGAAGTGTAAAACACTGTCGTCTGCAGCACTGTCCCTTGGCAAACATGCCTGCTTAACTGGCACAGTCCCACAGGCACCAACACAGGCCTGGCGCACTGGTTGGGCAAAGCCTCAACGGCGCCGGTCACCCCTGGAGCCTTGCTGCTTCCAGCCCCCTTTGCCAGGGGGGCTGCGGTCTCGCTTCTGGGGCCGGGGGGGAAGATCCCCAGGAGGGTTGGCATGGCGGGAAGGGGGGCCCAGGGAAGCAGGGCGGGGGTAGCCGCTGACCCGGCGGGCCTCATCTGCTGGCAGGTGCTTCAGGTTGCAGTAGTCACGGAAGTGGTTGGGGTTCCAGCAGTGATGGCACGCATAGCCAGGAATTGGCAGGGTGGACCCGCCAGCAGCAGGTGCTGGGCACACAGGGGCCGTGGCAGGGGGAGCCTGGGCAGCACGGCCAGCATGGCGACCCCCACCTTGGCTGCTGTGGCGGCTGCCACGGTGTCCTCCACTGCTGCTGCTGCTGGACACGTCCCAGTAAGGGCCACGATGGGCAGGAGGGGGTGGTCCTCCAGCAATGCCAGGGGGAGTCCTGAGGCGGTTCATCTGCTTAGGGGGCACAAAGGCAGCCACATGGGGAGCAGGTGGGCGACGTCCCACATGGTTGGTAGCTACTGCAAACAGTACCTTCTGTGCATTCACAGCAGCCTGAATGGCATCGTTCAGGGTGGGGTCACGCATCAGGGCAAGATCATGCACCACCGAGGACTGCAGCTCAGATGTGAGCCCCCTAATGAAGGTGGCCACCAGCATAGCTGGTGCCATGCAGGTAGAACCTGCCACCGTCAGAGTGTTCCTGAAATCAGTGATGTAAGCATTCAAAGTGGAACCAGCCGACATGCGCAAGGCATTGGGATCCAGGAGTTTCCTGCGGTGCACATCTGACTCATTGCGCAGGTCATCACCAGCCATTTCCTTAAAGGAAGCACGCAGGTGGACCCATGTTGGTCTAGAGCCATGGGCAAGAATGTGAGCATTCCTGGTTGCAGGGTACCACACCTCTCTGGCTTTGCCTGTCAAGAAATTGGGCAAGGCATCAGCAGGGTCTATGCGCAAATATGCGCAGTGCACCTCAAGATCCTCACAGAAGATTTCTGCTACTCGGGAAGTGGCAAGGCACTGGTCCGTCCATTTGTCAGGACCTGGGATCTTAACCCTGGACATAGGGACTGGTGCAGCCAGTGTTGCATTGGCAGGAGGTGCAACCTGAGACAGAGGTGTCTGTCCGCCTGACAGCGGGGCCACAGGTGCGACAGTGCCTGACAAGGCTGGCGCAGCACCAAGAGCAGGTAACGCGGCAGAGGTGCCACTGATTCTGTTCACAACAGGCCTGTCTGACTGGCTGCGAATGGCTGCAACACCTTGCTCTCCACTCACCACCACATTCTGGCGGTCCTGCAGGCTTTCCATCTCCGAGAGCTCAGCTCGCACGCGGACAGCCTCGTTCTGGGCAGCCTCCAGGTGCGCAGTGACCCCCACCAGCTGCTGGCGCAGGCGCTGAATCTCATCAGCTGCAGCTGCTGCGGCAGAAGTGCCGACTTCGGGGAGGATGGGCGCAGCTGTCAGGGCTCCCGCATACGAGAGAGAGCCAACGCCATCAGCAGTCGCAGGAGGAGCAGGAGCAGCCTGAGGCTGAGCAGAAACGATGCTGTTCAGAGAAGTCAGAACAGATCTCAGCAAGTCCAGCGCCTGGGCGGGCTGCAGGCCTGTGATCTTCTCGACGTCTGCGAAAACAGGGGCTGCGGCAGAAAGAGAGGGCGTGTTGTTGACAGCAGGTGCCGTGCCAGTATTTGGCGCCCCAGCTGCAACAGGAACTCCTGCTGGGACCCCAGCGGCAATGCTTGGAGTCGCTGGAGGCGGGGAACCAGGAGTCTGGCCCCCTGGAGCGGGACGCTCAGCCCGTTTGTCTCCGCCAGGCGGAGGTTCCTTGTTAGCAGTCATATTGCTTAGGAAAGAAGGTTAACGTTAAACAACGTCGGTCGGAAACCAAAATGTAGCGTGCAAGACACCACGCTGACAACCGTTAACTACCTTCGTTCCCACAGCGTGACACGGCCAGGGTTTAGAACGTTTCCCCCGAGGAGTCGAACCTCTGAAGCAGGTGTGCGCGAAGGCCCACCTGCCCCTTTCGCCCACCATGTCACACTGCAGTACAGAAGTACTCGGAGGCGAGCTAGGCTTCGAGGAGCCGTTCGCTACAGGAAGGTGGCGGGCAAGGGCAGCAGCAGGGCGGGCGGGAGCAGGGTGGGGAGCAGGAGCCGGAGGTGGTCATCTAAGCTGTCCAAGTGGGGGTGCCAGTGCGCCACCTGGGGGTCCCTCTCGGGGCGGCCTCCTACGCTGCCACCAGCGAGGCCGCCTTCAGTGGGGCGGTGTCGGCCATGATGGCAGCCTTTCCTCCCTTGGCGGCCCCAAGGCCTTAACCTCCTAGGGCGGGTGCAGGTGGCACAACAATGCCTGGCCTCCAAGTCCATCTACCAAATGGCTTTCGTGCAACCCTCCGCTCCTCTGGCGCAAGCCATGGCCTCGGCTGTCAACCGCTTTGTGGCAGCCTCAGACCTGCCCTAGGAGCGCAGCCCCAACAGCAGCCGCCTCTACCCCAGCAAGGCCATTTGCGTGATGCCCCGGGGGGAGGGAGGCGTGGGGCTTCCCGACCTGGGGGTCACCAGCACGACCATGCTGGCGAAGATCTTGGCCCAGCTCTGGTCGCCCCGGGTTCGTCCCTGGCAGCCTCTGATCCACAGCCTGCTGGCAGACCCCTCCCACGGCCTCAGCACGTGGGTCATCACCGACCCCACCGCCCCCCCCGCGCGAGGCATCAGCCCGCGGCTGCAAGCTCACGTGGCGGCCCTGGCTGAGCTCAAGCTGTTTCATGCGGTGCCCCCCGCTGGCCAGTCCTTCTTCTCGGTGCTGGCGGAGCCGCTGTGGTACAACGCGCAAGTCCGCATAAACCCAGCAGCAAGGGAGGCAGCAGCTGAGCAGGGTTGGACCCACGTCCGCCACGTGAGGGAGGCCCTCCACAGCCCCGAACTGGAGGGGGAGGCCCGCTGGGCTGCGGACCTGGTCAGGGCTTGCCTCCCCGAGCCCTGGCAGGGCATGGTAGACCGCCTGCAGCCGCCACAGCCGGAGTGGGAGCGCCTGAGGGTTGGGCCAGGGGTGGGGTTTGTGTTGCGGCGCACATTCATGCTCCAGCCCTCCCACTGGGTGGGCTTCAACGGCCGCCTCTAACCCCTAGACCCCACAAGGCAAGGGCCCCTCGGGGCTTTCTGGGCGGAGGAGGGGGCGGCCTGGGAGTCAGCAGCGGTGGCCCGGCTCAACAAGCCCAGCTACAAGCAGACCCCAGGGGAGCGAGCCACCCACTTCCTGTCACGGCGCAGCCGCTGCCTTTAATCTTACAGTGTGAGCGGCATGTCCACTTAGAAATGTCCAACGCAGTCTCTACTATCCACACTCTCGCACAGCAACTGAGCCCAGGTTTAGAACGGGACCCTCGGGAGTCGAACCCGAATGGTGAGCTGGTAGCAGCCCACCATTGACCTCCTCAGTCACTCTGCTAAAGTGTGGTATACGGACACGCATAAGCGCACCGTCACATTCCTCCCCCTCTTAAGAGATCCGTTCCGCCAAGGTACCTGGGATAGCCCAGAGCACCGAGACTCGCAGTCTATAGAGACCACTGATAATCAGGCTGACCCATAAGGGTACCAGCCACCCACAGAAACACATGCATCACCATAAGGTGCCGCATGGGGGCCATGGTCATAGGACCAGGCCAGGTGACATAGGTCACTGAGACATTTACACATCAAGGCAGGTTATGCACAGCCTTGTACCTAGCACTCACGATAAATAAGGCCGACGCGAGGGCCTTTTTTGCATCGGAAGGACATTCTGCTCCGATAGAACGATAGAACGCTGAGTTTAAGGGGGACCTCGCTCTTGAATGAAGTCCTAACTCGCAGCGGTTGCGGAGATACAACGATCCGCGCGCGAGGTACCCCCCCCTTTTTGGGAATCTGCACAGATGTCGGTTAAATGAGCCCGGAATCTGTGCAGATGCATGTAGATGCCCTATGGACATACGACATCTGCACAGATGCATCCCTCGACATCTGCACAGCCGCCGACATAAACGACATCTGCACAGATGCATCCATCGACATCTGCACAGCCGCCGACACAAACGACATCTGCACAGATGCATCCCTCGACATCTGCACAGCCGTCGACACAGTCGACATCTGCACAGATGCATCCCTCGACATCTGCACAGCCGTCGACACAAACGACATCTGCACAGCCAAGCATCCCTCGACATCTGCACAGCCGTCGACACAAACGACATCTGCACAGATGCATCCCTCGACATCTGCACAGCCGTCGACACAAACGACATCTGCACAGCCAAGCATCCCTCGACATCTGCACAGCCGTCGACACAAACGACATCTGCACAGATGCATCCCTCGACATCTGCACAGCCATCGACACAGTCGACATCTGCACAGATGCATCCCTCGACATCTGCACAGCCGTCGACACAAACGACATCTGCACAGCCAAGCATCCCTCGACATCTGCACAGCCGTCGACACAAACGACATCTGCACAGATGCATCCCTCGACATCTGCACAGCCGTCGACACAAACGACATCTGCACAGCCAAGCATCCCTCGACATCTGCACAGCCGTCGACACAAACGACATCTGCACAGCCAAGCATCCCTCGACATCTGCACAGCCGTCGACACAAACGACATCTGCACAGATGCATCCCTCGACATCTGCACAGCCGTCGACACAAACGACATCTGCACAGCCAAGCATCCCTCGACATCTGCACAGCCGTCGACACAAACGACATCTGCACAGCCAAGCATCCCTCGACATCTGCACAGCTGTCGACGTAGTGCAGCTGAGCACATGAAGAAAAGGCTTGCATAAAGGTTACGCAAAGGCACCGCGAAGGAAGCAAAGTCACCGCGAAGGAATCAAGACTCTTCCATTATTCAACAATCTGTGTGATATCTGCATGAAGTTTTCGCGAAGGTGGCGCGAAGGAAGCCAAGGAACCGCGAAGGTGCTTAGATTGCCCCATATAGCAGCAATGAGCAGCCAGGAGCAGCCAACAAAAATCGTCGCCAAAAGGCTAGCTACGAGCCAGCCAGCCGCTTAGGCGACCAGATGCCATCAGGTTAAGCGATAGGATCAAGATATAGCGACAGAAAACGGAAGGAGGTGCAGCGATGCAGCGACACAGCGATGCAAAGATGCGGCAAATGCATGAGGTGCAACTAGGACACGCAACTAGGAGACGGAGCGGAAGAGGAGTGGAGGAGCCCGGAGGCGGTCAGGAGCCATGCATGAGACGAAGCTGGGTGCACTTGGCGCAGCTAGGAATAGGTAGGAGCACCCTCCCCTTCCATTCCCCCCTACCTTCCCCACACAAACCCCGCAAATGGTGAGTATGTACTCTAGCAGTCATGTGGCTCCAAGTACCTTGCCTGACTATTTGCCAACAACTAAATTGCAGGTTCAATGGTCCCAACCTCCCCTTCCCTACACCTAGCCCAGCCCAGCCCAGCCCAGCCCAGCCCAGCCCAGCCCAGCCCAGCCCAGCCCAGCCCAGCCCAGCCCAGCCCAGCCCGGCCCAGCCCGGCCCGTCACATCCCCTCCCTACCCCTACCTATCATCTCACATCCCTCACCCCACATCACAACTCTGACCGCCTGTCATGACCTTGTTGTTGTTTGCAGGTTCTAGTGGCCACCCCCACCCCCACCCCCACCCCCACCCCCACCCCCACCCCCACCCCCACCCCCACCCCCACCCCCACCCCCACCCCCACCCCCACCCCCACCCCCACCCCCACCCCCACCCCCACCCCCACCCCCACCCCCACCCCCACCCCCACCCCCACACCCACACCCACCCCCACCCCCACCCCCACCCCCACACCCACCCCCACCACCTCCTCCATCACCCTACCACAAGAAGCAGGCGCATGGAGCGCAGGAGCAGCCAGGAGCTGCAGCCATGGAGGGGCTGCCAGGTAGGTATAGAAGTGGCGCTAGCAAAGTGTGAGTGGCCAGCCCTTGCACATGAGTGGTCCGATGCCCCGCCTAACTGCAAAGATGCTCCTTGTTCACTGCAGGTCCCACGGTCAGCTCTCCCCCCTTCCCCCCCCTTCCCCCTTCCCCCTTCCCCCTTCCCTACCCTGTCCCACCACCTCCAAGTTTGCCACCCCATCTACTTCCCCCCTTTCCCACCCCCCGCCCCACGACGCACGCACGACGCTGCAGCCCCCTCCCTACCCTACCCTTGGCGTAGCAGCCCTCTCCCTACCCTACCCTTGGCGTAGCAGCCCTCTCCCTACCCTACCCTTGGCGTAGCAACTCGGAGCGGGCAACATGGAGCGGGCAGCTTGGAGTGGGATCCAGTAGTAGCAGCCCACCCAGCCCACCCTGGCCATGCCATGCACACTCACCACAATGACCCTACCCATCCCTCTCCAAAGGGGACGATAGCTGGATGGTGGAGCACTTGCATGGTTGTCAGCCCGTGCTTGTTGCGCGACACGGCATAGGTGTGGTAGGTGGGAGTCAATGGTAGTGTGGTGTGTGAAGGATAGCGGGAGCACGTAAGTGGAGGCTATGAAGTTGCACCCCGTGTTATACATCACTAAGGAGAGGTGTAGCATCAACCTTGTTGTAGCGTCCATCCTCGTCATCTTGCCGCCTTGTTGTGATGTTGTTGTGTTGTCCTTGGTGTGGTGTGGTGTGGGGTGGGGTGGGGTGATGGTGATGGTGATGGTGATGGTGATGGTGATGGTGATGGTGATGGTGATGGTGATGGTGATGGTGATGGTGATGGTGATGGTGATGGTGATGGTGATGGTGATGGTGATGGTGATGGTGATGGTGATGGTGATGGTGATGGTGATGGTGATGGTGGTGTGTGGTGTCACCTTGTTGTTGTGTTGTGTCGTTGCTACCTTGTCACATCGTAGGGGGGTGTTGCGGTCATTGGGTGCATCAATGCATGTGCTTAGCATTTCCATATTGAGGTGTTGTGGAGTGATGGTGCATCGATACATGTGCTTGCAAGTCCCGTAGCGAGGTGTTGCGGGGTGTTTGAGCGTCAATGCATGTGTTTTGCGGGGGTGTAGCGAGGTGTTGCGGGGTGTTTGGTGGTCAATACATGTGTTTTGCGGGGGTGTAGCGAGGTGTTGCGGGGTGTTTGGTGGTCAATACATGTGTTTTGCGGGGATGTTGCGGGGTGTTTGGGTGTCAATACATGTGTTTTGCGGGGGTGTAGCGAGGTGTTGCGGGGTGTTTGGTGGTCAATACATGTGTTTTGCGGGGATGTTGCGGGGTGTTTGGGTGTCAATACATGTGTTTTGCGGATGTAAGAGTCGATGAAATAGTCGACATCTGTGCAGATGAAGCCACGACATCTGCACAGCCAAGCCGCGAATGTAATAGTCGACATCTGTGCAGATGCTACAAACAACATCTGCACAGCCAAGGCTCGAATGTAATAGTCGACATCTGTGCAGATGTCGTTGCCAACAGCTGCACAGATGTTGGTTTCAACATCTGCACAGCCAAGCAACAAATTTAATAGTCGACATCTGTGCAGATGTTGTCGTAAGCAGCTGCACAGATGTTGGTCAAGGTATACGACATCTGTGCAGATGTTGACTTCCCGCAGCTGCACAGATGTCGACATCGCCTGCAGCTGTGCAGATGTCGACTAGCAGCAGCTGTGCAGATTAAGGATAACCGACATCTGCACAGATTCAAAATCAAAGAAATTCGCGGTCCAACGACGTCGCAACGGATGCACGGAATCACGTAAGACTTATACCGTTCGAACGGCCTTCTACTCTAGTTTCTAATGAGCTATGGTCGGTCCAATCGCGACCGGTCCTTGTTTATCGTGAGTGAGACAAGATCTGGGGAGCACCAGCCAGCATAGCCTCTGGCTCCCAGGTGTTGTAGGTGTCATCGTAGCCTGTCCACTTGACCAGGTACTCCATGCGCTTCTTGAAACGTACCTGCCTGTGGTTCAGCAGACTATGCACTTCATAGTGAGGCGCATCTTCCAGCCACTCCATCACAGGAGGGGGGTGAAACCCCTGGCTGCCAGTGTACTTCTTAAGAAGTGACACATGGAACACAGGATGTAACCTGCTCATGGTGGGAGGTAACTCCAACCGGTAGGCAGCCTCACCTAGCTTGCCTGTGACCTTGAAAGGTCCTACATACCTAGGCAAGAACTTACGTGCTCTGCCAGGTGCATTGCGCAGGTTCTTGGTGCTCAGCAGGACGCTGTCACCTATGCTGAACGTGACATCACGCCTACGCTTATTCGCATACCTTTGTTGGCGGTCCTGAGCCACCCTCATGCACTCCTGAGCATGCTTTACCTCATGCTCCCACTTCTTGGCGAAGCTCTCAGCGGAGGGAGATAGGCACGGCCTGGGCAGCTTATGCAGCACAGGTGTAATGGGTGACTGTCCATAGTTCACCAGGAATGGTGTGGACTGAATAGACTCTTGCCATGAATTATTAATAGCAAACTCGGCAAAGGCTAAATGCCTAGGCCAATCTTCTTGAGTAGGTAGGATGTAATGTCTAAGCATTTCTTCCACAATTTGGTTTGTACGCTCAGTCTGACCATCTGATTGAGGATGATATGCGGTGCTGAAAGCAGGATCTACACCTATCAGCTTTCTGACCTCAATCCAGAACTGGTTGTTAAAGGTCGCCCCACGATCAGAGATGGTTACTTTAGACAGGCCATGGTATTTAAATACATGGTCAATGTATAATTCAGCAAATTCTTTAGCATCCATGGCTTCAATGCATGGGATTAGGTGAACCATCTTTGATAGACGATCCACGACCACACAGATAGAATCATAGCCATGCACACCGACTGGAAGTTTAACCACCAAATCCATGGTGACAGATTCCCAGCGGTACCCCGGTATAGACAGGGGATTAAGCAGCCCACCAGGTACCTGGCGTGACGCTTTGTTTCGTTGGCATGCATCACAGTTAGTCACATAGTGTCTAACGTCAGCACGCATGGTTTTCCACCAGAACACCCTACGCACACGTTCAAGGGTTTTGGTGATGCCCACATGGCCAGCATACTTAGCATCATGCATTTCGTGCAAGATATGCTCTCGTAGCTGAATATCATCAGGAACTATAATAGTACCTTTATCCAGGTGTCGCCACAGACCCTCCTGGGTCATTTCCCACTCCTCATTAGGCTCAGCAAAGGCAGGATCAGTGCTATAGGCACTAATTAGCCAATCTGTGACCTGAGAAGGGTGACCAGGACACTCAGGGACCTGTGCCTCACAGTCATTAGAGACCGGGTCAGCCCACCTTAACCGCTTAGGCTCTGATGGCTTTAGAGCATCATCAGAGTCAGCATCATGGTCAGGGTCTGATCCAGCGGTAGGCTGCTGTTCGCTGCCCCCACTGCCGCTGCCCAACGGTGTACCCGCACCGACGTCCTCCCCCTCCTGTAATCTCCGCTTCTGCTGCCTGGTCGTCACCAGGATTTTGTCAGTATCAGTCTTAGCCGTCGCTGAAGTTACTGGAATACGTGACAGTGGATCGGCAGGATTAGTGTTGCCAGGTAGGTATTTAATGGTGTAATTAAATCGGGATAAGAACTCCAACCAGCGGCTCTGCCTACGGGACAGTGTAGACTGCGTAGGTAGGGCCTCTAGAGGGCGGTGATCAGTAAACAGGGTGAATGGCACTCCTTCAAGGTAGCACCGCCACTGTGTATACGCAGCAATAATGGCCAAAGTTTCCTGTTCCCCAGTGGTATAATTCATTTCAGCTTTTGACAGCTTACGTGAGTAATATGCCAGGGGGTAACCAGCCTGTGTCAATACTGCGCCAACACCCAAGAGTGAGGCGTCACAGTAGACTTCAAAGGGCTTGGTTATATCAGGCAATCGGAGCATAGGCACCTTCATAATAGCCTGCTTTAGAGCGTTGAAAGCATCTAACTGGGGTTTAGGCCATTGCGCCCAGTTAAAAGATTTGCCTTCAGGGCCAGTTAAATTAGTAAGTGGAACAGCAATGGAACTAAAATTACGCACAAATTTACGTACATAATTAGCCATGCCAAGGAATGACTGCAGAGCTGTCAGGTTCGTAGGAACTGGCCAGTCTTTGATAGCAGTCACCTTGCTGGGGTCTACAGCTACACCATCTTTAGAGATGATGTGCCCCAGGAAAGGTAGAGACTCTTTCATGAATTCACATTTGGATAATTTAGCAAAATATTTATGTTGTCTCAGCAAACTGAATATTTCGCGAAGGTGTGACAGGTGCTCCTGGATAGACTTGGACATGATTAAAATGTCATCAAGATATACCAGAGCACACCGGTCAATCACCGTGGCAAATGCCTGGTTCATTGCCCGTTGAAATGTAGCGGGAGCATTGGTTAAACCAAAGCATAACACTTTATACTGATAGTGTCCCATGGGCGTCCTAAACGCAGTTTTAGGAATATCCTCATCAGGTATTCTGATTTGATGATAGCCAGCCTGGAGATCCAGGGAGGAAAATACAGTCATACCCGACAATTTATCAAATAAATCATCAATTCTGGGGAGAGGGTACTGATCACGTATAGTGAGCTTGTTAAGCTGGCGGTAGTCTACGCACATGCGTAGCTCACCGGACTTCTTCTTTACAAAAAGAACTGGTGCTGCAAATGGGGAGGAGCTAGGCTCTATCAGCCCTTTGGACAACATGTCAGTGACCTGTTTTTTAACTTCTTCCTGTTCTGGCTGGCTCATCCTATAACTGGGCCTGGCAGGAGGTTAAGCACCATCCTGCAGGGGTATAGAGTGCCCTACATCACGTGCAGGAGGCAACCCAGTGATAGGCTCAAACACATCAGAGAACTCCATAAGGAGGCTCTTTAACTGTGCCGCCTGCTCAGGAGGAACACCATTTGTCACGGCGCAGCCGCTGCCTTTAATCTTACAGTGTGAGCGGCATGTCCACTTAGAAATGTCCAACGCAGTCTCTACTATCCACACTCTCGCACAGCAACTGAGCCCAAGTTTAGAACGGGACCCTCGGGAGTCGAACCCGAATGGTGAGCTGGTAGCAGCCCACCATTGACCTCCTCAGTCACTCTGCTAAAGTGTGGTATACGGATACGCATAAGCGCACCGTCACACTTCCGCCCTCTACCCGCCCAGCGTCACGTGGCGCAGGGTGTAATGCTCGTCCATTAAAAAAAAAAGGGGCGTGGAGGAGGTGGAGGGCGTAGGGGAGCAGGGGGCGGGGCGGGAGGGCAGGCTGCCGACCCAGCTGAGGAGGGGCCAGGCACCTGGCTTAAGGAGGAGTGGCTCTTGGGCCCTTGGGCTCACCTGCTGCTGGACCCTCAAGTGTGGGGCATGGGCACCACCACCCTGCTGGACTTCTCTGTCAAGCATGCCAGGGTGCGCCTCCACCAGCTCCAGCGCGTCAGTGCCGACCCCCTCAACCCACCTAGTGGGGGCCTGTGGCCTGCGCTGTGCGGCGCGCGCCCCCCCCCGGGCAGCGGGTGAACCGGAGGTGACAGCGGTGGCTGATGGGGCCCTGCGGGAGCTGGAGCACAGTGGTGGCAGGCCAGGGGGCAGCGGGGGAGCGGGAGCAGCATGGCAGGGAAGCGGAGGAGCGGCTCCCCGAGGAGGTGCAGGGCAGCCAGCCGCCTCGCTGGCTGGACACCTCCGTCAGGGCGCACCCGCGTCCCTCGCCGCAGATAAGGGCGGCCGAGCAGGCTGAGCGGCAGCTGGAGGCCCAGCAGCGGCGTGGGGACAGGCGGCCAGTTGCTCAGCCCGCCCCCCGGGCCGACACGGTGGACCAGCTGGCTGTGGGTGTTCAGCGGGCCAGCCGTGTGCGAAGGTGTGGAAGGAGCTGCTAGACCCCACCCTCCGCCGGGAGCATGTCATCGTGGCCTGGCGGGTTCTCCATGCCAGCCTCATGTAGGGGGCCTTGTCCCTTGTCCACATCCCTTGTCTACATCCTCAAGGGTACGGCTGCCCCGGGCTCGTCCGCCTGCCGCTTCTGCCAGCCGGGGCACTTGGAGATCCTCACCCACGCCTTCCTGACCTGCACCGCCGTGGCCCCAGCCTGGGAGTGGGTGCTGGACGTGTACGGCCACCTCACAGGCACCCGCCCCCCCTCGGGCGACGCCATGCTGCTCCTCAGTGGGCGCCCCACCCGCGGCGAGGCCCCCCCCTTCCAGCCCCCTGACAACCTGTTGTGGCTCCGTCTGCGCGTAGCCTATATGGGCGCAGTGTGGCGCCTCCGCAGCTCAGGAGCCGCTACAGCCCTGCAGCCACATCAGGTGGCGAGGCGGGTCGTGGAGGAGGTCATCTCCACCCTCACCACGGCCGTCAAGCGTGACTGGCATCGGGTGGGGAGGGACATCCGGGTGGGTCTCTGCGGCGCTGTGCCCTCCACCTGGTTCAAGGGCAAGGACCCGGAGCTGGACGCTGCCCACTTCGACCAGCTGTGGCCCGAGGCGTCGGGGGGGTGGTTTGCCAAGCAGCCTAGGAGGGAGCGGAGGGGAGGGCAGGAGGAGTGGAGCAGCCAAGCAGCCTAGGAGGGGCAGAGGGGAGGGTTGGGGCAGGAGGAGTGGAGGAGGAGAGGGCAGCAGGGAGGCCTAGGCAGGGGGAGGGCAGGGCGCAAGGGGGGGGGAGCGCTGCTTGTTCGCCTCACCTTGCAGTGGCCCGTCCCCTTCCCCGTCGAGCCAGCCTGAGCTGCAGGGTTGCTGCTGGGGGCGTCGTGCAATCTGTGGGTGGGTTGGGCTAGGCCTCGGGGGTTTGTCTGGGTGTCAGGGGACCGGGGGCTTAGGTGGTCTTGGTTTGAGTGTTGGGGGTAGGGTTCGAGGCTTCAGGTCGTGGGGCTGGGCTCAGGTTCGTGTGGGTAGTTTTGTGGGGAGGGTCTGGGGAGGTGTGTAGAGCTAGGGTGGAGGGCGTTGGTGTGGGGGAGTGTCTTGACGTTGTCCAAGGGAGGGGGTTGCTTGGGTTGTGTGGACCTTTGCTTGGGGTGTGTGGACCGCTGTGTTTGGGTGGGGTGCTTGGGGATCGTATATGGGGGAACCTTGTTTGTCTTCTCTTTTCTTCTTTTCTTTAGTTTCTCTCTCTCTTGTAATGCTCCTCTCTAAATGAAAAACAAAATAGGGGCAGGCGGGCGAGAAGGGGCTAGGGGGGTGGCTGGGGGAAGGTGGCGGGCAAGGGCAGCAGCAGGGCGGGCGGGAGCAGGGTGGGGAGCAGGAGCCGGAGGTGGTCATCTAAGCTGTCCAAGTGGGGGTGCCAGTGCGCCACCTGGGGGTCCCTCTCGGGGCGGCCTCCTACGCTGCCACCAGCGAGGCCGCCTTCAGTGGGGCGGCGTCGGCCATGATGGCAGCCTTTCCTCCCTTGGCGGCCCCAAGGCCTTAACCTCCTAGGGCGGGTGCAGGTGGCACAACAATGCCTGGCCTCCAAGTCCATCTACCAAATGGCTTTCGTGCAACCCTCCGCTCCTCTGGCGCAAGCCATGGCCTCGGCTGTCAACCGCTTTGTGGCAGCCTCAGACCTGCCCTAGGAGCGCAGCCCCAACAGCAGCCGCCTCTACCCCAGCAAGGCCATTTGCGTGATGCCCCGGGGGGAGGGAGGCGTGGGGCTTCCCGACCTGGGGGTCACCAGCACGGCCATGCTGGCGAAGATGTTGGCCCAGCTCTGGTCGCCCCGGGTTCGTCCCTGGCAGCCTCTGATCCACAGCCTGCTGGCAGACCCCTCCCACGGCCTCAGCACGTGGGTCATCACCGACCCCACCGCCCCCCCCGCGCGAGGCATCAGCCCGCGGCTGCAAGCTCACGTGGCGGCCCTGGCTGAGCTCAAGCTGTTTCGTGCGGTGCCCCCCGCTGGCCAGTCCTTCTTCTCGGTGCTGGCGGAGCCGCTGTGGTACAACGCGCAAGTCCGCATAAACCCAGCAGCAAGGGAGGCAGCAGCTGAGCAGGGTTGGACCCACGTCCGCCACGTGAGGGAGGCCCTCCACAGCCCCGAACTGGAGGGGGAGGCCCGCTGGGCTGCGGACCTGGTCAGGGCTTGCCTCCCCGAGCCCTGGCAGGGCATGGTAGACCGCCTGCAGCCGCCACAGCCGGAGTGGGAGCGCCTGAGGGTTGGGCCAGGGGTGGGGTTTGTGTTGCGGCGCACATTCATGCTCCAGCCCTCCCACTGGGTGGGCTTCAACGGCCGCCTCTAACCCCTAGACCCCACAAGGCAAGGGCCCCTCGGGGCTTTCTGGGCGGAGGAGGGGGCGGCCTGGGAGTCAGCAGCGGTGGCCCGGCTCAACAAGCCCAGCTACAAGCAGACCCCAGGGGAGCGAGCCACCCACCTCCGCCCTCTACCCGCCCAGCGTCACGTGGCGCAGGGTGTAATGCTCCTCCATTAAAAAAAAAAGGGGCGTGGAGGAGGTGGAGGGCGTAGGGGAGCAGGGGGCGGGGCGGGAGGGCAGGCTGCCGACCCAGCTGAGGAGGGGCCAGGCACCTGGCTTAAGGAGGAGTGGCTCTTGGGCCCTTGGGCTCACCTGCTGCTGGACCCTCAAGTGTGGGGCATGGGCACCACCACCCTGCTGGACTTCTCTGTCAAGCATGCCAGGGTGCGCCTCCACCAGCTCCAGCGCGTCAGTGCCGACCCCCTCAACCCACCTAGTGGGGGCCTGTGGCCTGCGCTGTGCGGCGCGCGCCCCCCCCCGGGCAGCGGGTGAACCGGAGGTGACAGCGGTGGCTGATGGGGCCCTGCGGGAGCTGGAGCACAGTGGTGGCAGGCCAGGGGGCAGCGGGGGAGCGGGAGCAGCATGGCAGGGAAGCGGAGGAGCGGCTCCCCGAGGAGGTGCAGGGCAGCCAGCCGCCTCGCTGGCTGGACACCTCCGTCAGGGCGCACCCGCGTCCCTCGCCGCAGATAAGGGCGGCCGAGCAGGCTGAGCGGCAGCTGGAGGCCCAGCAGCGGCGTGGGGACAGGCGGCCAGTTGCTCAGCCCGCCCCCCGGGCCGACACGGTGGACCAGCTGGCTGTGGGTGTTCAGCGGGCCAGCCGTGTGCGAAGGTGTGGAAGGAGCTGCTAGACCCCACCCTCCGCCGGGAGCATGTCATCGTGGCCTGGCGGGTTCTCCATGCCAGCCTCATGTAGGGGGCCTTGTCCCTTGTCCACATCCCTTGTCTACATCCTCAAGGGTACGGCTGCCCCGGGCTCGTCCGCCTGCCGCTTCTGCCAGCCGGGGCACTTGGAGATCCTCACCCACGCCTTCCTGACCTGCACCGCCGTGGCCCCAGCCTGGGAGTGGGTGCTGGACGTGTACGGCCACCTCACAGGCACCCGCCCCCCCTCGGGCGACGCCATGCTGCTCCTCAGTGGGCGCCCCACCCGCGGCGAGGCCCCCCCCTTCCAGCCCCCTGACAACCTGTTGTGGCTCCGTCTGCGCGTAGCCTATATGGGCGCAGTGTGGCGCCTCCGCAGCTCAGGAGCCGCTACAGCCCTGCAGCCACATCAGGTGGCGAGGCGGGTCGTGGAGGAGGTCATCTCCACCCTCACCACGGCCGTCAAGCGTGACTGGCATCGGGTGGGGAGGGACATCCGGGTGGGTCTCTGCGGCGCTGTGCCCTCCACCTGGTTCAAGGGCAAGGACCCGGAGCTGGACGCTGCCCACTTCGACCAGCTGTGGCCCGAGGCGTCGGGGGGGTGGTTTGCCAAGCAGCCTAGGAGGGAGCGGAGGGGAGGGCAGGAGGAGTGGAGCAGCCAAGCAGCCTAGGAGGGGCAGAGGGGAGGGTTGGGGCAGGAGGAGTGGAGGAGGAGAGGGCAGCAGGGAGGCCTAGGCAGGGGGAGGGCAGGGCGCAAGGGGGGGGGAGCGCTGCTTGTTCGCCTCACCTTGCAGTGGCCCGTCCCCTTCCCCGTCGAGCCAGCCTGAGCTGCAGGGTTGCTGCTGGGGGCGTCGTGCAATCTGTGGGTGGGTTGGGCTAGGCCTCGGGGGTTTGTCTGGGTGTCAGGGGACCGGGGGCTTAGGTGGTCTTGGTTTGAGTGTTGGGGGTAGGGTTCGAGGCTTCAGGTCGTGGGGCTGGGCTCAGGTTCGTGTGGGTAGTTTTGTGGGGAGGGTCTGGGGAGGTGTGTAGAGCTAGGGTGGAGGGCGTTGGTGTGGGGGAGTGTCTTGACGTTGTCCAAGGGAGGGGGTTGCTTGGGTTGTGTGGACCTTTGCTTGGGGTGTGTGGACCGCTGTGTTTGGGTGGGGTGCTTGGGGATCGTATATGGGGGAACCTTGTTTGTCTTCTCTTTTCTTCTTTTCTTTAGTTTCTCTCTCTCTTGTAATGCTCCTCTCTAAATGAAAAACAAAATAGGGGCAGGCGGGCGAGAAGGGGCTAGGGGGGTGGCTGGGGGAAGGTGGCGGGCAAGGGCAGCAGCAGGGCGGGCGGGAGCAGGGTGGGGAGCAGGAGCCGGAGGTGGTCATCTAAGCTGTCCAAGTGGGGGTGCCAGTGCGCCACCTGGGGGTCCCTCTCGGGGCGGCCTCCTACGCTGCCACCAGCGAGGCCGCCTTCAGTGGGGCGGCGTCGGCCATGATGGCAGCCTTTCCTCCCTTGGCGGCCCCAAGGCCTTAACCTCCTAGGGCGGGTGCAGGTGGCACAACAATGCCTGGCCTCCAAGTCCATCTACCAAATGGCTTTCGTGCAACCCTCCGCTCCTCTGGCGCAAGCCATGGCCTCGGCTGTCAACCGCTTTGTGGCAGCCTCAGACCTGCCCTAGGAGCGCAGCCCCAACAGCAGCCGCCTCTACCCCAGCAAGGCCATTTGCGTGATGCCCCGGGGGGAGGGAGGCGTGGGGCTTCCCGACCTGGGGGTCACCAGCACGGCCATGCTGGCGAAGATGTTGGCCCAGCTCTGGTCGCCCCGGGTTCGTCCCTGGCAGCCTCTGATCCACAGCCTGCTGGCAGACCCCTCCCACGGCCTCAGCACGTGGGTCATCACCGACCCCACCGCCCCCCCCGCGCGAGGCATCAGCCCGCGGCTGCAAGCTCACGTGGCGGCCCTGGCTGAGCTCAAGCTGTTTCGTGCGGTGCCCCCCGCTGGCCAGTCCTTCTTCTCGGTGCTGGCGGAGCCGCTGTGGTACAACGCGCAAGTCCGCATAAACCCAGCAGCAAGGGAGGCAGCAGCTGAGCAGGGTTGGACCCACGTCCGCCACGTGAGGGAGGCCCTCCACAGCCCCGAACTGGAGGGGGAGGCCCGCTGGGCTGCGGACCTGGTCAGGGCTTGCCTCCCCGAGCCCTGGCAGGGCATGGTAGACCGCCTGCAGCCGCCACAGCCGGAGTGGGAGCGCCTGAGGGTTGGGCCAGGGGTGGGGTTTGTGTTGCGGCGCACATTCATGCTCCAGCCCTCCCACTGGGTGGGCTTCAACGGCCGCCTCTAACCCCTAGACCCCACAAGGCAAGGGCCCCTCGGGGCTTTCTGGGCGGAGGAGGGGGCGGCCTGGGAGTCAGCAGCGGTGGCCCGGCTCAACAAGCCGAGCTACAGGCAGACCCCGGAGGAGCGAGCCACCCACCTCCGCCCTCTACCCGCCCAGCGTCACGTGGCGCAGGGTGTAATGCTCGTCCATTAAAAAAAAAAAGGGGCGTGGAGGAGGTGGAGGGCGTAGGGGAGCAGGGGGCGGGGCGGGAGGGCAGGCTGCCGACCCAGCTGAGGAGGGGCCAGGCACCTGGCTTAAGGAGGAGTGGCTCTTGGGCCCTTGGGCTCACCTGCTGCTGGACCCTCAAGTGTGGGGCATGGGCACCACCACCCTGCTGGACTTCTCTGTCAAGCATGCCAGGGTGCGCCTCCACCAGCTCCAGCGCGTCAGTGCCGACCCCCTCAACCCACCTAGTGGGGGCCTGTGGCCTGCGCTGTGCGGCGCGCGCCCCCCCCCGGGCAGCGGGTGAACCGGAGGTGACAGCGGTGGCTGATGGGGCCCTGCGGGAGCTGGAGCACAGTGGTGGCAGGCCAGGGGGCAGCGGGGGAGCGGGAGCAGCATGGCAGGGAAGCGGAGGAGCGGCTCCCCGAGGAGGTGCAGGGCAGCCAGCCGCCTCGCTGGCTGGACACCTCCGTCAGGGCGCACCCGCGTCCCTCGCCGCAGATAAGGGCGGCCGAGCAGGCTGAGCGGCAGCTGGAGGCCCAGCAGCGGCGTGGGGACAGGCGGCCAGTTGCTCAGCCCGCCCCCCGGGCCGACACGGTGGACCAGCTGGCTGTGGGTGTTCAGCGGGCCAGCCGTGTGCGAAGGTGTGGAAGGAGCTGCTAGACCCCACCCTCCGCCGGGAGCATGTCATCGTGGCCTGGCGGGTTCTCCATGCCAGCCTCATGTAGGGGGCCTTGTCCCTTGTCCACATCCCTTGTCTACATCCTCAAGGGTACGGCTGCCCCGGGCTCGTCCGCCTGCCGCTTCTGCCAGCCGGGGCACTTGGAGATCCTCACCCACGCCTTCCTGACCTGCACCGCCGTGGCCCCAGCCTGGGAGTGGGTGCTGGACGTGTACGGCCACCTCACAGGCACCCGCCCCCCCTCGGGCGACGCCATGCTGCTCCTCAGTGGGCGCCCCACCCGCGGCGAGGCCCCCCCCTTCCAGCCCCCTGACAACCTGTTGTGGCTCCGTCTGCGCGTAGCCTATATGGGCGCAGTGTGGCGCCTCCGCAGCTCAGGAGCCGCTACAGCCCTGCAGCCACATCAGGTGGCGAGGCGGGTCGTGGAGGAGGTCATCTCCACCCTCACCACGGCCGTCAAGCGTGACTGGCATCGGGTGGGGAGGGACATCCGGGTGGGTCTCTGCGGCGCTGTGCCCTCCACCTGGTTCAAGGGCAAGGACCCGGAGCTGGACGCTGCCCACTTCGACCAGCTGTGGCCCGAGGCGTCGGGGGGGTGGTTTGCCAAGCAGCCTAGGAGGGAGCGGAGGGGAGGGCAGGAGGAGTGGAGCAGCCAAGCAGCCTAGGAGGGGCAGAGGGGAGGGTTGGGGCAGGAGGAGTGGAGGAGGAGAGGGCAGCAGGGAGGCCTAGGCAGGGGGAGGGCAGGGCGCAAGGGGGGGGGAGCGCTGCTTGTTCGCCTCACCTTGCAGTGGCCCGTCCCCTTCCCCGTCGAGCCAGCCTGAGCTGCAGGGTTGCTGCTGGGGGCGTCGTGCAATCTGTGGGTGGGTTGGGCTAGGCCTCGGGGGTTTGTCTGGGTGTCAGGGGACCGGGGGCTTAGGTGGTCTTGGTTTGAGTGTTGGGGGTAGGGTTCGAGGCTTCAGGTCGTGGGGCTGGGCTCAGGTTCGTGTGGGTAGTTTTGTGGGGAGGGTCTGGGGAGGTGTGTAGAGCTAGGGTGGAGGGCGTTGGTGTGGGGGAGTGTCTTGACGTTGTCCAAGGGAGGGGGTTGCTTGGGTTGTGTGGACCTTTGCTTGGGGTGTGTGGACCGCTGTGTTTGGGTGGGGTGCTTGGGGATCGTATATGGGGGAACCTTGTTTGTCTTCTCTTTTCTTCTTTTCTTTAGTTTCTCTCTCTCTTGTAATGCTCCTCTCTAAATGAAAAACAAAATAGGGGCAGGCGGGCGAGAAGGGGCTAGGGGGGTGGCTGGGGGAAGGTGGCGGGCAAGGGCAGCAGCAGGGCGGGCGGGAGCAGGGTGGGGAGCAGGAGCCGGAGGTGGTCATCTAAGCTGTCCGAGTGGGGGTGCCAGTGCGCCACCTGGGGGTCCCTCTCGGGGCGGCCTCCTACGCTGCCACCAGCGAGGCCGCCTTCAGTGGGGCGGCGTCGGCCATGATGGCAGCCTTTCCTCCCTTGGCGGCCCCAAGGCCTTAACCTCCTAGGGCGGGTGCAGGTGGCACAACAATGCCTGGCCTCCAAGTCCATCTACCAAATGGCTTTCGTGCAACCCTCCGCTCCTCTGGCGCAAGCCATGGCCTCGGCTGTCAACCGCTTTGTGGCAGCCTCAGACCTGCCCTAGGAGCGCAGCCCCAACAGCAGCCGCCTCTACCCCAGCAAGGCCATCTGCGTGATGCCCCGGGGGGAGGGAGGCGTGGGGCTTCCCGACCTGGGGGTCACCAGCACGGCCATGCTGGCGAAGATGTTGGCCCAGCTCTGGTCGCCCCGGGTTCGTCCCTGGCAGCCTCTGATCCACAGCCTGCTGGCAGACCCCTCCCACGGCCTCAGCACGTGGGTCATCACCGACCCCACCGCCCCCCCCGCGCGAGGCATCAGCCCGCGGCTGCAAGCTCACGTGGCGGCCCTGGCTGAGCTCAAGCTGTTTCGTGCGGTGCCCCCCGCTGGCCAGTCCTTCTTCTCGGTGCTGGCGGAGCCGCTGTGGTACAACGCGCAAGTCCGCATAAACCCAGCAGCAAGGGAGGCAGCAGCTGAGCAGGGTTGGACCCACGTCCGCCACGTGAGGGAGGCCCTCCACAGCCCCGAACTGGAGGGGGAGGCCCGCTGGGCTGCGGACCTGGTCAGGGCTTGCCTCCCCGAGCCCTGGCAGGGCATGGTAGACCGCCTGCAGCCGCCACAGCCGGAGTGGGAGCGCCTGAGGGTTGGGCCAGGGGTGGGGTTTGTGTTGCGGCGCACATTCATGCTCCAGCCCTCCCACTGGGTGGGCTTCAACGGCCGCCTCTAACCCCTAGACCCCACAAGGCAAGGGCCCCTCGGGGCTTTCTGGGCGGAGGAGGGGGCGGCCTGGGAGTCAGCAGCGGTGGCCCGGCTCAACAAGCCGAGCTACAGGCAGACCCCGGAGGAGCGAGCCACCCACCTCCGCCCTCTACCCGCCCAGCGTCACGTGGCGCAGGGTGTAATGCTCGTCCATTAAAAAAAAAAAGGGGCGTGGAGGAGGTGGAGGGCGTAGGGGAGCAGGGGGCGGGGCGGGAGGGCAGGCTGCCGACCCAGCTGAGGAGGGGCCAGGCACCTGGCTTAAGGAGGAGTGGCTCTTGGGCCCTTGGGCTCACCTGCTGCTGGACCCTCAAGTGTGGGGCATGGGCACCACCACCCTGCTGGACTTCTCTGTCAAGCATGCCAGGGTGCGCCTCCACCAGCTCCAGCGCGTCAGTGCCGACCCCCTCAACCCACTGTAGCGAATGGCTCCTCGAAGCCTAGCTCGCCTCACGGTACTTCTGTACTGCAGTGTGACATGGTGGGCGAAAGGGGCAGGTGGGCCTTCGTGCACACCTGCTTCAGAGGTTCGACTCCTCGGGGGAAACGTTCTAAACCCTGGCCGTGTCATGCTGTGGGAAAGAGGTGGTTATCGGTTATCGGCGCTGCTCTTAGCACGCTTAGAACGAGGCTGTCAGGGTCCGAGCCGAACTCGCTGAGATGGAGCGTCTTCAAAGCCTGCAGAACGCGTTGGTGGGTGGTGAGCCAGCTATATCTGCAATCCGCAACCAGTATTCACAATCAGCCAGACCTGCTGTGAATGGTAGTAGTGGCATTTCTGCTGCTCTAGTCGCACCTGCTGCACCTGCTTCGTCGGGCACCGCTACTCCTGCCGCACCTACTGCGCCACCTGCAGCACCAGCAGGACAGTTGCCGCTGTCTCAGGTTGCTGTGCCTGTCACTGTGCCAGCCTCCCTGCCCAGGATCAAGGTTCCAGGGCCTGACAAATGGACAGATCAGTGCCTTGCCACATCCAGGGTTGCAGAAATCTTCTGTGAAGACCTTGAGGTTCATTGTGCATATCTGCGCATTGATCCTGCTGATGCATTGCCCAATTTCTTGTCTGGCAAGGCACGTGAGGTGTGGTATCCTGCTACTAGGAATGCACACATTCTTGCCCATGGCACTAGGCCAACCTGGGCCCAACTGCGTGCTTCTTTTAAGGAGATGGCTGGTGACGATCTGCGTAATGAATCAGACGTGCACCGCAGGAAGCTGTTGGATCCTGGTGCCCTACGCATGTCAGCAGGTTCCACCCTTAACTCCTACATCACGGAGTTCCGTAACACTCTGACAGTGGCCGGTGCCACATGCATGGCACCCTCCATGCTTGTTGCCACTTTTATCAGGGGCCTCACCCCTGAACTGCAGTCTCGTGTGGTGCATGACCTTGCACTTATGCCTGACCCTAACCTGACTGATGCCATTCAGGCTGCTGTGAATGCACAGAAGGTTTTGTTTGCAGTGGCCACTAATCAAGTGGGCCGTCGTCCACCTGCACCTGTGGCTGCCTTCGTGCCCCGTAAGCAGATGGACCGTATTCGAGGCTTCACCGCCCCTGCTGGAGGATGTCCTCCTGCGGCCCCTCGTGGCCCCTACTGGGATGTCAGTAGCAGCAGCAGCAGTGGCCACCGTGGAAGTCGCCACAGCAGCCAGGGTGGTGGACGTCCTCCACGGCCCCCTCCTCCTGCTGCCCCTGTGTCTGATGCCCCTCCCAGGCCACCTCCTGGCCACGCCTGCCACCACTGCTGGAATCCCGCCCACTTCAGGGACTACTGCAACCTCAAGCACCTGTCTGCTGAGGAGGCCCGCCGGGTCTCTGGGTTTCCCCGTCCCTCTTCCCTGGGCCCTCCTTCTGGCCATGGTGCTGGGGACCGCCCTCCCCGGGGCCCAGGCAAGCGTGACCGCAGCCCCCCAAGCAAGGGTGGATGGAAGCAGCAGGGCAGCAAGGGTGACCGCCGCCGCTGATGTGTTGCCCAACCAGCTGGCCAGGACTGTGTTGGTGCCTGTTGCCCAGTACCCAGTAATCAGGTTGCTATGCCTGAGGGACGTGCAGCAGACGATGGTGTGTTACACTTCTCGTTTCCTGGTAGAGTGAATGGCTTCGCATGTACTATGCTGTTTGACAGTGGTGCAGCGGCCAGCTTCATTAATTGTGCTGCTGTTGAGCAGTATCAGCTTGCCAGTTATAAACTGAAGCAGCCCAAGGAATTCCTTGTGGCCAATGGACAGCCTGTGGTTTGCACGCATGCATGCAGCGTACAGTTGAATGTGCAGACCCTGAGCTGCAGGGTTGAGTTGCTGGTGATGCCAGAGATGTTCTCTGCCTTTGATGTGTTAATGGGCAGTGACTGGTTACAGTCAAATGGTGTGCTGCTAGACTACCTGGCACGTACTATTACAGTACAGTTGGCAGCTGTGAAAACGGTGCTCAAGTGTGAGCCAGCAGCGCCCATTATGGCTCCTCATTGTGCCCATATCCTGGCTAAACACAGACAAGCTACTGTATCAGCAAAAGTAGCTTACAGGTGGTTAAGGAAAGGCGGCCAGTCTCTGGTTGCCCTCATCTCGTCCCAGCCCATCAACCCTACCCCAGCAAGTGTGCTGTCCGTACACCCTACCTCTACTCCAGCTAATTTGCTGTCCAATAACCCTGACCCTCACTCCCACTCAACCACCCCACCCTCTTGCCCACTTATCCATCACCCAACCCCTGCTCCAGCTAATCAGTTGTCCCCTTATCCTGACCCTCACTCCCACCCAACATCCTTACCTTCTACCCCCTCTATCAACTACCCTACCTCTATACCCCCTGCAGTTGCAGCTCAGCTGACAACACTCATATCTGAGTACGACGATGTCTTCGCACCCTTTAACACCTTACCTCCCCAGCGTCCAGTTGGACACACCATTCCCCTCCAGCCTGGCTGTAAGCCACCAGCCCTGCCATCCTATAAGATGAGTCAGCCAGAGCTGCTGGAGATGAGGAAACAGGTTGCAGCCTTCCTGGAGCAAGGCATCATCGAACCTTCCTCCTCTCCCTACGCTGCTCCTGTCCTCTTTGTCAAAAAGAAGTCAGGTGAGTTAAGGATGTGTGTAGACTATCGTCAGCTAAACAAAATCACACTCAGAGATCAGTACCCACTACCTCGAGTGGATGACCTGTTTGACAGGTTAGCTGGGTGTACAGTGTTTTCGTCACTTGACCTGCAAGCTGGTTATCACCAGATCAGGATACCTGACGAGGATGTCCCTAAGACAGCCTTCAGGACACCCAGTGGCCTTTATCAGTTTAAGGTCCTGTGCTTTGGGCTAACCAATGCACCAGCCACGTTTCAACGTGTGATGAACAATGCTTTTGCTGATGTCATTAATGACTGTGCCCTTGTCTACATAGATGATATCCTCATCATGTCTAAAAATGTGCCAGAACACTTCACACATTTGAAAAGGGTCCTTGAGTTATTACGTAAGCATCAGTTTAAAGCTAAGCTATCAAAGTGTGAGTTTCTTAAAACTGCACTCAAATTCCTAGGCCACGTTGTCAGTGACCAGGGCATAGCTGTTGATCCTGATAAAGTGAAATCCATCACTTCCTGGCCTGTGCCACGCAGTCTGACTGCCATGCAGCAATTTCTGGGTGCTGCCAATTTTGTGCGCAAGTTTGTACACAACTTCAGTGCTATTTCAGCACCTCTCACTGACCTAACTGGTAAAGCAGGTGCTGAATTTAATTGGCACAAGTGGCCTGATGATAAGTTACAAGCTTTTGATGCTCTTAAGCATGCCATTTCTAGAGTACCTCTACTCAAAATTCCCGATATTACTAAACCATTTCAAGTTTACTGCGACGCCTCTTTGCAAGGCGTAGGTGCAGTACTCATGCAAGAGGGTTATCCTCTGGCTTATTTAAGCAAGAAGCTGATTCCAGCTGAAAAGAACTATACCACTGGTGAACAGGAACTACTTGCAATTATTACTGCATGTAAAGAATGGCGTTGCTACCTGGAGGGTGTTCCCTTCACGTTGTATACAGACCACAAACCTTTAGTAGCTCTAAAAACACAAAAAGTCTTATCAAGACGCCAAACTAGGTGGTTGGAGTTTCTCTCCCGGTATGATTTTACCATTGAGTATCTACCTGGTGAGACTAACCCCGCTGACCCTCTGTCACGCATACCTGATGCTCCTGTAAGCAATCCTGTCATGGTTATGACCAGGAGCAGGAAGCGCCTTTTGGAGGGGGAGGAAGCTGGTGTGGTGCAGCCTGCTCAGCCTGCCATTCAGCAGCCGCAGCAGGAGCCACAGCCTCAGCTGGTTTTGGAACAGCCCCTGCCCCCACCTCCGTTGCCTGTGCACCCTTTGCACGCTGTCAATATGACAGAGCAGCTCCTGGCAGCGTATGCAGCAGATGAGGCCTTTGCCAGCACTGTGGATCAATATGATCTGGATAAGCATGGCCTGTATCGCACCAAGGGCAAGAATCAGATAGTGGTTCCCCACTGTCCAGATCTCAAAGCCAGGATATTGGTGGAGATGCATGATGCACAGTTTGCAGGTCATGTGGGTATCACCAAGACGCTGGAGCGTATCTCCAGGATATTCTGGTGGCCACGCATGAGGTCTGAAGTGCGGCACTATGTGAGTAACTGTGATGCATGCCAGCGCAACAAGTCTGTGAATACCAGACCTGGCGGGTTACTCACACCACTGGCCATACCTTATGACAGATGGGAGTCCATGTCTATGAAGAAGAAGAAGAAGAAGAAGACTACGCCGGTATTCACCGGCGTGCATTAAGGGAGGAGCAACCGCCTGGGGCGCGGCCTGCTCCCACCATCAAGCTCGAGAAGTGACCGACCCCCTACCCCCCCCCCTTTCTAATAGCTCTTAGTCTGTAACTTGTCTTGGCAATGGTGTGGGCTGCTTCTACCGCATGTCTCGTGAGCTTGTGTAGTAGCTTGGTGGCATTGGTTTGAGTGATCCCCAGGGCGATGAGGTGTTGACGTGTGTGTGTTTCGTAGGTAATACCGCCTATACCCAGTAGGATTGGTCTGATCTCAACCATGTGGCCTATCTTGCGCATGGTGTGTGCCAGTTTTGTGTGTTGGTTCAGGGCCTTGTCAAGTTGCTCCATCCACCTCGAGTCCGCACAGTATTTGATTTCTATGATGGTGATCCGTTTAGTGGCTTTACCGCGTTTGCCCGTCTTCTTTTGAGGCGTCACCATGATTATGTCCGGTCTGGTGGTGTTTTTGGCCGCTGTTGGTTTTATGCCGAGTGCCCGTAGCGTGGTGTGTAGTGTGTCGTTAGGGAGGTCAAGGTTTTCTCTAGCGCCCTTCTCCCAGCTGCCGGTGTCTGCAAATCGGATGCATCCGCCCAGGGTTCCTTTGCTGATGGCTTTGGCGATGAGGCGGCCAGCTCCGTTGTGCCTTTCTTGCACGAGTGGCAGGGTCTCGCTGCAGCCCGAGAGCAGGTGTGTGGCACTGTCGGCCTCCCCGCAAAGGGGGCAGCGGTCGTCTGTCGCCTGCTTCCAGCGCATAGCTAGTTTTTGGTTGTATAGTCCTCCGGTACGGTAGAGTAGGGCGGTCCTTTGCGCGGGGGTGGAGATGGTCGCATCGGTCATCACTCTTTCGCCCGCTCCTTTTGCCGCGGCTTTGGTGATATCTTGGGTCATCTGGTAGTAAATGCTGTCTTGGTTGGCGAGGCCTAGCTTGTGCTTGCTGTGCATGTGTGCTCGTACGCTGTGTCGGCAGTCCGGCAGTGGGGCGAGGTTTTCGCCGTCGGTCCCGTTGTTTAGCCAGATACCCCTCTCCTTGGGTGTGGTCGGGTGGTACTCTAGTGTGTTTGCCTGCTCCGGGTGTAGCGCTGCGTGTTTAGCAAGGGCATCAGCGCCTTCGTTGCCGATGATGCCCGAGTGGGCCCGGACCTTGTAGAATTGGGTCGTGACGGGGCTGTCGATGATGAGGGTGGCGATGTCCGTCAGGATGTCGTTGTGTCTATGATTGATGAGGGACATCGGGTTAGCCAAGGCTCGGCGGATCTGATATAGAGAGCATAGGCTATCGGTGGCGATGCGTCTGGCCCCCGCTTTCAGTGCCGCGTGTATCGCTGTGAGTTCTGCCTTATTGATGGTGTTGTTCTCTGGGTCGTTCATCGCAATGGTAAGAAGGGCGTTGCTTTCCGGAATGTAGACCCCCGCCCCGACGCGCGCCGGGTCTGGCTCGGATGTCTTAATGCAGCTGCCGTCGGTGTACGCTATCGTGGTCCATTCGGTGATGGCCATCCGCGGTAGCGTGGTGGAGTGGTGCGTGAGCTGGTGTTGGCTGCGTGTGTGCCCCAGCGTGGGTAGAGCCCTGTCCAGCGGAAGGCGGAGGTGCTGTTTGTGGCCACTGGGGAGGGTGGCTGGCTGGTTTTGATTGTGTGGTCTGCGAAGGAGAGGGTGTGTCTCCCTGTCTGGGTGTAGGGCAGTGGCTGTGCTAGCCATCCATCCTTGTGGGTTGCCTTTGGTGGTGAGTAGTTGCCCTGCTGCATTCCATATGACGTAAACGAGGAGGGTGGCGTGTTTGCCAAGTTTGGAGCAGTTGGTATTGTTGAGGGGTATGCTGGCCAGGTGCTGACAGTACTCTGGGTAGCGTCTCAGGGTGTCAATGTGTTTGGGGTACGAGATGCCCTTCTTACCAGGGATCAGCATAATGGTGGCCATGGCCTCCTCCTGGTGTGCTGAGTGTATAGCATGATTGACGCATTTCAGGGCCACCGCATCATCGGCTGGTACATTCCATGTGGATAGCCCAGTGTGGCGTACAAGTAGGCAGTTGTGGTGTGCCCCAAAGGCCGTGTCATTGATGTCGGGGCTCCAGTAGGTAGTGGTTTCTGGTCTAACTGTGAGTGGATCAGCCCACCTTTGGACGGTACTTGGAAAGCTTCGTGTGGTGTGTAGGGTGTTGAGGGCTTTGTCTTGTGCCAGTCTCATGGGGTGGCGGCTGCTCTGTGTGTCCTGTCTCCTGAGGAGGGCCACCAGTTCTGTGGCCAGATTGCGTGTGTGTGGTGTGTGTTGTAGCCAAGCGTGTAGGTGTTGGTGTTGTTGTTTGGTTAGAAGGCCTATTGTGCGGCCCGACTCATCGTGAACCGTTACATGTTGCACTAGGTCGTGCTTGGGCATGATGGGCTCTCCCGTGCTGGGGTTCATCGCGGGGGTGGTCATGTGGGGGTGAAGTTGGAGGAAGGTTTCGCATTTGCCCGTCCCGACGATGTCCGTCTGCGGGTTGATGGGGTACGTGTGGAAGATGGCCTTCGAGTGAAGGTTGGTGCACCGGGGTAGCCAGGTGTGCGGGTCCGGCAGTCCCTGCCGGGTGTGTGTCGGCAGCTGTGTGTCAGGCCGCGCGTATCTAGCTTCTTGTATCCTCTTATTTTCCTCTTCATAGTCGCTGCGTCGCGCCAGGTAGTCCAGGTGTGCCGTGATGAGAGGTGCCGGTTCGAGGGTGGGGCGCCAGTGAACTCGTATAAGGTCCGAGTGCGCTGATAGACGCATAGTCGTTTTGAACTCGTTGCTGCCAAACTTGCATATTGGGCACAGCCAGTGGCCTGGTTCTTTGTGTCCCGACAGGAGGGCTTCCTCAAGGCAGGCTGGGTGGTAGGCCCTCTTGCAGTTGTGGCACGTTGGGCTGTCTCCTCTTGGTAGCCAGCATAGCTCACATGTGCATACGTCTTTAGCCTCTTCCCTGCTGATGGGTTCTATGTGTGAGGGTGTATAGCCTTCTTCTGCACATAGTGGTAGTGCCCATCTATCTATGACTGTGGGTTTCCAATGCACCTTGTAGTAGCTTTCTTTGTTGATGCCGTCCCATTGCCATCCATCTATGCTGGTGATGGCCTCTTGGTGGCCGTACATGGCCCCTAGTATGCTGCCTAGGTCCTTGGGTTTACATCGGCAGGCTTTATCCACCTTCCAGCTGGAGAGCCCTGGGAGGTCGAGGCCTATTATGTGCACTATATCCTCCGGGATGGTTTGTATCTGTCTGCCCTCAGTGTTCCGTTTCGTGCCCTGGGGTCGGGCGGGTTTCGTCGGGGGCGATTGGGTTTCCCTGTTCTCTCGCCTTAGCAGCCGGGAGCTACTCTTGATGGCCTCCTGGGCTGCGGGTTGTGTTGCATGTCCGGTCACGTGCGTCGCTTCGGTCGGTGTGGTCTTCTTGGCAGTCGCGTACGCCCTAATATCAGCGTAGCGGTGTTTTGTGTCTTCCTCGACGTCGGTCGGTGCGAGCTCCGTCAGACCCGCGGCCCATGGTTTAATGAGTCTTTGCGCAGCGGGCAGGTCTAGGGTGGTGTCTCGTTTGGCTGCGATGTCTTTCGCTTCTGTTGTGGTTGGGCATCTGTCCTGGGTCGCCATGGTCGTTAATCTGTTGAGGGCGATATAGTGTTTTTGTTGGACTTTGTTGTGGAAGCGTTCTTTAAGCATCTGTCCTGATATGATGTAGGTATGGCCAGCGATGGTGTGTTGGAGCTCTGTGGCATGTCGGATGCCCAAGCTTTTGAGGCACGTCATGCAAGCACTAACTATGTCGAGTGGAAGGGGGCTGGTATTCTGTGTGATGAGTTGTCCAAGCAGTTTGGTTTCCTTAGGGTAGAGTTCTTGTCCTTCTTGGGTGGCAGTGAGCTGCGCCGTGGTTGCATGTAGGAGTTGTCTAGCTCGTAGGGTGTGTCGAAGTATAATTAACATGCGGTGTCCATGCTTGGCAGCTTGAGCGTAGAGCCAAGTGATCTGTTTGTGTAGCATGCATCTGGTTATGTGGGCATGTGTGGTGTCTGTGGACTGGAGGCTGTGTAGGAGGGCTGTAGTGTTTCTGGTATGGTATTCTTTGGCTGTTGAGCTGATGCCAAGACCAAGCTTGTCGATGTCCTCCCTGACAACGGCGTTGGGTGTGCCTAGTGGGAGTCTGAGTTTTTTCTTAACACATTGGTTAATAGCTCTGTCGTAGAGGTCTAGGTCTCCCGGTGTGCATGGGGCTACGCAGAAGCTATAGGCCAGACTGGGGATGATGGCTGTCTTGATGATGTGGATGGCTTGTCTGGCGCTAGCGAATGAGCGTCGTAGTCTTTCTAGCTTCTGTCTGAGTTGTGTCATCATGGCTATGTGTTGTGGTTTCCAGTTGAGCGTCATGGTAAGTAAGACACCAAGGTAAGTGAAGGGGGAGGTCGGTTTGAGGTAGGTGACAGGTTTCCCTTGTAGCGTTACGGCTTGCAGTTCTCTACGGGCTTGCTTTTCCGCTTCTGCCATGGTGCTGCATCTGCCGGATTGGTGCGCTTTGTGGAGCGCCGCTGTGGCGAGGGTTTTGCTGTGGGATACGATTAGGTGGCCCCAATCCGAGTAGGCGGAGAGCTTGTCTGCCTGACAGCGTAGGTTGCTGATCGAGTTGCAAAGGATAGCGATGTCATCGGCGTAGTCGATGCTGCCGATTGTAAATCGCCCGGCGCTGTCGGTTGTGTCGGATGTAAATTTGTACCCCCTCGCTCCTACTTGGAGCCAGCGCAGTAAGGGTTCGATGTAGATGAGGAACAGGAAAGGTGAGAGTGAGTCGCCCTGGATGGTGCCCCGGTCTACAGGTACCGGGTCGGTGGGGCCGTAGGGAGTTCTGAAGCGCGTTGTAGCGCCCGTGTACAGGTCCTTCACCGCGTCTGTGGCGTCGGTGGGAAAGCCAAGGTCGTGCATGATCCATAGCAGTTTGTCTTGGCAGGTGGTGTTGAAGGCGCTAGTGAAGTCGACCAGTAGCGCATAGATATCTACTTTGGCTAGCTTGGCGTCTTCGAGGGCCATGACCAGCATTTGGAGCTGTTGTGTGGTGTCCCTATGGGAGCGGAAGCCTGCTTGGCAGTTACTTAACATCCCGTTAGCCTCAGCATACTCGTACAGCGCCTTGGTTATGAGGCTGGTCCAGAGTTTGTAGATGGTATTGGCCAGCCCAACAGGTCTGTAGGCGTTGAGGTCTGTTTCTTGGCCCTTGTCCTTGTAGAGCAGGCAGGTGTCACTGGTTTTCCATGTTGTGGGTGTGCAACCAGTGGCCCACATGATGATGAACAGTTGGTGTATGGTGTCCCTCATCTCCCATGGCAGCATCTTGATGATCTCGTTTTCAATGCCGTCAGGGCCAGGCGCTTTGCCCCCTGATAGTCTGCTGATGCATTCTTGAAATCCTGCTTTGTCCATGATGGCTGTGTGCATCCAGTGTATATTTTGGCAGGTGTGCAACGTGAAGGGGTCCGCGGCTTTGGGGCGGGTCCAGGGGTAATTTCTGGTCTGTGTGTTTGTGTAGTGGCCTGTTTTGGGATTCGGCGGCGTGAGCTTGTGTCTATAGGCGGCGGTGATAATCCGGTTGAGGTCGGCCGGGGCGGTGCAGATGTTCTTGGTATCGGGGTCAGCTAGTGCCTGCAGTCCTTTGTGGTCGGTGCGAGAGGGGCGTAGTATGTATTTGTTGGCTTTTTTGGGTTGGGTGCTGATGAGGTGTTGCATTCTGAGACGCGCCTGTGCAATGGCAAGTGCGGAGTCGTCGTCATCTAGCTTGTGGATTTGGTCGCGGTAGGAGTTGGTCAGTTGGGCGAGCGCGGCTTGCACGTAATTTTCTGTTGTACCGTCGCCCTGGCGTGCTTGCACCGCCTCCCTTACCTCCGCGTTGATCGTGTCTGTCTCTGGGAGTAGGTCGTCGATAGACGGGTGGGCGCTGTTTTGTTTGAATAACATTCTAGCCTTCCGGCTGAGTTCTCTGGTGGTTTTGAGCTTTTTCCCTAGTGCCTGTCTGATCTTGCACATGCTCCTGCGTTGGTAATGTTGGCCTCCTCTGGTCAATGTCTTGGTGTTGCATGTCTGCATGGCAGTTCCCCTGCAGGTTTCCAGGAGCGTTGTGAGCATGGCGGCTGCGGTATCGACAGCCTCTCTAGCCGGGAGGCCTGCCACTAGTGTCAGGCGTTGTGGTTGTTGTGGGTTGGCCTTGTCTAGTGTGGTCAGGAAGTGGGTAGCGGCTGTGTACATGGGAGCTATGTATGCTGTCAGTTGTGCATGCAGTTGTGGAGCGCCTGAGCTGGGTTGTTGCACTCCAAGCCGGTATGCTTCCCTATCTTTGTTGGTGATTGGGGTGGTGAGAATGGTGTGGCTGTGTTTTAAGGGTTGATGTGTGGCTGCTAGATCTATGCCCAGTCTGGTAGTGGTGAGTGTGGCGGTGAGCGGTCTGTGGTCGCTGAGGTACGCGTTTGTGTTGACGTGTGTGCGATGCCCAGGGCCTTGTCTCGCGTCGCGCGTCAGGATGGCGTCGATGCGGCTGTTGCAGTGTGGTTGCTGGTAGGTCCAGGCCCGGTCGCCGGGGTCAGCTTCGGATAGGCGCAGCTCCGTGGCGAACTCCCTCATCATGTGGTCTTGTGGGTATTCAGTGTGTTCGGAGCGATCCTCTGTTTTCATCGTGGCGTTGATGTCTCCCGCCAGAATGAGTGAGCCGGGCAGGTGTCCAGTGGCTGTTCGTATGTGTTCTTGCATCTTTCTCCTTAATGGGATCGCGTCGTCGTTGTTCCCTGACGGCCAGTACGTGGCGACGAGTGTGAGTTCCTCGCTTTGCCGTTGGCGGAGGCTTAGGATGACGCATCGGGTGTTCACATCCGCATCTGTACACGGCGGCAGCATGGTGGTTTGCATCTGGATAGCTAGGTCGTGTCTGATGCCAATTAGGACCTCACTATGGCCTTCGTGACGGTGGACGGTGTAGTTGGGCATAACCCTCTTCAGCCAGCCAGAGCTAGGTTTGTTGCTCTTGGGTTGGGTCATAGTCTCGGTGAGGATCAAGATGTCCGGGCTATGTTTGAGCACCAGGTTTAGGACCTCGTTTCTAGATCTGCATAGGCCTCTGACATTGAAGGTTGTGAGGGTGATGTGTTGCCTGTTGAGGGTTGCTTGGGGCAGTTCGGTTGAGGGGTTGTTGTGTTGGCTCGTGCGAGGGTCATTGTCCGGCGTGGTTTGTTGTGTCTCGGCTATGTTGGGGTTTAGTCTTGTGGTGTGGGCTCCGGTGGGTTTGCAGAGGTATTGGGACATGAGGGTTTGTGTGTGCGTGTCGTTGCGGTGTGCCTTGGTGGCTCGTACCCGCTTAGCGGACGGGCCAGTGTTGGTATCGACACGCGTGGTGGGTCGGTTGGTGCGCGGCTTACCTGAGGGGGCTGGCGGGCGGATGGTAACAGTGGGAATGTCCCGGCGTTGTCGCGACCGGGCAGGTTCCTCGTGTAATGGAGTGCCCTCTATTGTGGTGCTGCGCTTGGTGTCTAGTGTAGAGTTCTTGTCGGCGTCAATGGTGGTCACGGGCGGTGGGGCGAGTATCTCTCCTTCCTCTATGTGGTTGTTGGTGAGATCAATCGGGTCGGTGTGATCTTGAAAGTGTGCTGCTAGTGCTGATGCGGTGGTGGCCTCCAACGGGTCCGCTATCCAGATCTCCCTCCTAACGAACCTTGTGTGTCTCACGTTGCCTGTGCAGATGGTGAGCAAGTTCCCTTGGAGGCGTCCCCAGTCGTTAGGTGTGGAGAGTGGTTTTGGCACACGGTTGAATGAGTCCAGCTGGTACCAGCCTTGTTGTGTGTGTTTAATGACAGTTGCATGGTGGTGTGATAGCAAGATCACAGCATCAGTGTGTGTCGCCCCCGTGCTGGCAACAGTTGTAGTGATCACCTCAGGTGTGATGCTGTGGGTTGGTAGGTAGGTTGTTGCTGGGTGCAGGTACGTGTGCGTCTCATGGTGCTGGCGGTGTAGGTAGTGGTTCAGTGTGTCAGACGAGAACTTGCCTTTCTCGTGGTAGATGTGATCAGTATTGAAGGATCGAATCATGTGTCCGTCATCTCGTGCTGCTTGTGCTAGATGTTGTAGGTGCTCGGCTAGTTGCTTGCAGTGTCTGATGACTGCATGGTAATCTATGCATTTCTTGCCCATGGCCATGTTGAATGCATGTACTAGGCAACACTCTTCGTATTGCCCTTCCATGTAGAGTTGTGCCGGGTTGTGGATCGGTGTATGTGTGGGGCCGGGTGTTGTAGTGTTGCTATCATGGTCGCATGCTTGTTCCGCATGGCTGATGATGTGGTAAATTCCCTTTTCCTCACACCGGCGTATCTGCTCCCGTGTGCGGATGTTAGGCGTGATGACAAATAGTTGGTGCATAGTTTGCTTGGTCGCCGCAGGAATGTGCAAGAGGGGTGTGGCTGTCGTTTTCAAGGAATCCAGTAGGTGCCATGCGCCGCTAGTGCACTTCATGGCCATGCTGTGGCCTGGCTTCTTGCACAGAAAGGTGTGTGTACCGTATTGGCCAGCGAGGTTCCCTAGGTTATCAGCAGTCCAGTCGCTGGGTTGGTTGAGTTGGGCAATGCTCTGCACAGCAAGGCCGTAGTGGGAGCGTAAGTACATCTCGATGACTTCGTCGGAGTAGCCGTCCACTCCTCTTGCCATTAGCCATGCGCCACGCTCAAAGTGGTCAGTTAGCTGAGGGAGCCTGTTCTCGTAAAAGTTGTCTATGTCTTGCATGGTGACCCATTCATGTCCCGCAGCATTGTTTAGGGAGTATACCTGGCACGCGGAGCTATCTTTATCTTGCTTAAAGTGCTCAACCTCTGGTCCTGGATTAGCTTCAACATCCCCAGCGGCTAGTAAGAGCCAGGCCACGTAGACAGCCCGTGCGGCAGCTATGGGGTTGAAGGTGGAGGTGGTCCAATTACTTTCACCTAGTGTTGTTTGGTAGCAACAATAGACGTGGAGGGTGCTATTGTATTGGTAGACTGTGTGTGGGCGGCCGTTCTTGGCTCCATTTGTGGAGAGGTGGAAAGTGTTAGAAAGCTTACATAGGGAGCTAGAAGCTGCTAGGGTGCCGTCTAGGCCCGTCATTAGATTGTACCCGATGGCTCGTATTGTGGATCTATAGGAGCCTAGTCGTTTGCGGTGTCGTCTTAGGCATCGTTTGGATTCCGTAGCTGTGGGGTGGTGGCGGTGTTGGAGGCTTGTGTTGCGGATGTAGGTACCTATCGCAATGAGAAGGAATTGGGCTATTACCCTATTCTGATGGTCGATGACACTGCCCGTGTGGGTGGGGATACAGTGGTGCGCATGGCTGGTGGTCTCATCCCGGTACTGTTGCTGGCTGCTTGCATTTACATGGTGTCCTTGGGCTACATCGTAGGCGTGCGGCATAGTACCATAACGGGGTGCCAGGGTGGTGAGGGGTGTAGACCACTCATTCCACAGCCTCATTCGTCCTTTTTTGCTATATGGTGTTCCTACTACATTCTTATGTCTAGTTAGCCACTGATAGCTGGCCCCAAGGCATTGATCAATGTAGGATGAGTGCGCAGGGCACTGCGAGCGGTCGGTCCAGTTCCATTGCCAGCAATTGTCTGCCATGGGGGTCTCCGCCCTCCTGCACATTGGGGCATCAGGTGGGGCAGCTGGTGAGGCAGTTGGTGGGGTGGCAGGTGGGTCTGCGTGGGAGGTGGCAGGTGGGGCAGTAGGTGGGGCTGCAGGTGTGGCAGAAGTGGGGGCAGCTGGTGAGGTAGCAGGTGGGGTGGTAGGTGTGGCGACGTGGGGGGTGGCAGATGGGGCAGCAGGTGGTGCCGCAGCTGGGGTAGCAGCAGGTGGGGCTGCGGGTGGGACAACAGGTGGGGCTGCAGGTGGGGTTGGTGGGGTAGTAGGTGGGGCTACAGGTGTGGCGGCTGGTGAGGCAGCTGGTGAGGCAGCGGGTGGGGTGGCAGGTAGGGTTTCCTGGGAGGTGGCAGGTTGGGCAGTAGGTGGGGCTACCGGTGCAACGTCAGGGGAGGCAGCAGGTGAGGCAGCAGATGGGGTGGAAGGTGTGGCGGTGTGGGGGGTGGCAGGTGGGGCAGCAGGTGGTGCTGTAACTGGGGAAGCAGCAGGTGATGCTGTAGCTAGGGCAGCAGCAGGTGGGGCTGTGGGTGGGACAGCAGGTGGGGCTGCAGGTGGGGTAGTAAGTGGGGCTGCGGGTGTGGCGGCTGGTAGGGTAGCTGGTGAGGCAACTGATGCAGCAACAGGTGGGGCAGTAGGGGGAGCAGGTGGGGCGGTAGGTAGGGCGGTAGGTAGGGCGGCTAGGTGACTTGTGTGTCTGTGTGTGTTGGTGTCGCGCATGTCAAGGTAGGTTGGTGTCGTGTATGCTGGTGCGTACAAGCCCAGGTGTTGCTTTACCTCGGTGGAGAGGTCAGGCCGAGGGCCGGTCCAACGATTGCACACCCTCCATCTCGTCCGCCAGGTGCTGAAAGGAGCTGGTAGAGTTGTGGCGCTTGAGTGGGTGCTTGGTTGGGGACTGCAAGCATCAACGAGATCAGGGATGTGTGTGGAGGGTATATGGGTGTGGCAAGTGTGGGACCGGGGAGGGGGGGAGGGACATGTGGTTTCACTGCTATGGGGGGTGCACTGGTCGTAGTGGTGTGTGGCTGTAGTGGTGCAGGTCAGGTGCTTGGTTGTATCGATGGAGCAAGGTAGGTAATTGTTTCCTGTGTGTTTGTATTCTCTGACCTGTCTCTCGTCGCTGGTCCGGCGGTTGCTGGACCCTGCGCCCCTTGGTGGCAGGGATGTGACGGACTGAGCGCGGCCTGGTAGCTGGGTGCTGCTCCTTGGGACTCCCATGGGTGGTCTGGGCATGGCCGCCATGGGGGTTGGGTGCTGCTGCTGCTCAATGGCGGGGTCTGTCAAGCGGGGGCTGCAGATGTCCACCATGACGGTGTAGATGTCTTGCACCTTGCGGGTAGCAACTGCCCTGGCGCTGTCGGTGCGGGAGGCTGCAACTTCCAGCATGGCTTTCACCAGTGGCAGGCACTGCGTCACCAGCCTGTCCAGGCTGGAGGTAATGACCACCCCCCTGCGGCTGCCCTCATGGCCCTGTTGCCAGTCTTCGTTCATCAGATGGCGGCTGCAGTCCAGGAAGAAGTTGGCTTTGCGCTGGTCTGTGTGGGTCAGGTGGTGAGCTTCGGCCATAACATAGCACGTTGCCCTTAGCATGTTTTCTTTGCGGTGCAGGGGCTGGGCGCTGTCCGTGCCCACTGCGGCTCCGCTGCCTGTGTAGCTGTCGTCATGTCCAGTGACCGTGATGGCCCTCCTGCTGCTGTCCTGGATCGGCGTGCCCTTGCTGCTCATCGCGGCCACTGTGTACACTATAGCCGCCCGCTCTGGGCCACCTCCTGGGTAGATGGTGGTCTGAGCCCTGCTGCTCTGCCCAACTGCAGCGATGATGGACGAGGAGTTGCTGCTGGCCAGGGACACATGCTTAGTGGTAGCGGAGTAACTGCTGACATTGCTAGCTGTAGCTGCTGTGCCTTTGAGAGGCGGGGTCGCGGTGCTGCCTGCCTGGTAGGTGGCGTTCAGGATCAGGTCAGCCTCCAGGATGGTCAGCTCGGCCTCAGCAACTGCCTTGAGGACAGAGGCCAGGCCTGCCAGGCCAATGCCTGCAGCGGTGCTGAGCACGAGCGAGTGCTTGGTGTCGAGGCCGCTGACTCTGCTGGTCTGAGGCTGAGTCAGAGCGAATTTGACTTTGCTGCCGCTGATCTGCAGGTCACCGCTGCTCTGTATGGCAGCACAGGTTTCAGAGTCTGTGAACTCAACTTTGGTCATGCTCCTGTTTGTCACGTCGTGGGCAGAGTGGACTGAGCATGCCAGCAGGTAGACAGGGTGGCTGCGGAGGGACACATCCTGGGCCATCTTATGGCGCAGGTAGCCTAGGGCTCTGATCAGAGAGATGGCTTTAGCACCTGTGCCCCTGTTTGTTAGGACAGCGTTGGCTGCTGGGTCGCTAAGGAAGCCATTGCTGGTCATTTTCAGGGTAAGGGCTATGCTCGGGGAGGGTGCCTTGGGGAAGTAGATGAGGGGCCTGGCCAGTGTGGTCGTGCTGCTGCTGGCTGTGAGGGGCTGGGTACACTGGAGGGTGGAAAGCAACCCGCCTGAGGAGATGGTTGCTCCAATCAGCCCTAGCATTCCAGCTCTGCGGATCTCCTCCTCCTCGTGCGTGGCTTCAATATGCAGCTCAAAGGTCTCCGTTCCCCCAAGCTTGTAGGTCTCCGCATGGATGGTGTAGTCTTCACAACCCATGCTGCTCAAGACCTTGTCCACCTTCTCCAGTGTTTCTGCATATGAAGGCATGTGATGGGATTGTAATCTTGTGTGTTTCTGTATTAAAAGGGTGTGTGTCCTGTCCTGTCCTGTCCTGTGTACGTAAGTGCATGTCAGGCCATGTATGTTTCTAGTCTGTTCTGTGCGTGTATCTGGCCAGCAGGGGACATGAAGGCGGTGTTTTGGGCGTCGTGCGAGTCCACATATAGTAAGGTCTCTGCTATGTGGGGCCCTGTCACCTTCTTTGAATGCTGCGGTGAGGTCCTTGAGGACGACTGCCTTGGTGTCGTAGAGAAACAAGTACGGGGCCAGGACGGCATCTCCAGCGTCTGCGCGCACTACAGCTGCGATAGCCTCCTCATACTCCAGGGTGCTGTAGCTGTTATGGCGCATATCCCCAGCACGGTTGCTGGAGACGGTCGGGGCGGCTGGGCTCTTGTAGCTGGCCTTCGCTTTGGCGAGGAGGCTGGCGTGGGTCGCATTGCTGCTAACGAAGATAGCCTTCTTGGGAAGCGCTGCTCTGAGCAAAGTGTGCATGTCGGCCGAGGTCGATGTCAACTTGTAGATCGCTGCGGTCAGGTAGAAAGGGTCACGATCCGTGTTGCTAATTCCGTAGGGGGTATCAGTGTGGTGGAGAGTTGGGGTCTTAGTATGGGTGCACGTTGGCCAGGGGCCAAAGTTGTTTGCGTAGCTACCGTGGGGCGAACCCTCAACGGTGCCGTGTTGGCCTGACAAGTGCGGAGCTGGATGGCCACTTGTGCCACCCAAGCTTACCGCACCCCAGCACCAACACGCGCACAACAACCAGAGACAGGTTAGGATTACGGTAGGCCTTCTCCTGGGCTTACCATCAACATCCATAGCCTGTGCAGCGCGCGTTGTACAAGTCGGGGTTGATGAATCGACGCTCATTCGGCAGCTCCTGACGTACTCTGTAAGACTCTGCCGTTGGATAGTCTAGAGCTCGCTTCGGTGCGGCGGAATTTTGCGTTGAGTTTTCAAACCAGAATCTGTCCATGTCTATGGATTTGATCACTAAACTACCACCCGGTGATCATGGTTTTGATGCCATTGCTGTCTTTGTGGATAGGCTATCTAAAATGGTACACTTTGTGCCATGCCGTGAGTCTATGAATGCTGAGGGCTTTGCCCGCTTGTTTATTGATAACGTGTTTAAACACCATGGAGTGCCCAGAGAGATTATCTCTGATAGGGGCTCTCATTTTACTAATCATTTCTGGGCGTCAGTTATGGCCATTCTTGGTGTAAAAGAATGTAAATCCAGTGCTTACCATCCTGAGTCTGATGGTCAAACTGAAAGGTATAATCGTACCCTGGAGGAAATGCTTCGTCATTACATCTCCCCTGCCCAGTCTGACTGGCCTTTCTTCCTGTCACTGGCTGAGTTCGCTGTGAACAACAGCTGGCAGGAATCCATCCAGTCTACCCCCTTCCTGGTCAACACCGGCCAGTCACCTCTGACACCGGCTCTGCTGGAACTGCCAGGTGAGGTGTACTGTCCCTCTGCCAGGAAGCTGTCTGAGTGGTGGCAGAGTAATGTCAAGCAGGCCCGCCATTTCATGGAGCAAGCTCAGCAGCGTCAGGCCTATCTGGCCAACAAGGGACGCAGGGATGTGGAGTTCAGTCCTGGTCAGCTAGTGCTGCTGAGCACCAAGAACCTCAGGCTGAAGCCAGGTAAGGCTAAGAAGCTGTTGCCTGGGTTCATTGGGCCCTTCAAAGTGCTGGAGCATGTAGGTCCTGTTGCTGTGCGCCTGGACCTGCCTCCTGCCATGGCACGCATGCACCCTGTGTTCCATGTCGCTCTGCTGAGACCCTACACAAGCGAGCATCCTCATTTGCCTCCTCCTGTGGATTGGTTAGATGAGGCGCCTCTGTATGAGGTTGAGAAGTTGCTCGCCCATCGTGGTGTCCGTGCTGGTAGAGCACGTGGCTACTTGGTCAAGTGGCAAGGTTATGATGACTCTTACAACACATGGGAGCCAAGGAATAACCTTGTGAACTGCCAAGAGGTGTTGACTGCATATAATGCAGTGCATGGTTTGTCCTAGCATCACTGCTTTAGTGTTGCGAGTCCTTGTGTTCTCACAAGGGCGGAGCGTTTCCTCTTTGGAGGGGGAGGAATGTAGCGAACGGCTCCTCGAAGCCTAGCTCGCCTCACGGTACTTCTGTACTGCAGTGTGACATGGTGGGCGAAAGGGGCAGGTGGGCCTTCGTGCACACCTGCTTCAGAGGTTCGACTCCTCGGGGGAAACGTTCTAAACCCTGGCCGTGTCATGCTGTGGGAAAGAGGTGGTTATCGGTTATCGGCGCTGCTCTTAGCACGCTACACCCACCTAGTGGGGGCCTGTGGCCTGCGCTGTGCGGCGCGCGCCCCCCCCCGGGCAGCGGGTGAACCGGAGGTGACAGCGGTGGGTGATGGGGCCCTGCGGGAGCTGGAGCACAGTGGTGGCAGGCCAGGGGGCAGCGGGGGAGCGGGAGCAGCATGGCAGGGAAGCGGAGGAGCGGCTCCCCGAGGAGGTGCAGGGCAGCCAGCCGCCTCGCTGGCTGGACACCTCCGTCAGGGCGCACCCGCGTCCCTCGCCGCAGATAAGGGCGGCCGAGCAGGCTGAGCGGCAGCTGGAGGCCCAGCAGCGGCGTGGGGACAGGCGGCCAGTTGCTCAGCCTGCCCCCCGGGCCGACACGGTGGACCAGCTGGCTGTGGGTGTTCAGTGGGCCAGCCGTGTGCGAAGGTGTGGAAGGAGCTGCTAGACCCCACCCTCCGCCGGGAGCATGTCATCGTGGCCTGGCGGGTTCTCCATGCCAGCCTCATGTAGGGGGCCTTGTCCCTTGTCCACATCCCTTGTCTACATCCTCAAGGGTACGGCTGCCCCGGGCTCGTCCGCCTGCCGCTTCTGCCAGCCGGGGCACTTGGAGATCCTCACCCACGCCTTCCTGACCTGCACCGCCGTGGCCCCAGACTGGGAGTGGGTGCTGGACGTGAACGGCCACCTCACAGGCACCCGCCCCCCCTCGGGCGACGCCATGCTGCTCCTCAGTGGGCGCCCCACCCGCGGCGAGGCCCCCCCCTTCCAGCCCCCTGACAACCTGTTGTGGCTCCGTCTGCGCGTAGCCTATATGGGCGCAGTGTGGCGCCTCCGCAGCTCAGGAGCCGCTACAGCCCTGCAGCCACATCAGGTGGCGAGGCGGGTCGTGGAGGAGGTCATCTCCACCCTCACCACGGCCGTCAAGCGTGACTGGCATCGGGTGACGAGGGACATCCGGGTGGGTCTCTGCGGCGCTGTGCCCTCCACCTGGTTCAAGGGCAAGGACCCGGAGCTGGACGCTGCCCACTTCGACCAGCTGTGGCCCGAGGCGTCGGGGGGGTGGTTTGCCAAGCAGCCTAGGAGGGAGCGGAGGGGAGGGCAGGAGGAGTGGAGCAGCCAAGCAGCCTAGGAGGGGCAGAGGGGAGGGTTGGGGCAGGAGGAGTGGAGGAGGAGAGGGCAGCAGGGAGGCCTAGGCAGGGGGAGGGCAGGGCGCAAGGGGGGGGGAGCGATGCTTGTTCGCCTCACCTTGCAGTGGCCCGTCCCCTTCCCCGTCGAGCCAGCCTGAGCTGCAGGGTTGCTGCTGGGGGCTTCGTGCAATCTGTGGGTGGGTTGGGCTAGGCCTCGGGGGTTTGTCTGGGTGTCAGGGGACCGGGGGCTTAGGTGGTCTTGGTTTGAGTGTTGGGGGTAGGGTTCGAGGCTTCAGGTCGTGGGGCTGGGCTCAGGTTCGTGTGGGTAGTTTTGTGGGGAGGGTCTGGGGAGGTGTGTAGAGCTAGGGTGGAGGGCGTTGGTGTGGGGGAGTGTCTTGACGTTGTCCAAGGGAGGGGGTTGCTTGGGTTGTGTGGACCTTTGCTTGGGGTGTGTGGACCGCTGTGTTTGGGTGGGGTGCTTGGGGATCGTATATGGGGGAACCTTGTTTGTCTTCTCTTTTCTTCTTTTCTTTAGTTTCTCTCTCTCTTGTAATGCTCCTCTCTAAATGAAAAACAAAATAGGGGCAGGCGGGCGAGAAGGGGCTAGGGGGGTGGCTGGGGGAAGGTGGCGGGCAAGGGCAGCAGCAGGGCGGGCGGGAGCAGGGTGGGGAGCAGGAGCCGGAGGTGGTCATCTAAGCTGTCCGAGTGGGGGTGCCAGTGCGCCACCTGGGGGTCACTCTCGGGGCGGCCTCCTACGCTGCCACCAGCGAGGCCGCCTTCAGTGGGGCGGCGTCGGCCATGATGGCAGCCTTTCCTCCCTTGGCGGCCCCAAGGCCTTAACCTCCTAGGGCGGGTGCAGGTGGCACAACAATGCCTGGCCTCCAAGTCCATCTACCAAATGGCTTTCGTGCAACCCTCCGCTCCTCTGGCGCAAGCCATGGCCTCGGCTGTCAACCGCTTTGTGGCAGCCTCAGACCTGCCCTAGGAGCGCAGCCCCAACAACAGCCGCCTCTACCACAGCAAGGCCATCTGCGTGATGCCCCGGGGGGAGGGAGGCGTGGGGCTTCCCGACCTGGGGGTCACCAGCACGGCCATGCTGGCGAAGATGTTGGCCCAGCTCTGGTCGCCCCGGGTTCGTCCCTGGCAGCCTCTGATCCACAGCCTGCTGGCAGACCCCTCCCACGGCCTCAGCACGTGGGTCATCACCGACCCCACCGCCCCCCCCGCGCGAGGCATCAGCCCGCGGCTGCAAGCTCACGTGGCGGCCCTGGCTGAGCTCAAGCTGTTTCGTGCGGTGCCCCCCGCTGGCCAGTCCTTCTTCTCGGTGCTGGCGGAGCCGCTGTGGTACAACGCGCAAGTCCGCATAAACCCAGCAGCAAGGGAGGCAGCAGCTGAGCAGGGTTGGACCCACGTCCGCCACGTGAGGGAGGCCCTCCACAGCCCCGAACTGGAGGGGGAGGCCCGCTGGGCTGCGGACCTGGTCAGGGCTTGCCTCCCCGAGCCCTGGCAGGGCATGGTAGACCGCCTGCAGCCGCCACAGCCGGAGTGGGAGCGCCTGAGGGTTGGGCCAGGGGTGGGGTTTGTGTTGCGGCGCACATTCATGCTCCAGCCCTCCCACTGGGTGGGCTTCAACGGCCGCCTCTAAACCCTAGACCCCACAAGGCAAGGGCCCCTCGGGGCTTTCTGGGCGGAGGAGGGGGCGGCCTGGGAGTCAGCAGCGGTGGCCCGGCTCAACAAGCCGAGCTACAGGCAGACCCCGGAGGAGCGAGCCACCCACCTCCGCCCTCTACCCGCCCAGCGTCACGTGGCGCAGGGTGTAATGCTCGTTTATATAAAAAAAAAGGGGCGTGGAGGAGGTGGAGGGCGTAGGGGAGCAGGGGGCGGGGCGGGAGGGCAGGCTGCCGACCCAGCTGAGGAGGGGCCAGGCACCTGGCTTAAGGAGGAGTGGCTCTTGGGCCCTTGTGCTTACCTGCTGCTGGACCCTCAAGTGTGGGGCATGGGCACCACCACCCTGCTGGACTTCTCTGTCAAGCATGCCAGGGTGCGCCTCCACCAGCTCCAGCGCGTCAGTGCCGACCCCCTCAACCCACCTAGTGGGGGCCTGTGGCCTGCGCTGTGCGGCGCGCGCCCCCCCCCGGGCAGCGGGTGAACCGGAGGTGACAGCGGTGGGTGATGGGGCCCTGCGGGAGCTGGAGCACAGTGGTGGCAGGCCAGGGGGCAGCGGGGGAGCGGGAGCAGCATGGCAGGGAAGCGGAGGAGCGGCTCCCCGAGGAGGTGCAGGGCAGCCAGCCGCCTCGCTGGCTGGACACCTCCGTCAGGGCGCACCCGCGTCCCTCGCCGCAGATAAGGGCGGCCGAGCAGGCTGAGCGGCAGCTGGAGGCCCAGCAGCGGCGTGGGGACAGGCGGCCAGTTGCTCAGCCCGCCCCCCGGGCCGACACGGTGGACCAGCTGGCTGTGGGTGTTCAGCGGGCCAGCCGTGTGCGAAGGTGTGGAAGGAGCTGCTAGACCCCACCCTCCGCCGGGAGCATGTCATCGTGGCCTGGCGGGTTCTCCATGCCAGCCTCATGTAGGGGGCCTTGTCCCTTGTCCACATCCCTTGTCTACATCCTCAAGGGTACGGCTGCCCCGGGCTCGTCCGCCTGCCGCTTCTGCCAGCCGGGGCACTTGGAGATCCTCACCCACGCCTTCCTGACCTGCACCGCCGTGGCCCCAGCCTGGGAGTGGGTGCTGGACGTGTACGGCCACCTCACAGGCACCCGCCCCCCCTCGGGCGACGCCATGCTGCTCCTCAGTGGGCGCCCCACCCGCGGCGAGGTCCCCCCCTTCCAGCCCCCTGACAACCTGTTGTGGCTCCGTCTGCGCGTAGCCTATATGGGCGCAGTGTGGCGCCTCCGCAGCTCAGGAGCCGCTACAGCCCTGCAGCCACATCAGGTGGCGAGGCGGGTCGTGGAGGAGGTCATCTCCACCCTCACCACGGCCGTCAAGCGTAACTGGCATCGGGTGGGGAGGGACATCCGGGTGGGTCTCTGCGGCGCTGTGCCCTCCACCTGGTTCAAGGGCAAGGACCCGGAGCTGGACGCTGCCCACTTCGACCAGCTGTGGCCCGAGGCGTCGGGGGGGTGGTTTGCCAAGCAGCCTAGGAGGGAGCGGAGGGGAGGGCAGGAGGAGTGGAGCAGCCAAGCAGCCTAGGAGGGGCAGAGGGGAGGGTTGGGGCAGGAGGAGTGGAGGAGGAGAGGGCAGCAGGGAGGCCTAGGCAGGGGGAGGGCAGGGCGCAAGGGGGGGGGAGCGCTGCTTGTTCGCCTCACCTTGCAGTGGCCCGTCCCCTTCCCCGTCGAGCCAGCCTGAGCTGCAGGGTTGCTGCTGGGGGCGTCGTGCAATCTGTGGGTGGGTTGGGCTAGGCCTCGGGGGTTTGTCTGGGTGTCAGGGGACCGGGGGCTTAGGTGGTCTTGGTTTGAGTGTTGGGGGTAGGGTTCGAGGCTTCAGGTCGTGGGGCTGGGCTCAGGTTCGTGTGGGTAGTTTTGTGGGGAGGGTCTGGGGAGGTGTGTAGAGCTAGGGTGGAGGGCGTTGGTGTGGGGGAGTGTCTTGACGTTGTCCAAGGGAGGGGGTTGCTTGGGTTGTGTGAACCTTTGCTTGGGGTGTGTGGACCGCTGTGTTTGGGTGGGGTGCTTGGGGATCGTATATGGGGGAACCTTGTTTGTCTTCTCTTTTCTTCTTTTCTTTAGTTTCTCTCTCTCTTGTAATGCTCCTCTCTAAATGAAAAACAAAATAGGGGCAGGCGGGCGAGAAGGGGCTAGGGGGGTGGCTGGGGGAAGGTGGCGGGCAAGGGCAGCAGCAGGGCGGGCGGGAGCAGGGTGGGGAGCAGGAGCCGGAGGTGGTCATCTAAGCTGTCCGAGTGGGGGTGCCAGTGCGCCACCTGGGGGTCCCTCTCGGGGCGGCCTCCTACGCTGCCACCAGCGAGGCCGCCTTCGGTGGGGCGGCGTCGGCCATGATGGCAGCCTTTCCTCCCTTGGCGGCCCCCAGGCCTCAACCTCCTAGGGCGGGTGCAGGTGGCACAGCAATGCCTGGCCTCCAAGTCCATCTACCAAATGGCTTTCGTGCAACCCTCCGCTCCTCTGGTGCAAGCCATGGCCTCGGCTGTCAACCGCTTTGTGGCAGCCTCAGACCTGCCCTAGGAGCGCAGCCCCAACAGCAGCCGCCTCTACCCCAGCAAGGCCATCTGCGTGATGCCCCGGGGGGAGGGAGGGGTGGGGCTTCCCGACCTGGGGGTCACCAGCACGGCCATGCTGGCGAAGATGTTGGCCCAGCTCTGGTCGCCCCGGGTTCGTCCCTGGCAGCCTCTGATCCACAGCCTGCTGGCAGACCCCTCCCACGGCCTCAGCACGTGGGTCATCACCGACCCCACCGCCCCCCCCGCGCGAGGCATCAGCCCGCGGCTGCAAGCTCACGTGGCGGCCCTGGCTGAGCTCAAGCTGTATCGTGCGGTGCCCCCCGCTGGCCAGTCCTTCTTCTCGGTGCTGGCGGAGCCGCTGTGGTACAGCGCGCAAGTCCGCATAAACCCAGCAGCAAGGGAGGCAGCAGCTGAGCAGGGTTGGACCCACGTCCGCCACGTGAGGGAGGCCCTCCACAGCCCCGAACTGGAGGGGGAGGCCCGCTGGGCTGCGGACCTGGTCAGGGCTTGCCTCCCCGAGCCCTGGCAGGGCATGGTAGACCGCCTGCAGCCGCCACAGCCGGAGTGGGAGCGCCTGAGGGTTGGGCCAGGGGTGGGGTTTGTGATGCGGCGCACATTCATGCTCCAGCCCTCCCACTGGGTGGGCTTCAACGGCCGCCTCTAACCCCTAGACCCCACAAGGCAAGGGCCCCTCGGGGCTTTCTGGGCGGAGGAGGGGGCGGCCTGGGAGTCAGCAGCGGTGGCCCGGCTCAACAAGCCGAGCTACAGGCAGACCCCGGAGGAGCGAGCCACCCACCTCCGCCCTCTACCCGCCCAGCGTCACGTGGCGCAGGGTGTAATGCTCGTCCATTAAAAAAAAAAAGGGGCGTGGAGGAGGTGGAGGGCGTAGGGGAGCAGGGGGCGGGGCGGGAGGGCAGGCTGCCGACCCAGCTGAGGAGGGGCCAGGCACCTGGCTTAAGGAGGAGTGGCTCTTGGGCCCTTGGGCTCACCTGCTGCTGGACCCTCAAGTGTGGGGCATGGGCACCACCACCCTGCTGGACTTCTCTGTCAAGCATGCCAGGGTGCGCCTCCACCAGCTCCAGCGCGTCAGTGCCGACCCCCTCAACCCACCTAGTGGGGGCCTGTGGCCTGCGCTGTGCGGCGCGCGCCCCCCCCCGGGCAGCGGGTGAACCGGAGGTGACAGCGGTGGCTGATGGGGCCCTGCGGGAGCTGGAGCACAGTGGTGGCAGGCCAGGGGGCAGCGGGGGAGCGGGAGCAGCATGGCAGGGAAGCGGAGGAGCGGCTCCCCGAGGAGGTGCAGGGCAGCCAGCCGCCTCGCTGGCTGGACACCTCCGTCAGGGCGCACCCGCGTCCCTCGCCGCAGATAAGGGCGGCCGAGCAGGCTGAGCGGCAGCTGGAGGCCCAGCAGCGGCGTGGGGACAGGCGGCCAGTTGCTCAGCCCGCCCCCCGGGCCGACACGGTGGACCAGCTGGCTGTGGGTGTTCAGCGGGCCAGCCGTGTGCGAAGGTGTGGAAGGAGCTGCTAGACCCCACCCTCCGCCGGGAGCATGTCATCGTGGCCTGGCGGGTTCTCCATGCCAGCCTCATGTAGGGGGCCTTGTCCCTTGTCCACATCCCTTGTCTACATCCTCAAGGGTACGGCTGCCCCGGGCTCGTCCGCCTGCCGCTTCTGCCAGCCGGGGCACTTGGAGATCCTCACCCACGCCTTCCTGACCTGCACCGCCGTGGCCCCAGCCTGGGAGTGGGTGCTGGACGTGTACGGCCACCTCACAGGCACCCGCCCCCCCTCGGGCGACGCCATGCTGCTCCTCAGTGGGCGCCCCACCCGCGGCGAGGCCCCCCCCTTCCAGCCCCCTGACAACCTGTTGTGGCTCCGTCTGCGCGTAGCCTATATGGGCGCAGTGTGGCGCCTCCGCAGCTCAGGAGCCGCTACAGCCCTGCAGCCACATCAGGTGGCGAGGCGGGTCGTGGAGGAGGTCATCTCCACCCTCACCACGGCCGTCAAGCGTGACTGGCATCGGGTGGGGAGGGACATCCGGGTGGGTCTCTGCGGCGCTGTGCCTCCACCTGGTTCAAGGGCAAGGACCCGGAGCTGGACGCTGCCCACTTCGACCAGCTGTGGCCCGAGGCGTCGGGGGGGTGGTTTGCCAAGCAGCCTAGGAGGGAGCGGAGGGGAGGGCAGGAGGAGTGGAGCAGCCAAGCAGCCTAGGAGGGGCAGAGGGGAGGGTTGGGGCAGGAGGAGTGGAGGAGGAGAGGGCAGCAGGGAGGCCTAGGCAGGGGGAGGGCAGGGCGCAAGGGGGGGGAGCGCTGCTTGTTCGCCTCACCTTGCAGTGGCCCGTCCCCTTCCCCGTCGAGCCAGCCTGAGCTGCAGGGTTGCTGCTGGGGGCGTCGTGCAATCTGTGGGTGGGTTGGGCTAGGCCTCGGGGGTTTGTCTGGGTGTCAGGGGACCGGGGGCTTAGGTGGTCTTGGTTTGAGTGTTGGGGGTAGGGTTCGAGGCTTCAGGTCGTGGGGCTGGGCTCAGGTTCGTGTGGGTAGTTTTGTGGGGAGGGTCTGGGGAGGTGTGTAGAGCTAGGGTGGAGGGCGTTGGTGTGGGGGAGTGTCTTGACGTTGTCCAAGGGAGGGGGTTGCTTGGGTTGTGTGGACCTTTGCTTGGGGTGTGTGGACCGCTGTGTTTGGGTGGGGTGCTTGGGGATCGTATATGGGGGAACCTTGTTTGTCTTCTCTTTTTCTTTTTTCTTTAGTTTCTCTCTCTCTTGTAATGCTCCTCTCTAAATGAAAAACAAAATAGGGGCAGGCGGGCGAGAAGGGGCTAGGGGGGTGGCTGGGGGAAGGTGGCGGGCAAGGGCAGCAGCAGGGCGGGCGGGAGCAGGGTGGGGAGCAGGAGCCGGAGGTGGTCATCTAAGCTGTCCAAGTGGGGGTGCCAGTGCGCCACCTGGGGGTCCCTCTCGGGGCGGCCTCCTACGCTGCCACCAGCGAGGCCGCCTTCAGTGGGGCGGCGTCGGCCATGATGGCAGCCTTTCCTCCCTTGGCGGCCCCAAGGCCTTAACCTCCTAGGGCGGGTGCAGGTGGCACAACAATGCCTGGCCTCCAAGTCCATCTACCAAATGGCTTTCGTGCAACCCTCCGCTCCTCTGGCGCAAGCCATGGCCTCGGCTGTCAACCGCTTTGTGGCAGCCTCAGACCTGCCCTAGGAGCGCAGCCCCAACAGCAGCCGCCTCTACCCCAGCAAGGCCATTTGCGTGATGCCCCGGGGGGAGGGAGGCGTGGGGCTTCCCGACCTGGGGGTCACCAGCACGGCCATGCTGGCGAAGATGTTGGCCCAGCTCTGGTCGCCCCGGGTTCGTCCCTGGCAGCCTCTGATCCACAGCCTGCTGGCAGACCCCTCCCACGGCCTCAGCACGTGGGTCATCACCGACCCCACCGCCCCCCCCGCGCGAGGCATCAGCCCGCGGCTGCAAGCTCACGTGGCGGCCCTGGCTGAGCTCAAGCTGTTTCGTGCGGTGCCCCCCGCTGGCCAGTCCTTCTTCTCGGTGCTGGCGGAGCCGCTGTGGTACAACGCGCAAGTCCGCATAAACCCAGCAGCAAGGGAGGCAGCAGCTGAGCAGGGTTGGACCCACGTCCGCCACGTGAGGGAGGCCCTCCACAGCCCCGAACTGGAGGGGGAGGCCCGCTGGGCTGCGGACCTGGTCAGGGCTTGCCTCCCCGAGCCCTGGCAGGGCATGGTAGACCGCCTGCAGCCGCCACAGCCGGAGTGGGAGCGCCTGAGGGTTGGGCCAGGGGTGGGGTTTGTGTTGCGGCGCACATTCATGCTCCAGCCCTCCCACTGGGTGGGCTTCAACGGCCGCCTCTAACCCCTAGACCCCACAAGGCAAGGGCCCCTCGGGGCTTTCTGGGCGGAGGAGGGGGCGGCCTGGGAGTCAGCAGCGGTGGCCCGGCTCAACAAGCCCAGCTACAAGCAGACCCCAGGGGAGCGAGCCACCCACCTCCGCCCTCTACCCGCCCAGCGTCACGTGGCGCAGGGTGTAATGCTCCTCCATTAAAAAAAAAAGGGGCGTGGAGGAGGTGGAGGGCGTAGGGGAGCAGGGGGCGGGGCGGGAGGGCAGGCTGCCGACCCAGCTGAGGAGGGGCCAGGCACCTGGCTTCAGGAGGAGTGGCTCTTGGGCCCTTGGGCTCACCTGCTGCTGGACCCTCAAGTGTGGGGCATGGGCACCACCACCCTGCTGGACTTCTCTGTCAAGCATGCCAGGGTGCGCCTCCACCAGCTCCAGCGCGTCAGTGCCGACCCCCTCTACCCACCAGGTGGGGGCCTGTGGCCAGCGCTGTGGGGTGTGCGCCCTGCCCGGGCAGCGGGCGAACCGGAGGTGGCAGCGGTGGCTGATGGGGCCCTGAGGGAGCTGGAGCTCAAGTGGGAGGCCAGCGTGCAGCATGTGGCAGGCCAGGGGGCAGCGGGGGAGCGGGAGCAACAGGGCAGGGATGTGGAGGAGCGGCTCCCGGAGGAGGTGCAGGGCAGCCAACCGCCTCGCTGGCTGGACACCTCCGCCAGGGCGCACCAGCGACCCTCGCCGCAGATGAGGGCGGCCCAGCAGGCTGAGCGGCAGCTGGAGGCCCCGCAGCGGCGTGGGGGCAGGCAGCTTGTTGCTCAGCCCGCCCCCCGGGCCGACACCGCGGACCAGCTGGCTGTGGGTGTTCAGGCGGGCCAGCCGTGTGCGAAGGTGTGGAAGGAGCTGCTAGACCCCACCCTCCGTCGGGAGCATGTCATCGTGGCCTGGCGGGTGCTTCACGCCAGCCTCATGGTGGGGGCCTTGTGGGGCCACATCCTCAAGGGTACGGCTGCCCCGGGCTCGTCCGCCTGCCGCTTCTGCCAGCCGGGGCACTTGGAAACCCTCACCCACGCCTTCCTGACCTGCCCCGCCGTGGTCCCAGCCTGGGAGTGGGTGCTGGACGTGTACAGCCGCCTCACAGGCACCCGCCCCCCCTCAGGCGACGCCATGCTGCTCCTCAGTGGGCGCCCCACCCGCGGCGAGGCCCCCCCCTTTCAGCCCCCTGACAGCCTGCTGTGGCTGCGGCTGCGCGTTGCCTACCTGGGCGCAGTGTGGCGCCTCCGCAGCTCAGGAGCCGCTACAGCCCTGCAGCCACAACAGGTGGCGAGGCGGGTCGTGGAGGAGGTCATCTCCACCCTCACCACGGCCGTCAAGCGGGACTGGCATCGGGTGGGGAGGACATCCGCGTGGGCCTCTGCGGCGCTGTGCCCTCCACCTGGTTCAAGGGAAAGGACCCGGAGCTGGACGCGGCCCACTTCGACCAGCTGTGGCCCGAGGCGTCGGGGGGCTGGTTTGCCAAGCAGCCCAGGAGGGAGCGGAGGGGAGGGCAGGAGGAGGCAGAGGGGAGGGTTGGGGCAGGAGGAGTGGAGGAGGAGAGGGCAGCAGGGAGGTCTAGGCATGGGGAGGGCAGGGCGCAGGGGGGGGGGGAGCTAGTGGTTCGCCTCTCCTTGCAGTGGCCCGTCCCCTTCCCCGTCGAGCCAGCCTGAGCTTCAGGGTTGCTGGTGGGGGCTTAGGGCGTTCGGTGGGTGGGGTGGGCTAGGCTTCGGGGGGCTGTCTGGGTGTCAGGGGACCGGGGGCTTAGGTGTCCTTGGTTTGAGCGTTGGGGGTAGGGTTATCGGTTTCAGGTCGAGGGGCGGAACTTAGGCTCGTGTGAGTAGTTTCGTGGGGAGGGTATGGGGTGGGTCTGGGGAGGTGAGCTAGGGTGGAGGGCGTTGGTGTGGGGGAGTGTCTTGACGTTGTCCAAGGGAGGGGGTTGTTTGGGTTGTGTGGACCTTTGCATGTGGGGTGTGGACCTTTGTTTGGGGTGTGTGGACCGCTGTGTTTGGGTGGGGTGCTTGGGGCTCGTGTATGGGGGAACCTTGTTTTCTAGTAGTCTTCTCTTATCATCTTTTCTTTAGTGTCACTCTCTCTCTTGTAATGCTCCTCCATCAAAAAAAAAAAAAAATGCCGACCCCCTCAACCCACCTAGTGGGGGCCTGTGGCTTGCGCTGTGCGGCGCGCGCCCCCCCCCGGGCAGCGGGTGAACCGGAGGTGACAGCGGTGGCTGATGGGGCCCTGCGGGAGCTGGAGCACAGTGGTGGCAGGCCAGGGGGCAGCGGGGGAGCGGGAGCAGCATGGCAGGGAAGCGAAGGAGCGGCTCCCCGAGGAGGGGCAGGGCAGCCAGCCGCCTCGCTGGCTGGACACCTCCGTCAGGGCGCACCCGCGTCCCTCGCCGCAGATAAGGGCGGCCGAGCAGGCTGAGCGGCAGCTGGAGGCCCAGCAGCGGCGTGGGGACAGGCGGCCAGTTGCTCAGCCCGCCCCCCGGGCCGACACGGTGGACCAGCTGGCTGTGGGTGTTCAGCGGGCCAGCCGTGTGCGAAGGTGTGGAAGGAGCTGCTAGACCCCACCCTCCGCCGGGAGCATGTCATCGTGGCCTGGCGGGTTCTCCATGCCAGCCTCATGTAGGGGGCCTTGTCCCTTGTCCACATCCCTTGTCTACATCCTCAAGGGTACGGCTGCCCCGGGCTCGTCCGCCTGCCGCTTCTGCCAGCCGGGGCACTTGGAGATCCTCACCCACGCCTTCCTGACCTGCACCGCCGTGGCCCCAGACTGGGAGTGGGTGCTGGACGTGTACGGCCACCTCACAAGCACCCGTTCCCCCTCGGGCGACGCCATGCTGCTCCTCAGTGGGCGCCCCACCCGCGGCGAGGCCCCCCCCTTCCAGCCCCCTGACAACCTGTTGTGGCTCCGTCTGCGCGTAGCCTATATGGGCGCAGTGTGGCGCCTCCGCAGCTCAGGAGCCGCTACAGCCCTGCAGCCACATCAGGTGGCGAGGCGGGTCGTGGAGGAGGTCATCTCCACCCTCACCACGGCCGTCAAGCGTGACTGGCATCGGGTGGGGAGGGACATCCGGGTGGGTCTCTGCGGCGCTGTGCCCTCCACCTGGTTCAAGGGCAAGGACCCGGAGCTGGACGCTGCCCACTTCGACCAGCTGTGGCCCGAGGCGTCGGGGGGGTGGTTTGCCAAGCAGCCTAGGAGGGAGCGGAGGGGAGGGCAGGAGGAGTGGAGCAGCCAAGCAGCCTAGGAGGGGCAGAGGGGAGGGTTGGGGCAGGAGGAGTGGAGGAGGAGAGGGCAGCAGGGAGGCCTAGGCAGGGGGAGGGCAGGGCGCAAGGGGGGGGGAGCGCTGCTTGTTCGCCTCACCTTGCAGTGGCCCGTCCCCTTCCCCGTCGAGCCAGCCTGAGCTGCAGGGTTGCTGCTGGGGGCTTCGTGCAATCTGTGGGTGGGTTGGGCTAGGCCTCGGGGGTTTGTCTGGGTGTCAGGGGACCGGGGGCTTAGGTGGTCTTGGTTTGAGTGTTGGGGGTAGGGTTCGAGGCTTCAGGTCGTGGGGCTGGGCTCAGGTTCGTGTGGGTAGTATTGTGGGGAGGGTCTGGGGAGGTGTGTAGAGCTAGGGTGGAGGGCGTTGGTGTGGGGGAGTGTCTTGACGTTGTCCAAGGGAGGGGGTTGCTTGGGTTGTGTGAACCTTTGCTTGGGGTGTGTGGACCGCTGTGTTTGGGTGGGGTGCTTGGGGATCGTATATGGGGGAACCTTGTTTGTCTTCTCTTTTCTTCTTTTCTTTAGTTTCTCTCTCTCTTGTAATGCTCCTCTCTAAATGAAAAACAAAATAGGGGCAGGCGGGCGAGAAGGGGCTAGGGGGGTGGCTGGGGGAAGGTGGCGGGCAAGGGCAGCAGCAGGGCGGGCGGGAGCAGGGTGGGGAGCAGGAGCCGGAGGTGGTCATCTAAGCTGTCCGAGTGGGGGTGCCAGTGCGCCACCTGGGGGTCCCTCTCGGGGCGGCCTCCTACGCTGCCACCAGCGAGGCCGCCTTCGGTGGGGCGGCGTCGGCCATGATGGCAGCCTTTCCTCCCTTGGCGGCCCCCAGGCCTCAACCTCCTAGGGCGGGTGCAGGTGGCACAGCAATGCCTGGCCTCCAAGTCCATCTACCAAATGGCTTTCGTGCAACCCTCCGCTCCTCTGGCGCAAGCCATGGCCTCGGCTGTCAACCGCTTTGTGGCAGCCTCAGACCTGCCCTAGGAGCGCAGCCCCAACAGCAGCCGCCTCTACCCCAGCAAGGCCATCTGCGTGATGCCCCGGGGGGAGGGAGGGGTGGGGCTTCCCGACCTGGGGGTCACCAGCACGGCCATGCTGGCGAAGATGTTGGCCCAGCTCTGGTCGCCCCGGGTTCGTCCCTGGCAGCCTCTGATCCACAGCCTGCTGGCAGACCCCTCCCACGGCCTCAGCACCTGGGTCATCACCGACCCCACCGCCCCCCCCGCGCGAGGCATCAGCCCGCGGCTGCAAGCTCACGTGGCGGCCCTGGCTGAGCTCAAGCTGTTTCGTGCGGTGCCCCCCGCTGGCCAGTCCTTCTTCTCGGTGCTGGCGGAGCCGCTGTGGTACAGCGCGCAAGTCCGCATAAACCCAGCAGCAAGGGAGGCAGCAGCTGAGCAGGGTTGGACCCACGTCCGCCACGTGAGGGAGGCCCTCCACAGCCCCGAACTGGAGGGGGAGGCCCGCTGGGCTGCGGACCTGGTCAGGGCTTGCCTCCCCGAGCCCTGGCAGGGCATGGTAGACCGCCTGCAGCCGCCACAGCCGGAGTGGGAGCGCCTGAGGGTTGGGCCAGGGGTGGGGTTTGTGTTGCGGCGCACATTCATGCTCCAGCCCTCCCACTGGGTGGGCTTCAACGGCCGCCTCTAACCCCTAGACCCCACAAGGCAAGGGCCCCTCGGGGCTTTCTGGGCGGAGGAGGGGGCGGCCTGGGAGTCAGCAGCGGTGGCCCGGCTCAACAAGCCCAGCTACAGGCTGACCCCGGAGGAGCGAGCCACCCACCTCCGCCCTCTACCCGCCCAGCGTCACGTGGCGCAGGGTGTAATGCTCGTCCATTAAAAAAAAAAAGGGGCGTGGAGGAGGTGGAGGGCGTAGGGGAGCAGGGGGCGGGGCGGGAGGGCAGGCTGCCGACCCAGCTGAGGAGGGGCCAGGCACCTGGCTTAAGGAGGAGTGGCTCTTGGGCCCTTGGGCTCACCTGCTGCTGGACCCTCAAGTGTGGGGCATGGGCACCACCACCCTGCTGGACTTCTCTGTCAAGCATGCCAGGGTGCGCCTCCACCAGCTCCAGCGCGTCAGTGCCGACCCCCTCAACCCACCTAGTGGGGGCCTGTGGCCTGCGCTGTGCGGCGCGCGCCCCCCCCCGGGCAGCGGGTGAACCGGAGGTGACAGCGGTGGCTGATGGGGCCCTGCGGGAGCTGGAGCACAGTGGTGGCAGGCCAGGGGGCAGCGGGGGAGCGGGAGCAGCATGGCAGGGAAGCGGAGGAGCGGCTCCCCGAGGAGGTGCAGGGCAGCCAGCCGCCTCGCTGGCTGGACACCTCCGTCAGGGCGCACCCGCGTCCCTCGCCGCAGATAAGGGCGGCCGAGCAGGCTGAGCGGCAGCTGGAGGCCCAGCAGCGGCGTGGGGACAGGCGGCCAGTTGCTCAGCCCGCCCCCCGGGCCGACACGGTGGACCAGCTGGCTGTGGGTGTTCAGCGGGCCAGCCGTGTGCGAAGGTGTGGAAGGAGCTGCTAGACCCCACCCTCCGCCGGGAGCATGTCATCGTGGCCTGGCGGGTTCTCCATGCCAGCCTCATGTAGGGGGCCTTGTCCCTTGTCCACATCCCTTGTCTACATCCTCAAGGGTACGGCTGCCCCGGGCTCGTCCGCCTGCCGCTTCTGCCAGCCGGGGCACTTGGAGATCCTCACCCACGCCTTCCTGACCTGCACCGCCGTGGCCCCAGCCTGGGAGTGGGTGCTGGACGTGTACGGCCACCTCACAGGCACCCGCCCCCCCTCGGGCGACGCCATGCTGCTCCTCAGTGGGCGCCCCACCCGCGGCGAGGCCCCCCCCTTCCAGCCCCCTGACAACCTGTTGTGGCTCCGTCTGCGCGTAGCCTATATGGGCGCAGTGTGGCGCCTCCGCAGCTCAGGAGCCGCTACAGCCCTGCAGCCACATCAGGTGGCGAGGCGGGTCGTGGAGGAGGTCATCTCCACCCTCACCACGGCCGTCAAGCGTGACTGGCATCGGGTGGGGAGGGACATCCGGGTGGGTCTCTGCGGCGCTGTGCCCTCCACCTGGTTCAAGGGCATAGACCCGGAGCTGGACGCTGCCCACTTCGACCAGCTGTGGCCCGAGGCGTCGGGGGGGTGGTTTGCCAAGCAGCCTAGGAGGGAGCGGAGGGGAGGGCAGGAGGAGTGGAGCAGCCAAGCAGCCTAGGAGGGGCAGAGGGGAGGGTTGGGGCAGGAGGTGTAGAGGAGTGGAGGAGGAGAGGGCAGCAGGGAGGCCTAGGCAGGGGGAGGGCAGGGCGCAAGGGGGGGGGAGCGCTGCTTGTTCGCCTCAACTTGCAGTGGCCCGTCCCCTTCCCCGTCGAGCCAGCCTGAGCTGCAGGGTTGCTGCTGGGGGCTTCGTGCAATTTGTGGGTGGGTTGGGCTAGGCCTCGGGGGTTTGTCTGGGTGTCAGGGGACCGGGGGCTTAGGTGGTCTTGGTTTGAGTATTGGAAGTAGGGTTCGAGGCTTCAGGTCGTGGGGCTGGGCTCAGGTTCGTGTGGGTAGTTTTGTGGGGAGGGTCTGGGGAGGTGTGTAGAGCTAGGGTGGAGGGCGTTGGTGTGGGGGAGTGTCTTGACGTTGTCCAAGGGAGGGGGTTGCTTGGGTTGTGTGGACCTTTGCTTGGGGTGTGTGGACCGCTGTGTTTGGGTGGGGTGCTTGGGGATCGTATATGGGGGAACCTTGTTTGTCTTCTCTTTTCTTCTTTTCTTTAGTTTCTCTCTCTCTTGTAATGCTCCTCTCTAAATGAAAAACAAAATAGGGGCAGGCGGGCGAGAAGGGGCTAGGGGGGTGGCTGGGGGAAGGTGGCGGGCAAGGGCAGCAGCAGGGCGGGCGGGAGCAGGGTGGGGAGCAGGAGCCGGAGGTGGTCATCTAAGCTGTCCGAGTGGGGGTGCCAGTGCGCCACCTGGGGGTCCCTCTCGGGGCGGCCTCCTACGCTGCCACCAGCGAGGCCGCCTTCGGTGGGGCGGCGTCGGCCATGATGGCAGCCTTTCCTCCCTTGGCGGCCCCAAGGCCTCAACCTCCTAGGGCGGGTGCAGGTGGCACAGCAATGCCTGGCCTCCAAGTCCATCTACCAAATGGCTTTCGTGCAACCCTCCGCTCCTTTGGCGCAAGCCATGGCCTCGGCTGTCAACCGCTTTGTGGCAGCCTCAGACCTGCCCTAGGAGCGCAGCCCCAACAGCAGCCGCCTCTACCCCAGCAAGGCCATCTGCGTGATGCCCCGGGGGGAGGGAGGGGTGGGGCTTCCCGACCTGGGGGTCACCAGCACGGCCATGCTGGCGAAGATGCTGGCCCAGCTCTGGTCGCCCCGGGTTCGTCCCTGGCAGCCTCTGACTCACAGCCTGCTGGCAGACCCCTCCCACGGCCTCAGCACGTGGGTCATCACCGACCCCACCGCCCCCCCCTCGCGAGGCATCAGCCCGCGGCTACAAGCTCACGTGACGGCCCTGGCTGAGCTCAAGCTGTTTCGTGCGGTGCCCCACGCTGGCCAGTCCTTCTTCTCGGTGCTGGCGGAGCCGTTGTGGTACAACGCGCAAGTCCGCATGAACCCAGCAGCTAGGGAGGCAGCAGCTGAGCAGGGTTGGACCCACGTCCGCCACGTGAGGGAGGCCCTGCATAGCCCCCAGCTGGAGGGGGAGGCCCGCTGGGCTGCGGACCTGGTCAGGGCTTGCCTCCCCGAGCCCTGGCAGGGCATGGTGGACCGCCTGCAGCCTCCTCAGCCGGAGTGGGAGTGCCAGAGGGTTGGGCCAGGGGTGGGGTTTGTGATGCGGCGCACCCCCCTGCTCCAGCCCTCCCACTGGGTGGGCCCCAACGGCCGCCTCTACCCCCTAGACCCCACAGGGCAGGGGCCCCTAGGGGCTTTCTGGGCGGAGGGAGGGGCGGCCTGGGAGCCAGCTGCGGTGGCCCGACTCAACAAGCCCAGCTACAGGCTGACTCCGGAGGAGCGAGCCGCCCACCTCCGCCCTCTTCCCGCCCAGCATCACGTGGCGCAGGAGCAGGCTCAAGGGCAGGAGCAAGGAGGAGCCAGGGCGGTTGGCAGGGGCGGGGGGCGGGCAAGGGGGCGGGGAGGGGGCAGGGGGCGAGGGCGTGGAGGAGGTGGAGGGCGTAGGGGAGCAGGGGGCGGGGCGGGAGGGCAGGCTGCCGACCCAGCTGACGAGGGCCCTGGCACCTGGCCTAAGGAGGAGTGGCTCTTGGGCCCCTGGGCTCACCTGCAGCTGGACCCTCAGGTGTGGGGCATGGGCACCACCACCCTCCTGGACTTCTCTGTCAAGCATGCCAGGGTGCGCCTCCACCAGCTCCAGCGCGTCAGTGCCGACCCCCTCTACCCACCAGGTGGGGGCCTGTGGCCAGCGCTGTGGGGTGTGCGCCCCCCCCGGGCAGTGGGCGAACCGGAGGTGGCAGCGGTGGCTGATGGGGCCCTCAGGGAGCTGGAGCTCAAGTGGGAGGCCAGCGTGCAGCAGGTGGCAGGCCAGGGGGCAGCGGGGGAGCGGGAGCAGCAGGGCAGGGATGTGGAGGAGCGGCTCCCCGAGGAGGTGCAGGGCAGCCAACCGCCTCGCTGGCTGGACACCTCCGCCAGGGCGCACCAGCGACCCTCGCCGCAGATGAGGGCGGCCCAGCAGGCTGAGCGGCAGCTGGAGGCCCAGCAGCGGCGTGGGGGCAGGCAGCCAGTTGCTCAGCCCGCCCCCCGGGCCGACACCGCGGACCAGCTGGCTGTGGGTGTTCTTGTGGGCCAGCCGTGTGTGAAGGTGTGGAAGGAGCTGCTAGACCCCACCCTCCGTCGGGAGCATGTCATCGTGGCCTGGCGGGTGCTTCACGCCAGCCTCATGGTCGGGGCCTTGTGGGGTCACATCCTCAAGGGTACGGCTGCCCCGGGCTCGTCCGCCTGCCGCTTCTGCCAGCCGGGGCACTTGGAGATCCTCACCCACGCCTTCCTGACCTGCACCGCCGTGGCCCCAGCCTGGGAGTGGGTGCTGGACGTGTACGGCCACCTCACAGGCACCCGCCCCCCCTCGGGCGACGCCATGCTGCTCCTCAGTGGGCGCCCCACCCGCGGCGAGGCCCCCCCCTTCCAGCCCCCTGACAACCTGTTGTGGCTCCGTCTGCGCGTAGCCTATATGGGCGCAGTGTGGCGCCTCCGCAGCTCAGGAGCCGCTACAGCCCTGCAGCCACATCAGGTGGCGAGGCGGGTCGTGGAGGAGGTCATCTCCACCCTCACCACGGCCGTCAAGCGTGACTGGCATCGGGTGGGGAGGGACATCCGGGTGGGTCTCTGCGGCGCTGTGCCCTCCACCTGGTTCAAGGGCAAGGACCCGGAGCTGGACGCTGCCCACTTCAACCAGCTGTGGCCCGAGGCGTCGGGGGGGTGGTTTGCCAAGCAGCCTAGGAGGGAGCGGAGGGGAGGGCAGGAGGAGTGGAGCAGCCAAGCAGCCTAGGAGGGGCAGAGGGGAGGGTTGGGGCAGGAGGAGTAGAGGAGTGGAGGAGGAGAGGGCAGCAGGGAGGCCTAGGCAGGGGGAGGGCAGGGCGCAAGGGGGGGGGAGCGCTGCTTGTTCGCCTCACCTTGCAGTGGCCCGTCCCCTTCCCCGTCGAGCCAGCCTGAGCTGCAGGGTTGCTGCTGGGGGCTTCGTGCAATTTGTGGGTGGGTTGGGCTAGGCCTCGGGGGTTTGTCTGGGTGTCAGGGGACCGGGGGCTTAGGTGGTCTTGGTTTGAGTGTTGGAAGTAGGGTTCGAGGCTTCAGGTCGTGGGGCTGGGCTCAGGTTCGTGTGGGTAGTTTTGTGGGGAGGGTCTAGGGAGGTGTGTAGAGCTAGGGTGGAGGGCGTTGGTGTGGGGGAGTGTCTTGACGTTGTCCAAGGGAGGGGGTTGCTTGGGTTGTGTGGACCTTTGCTTGGGGTGTGTGGACCGCTGTGTTTGGGTGGGGTGCTTGGGGATCGTATATGGGGGAACCTTGTTTGTCTTCTCTTTTCTTCTTTTCTTTAGTTTCTCTCTCTCTTGTAATGCTCCTCTCTAAATGAAAAACAAAATAGGGGCCGGCGGGCGAGAAGGGGCTAGGGGGGTGGCTGGGGGAAGGTGGCGGGCAAGGGCAGCAGCAGGGCGGGCGGGAGCAGGGTGGGGAGCAGGAGCCGGAGGTGGTCATCTAAGCTGTCCGAGTGGGGGTGCCAGTGCGCCACCTGGGGGTCCCTCTCGGGGCGGCCTCCTACGCTGCCACCAGCGAGGCCGCCTTCGGTGGGGCGGCGTCGGCCATGATGGCAGCCTTTCCTCCCTTGGCGGCCCCAAGGCCTTAACCTCCTAGGGCGGGTGCAGGTGGCACAGCAATGCCTGGCCTCCAAGTCCATCTACCAAATGGCTTTCGTGCAACCCTCCGCTCCTCTGGCGCAAGCCATGGCCTCGGCTGTCAACCGCTTTGTGGCAGCCTCAGATTTGCCCTAGGAGCGCAGCCCCAACAGCAGCCGCCTCTACCCCAGCAAGGCCATCTGCGTGATGCCCCGGGGGGAGGGAGGGGTGGGGCTTCCCGACCTGGGGGTCACTAGCACGGCCATGCTGGCGAAGATGTTGGCCAAGCTCTGGTCGCCCCGGGTTCGTCCCTGGCAGCCTCTGACTCACAGCCTGCTGGCAGACCCCTCCCACGGCCTCAGCACGTGGGTCATCACCGACCCCACCGCCCCCCCCGCGCGAGGCATCAGCCCGCGGCTGCAAGCTCACGTGGCGGCCCTGGCTGAGCTCAAGCTGTTTCGTGCGGTGCCCCCCGCTGGCCAGTCCTTCTTCTCGGTGCTGGCGGAGCCGCTGTGGTACAACGCGCAAGTCCGCATAAACCCAGCAGCAAGGGAGGCAGCAGCTGAGCAGGGTTGGACCTACGTCCGCCACGTGAGGGAGGCCCTCCACAGCCCCGAACTGGAGGGGGAGGCCCGCTGGGCTGCGGACCTGGTCAGGGCTTGCCTCCCCGAGCCCTGGCAGGGCATGGTAGACCGCCTGCAGCCGCCACAGCCGGAGTGGGAGCGCCTGAGGGTTGGGCCAGGGGTGGGGTTTGTGTTGCGGCGCACATTCATGCTCCAGCCCTCCCACTGGGTGGGCTTCAACGGCCGCCTCTAACCCCTAGACCCCACAAGGCAAGGGCCCCTCGGGGCTTTCTGGGCGGAGGAGGGGGCGGCCTGGGAGTCAGCAGCGGTGGCCCGGCTCAACAAGCCCAGCTACAGGCTGACCCCGGAGGAGCGAGCCACCCACCTCCGCCCTCTATCCGCCCAGCGTCACGTGGCGCAGGGTGTAATGCTCCTCCATAAAAAAAAGGGGCGTGGAGGAGGTGGAGGGCGTAGGGGAGCAGGAGGCGGGGCGGGAGGGCAGGCTGCCGACCCAGCTGAGGAGGGGCCAGGCACCTGGCTTAAGGAGGAGTGGCTCTTGGGCCCTTGGGCTCACCTGCTGCTGGACCCTCAAGTGTGGGGCATGGGCACCACCACCCTGCTGGACTTCTCTGTCAAGCATGCCAGGGTGCGCCTCCACCAGCTCCAGCGCGTCAGTGCCGACCCCCTCAACCCACCTAGTGGGGGCCTGTGGCCTGCGCTGTGCGGCGCGCCCCCCCCCCCGGGCAGCGGGTGAACCGGAGGTGACAGCGGTGGCTGATGGGGCCCTGCGGGAGCTGGAGCACAGTGGTGGCAGGCCAGGGGGCAGCGGGGGAGCGGGAGCAGCATGGCAGGGAAGCGGAGGAGCGGCTCCCCGACGAGGTGCAGGGCAGCCAGCCGCCTCGCTGGCTGGACACCTCCGTCAGGGCGCACCCGCGTCCCTCGCCGCAGATAAGGGCGGCCGAGCAGGCTGAGCGGCAGCTGGAGGCCCAGCAGCGGCGTGGGGACAGGCGGCCAGTTGCTCAGCCCGCCCCCCGGGCCGACACGGTGGAACAGCTGGCTGTGGGTGTTCAGCGGGCCAGCCGTGTGCGAAGGTGTGGAAGGAGCTGCTAGACCCCACCCTCCGCCGGGAGCATGTCATCGTGGCCTGGCGGGTTCTCCATGCCAGCCTCATGTAGGGGGCCTTGTCCCTTGTCCACATCCCTTGTCTACATCCTCAAGGGTACGGCTGCCCCGGGCTCGTCCGCCTGCCGCTTCTGCCAGCCGGGGCACTTGGAGATCCTCACCCACGCCTTCCTGACCTGCACCGCCGTGGCCCCAGCCTGGGAGTGGGTGCTGGACGTGTACGGCCACCTCACAGGCACCCGCCCCCCCTCGGGCGACGCCATGCTGCTCCTCAGTGGGCGCCCCACCCGCGGCGAGGCCCCCCCCTTCCAGCCCCCTGACAACCTGTTGTGGCTCCGTCTGCACGTAGCCTATATGGGCGCAGTGTGGCGCCTCCGCAGCTCAGGAGCCGCTACAGCCCTGCAGCCACATCAGGTGGCGAGGCGGGTCGTGGAGGAGGTCATCTCCACCCTCACCACGGCCGTCAAGCGTGACTGGCATCGGGTGGGGAGGGACATCCGGGTGGGTCTCTGCGGCGCTGTGCCCTCCACCTGGTTCAAGGGCAAGGACCCGGAGCTGGACGCTGCCCACTTCGACCAGCTGTGGCCCGAGGCGTCGGGGGGGTGGTTTGCCAAGCAGCCTAGGAGGGAGCGGAGGGGAGGGCAGGAGGAGTGGAGCAGCCAAGCAGCCTAGGAGGGGCAGAGCGGAGGGTTGGGGCAGGAGGAGTAGAGGAGTGGAGGAGGAGAGGGCAGCAGGGAGGCCTAGGCAGGGGGAGGGCAGGTGTTACAATTGTAGGGCGCATGCAAGTGTGACGTTGGCCAAGAGATACCTGAACCCTGTAATGGGAACGGTGGGCTCAGAACCCAACGAGCTACCCCGCTCTAAGCTCGTGTACTTGGTATCTAGCCTAGGTCTAACCTGTGGGGTGCGTGGCTGAGAACTCCCGCACGTTACATTGCTTCCCGACCGATTTGCGCTAGATGGACCAATTGACGAGAGCGCTTGGTGTAGTGTCGCTCAACGGACCTCCGCTGACTGACACGGCTATGTCGACAATGCCAATGACTCCCGCACCTTTTATGGCCACTGTCCCGTTCACACCCGCGGCGGAGCCGACGGTCGCCGTTTCCCAGTCGCAACTAGCAGCCTTGATCAATCTGCTGCAGCAGGCCCTGGTGAGGCCCGAACTTCTGACTGGCTCGCCTGGAATGGGTCCAGCTCATGCTCAAATAGCGCTGAACCCTGCCAAATCTCGACATCGTCTTGAGGCATGGACTGACAAGTGCATTGAGAGTGGCAGGCGCGCCTCTGCTTTCTGTGATGACTATGAGCTCTACTGCACTGAATGTGGGTATGACATGTGCACATCTTTTCCATTGTACATCACTGGTGCTGCTCGCAACTGGTGGTATGATGGCATGGTTGAGTCATACCGGCAGTCAAACTTCACTATCAACCGTCCGCCATGGTCCTTTGTGCGTACCCAGTTTTTGGCGTACATTGGCGATGATTTGATTGACCATGCTGCTGCTGCTCGTCAACGCCTCATTGGCACACACAACCGGCTGCATATGTCTGCTGGAATGTCCTTGCAGTCATATGCCACTGAGTTCCGGAACCATGTCGTACGCATGGGTGTCAACCAACTGTCTGACGTGGTGCAAGTGGATCTGTTTGTGCAAGGCCTGTCTTATGACCTACGTAGCCGGGTTGCTGTAAACCCTTTCTCCGGCCTTGCTTGGTCCCACCTGCCTGCCGTGATTGCTGCTGCTCAAGGTGCTGAGCGCATGATGATGGCAGTGGCTGCCAGCAATGCTCGTGCCGATGTCGTTGCGCCCATGCAGAACGTCGTTGCTGCCATTGTGCCGCCCATTGGGAACCACGCTGCCCTTGTTGTCACGGACAACACGATCTGCTATTTCTGCCAGAAGCTTGGTCATGAAGTGGCCACGTGCCCTGACAGGGCGGCTGGCCGTCCCCGCACTCCTCGCATGCACAATGGTGTTCGCCCGGGACCTACTGGCCCTAGGGGTGTGAGGAAAAACCAGTGGCAGCGAAGGGGCTCTGTGGCAACTGTGAGCACTCCTGGCATGCCGGCGACACCAGGCCCACCAAGGCACGCCTAGGAAGTTGCCCAACTGCCTAGTGCACAGCATGTTGGGACTGACAAGATGTCACCGGACTTGGTGGATTTCTTGATCAAGAGTGGATGTAAGGTTCCTCTCTCTTGTGCACCGCTTGGTTCCCTGCTCCGCTTCTCCGGCCATGCTTGCGTAGCTGGCTCATCCCCGCATGGCAAGCTGCGTTTCCTGATGCCCGCCAAGGTGCAGGGTGATGTGCGGTGCAAGGTGCTCGTTGACACGGGTGCTACTGAGTCTTTCGTGGATGCTCATTTTGCTGACCAACTCAAGGCTCCCGTGCGTCACCAGGATACGGTGCGCATCCGTGTGGCAAATGGTCACAATGCAGTCATCTCTTCACAAGCATTACTAACCCTATGGCTCTACCCTGCCCCATGTGAGCCACTGTGGTTGATGAAGATGCCTGACCTACTGTGTGGTGTGGATGTCATACTGGGTAATGACTGGCTGGACAGCCATAAAGCTGTGCTAGACTATGGAGCACGGAAGTGCACCATTGTCAGTGGCAAAAACAAGCATGAGCTCACCGGAGAGGTGCTTGCAGCCATGCCGCCCATGCACGTTGAAGTGCCTAAGCTGACTGCTGCTGCCCTAGGTCAAGCGGAAGCTGACCTGTTCTTGTCTGCCAATGAAGCTGAGGCCTTGCTGAGCCAAGGTGCCCGCGCCTTTGTCGCCTTGGTGCAATCTGTGCATGCGCCTGCCGTTGCGCATGGTGCGGTGCTGGCTGCGCTCCAGGATACGGATGTGCCTTCCCATGTTGCTGTCAGGCTGCAAGCCTTGCTTGACAAGTATAGCTATGTGTTTGCTGAGTTTACAGAGCTCCCACCTGACCGTGGTGTGGGACACAGCATCAAACTAAAACCTAATGAGCCTATACCACACAGCCGGCCATACAAGCTAAGTCCCATTGAGCAAGCGGAGCTAGCAAAGCGCATACCGGAGTACATTGCTAAAGGCTGGATTGAGCCTAGTGACTCTCCTTACTCCTCACCGCTGCTGTTTGTGGAAAAGAATGATGGCACACTACGCATGTGTGTAGATTTCAGGGCGCTCAACAAGATCACTGTGCGTGACAGGTTTCCGCTGCCGCTCATTGATGACCTATTTGACAAGTTGCAGGGATGCACTGTTTTCAGCAGCATGGATCTGCAGAGTGGCTACCATCAGATCCTGATCCCAGCTGAGGACGTGCCCAAGACCGCTTTCAGCACCCCCACCGGACATTACCAATACAAGGTATTGTGTTTTGGCCTAACTAATGCACCTGCCACTTTTCAACGCGTCATGAACAACATCTTCCATGACCTGCTGGGCAAGTCTGTGTTGGTGTACTTGGATGACATACTCATCATGTCACGGTCCTTGGAGGAACACTTCATGCATCTAGAGCAGGTGCTACAACGGTTGCAAATGCACAAATTGTTTGCACGCTTGTCAAAGTGCTCTTTTCTGCGAGCAATGCTCAAGTTTCTAGGTCACATAGTTGGCAAAGATGGCATTGCTGTGGACCCAGCCAAGGTTGAGGCCATCCACAGCTGGCCTGTACCTCAAACCCTGCTTGCTCTGCAAGGGTTCTTGGGGGCTGCAAACTATGTGCGTCGCTTCGTGTTAGGGTTCAGCATGCTGGCTGCGCCACTAACAGACCTGGTGGGCCTGAAAGCCAAGGATTTTGACTGGCACGCCTGGACCCCTGAGACCTTAGCTGCATTCCAAGCATTGAAGCATGCTATTGCCCAAGTACCCATGCTTAAGCTAGCTGATCACACGCGCCCATTTGAAGTGTGCTGCGATGCATCCTTACTGGGTGTGGGGGCGGTGTTGCTGCAAGATGACCACCCGGTGGCATACATGAGCAGGAAGTTTTCTGCGGCAGAGTGCAACTACACCACTGGAGAGCAGGAGCTGCTGGCACTTGTGACGGCATGCAAAGTATGGCGCTGCTATCTTGAAGGTGTGTAATTTGTCTTGGTTACTGACCACATGCCTTTAACCTACCTCCAAACCCAAAAGGTGCTATCACGGCGTCAGGCCAGGTGGATGGAGTACATGGCCAGGTTTAGTTTTGAGATCAGATACAAGCCAGGTGTTGGCAACCCTGCAGACCCACTCAGCAGGTATCCTGTCCTCGCATTGACCGTGTGGCTCCTGGCCATCACACGTGCTCAGGCTCGCGGTGTGACACCAAAGCACACTGCCAAGCCTGATGCTGATCCTGTGACAGCGATGCATGCGCCTCCCATGCCACCTTATGCTGATCATGTGATGACAGTGCCGGCAGCACACGTGCCTCCTCCTTATGATGAGGCTGCTGATTTGCTGCCACATGGTGATGCTAGCACTAGCTCCGGCTCTGACTCTGACTCTGATGCCAAGATGACTTGCAATACTGAGCCGCCACTCTTTCATCACAACACTGTGGCAGACCAACTACGGGCTGGGTATGAAGATGATCCCATGTTTAGAGATCCTGCACAAACTGCTGTTATGAAGCACACAGATGAGGGTTTGTGGAAGATGGCTGACACTGATGTCTATGTGGTGCCCAACGTGATGGCTCTGCGTGAGCACATCTTGCATGAAGTGCACGATGCCGCTTATAGCGGCCATTCAGGTATCACAAAGACTCTGCAACGGCTGCGGGCTGTATTTTGGTGGAGCACCATGAGAGAGGATGTGCGCCACTACGTGGCAAACTGCGATGCCTGTCAGCACAACAAGGCTGCCACCCAGAAGCCAGGTGGGCTGCTACAACCCCTGTCCGTGCCTGGTTGGAGGTGGGAGAGCATAAGCATGGATCTGATTGTCAAACTGCCCAAGAGCCATGAGGGTTATGATAGCATCTGCGTCTTTGTTGACCGACTCTCAAAGATGGTGCACTTTGCCCCTTGCAATGAATCAATGGATGCCATGGGGTTTGCCAAACTGTTCATCAAGCACATCTTCCGGCTGCATGGCCTGCCACGTGAAGTGATCACTGACCGTGGTGCCCACTTTCACAACCTCTTCTGGGAGGGTGTGTGTGAGCAGCTCCAGATCAAGCGGTGCTTATCAACTGCTTACCACCCACAGTCAGATGGGCAGACTGAGCGCTACAACAGGGTGCTTGAGGAGATGTTGCGTCACTATGTGGGGCCTACTCAGAATGACTGGCCTGATCACCTGCCTTGTGCTGAGTTTGCCGTGAACAACAGTTGGCAGGAGTCAATCCAGAACACTCCTTTCTTTGTCAACTTCGGGCAGTCACCGGTGACACCCGTGTTGCTGGACCTGCCAGCTGGGCGGGTACCTTCTGCCCAAGCTTTTACCAAAGTATGGCAAGTGAGTGTGGCAAATGCACGCACAAGCATGGCGCGTGCACAAGAACGCATGGCTAGATATGCCAATGCACGCCGGCGCCCAGTGCGGTATGTGGTGGGGCAGCAAGTCTTGCTATCCACACGCAACCTGGCATTGAAGGCTGGTGCGGCGCGTAAGCTGCTGCCTAGGTACATTGGCCCGTTGTTGGTCTCAGCCTTGGTGGGGCCAGTGGCTGTCAAGCTGGTGTTGCCCGCATGCATGAACCGGGTGCACCCAGTGTTTCACGTGTCCTTGCTGAAGCCGTACAAAGGCGATGTTCCACACCTGCCCCCTCCCCTTCAGTGGTTGGATGACAGGCCGGTGTATGAAGTGGAGCAGGTGTTGTCGCACAGACAAGTGCGCAACGGAAGAGCTGGGGCCTACCTACTCAAGTGGAAGGGCTACGGCGTGGAGCACAACACATGGGAGCCACGCAAGAACATGACTGGGTGTGCAGAGCTATTACAGGTGTACAATGTTGCTCACAACCTTAAGTAAGTGCATGGGTGTGTGGGTGCCTAGGATTGTGAATGCAAGGCCGCGGTGTAATCCGTAGGCTGTGTCTAGCGGCTGACGGTCGTCAGTCCGCGAGTTGCCGGAAGGTGGCGGAGAGGGGAAGCTGCCTTGTAGGAAGGGAGGAATGTTACAATTGTAGGGCGCATGCAAGTGTGACGTTGGCCAAGAGATACCTGAACCCTGTAATGGGAACGGTGGGCTCAGAACCCAACGAGCTACCCCGCTCTAAGCTCGTGTACTTGGTATCTAGCCTAGGTCTAACCTATGGGGTGCGTGGCTGAGAACTCCCGCACGTTACAGCAGGGCGCAAGGGGGGGGGAGCGCTGCTTGTTCGCCTCACCTTGCAGTGGCCCGTCCCCTTCCCCGTCGAGCCAGCCTGAGCTGCAGGGTTGCTGCTGGGGGCGTCGTGCAATTTGTGGGTGGGTTGGGCTAGGCCTCGGGGGTTTGTCTGGGTGTCAGGGGACCGGGGGCTTAGGTGGTCTTGGTTTGAGTGTTGGAAGTAGGGTTCGAGGCTTCAGGTCGTGGGGCTGGGCTCAGGTTCGTGTGGGTAGTTTTGTGGGGAGGGTCTGGGGAGGTGTGTAGAGCTAGGGTGGAGGGCGTTGGTGTGGGGGAGTGTCTTGACGTTGTCCAAGGGAGGGGGTTGCTTGGGTTGTGTGGACCTTTGCTTGGGGTGTGTGGACCGCTGTGTTTGGGTGGGGTGCTTGGGGATCGTATATGGGGGAACCTTGTTTGTCTTCTCTTTTCTTCTTTTCTTTAGTTTCTCTCTCTCTTGTAATGCTCCTCGGGCTATAAATTTAAATCAGCGACGGCTGACAGTGGAGAGCGCGCCATCGTCAGCAGCATCGACTACGCCGACGACATAGCAATCCTCTGCAACACACTCCGCAACCTCCGCTGCCAAGCGGACAAACTCTCAGCCTTCTCCGACTGGGGTCACCTCGTCATCTCACACAGTAAAACCCTCGCAACCGCGGCGCTCCATCACTCGGTCGAAACTGGCATGTGCAGCAACGCGGCCGAAGCGGATAAGCGGGCCCGCCAACAACTCCAAACTGTAAGCCTACAAGGGAAACCCGTCACATACCACCGCCCGACCTCACCCTTCACCTACCTGGGTGTGCTCATCACCATGACGCTAGACTGGAAACCACAACACACCGCTATGATTACCCAGCTCCGCCAAAAACTAGAGAGACTCAGACGCTCTTTCGCTAGTGCTAGACAGGCCATACACATCATCCGCACGGCCATCATACCCAGCCTTGCCTACAGCTTCTGCGCCGTGCCCTGCACCCCAGGGGACCTTGAGTTGTATGACAGGTCCATCAATCAATGCGTCAAGCTCAAACTCAGACTCCCCCTGGGAACGCCCAATGCCATCATCAGAGAAGACGCTAGCAAACTAGGCATGGGCATCAGCTCCACACCCCAGGAATATCACGCTCGCAACACGACAGCCCTTACACACAGCCTCCAGTCCACAGATGTGACGCACGCCCACATCTCGAGGAGCATGCTACACAAACAAATGACATGGCTCAATACCCAGGCCAGCACTCAAGGACACCGCATGCTCACCCTTTTCCACCATACCCTCAGGGCACGGCAACTAGTCTATACCTCACTCGCCGGGCTGTCAGCCACGGAAGGGGGACTACCCCTCTACCCAGAGGAATGCCAAACTCTAGGCCGCCTCATCACACAAGCCAACAGTTCTAATGCACACGATGTCGTCAGCGCCAGCATCACCTGCCTCAAAAGCCTAGGCATCACTCACACATCTGAGCTCACACATGTGCGAGGGCGACACACACATCATCACGGGTAGCATGCTCACATCGAAGTACGGAAAAAAGGTCAAGCAGAAACACATCATTGCCCTCAACAAACTTGCGGCCATGGCAGCCCAACCCTCATGCCCTGACGCGACCACAACGCGCAACATCCGGGATAGCCGCAACACATCTCTCAATCTACCGCCCGACCAACGCAAAATCACACCCTGGGCCGCGGGTCTCACGGAACTTGCGCCCACACCCGCCGTGCCAGACACCAGAACCCGCTATATGGATATGAAAGCGTATGCGGTCATGCACGCAACGCAACCAAACACGACGGAACGGGCAGCAGCGGCCGCAGCCCCGGACGCCATAAGGGCGAGCTCACGGCTGCTGCAACGAGAGCAACGAGCAACATCCTCGCACCCATCGGAGCCCACCCGACCCAAAGCGGGCACTAAACGGCACAAGGACGGCAGACATGTCCACACAATCCCGGCGGACATCGTGCGCATACCAGGCCTTGACCTCTCGGGGCTCTCAAGCTGGAAGGTGGACAAAGCCTGCCGGTGTAAACCCACGGACTTAGGGCGCACACTCGGGGCCATGTACGACCACCAAGAGGCCATCACCAACATAGACGGTTGGCAATGGGACGGTATTAATCAGGAAAGTTACTACAAGGTGCACTGGAAACCTACAGTCATAGAACGGTGGGCATTACACCTTTGTGCAAAAGAAGGCTATACACCCACACAGACAGAGACCATCAGCAGGGAAGAGGCTAAGGACGTATGCACTTGTGAGCTGTGCTGGCTACCAACACTCATGATAAACAAGGACCGGTCGCGATTGGACCGACCATAGCTCATTGCAAACTAGAGTAGAAGGCCGTTCGAACGGTACAAGTCTTACGTTAATCCGCGCATCCGTTGCGACGTAATTTGGCCGCCAATTTGTTAACCAAGCAATCTGCACAGATGTCGATTGTTCATTAGCTGCACAGCTGCAGTAAACCGACATCTGCACAGATGCAAGCATAATCGACATCTGTGCAGCTGCGTGACGTCGACATCTGCACAGATGTCGTATACCGCGACCAACATCTGTGCAGCTTCTGAAGACGACATCTGCACAGATGTCGACTTTTACATTGAATGCTTGGCTGTGCAGATGTCGTGACCAACATCTGTGCAGGTGTTGACGACGACATCTGCACAGATGTCGACTATTACATTCAATGCTTGGCTGTGCAGATGTCGTTTGTAGCATCTGCACAGATGTCGACTATTACATTCGCGGCTTGGCTGTGCAGATGTCGTGGCTTCATCTGCACAGATGTCGACTATTTCATCGACTATTACATCCGCAAAGCACATGCATTGACACCCAAACATCCAGCAAGACCTCGCTACACCCCCGCAAAACACATGTATTGACACCCAAACACCCCGCAACACCTCGCTTCACCCCCGCAAAACACATGTATTGACGACCAAACACCCCGCAACACCTCGCTTCACCCCCGCAAAACACATGTATTGACGACCAAACACCCCGCAACATCCTCGCAATACACATGTTTGGACACCCAAACATCCCGCAACACCTCGCTACGGGACTCGCAAGCACATGTCTCGATGCACCATCACTCCACAACACCTCAATATGGCAATGCTAAGCACATGCATTGATGCACCCAATGACCGCAACACCTCCCTACGATGTGACAAGGTAGCAACGACACAACACAACAAGAAGGTGACACCACACCATCACCATCACCACACCATCACCATCACCATCACCATCACCATCACCATCACCATCACCATCACCATCACCATCACCATCACCATCACCATCACCATCACCATCACCATCACCATCACCATCACCATCACCATCACCATCACCATCACCATCACCATCACCATCACCCCACCTCACCCTACCCCACACCACACCAAGGACAACACAACAACATCACAACAACATCACAAGGTTGATGCTACACCTCTCCTTAGTGATGTATAACACGGGGTGCAACTCCATAGCCTCCACTTACGTGCTCCCGCTATCCTTCACCCACCACACTACCATTGACTCCCACCTACCACACCTATGCCGTGTCGCGCAACAAGCACGGGCTGACAACCATGCAAGTGCTCCACCATCCAGCTATCGTCCCCTTTGGAGAGGGATGGGTAGGGTCATTGTGGTGAGTGTGCATGGCATGGCGAGGGTGGGCTGGGTGGGCTGCTACTACGGGATCCCACTCCAAGCTGCCCGCTCTGTGTCGCCCGCTCCAGATTGCTACGCCAAGGGTAGGGTAGGGAGAGGGCTGCTACGCCAAGGGTGGGGTAGGGAGAGGGCTGCAGCGTGTGTCGTGGGGCGGGGGGTGGGAAAGGGGGGAGGTAGGTGGGGTGGCAGACTTGGAGGTGGTGGGACAGGGTAGAGAGGGGGGAAGGCGGAAGGGGGAAGGAGGAAGGGGGGAGGGGGGAGGACAGACCGTGAGACCTGCAGCAAACAAGGGATGGGGGTGGGCGTGGGGGTGGGGGTGGGGGTGGGGGTGGGGTGGTAGGGGAAAGGGGAATGGGTGTGGCCATTAGAACCTGCAAACACCAACAAGGGCATGACATGCGGTCAGAGTTGGGACCACACAGTTGCAAGGGCTCACCACTCACAATTTGTTGGGTGGAGTGTGTGGAAGAAGAAGGGATTGGCAAGAAGTCCTCCTCCTTCTCATCCTCCTCGTTGTCGGATTGCGACTTACCACATGGCAGATGATTGTGATGTGGGATGAGGGATGTGAGATGATGCAAGGTAGGGGTGGGGAGGGGAGGTGATGGAGAGGGCTGGGCTGGGCTGGGCTGGGCTGGGCTGGGCTGGGCTGGGCTGGGCTGGGCTGGGCTGGGCTGGGCTGGGCTGGGCTGGGCTGGGCTGGGCTGGGCTGGGCTGGGCTGGGCTGGGCTGGGCTGGGCTGGGCTGGGCTGGGCTGGGCTGGGCTGGGCTGGGCTGGGCTGGGCTGGGCTGGGCTGGGCTGGGCTGGGCTGGGCTGGGCTGGGCTGGGCTGGGCTGGGCTGGGCTGGGCTGGGCTGGGCTGGGCTGGGCTGGGCTGGGCTGGGCTGGGCTGGGCTGGGCTGGGCTGGGCTGGGCTGGGCTGGGCTGGGCTGGGCTGGGCTGGGCTGGGCTGGGCTGGGCTGGGCTGGGCTGGGCTGGGCTGGGCTGGGCTGGGCTGGGCTGGGCTGGGCTGGGCTGGGCTGGGCTGGGCTGGGCTGGGCTGGGCTGGGCTGGGCTGGGCTGGGCTGGGCTGGGCTGGGCTGGGCTGGGCTGGGCTGGGTGTAGGGAAGGGGAGGTTGGGACCATTGAACCTGCAATTTAGTTGTTGGCAAATAGTCAGGCAAGGTACTTGGAGCCACATGACTGCTAGAGTACATACTCACCATTTGCTAGGGCGGGGTTTGTGTGGGGAAGGTAGGGGGGAATGGAAGGGGAGGGTGCTCCTACCTGTTCCTAGCTGCGCCAAGTGCACCCAGCTTCGTCTCATGCATGGCTCCTGACCTCCTCCGGGCTCCTCCACTCCTCTTCCGCTCCGTCTCACAGGCTTCGGGCTACGTGTCCTAGTTGCACCTCATGCATTTCTTATGCCGCATCTTTGCATCGCTGTGTCGCTGCATCGCTGTACCTCCTTCCGTTTTCTGTCGCTATCTCTTGAACCTATCGCTTAACCTGATGGCATCTGGTCGCCTAAGCGGCTGGCTGGCTCGTAGCTAGCCTTTTGGCGACGATTTTTGTTGGCTGCTCCTGGCTGCTCATTGCTGCTATATGGGGCAATCTAAGCTCCTTCGCGGTTCCTTGGCTTCCTTCGCGCCACCTTCGCGAAAACTTCATGCAGATATCACACAGATTGTTCAATAATGGAAGAGTCTTGATTCCTTCGCGGTGACTTTGCTTCCTTCGCGGTGCCTTTGCGTAACCTTTATGCTTACTTGGCATCTGTGCAGATGTCGAGGTATGCATCTGTGCAGATGTCGACATTGTCGGCATCTGCACAGATGTCGCCCTTAAATTATAACCAACATCTGCACAGATGTCGCCCTTTTATGCATCTGCACAGATTTAAAACCGGCATCTGCACAGATGTCGCCCTTATTAGAATCTGCACAGATGTCGCCCTTGAATTATAACCAACATCTGCACAGATGTCGCCCTTTTATGCATCTGCACAGATTTAATTACCGGCATCTGCACAGATGTCGCCCTTATTAGCATCTGCACAGATGTCGCCCTTAATTTATAACCAACATCTGCACAGATGTCGCCCTTTTATGCATCTGCACAGATTTAATTACCGGCATCTGCACAGATGTCGCCCTTATTAGAATCTGCACAGATGCCGCCCTTGAATAATAACCAACATCTGCACAGATGTCGCCCTTTTGTGCATCTGCACAGATTTGATTACCGGCATCTGCACAGATGTCGCCTTTTAAATGCATCTGCACAGATTTAATAACCGGCATCTGCACAGATGTCGCTTTTCCTAAAGGTATCGACATGCATCTGCACAGATGCCGGGCTCATTTAACCAACATCTGTGCAGATTCCTAAAAAGGGGGGGGTACCTCGCGCGCGGATCGTTGTATCTCCGCAACCGCTGCGAGTTAGGACTTCATTCAAGAGCGAGGTCCCCCTTAAACTCAACGCTCTATCGTTCTGTCGGAGCAGAAAGTCCTTCCGATGCAAAAAAGGCCCTCGCGTCGGCCTTATTTATCCTGAGTGAAGAGGGGAAAGCCCAATGTGCCACAACTGCAAGAGGGTTTACCACCCAGCTTGCCTTGAGAAAGCCATCCTGTCTGGACATAAGGAACCAGGCTACTGGCTGTGCCCCATATGCAAGTTTGGCAGCAACGACTTCAAGACTACCATGCGTCAGTCAGCACAATCGGACCTCGTACGAGTACACTGGCGCCCCACCCTTGAACCGGCACCGCTCATCACGGCACACCTGGACTACACGGCTAAGCGCAACGTCTACGACGACGAAAATAGGCAGATACAAGAGTCCAGACATGCGAGGCCTGACGCGAACCTGCCGGACCACACCCGGCAGGGATTACCGGATCCGCACACCTGGCTACCCCGGTGCACCAACCTACACTCTAAGGCCACCTTCCACACCTACCCTATTAACCCGCAGACGGACATCGTTGGAACGGGCAAATGCGAAACCTTTCTCCAACTGCACCCGCACATGACCACCCCCGCGACGAGCCTTAGCACGGGGGACCCCATCATGCCAAAGCACGACCTAATGCAACACATAACGGTTCACGACGAGTCGGGCCGCACAATAGGCCTCCTGACCAAACAACAACACCAACACCTACACACTTGGCTACAACACACACCACACACACGCGACCTGGCCACAGAACTGGTGGCCCTCCTAAGGAGACAGGACGCACAGAGCAACCACCACCCCATGAGAGCGGCACAAGACAAAGCCCTCACCACCCTACACAACACACGCAACTTTCCAAGTACCGTCCAAAGGTGGGCTGACCCACTCACAGTTAGACCAGAAACCACTACCTACTGGAGCCCAGACATCAATGACACGGCCTTTGGGGCACACCACAACTGCCTACTGGTACGCCACACTGGGCTATCCACATGGAACGTACCGGCAGTGATGCGGTGGCACTCAAATGCGTCAACCATGCCATACACTCAGCTACCCAAGAGGAGGCCATGGCAACCATTATGCTGATTCCTGGGAAAAAGGGCATCTCTTACCCCAAACACATTGACACCCTAAGACGCTACCCAGAGTATTGCCAGCACCTGGCTAGCATACCCCCCACCAAGACCAGCTGCTCCAAGCCAGGCAAGCACGCCAACCTCCACATCTACGTCATCTGGAATGCAACGGGACAACAACTCGTCACCAACGGCAACCCCCAAGGATGGCTGGCTAGCACTGCCACTGCCCTCCACCCCCAACGAGACACACACCCAATCCGCAACAGACCAGCGAATCAAAGTCAGCCGGCCACACCCCCCAGCGGCCACAAACAACACATGCGCCTGCCGTTGGACAGGGACCTCCCCACCCCGGGGCACCAACGTAGCCACAGCCAGCTCACGGAACACTCCACGACGCAGCCACGGATGGCCATCAACGAATGGGCCACGCTCGCGTACACGGATGGCAGCTGCATCAAGGCCTCGGGGGCTCACCCAACGCGCGTAGGGGCGGGGGTCTATATCCCAGAAAACAACGTCCGTGTCACCGTCGCCATGGATGACCCAGAAAGCAACACCATCAACAAGGCGGAACTCACGGCGATACACGCGGCACTCACAGCGGGGGTCAAACGCATCGCCACTGACAGCCTCTGCTCTATCTACCAGATCCGCCGAGCCCTCGCTAACCCGATGTCGCTCATCACACACAGACACAACGACATCCTGACCGCCATCGCCACCCTCATCACCGACAGCCCCGTCACGATCCACTTCTACAAAGTCCGGGCCCACTCGGGAATTATCGGCAACGAAGGCGCCGATGCCCTCGCCAAGCACGCGGCGTTACACCCAGAGCTTGCCAACACCCCGGCCTACCGCCCGACCACACGGAAAGAGACCAACACCTGGCTCAGCAGCGAAACCGACGGCGACACCCCCGCCCCACTGCCGGATTGCCGTCAAAGCGTGCGAGCACACATGCACCGCAAGCACAGCCTCGGCCTCGCCAATCAAGACAGTATCTACTATCAGATGTCCCAGGAGATTACCAAAGCCGCGGCGAAAGGAGCAGGCGAAAGGGTGATGACCGACACGAACATCTGCACACCTGCGCAACGAACTGCCCTTCTCTACCGTACCGGCGGGCTCTATAACCAAAAGCTGGCCATGCGCTGGAAACGGGCGACCGACGACCGGTGCCCACTCTGCGGGGAAGCCGACAGTGCCACTCACCTCCTCTCGGGCTGCAGCGAGACACTACCGATGGTGCAAGAAAGGCATAACGGGGCCGGTCACCTCTTCGCTAAAGCCATAAGTAAGGGTACCCAAGGCGGGTGCATCAGCTTCGCGGACACCGGCAGCTGGGAGAAGGGCGCAAAAGAAGACCTCGACCTCCCTAACGACACACTACACACAACACTACGAGCACTCGGACTGAAGACAGCAGCAACCAAACACACCACCAGACCAGACATTCTCATGGTGATGCCAACAACGAAAACGGGCAAACGGGGCAAAGCCATCAAACGGGTCATTATTATAGAAATCAAGTACTGCTCGGACTCTAGGTGGACGGATCAATTGGACAAGGCACTCAACCAACACACCAATCTAGCTCAAACCATACGCAAGGAAGACCACATGGTGGAGATTAGACCCATCCTCCTGGGTATAGGTGGCATAACGTATGAAGCACACACACGGCAACACCTCCTGGCCTTGGGGGTTTCCCAAGATAACACTACTAAACTACTAAACAAGCTAACGAGACACGCGGTGGAGACAGCCCACTCCATTGCAAAGACAAGCTACAGACTCAGGGCTACTAAGAGGGAGGGAGGGTAAGGGGGGTCGCCTCTTCCTTGGCTCGAATGGTGGGAGCAGGCCGCGCCCCAGGCGGTAGCTCCTCCCTTAATGCACGCCGGTGAATACCGGAGTAGTCTTCTTCTTCTTCTTCTTCTTGTAATGCTCCTCTCTAAATGAAAAACAAAAAAGGGGCAGGCGGGCGAGCAGGGGCTAGGGGGTTGGCTGGGGGAAGGTGGCGGGCAAGGGCAGCAGCAGGGCGGGCGGGAGCAGGGTGGGGAGCAGGAGCCGGAGGTGGTCATACCAGCTGTCCGAGTGGGGGTGCCAGTGCGCCACCTGGGGGTCCCTCTCGGGGTGGCCTCCTACGCTGCCACCAGCGAGGCCGCCTTCGGTGGGGCGGCGTCGGCCATGATGGCAGCCTTTCCTCCCTTGGCGGCCCCAAGGCCTCAACCTCCTGGGGCGGGTGCAGGTGGCACAGCAGTGCCTGGCCTCCAAGTCCATCTACCAAATGGCTTTCGTGCAACCCTCCGCTCCTCCGGCGCAAGCCATGGCCTCGGCTGTCAACCGCTTTGTGGCAGCCTCAGACCTGCCCTAGGAGCGCAGCCCCAACAGCAGCCGCCTCTACCCCAGCAAGGCCATCTGCGTGATGCCCCGGGGGGAGGGAGGGGTGGGGCTTCCCGACCTGGGGTTCACCAGCACGGCCATGCTGGCGAAAATGTTGGCCCAGCTCTGGTCGCCCCGGGTTCGTCCCTGGCAGCCTCTGATCCACAGCCTGCTGGCAGACCCCTCCCACGGCCTCAGCACGTGGGTCATCACCGACCCCACCGCCCCCCCCGCGCGAGGCATCAGCCCGCGGCTGCAAGCTCACGTGGCGGCCCTGGCTGAGCTCAAGCTGTTTCGTGCGGTGCCCCCCGCTGGCCAGTCCTTCTTCTCGGTGCTGGCGGAGCCGCTGTGGTACAACGCGCAAGTCCGCATAAACCCAGCAACAAGGGAGGCAGCAGCTGAGCAGGGTTGGACCCACGTCCGCCACGTGAGGGAGGCCCTCCACAGCCCCGAACTGGAGGGGGAGGCCCGCTGGGCTGCGGACCTGGTCAGGGCTTGCCTCCCCGAGCCCTGGCAGGGCATGGTAGACCGCCTGCAGTCGCCACAGCCGGAGTGGGAGCGCCTGAGGGTTGGGCCAGGGGTGGGGTTTGTGTTGCGGCGCACATTCATGCTCCAGCCCTCCCACTGGGTGGGCTTCAACGGCCGCCTCTAACCCCTAGACCCCACAAGGCAAGGGCCCCTCGGGGCTTTCTGGGCGGAGGAGGGGGCGGCCTGGGAGTCAGCAGCGGTGGCCCGGCTCAACAAGCCCAGCTACAGGCTGACCCCGGAGGAGCGAGCCACCCACCTCCGCCCTCTACCCGCCCAGCGTCACGTGGCGCAGGGTGTAATGCTCCTCCATTAAAAAAAAAAGGGGGCGTGGAGGAGGTGGAGGGCGTAGGGGAGCAGGGGGCGGGGCGGGAGGGCAGGCTGCCGACCCAGCTGAGGAGGGGCCAAGCACCTGGCCTAAGGAGGAGTGGCTCTTGGGCCCTTGGGCTCACCTGCTGCTGGACCCTCTGGTGTGGGGCATGGGCACCACCACCCTGCTGGACTTCTCTGTCAAGCATGCCAGGGTGCGCCTCCACCAGCTCCAGCGCATCAGTGCCGACCACCTCTACCCACCTAGTGGGGGCCTGTGGCCTGCGCTGTGGGGCGTGCGCCCCCCCCGGGCAGCGGGTGAAGCGTAGGTGACAACGGTGGCTGATGGGGCCCTGCGGGAGCTGGAGCACAGTGGTGGCAGGCCGGGGGGCAGCGGGGGAGCGGGAGCAGCAGGGCGTGGAAGCGGAGGAGCGGCTCCCCGAGGAGGTGCAGGGCAGCCAGCCGCCTCGCTGGCTAGACACCTCCGTCAGGGCGCACCCGCTTCCCTCGCCGCAGATGAGGGCGGCCGAGCAGGCTGAGCGGCAGCTGGAGGCCCAGCAGCGGCGTGGGGGCAGGCGGCCAGTTGCTCAGCCCGCCCCCCGGGCCGACGCGGTGGACCAGCTGGCTGTGGGTGTTCAGCGGGCCAGCCGTGTGCGAAGGTGTGGAAGGAGCTGCTAGACCCCACCCTCCGCCGGGAGCATGTCATCGTGGCCTGGCGGGTTCTCCATGCCAGCCTCATGGTGGGGGCCTTGTGGGGCCACATCCTCAAGGGTACGGCTGCCCCGGGCTCTTCCGCCTGCCGCTTCTGCCAGCCGGGGCACTTGGAGACCCTCACCCACGCCTTCCTGACCTGCACCGCCGTGGCACCAACCTGGGAGTGGGTGCTAGACGTGTACAGCCACCTCACAGGCACCCGCCCCCCGTCGGGCGACGCCATGCTGCTCCTCAGTGGGCGCCCCACCCGCGGCGAGGCCCCCCCCTTCCAGCCCCCTGACAGCATGTTGTGGCTCCGTTTGAGCGTAGCCTATATGGGCGCAGTGTGGCGCCTCCGCAGCTCAGGAGCCGCTACAGCCCTGCAGCCACAGCAGGTGGCGAGGCGGGTCGTGGAGGAGGTCATCTCCACCCTCACCACGGCCGTCAAGCGTGACTGGCATCGGGTGGGGAGGGACATCCGGGTGGGCCTCTGCGGCGCTGTGCCCTCCACCTGGTTCAAGGGCGAGGACCCGGAGCTGGACGCTGCCCACTTCGACCAGCTGTGGCCCGAGGCGTCGGGGGGGTGGTTTGCCAAGCAGCCTAGGAGGGAGCGGAGGGGAGGGCAGGAGGAGTGGAGCAGCCAAGCAGCCTAGGAGGGGCAGAGGGGAGGGTTGGGGCAGGAGGAGTGCAGGAGGAGAGGGCAGCAGGGAGGCCTAGGCAGGGGGAGGGCAGGGCGCAAGGGGGGGGAGAGCTGCTTGTTCGCCTCTCCTTGCAGTGGCCCGTCCCCTTCCCCGTTGAGCCAGCCTGAGCTACAGGGTTGCTGCTGGGGGCTTCGTGCGTTCTGTGGGTGGGTTGGGCTAGGCCTCGGGGGTTTGTCTGGGTGTCAGGGGACGGGGGGCTTAGGTGGTCTTGGTTTGAGTTTTGGGGATAGGGTTCGAGGCTTCAGGTCGTGGGGCTGGGCTCAGGTTCGTGTGGGTAGTTCTGTGGGGAGGGTCTGGGAAGGTGTGTAGAGCTAGGGTGGAGGGCGTTGGTGTGGGGGAGTGTCTTGACGTTGTCCAAGGGAGGGGGTTGCTTGGGTTGTGTGGACCTTTGCTTGGGGTGTGTGGACCGCTGTGTTTGGGTGGGGTGCTTGGGGATCGTATATGGGGGAACCTTGTTTGTCTTCTCTTTTCTTCTTTTCTTTAGTTTCTCTCTCTCTTGTAATGCTCCTCTCTAAAGGAAAACGAAAAAGGGGCAGGCGGGCGAGCAGGGGCTAGGGGGTTGGCTGGGGGAAGGTGGCGGGCAAGGGCAGCAGCAAGGCGGGCGGGAGCAGGGTGAGGAGCAGGAGCCGGAGGTGGTCATCCCAGCTGTCCGAGTGGGGGTGCCAGTGCGCCACCGAGGGGTCCCTCTCGGGGCGGCCTCCTACGCTGCCACCAACGAGGCCGCCTTCGGTGGGGCGGCGGCGGCCATGATGGCAGCCTCCCTCCCTTGGCGGCCCCAAGGCTTCAACCTCTTGGGGCGGGTGCAGGTGGCACAACAGTGCCTGGCCTCCAAGTCCATCTACCAAATGGCTTTCGTGCAACCCTCCGCTCCTCTGGCGCAAGCCATGGCCTCGGCTGTCAACCGCTTTGTGGCAGCCTCAGACCTGCCCCAGAAGCGCAGCCCCAACAGGAGCCGCCTCTACCCCAGCAAGGCCATCTGCGTGATGCCCCGGGGGGAGGGAGGGGTGGGGCTTCCCGACCTGGGGGTCACCAGCACGGCCATGCTGGCGAAGATGCTGGCCCAGCTCTGGTCGCCCCGGGTTCGTCCCTGGCAGCCTCTGACCCACCACCTGCTGGCAGACCCCTCCCACGGCCTCAGCACGTGGGTCATCACCGACCCCACCGCCCCCCCCTCGCGAGGCATCAGCCCGCGGCTGCAAGCTCACGTGGCGGCCCTGGCTGAGCTCAAGCTGTTCCGTGCGGTGCCCCCCGCTGGCCAGTCCTTCTTCTCGGTGCTGGCGGAGCCGCTGTGGTACAACGCGCAAGTCCGCATGAACCCAGCAGCAAGGGAGGCAGCAGCTGAGCAGGGTTGGACCCACGTCCGCCACGTGAGGGAGGCCCTCCACAGCCCCGAACTGGAGGGGGAGGCCCGCTGGGCTGCGGACCTGGTCAGGGCTTGCCTCCCCGAGCCCTGGCAGGGCATGGTAGACCGCCTGCAGCCGCCACAGCCGGAGTGGGAGCGCCTGAGGGTTGGGCCAGGGGTGAGGTTTGTGATGCGGCGCACCTTCATGCTCCAGCCCTCCCACTGGGTGGGCTTCAACGGCCGCCTCTAACCCCTAGACCCCACAAGGCAAGGGCCCCTCGGGGCTTTCTGGGCGGAGGAGGGGGCGGCCTGGGAGTCAGCAGCGGTGGCCCGGCTCAACAAGCCCAGCTACAGGCTGACCCCGGAGGAGCGAGCCACCCACCTCCGCCCTCTACCCGCCCAGCGTCACGTGGCGCAGGGTGTAATGCTCCTCCGTAAGAAAACAAAGAGGGCGTGGAGGAGGTGGAGGGCGTAGGGGAGCAGGGGGCGGGGCGGGAGGGCAGGCTGCCGACCCAGCTGAGGAGGGGCCAGGCACCTGGCTTAAGGAGGAGTGGCTCTTGGGCCCTTGGGCTCACCTGCAGCTGGACCCTCAGGTGTGGGGCATGGGCACCACCACCCTGCTGGATTTCTCTGTCAAGCATGCCAGGGTGCGCCTCCACCAGCTCCAGCGCATCAGTGCCGACCCCCTCTACCCACCTAGTGGGGGCCTGTGGCCTGCGCTGTGGGGCGTGCGCCCCCCCCGGGCAGCGGGTGAAGCGTAGGTGACAACGGTGGCTGATGGGGCCCTGCGGGAGCTGGAGCACAGTGGTGGCAGGCCAGGGGGCAGCGGGGGAGCGGGAGCAGCAGGGCGTGGAAGCGGAGGAGCGGCTCCCCGAGGAGGTGCAGGGCAGCCAGCCGCCTCGCTGGCTGGACACCTCCGTCAGGGCGCACCCGCTTCCCTCGCCGCAGATGAGGGCGGCCGAGCAGGCTGAGCGGCAGCTGGAGGCCCAACAGCGGCGTGGGGGCAGGCGGCCAGTTGCTCAGCCCGCCCCCCGGGCCGACGCGGTGGACCAGCTGGCTGTGGGTGTTCAGCGGGCCAGCCGTGTGCGAAGGTGTGGAAGGAGCTGCTAGACCTCACCCTCCGCCGGGAGCATGTCATCGTGGCCTGGCGGGTTCTCCATGCCAGCCTCATGGTGGGGGCCTTGTGGGGCCACATCCTCAAGGGTACGGCTGCCCCGGGCTCGTCCGCCTGCCGCTTCTGCCAGCCGGGGCACTTGGAGACCCTCACCCACGCCTTCCTGACCTGCACCGCCGTGGCCCCAGCCTGGGAGTGGGTGCTAGACGTGTACAGCCACCTCACAGGCACCCGCCCCCCCTCAGGCGACGCCATGCTGCTCCTCAGTGGACGCCCCACCCGCGGCGAGGCCCCCCCCTTCCAGCCCCCTGACAGCATGTTGTGGCTCCGTTTGAGCGTAGCCTATATGGGCGCAGTGTGGCGCCTCCGCAGCTCAGGAGCCGCTACAGCCCTGCAGCCACAGCAGGGGGCGAGGCGAGTCGTGGAGGAGGTCATCTCCACCCTCACCACGGCCGTCAAGCGGGACTGGCATCGGGTGGGGAGGGACATCCGGGTGGGCCTCTGCGGCGCTGTGCCCTCCACCTGGTTCAAGGGCAAGGACCCGGAGCTGGACGCTGCCCACTTCGACCAGCTGTGGCCCGAGGCGTCGGGGGGGTGGTTTGCCAAGCAGCCTAGGAGGGAGCGGAAGGGAGGGCGGGAGGGGGCAGAGGGGAGGGTTGGGGCAGGAGGAGTGCAAGAGGAGAGGGCAGCAGGGAGGCCTAGGCAGGGGGAGGGCAGGGCGCAAGGGGGGGAGAGCTGCTTGTTCGCCTCTCCTTGCAGTGGCCCGTCCCCTTCCCCGTTGAGCCAGCCTGAGCTGCAGGGTTGCTGCTGGGGGCTTCGTGCGTTCTGTGGGTGGGTTGGGCTAGGCCTCGGGGGTTTGTCTGGGTGTCAGGGGACCGGGGGCTTAGGTGGTCTTGGTTTGAGTGTTGGGGGTAGGGTTCGAGGCTTCAGGTCGTGGGGCTGGGCTCAGGTTCGTGTGGGTAGTTTTGTGGGGAGGGTCTGGGGAGGTGTGTAGAGCTAGGGTGGAGGGCGTTGGTGTGGGGGAGTGTCTTGACGTTGTCCAAGGGAGGGGGTTGCTTGGGTTGTGTGGACCTTTGCTTGGGGTGTGTGGACCGTTGTGTTTGGGTGGGGTGCTTGGGAATCGTATATGTGGGAACCTTGTTTGTCTTCTCTTTTCTTATTTTCTTTAGTTTCTCTCTCTCTTGTAATGCTCCTCTCTAAAGAAAAACAAAAAAGGGGCAGGCGGGCGAGCAGGGGCTAGGGGGTTGGCTGGGGGAAGGTGGCGGGCAAGGGCAGCAGCAAGGCGGGCGGGAGCAGGGTGAGGAGCAGGAGCCGGAGGTGGTCATCCCAGATGTCCGAGTGGGGGTCCCAGTGCGCCACCTTGGGGTCCCTCTCGGGGCGGCCTCCTACGCTGCCACCAACGAGGCCGCCTTCGGTGGGGCGGCGGCGGCCATGATGGCAGCCTCCCTCCCTTGGCGGCCCCAAGGCCGCAACCTCCTGGGGCGGGTGCAGGTGGCACAGCAGTGCCTGGCCTCCAAGTCCATCTACCAAATGGCTTTCGTGCAACCCTCCGCTCCTCTGGCGCAAGCCATGGCCTCGGTTGTCAACCGCTTTGTGGCAGCCTCAGACCTGCCCCAGAAGCGCAGCCCCAACAGCAGCCGCCTCTACCCCAGCAAGGCCATCTACGTGATGCCCCGGGGGGAGGGAGGGGTGGGGCACCAGCACGGCCATGCTGGCGAAGATGTTGGCCCAGCTTTGGTCGCCCCGGGTTCGTCCCTGGCAGCCTCTGACCCACCACCTGCTGGCAGACCCCTCCCACGGCCTCAGCACGTGGGTCATCACCGACCCCACCGCCCCCCCCCTCGCGAGGCATCAGCCCGCGGCTGCAAGCTCACGTGGCGGCCCTGGCTGAGCTCAAGCTGTTCCGTGCGGTGCCCCCCGCTGGCCAGTCCTTCTTCTCGGTGCTGGCGGAGCCGCTGTGGTACAACGCGCAAGTCCGCATAAACCCAGCAGCAAGGGAGGCAGCAGCTGAGCAGGGTTGGACCCACGTCCGCCACGTGAGGGAGGCCCTCCACAGCCCCGAACTGGAGGGGGAGGCCCGCTGGGCTGCGCACCTGGTCAGGGCTTGCCTCCCCGAGCCCTGGCAGGGCATGGTAGACCGCCTGCAGCCGCCACAGCCGGAGTGGGAGCGCCTGAGGGTTGGGCCAGGGGTGTGGTTTGTGATGCGGCGCACCTTCATGCTCCAGCCCTCCCACTGGGTGGCCCCTAGACCCCACAGGGCAAGGGCCCCTCGGGGCTTTTTGGGCGGGGGAGGGGGCGGCCTGGGAGCCAGCAGCGGTGGCCCAGCTCAACAAGCCCAGCTACAGGCTGACCCCGGATGAGCGAGCCACCCACCTCCGCCCTCTACCCGCCCAGCGTCACGTGGCGCAGGGTGTAATGCTCCTCTGTAAGAAAACGAAGAGGGCGTGGAGGAGGTGGAGGGCGTAGGGGAGCAGGGGGCGGGGCGGGAGGGCAGGCTGCCGACCCAGCTGAGGAGGGGCCAGGCACCTGGCCTAAGGAGGAGTGGCTCTTGGGCCCTTGGGCTCACCTGCTGCTGGACCCTCAAGTGTGGGGCATGGGCACCACCACCCTGCTGGACTTCTCTGTCAAGCATGCCAAGGTGCGCCTCCACCAGGGGCGGGGGCGGGGGCGGGGGCGGGGGCGGGGGCGGGGGCGGGGGCGGGGCGGGGGCGGGGGCGGGGGCGGGGGCGGGGGCGGGGGCGGGGGCGGGGGCGGGGGCGGGGGCGGGGGCGGGGGGCGGGGGCGGGGGCGGGGGCGGGGGCGGGGGCGGGGGCGGGGGCGGGGGGCGGGGGCGGGGGCGGGGGCGGGGGCGGGGGCGGGGGGCGGGGGGCGGGGGGGCGGGGGCGGGGGGCGGGGGCGGGGGCGGGGGCGGGGGCGGGGCGGGGGCGGGGGCGGGGGCGGGGGCGGGGGCGGGGGCGGGGGCGGGGGCGGGGGCGGGGGCGGGGGCGGGGGCGGGGGCGGGGGCGGGGGCGGGGGCGGGGGCGGGGGCGGGGCGGGGGCGGGGGCGGGGGGCGGGGGCGGGGGCGGGGGCGGGGGCGGGGGCGGGGCGCGGGCGGCGCGGGGGCGGGGGCGGGGGCGCGGGGGCGGCGGGCGGGGGCGGGGGCGGGGGCGGCGGGGCGGGCGGCGGGGGCGGGGCGCGGGGCGCGGGGGCGGCGGGCGCGGGGCGCGGGGGCGGGCGCGCGGGCGGGGCGGGGGCGGGGGGCGGGGGCGGGGGCGGGGGCGGGGGCGGGGGCGGGGGCGGCGGGCGGGGGCGGGGGCGGGGGCGCGGGGGCGGGGGCGGGGGCGGGGGGCGGGGGCGGGGGCGGCGGGGCGGGGGCGGGGGCGGGGGCGGGCGGGCGGGCGGCGGGGGCGGGGGGGCGGGGGCGGGGGCGGGCGGCGGGGGCGGGGGCGGGGGGCCGGGGGCGGGGGCGGGGGCGGGGGCGGGGGCGGGGGCGGGGGCGGGGGGCGGGGGCGGGGGCGGGCGGGGCGGGGGCGGGGGCGGGGGCGGGCGGCGGGGGCGGGGGCGGGGGGCGGGGGCGGGGCTGGGCGGGGGCGGGGGCGGGGGGGCGGGGGGCGGGGGGCGGGGGCGGGGGTCGGGGGGCGGGGGCGGGGGAGGGGGCGGGGGCGGGGGCGGGGGCGGGGGCGGGGGCGGGGGCGGGGGCGGGGGCGGGGGCGGGGGCGGGGGCGGGGGCGGGGGCGGGGGCGGGGGCGGGGGCGGGGGCGGGGGCGGGGGCGGGGGCGGGGGCGGGGGCGGGGGCGGGGCGGGGGCGGGGGCGGGGGCGGGGGCGGGGGCGGGGGCGGGGGCGGGGGCGGGGGCGGGGGCGGGGGCGGGGGCGGGGGCGGGGGGGCGGGGGCGGGGGCGGGGGCGGGGGCGGGGGCGGGGGCGGGGGCGGGGGCGGGGGGCGGGGGCGGGGGCGGGGGCGGGGGCTGGGGGCGGGGGCGGGGGCGGGGGCGGGGGGCGGGGGGCGGGGGCGGGGGCGGGGGGCGGGGGCGGGGGGGGGGGGCGGGGGCGGGGGCGGGGGCGGGGGCGGGGGCGGGGGCGGGGGCGGGGGCGGGGGGCGGGGGCGGGGGGGGGGGGGGCGTGCCTTCTCCGATGGTTTTGGATCGCCCACGCCTTCCCCGTCCCTTGCCCACTACCCCTTTCACAACGCCCACCACCTTCCAGCCCAGCGCCTTGGGGGCCTTCGTGGCTCGGGCGCATGCGCCTTGCTCTGTCCCGCCCCGTTGCACGCTTTCCCCACACGCCCCTCTTCCCACCCCTCTGCCACCCCTCTGGCCCTCTCCCACCCCTCTGGCCCCCTCAGCCCCCCTTGGGCCGCCCCTCCCCCCCTTGTTATTCCTCCCGCTGTCCCATCCCGGGCCTTTTGAGGGGTCTGTTGCCACTGGCTCCCTTGTTGGTATTCCCCTTTCAGCCTCTCCGCGCTCCCTTGTTGGTATTCCCCCTTTCAGCCTCTCCCGCGCTCCCTAGGGCACTTGGGGTTGCTTGGTAAGGCCCTCTCTAAGGGCGCGGTGCTGGCCTCCAAGGGCAAGCTCGCCTGCCCGTAAGCTGAGAGGATGCCACAGCAAGGGGCTTAGCCGCAGCCGGGCAGTGGGTGGGTGGGGAACATTCTGCCAGCTCTCCCTCCCTTGACTCCATGGACGCCGAGGCAGCGGCCCCCACCGCCCCTTGCCGCACGGGGGTCACGGGGCCTGGTGCAGTTGCCCCTCTCCCAGCCCAGGAGCTTGGTCCCTCCACCGGCCTGGGCACCCGGCTCGGCACGGTGCGGGTTGGGTCCGGTGAGCTGCAGGGTAGTCAGCCTCCCCGCTGGCTTGACACCGCCGCGAGGGCACCTCCGCGCCCCTCCCCGGATGACAGGAGGGCTGGGCGGGAGGAGAGGCAGCGGGAGGCCCAGGGTAGGTCGAGGCGAGTCAGCTCGCAGCCAGCTACCCAGCCTACCAGAGGGGGGCATCGCCGGCGCCGATTTGGCATCCCTTCTTCCGGTTCCAGTTCTGGGGAGTGGGAGGCACAGCGTGCAGGGCACATGCAAGAGGCTCAGCCTAGGCCGTGGCAAGCCGGCAGGCAGCGTGCTGCGCAGCTTGGCCATGGGTCCCCACACGTGCGCCGCTACGGGTTGCTCAGCCCCTCTGCTAGCCTGGCCAGCTCGCTGGGGGCCTCTTGTGACAGCCCTGCAGCTGAGTCAGCAGGGGTCCGGGAGGGCAGGCCCAGGGTGGCTAAGCGGCAGCAGCCGGAGCAGGCAGGGCACGCTGGGGAAGAGGTCGAGCAGCTCGGTCCTCTGCCCCTGCGGCCCCCGCTTGTAGTTCAGCTTTGTGTGCTCGCACGCTTTGTCGGCAGTCCGGCAGCGGGGCGAGGGTTTCGCTATCGGTCCCGTGCTTCAACCAGATGCCCCTCTCTTTAGGTGTGGTCGGGTGATACCCTTGAGTGGCAAACAACATGAGATATGCACATAGTTGCACCCACCAACAACCTACCTCCCAACCCACAGTATTACACCAGAGACGATCACCACAACTATTGCAAGCACGGGCGCGACAACCACGGATGTTGTCCTCCTGTTATCATCAGCATCATCACTCAGGCAAATTAGTAACAGCATTTTTGAGATTCGGAGCCTCGGACTTGGTACATAGTCAAATGAAGGCATTGTAAGATTGGGGGTTGAAACTAAAATTCGTGATTTTGCGCGGTTGGTGAGATACGGCCATGCTACAGTACTGTAGGTACCTACAGTACTGTAGGTGTCTACAGTACTGTCGAGGTACCTCGAGAGACCACTAACAGTACTGTAGACATCTACAGTACTGTAGACATCTACAGTACTGTAGACATCTACAGTACTGTAGGTACCTCGAGGTACCTCGAGAGACCATTTACAGTACTGTAGACATCTACAGTACTGTAGACATCTACAGTACTGTAGACATCTACAGTACTGTAGACATCTACAGTACTGTAGACATCTACAGTACCTCGAGGTACCTCGAGGTACCTCGAGAGACCACTTACATTACTGTAGACATCTACAGTACTGTAGACATCTACAGTACTGTAGACATCTACAGTACCTCGAGGTACCTCGAGGTACCTCGAGAGACCACTTACAGTACTGTAGGTGTCTACAGTACTGTAGACATCTACAGTATTGTAGACATCTACAGTACTGTAGACATCTACAGTACTGTAGACATGTACAGTACTGTAGACATCTACAGTACTGTAGGTACCTCGAGGTACCTCGAGAGACCATTTACAGTACTGTAGATACCTACAGTACTGTAGACATCTACAGTACTGTAGGTACCTCGAGGTACCTCAAGAGACCATTTACAGTTCTGTAGGTACCTACAGTACTGTAGACATCTACAGTACTGTAGACATCTACAGTACTGTAGGTACCTCGAGGTACCTCGAGAGATCATTTACAGTACTGTAGGTACCTACAGTACTGTAGGTACCTACAGTACTGTAGACATCTACAGTACTGTAGACATCTACAGTACTGTAGACATCTACAGTACTGTAGACATCTACAGTACTGTAGGTACTTCGAGGTACCTCGAGAGATCATTTACAGTACTGTAGACATCTACAGTACTGTAGACATCTACAGTACTGTAGACATCTACAGTACTGTAGACATCTACAGTACTGTAGGTACTTCGAGGTACCTCGAGAGATCATTTACAGTACTGTAGACATCTACAGTACTGTAGACATCTACAGTACTGTAGACATCTACAGTACTGTAGACACCTACAGTACTGTAGACATCTACAGTACTGTAGACATCTACAGTACCTCGAGGTACCTCGAGGTACCTCGAGAGACCACTTACAGTACTGTAGCCTTTAAGCACTTAGAAAAATTCTGTACATCTCACTTGCATTCAAGGCATCCGTCCAACACTTAGTCGCAGCATCGTGTAGCCGGTATTGCTGCGATGGCATCGCACGAGGTTACCCATACTCGCAGCCACATCTAGCCCATACTCGCAGCCACATACTCGCAGCCACATACTCGGCAGCCACATCTAGCCCATACCTCGCGGCCACACAGCTGGTCCAGCAGCGCAGAAGCATACCTGCGAGGCAGCTCGGTGCGAGGATCTCACCTCGCAGCCAGCCTCGCAGCCATTTTCCTCGCAGCCAGCCTCGCAGCCAGTTTCGCAGCCAGCCTCGCAGCCAGCCTCGCAGCCAGCATCGCAGCTAGCCTCGCGGCCAGTTTCCTCGCAACGATTCTCCGCAATGAATCGCAAGCATTGATGCACCAACGCAAGGCAGGTGCAACGTGTTGTCGCAGCCAAGAGGCCAGAAGGACCATGGTAAGAGCTTAGGATCAAGGTAAGAGCTTAAAAGGAGCTAGCATTGCGCAACATAGCCCTTAGTATCCAGCCTAACCGCTACCACACCTGGTTGCTGCAGGCCTTACAATCACGCCTAGTACCTCCCTGTTCACCACCCTCTTCCCACCCCCCACTTCCCCCCTCCCCGTCACCTCTCCCCTGACATCCCAGCAGCCAGGAGAAAGCCCACCCCACCCACCCTCTTCCCACCCCTCCCTTCCCCCTCTCCCTCCCTCTCCCCTCCCATACTTGTCAAGCCTACCCTTCCCCTCTCTCACCCTTCGATTGACGTGGCATCGCAACCCCCACCTCACCCCACCTTCCCTTTCCTAAACCCTACACTCCCCACCGCAGTCCCACCCCACTGGCGCATGGGATATGTTGCCTGGTGTGAGCAGGTAGGAGGCCAGGAGGACCACAAAGGTAAGGCCACGGTGATAGCTAACACAGTGCCCAGCCTGGTCACCCTACCGCACGTGCACGCCCCTTGGTTGCAGGTCTAGTGGGCACCTCCCTTCCACTTCCCTTTCCCCTACACAACCACCCCCTCCCAATTCATCCGCCCCCGCCCCCGCTCCCGCCCCCGCCCCCGCCCCCACCCCCACCCATGCCCCCACCCACCCCAACCCATGCCCCCAACCCATGCCCCCACCCACCCCAACCCATGCCCCCAACCCAACCCACACCCGCCCAGCCCAACCCGGTTGAGCCTCCCGCCTCCCCACCTCCCGCCTCCCTGCCTCCCGCCTCCCCGTCTCCCGCCTCCCTGCCTACCACCTCCCACCTTCCACATCTACCTCCCCTCCCCGCCTTCACTCTTCCACTCCCCCCCCCTTCACTCAGCAGCCAAAAGGAAGGTAAGTGCTACAGTGCCCCTACTATATCTGCTGCTGCTGCCACTGCTGCTGCTGCTGCTGCCCCCCTACTGCTGCTGCTGCTACCCCCCCTACTGCTGCTGCTGCTGCCCCCCTGCTGCTGCTGCTGCTGCCCCCCTGCTGCTGCTGCTGCCCCCCTGCTGCTGCTGCTGCTACCCCCCTACTGCTGCTGCTGCTGCCCCCTGCTGCTGCTGCTGCTGCTACCCCCCTACTGCTGCTGCTGCTGCCCCCCTGCTGCTGCTGCTGCTGCCCCCCTGCTGCTGCTGCTGCCCCCCTGCTGCTGCTGCTGCTACCCCCATACTGCTGCTGCTGCTGCCCCCCTACTGCTGCTGCTGCTGCCCCCCTGCTGCTGCTGCTGCTACCCCCCTACTGCTGCTGCTGCTGCCCCCCTGCTGCTGCTGCTGCTGCCCCCCTGCTGCTGCTGCTGCTGCTGCCCCCCTGCTGCTGCTGCTACCCCCCCTACTGCTGCTGCTGCTACCCCCCTACTGCTGCTGCTGCTGCCCCCCTACTGCTGCTGCTGCTGCCCCCCTGCTGCTGCTGCTGCTACCCCCCTACTGCTGCTGCTGCTGCCCCCCCTGCTGCTGCTGCTGCCGCCCCCCCTGCTGCTGCTGCTGCTGCCCCCCTGCTGCTGCTGCTCCCCCCCTGCTGCTGCTGCTGCTACCCCCCTACTGCTGCTGCTGCTGCCCCCATGCTGCTGCTGCTGCTACCCCCCTACTGCTGCTGCTGCTGCCCCCCTGCTGCTGCTGCTGCTGCCCCCCTGCTGCTGCTGCTGCCCCCCCCCCTGCTGCTGCTGCCACCCATGCTGCTGCTGCCTACAGTATTGTAGGGGTCTACAGTACTGTAGGGGTCTACAGTACTGTAGGTGTCTACAGTACTGTAGGGTGTCTACAGTACTGTAGGGGTCTACAGTACTGTAGGTGTCTACAGTATTGTAGGTGTCTACAGTACTGTAGGGGTCTACAGTACTGTAGGTGTCTACAGTACTGTAGGTGTCTACAGTACTGTGGGGGTGTACAGTACTGTAGGTGTCTACAGTACTGTAGGTGTCTACAGTACTGTAGGTGTCTACAGTACTGTAGGTGTCTACAGTACTGTAGGTGTCTACAGTACTGTAGGTGTCTACAGTACTGTAGGTGTCTACAGTACTGTAGGTGTCTACAGTACTGTAGGTGTCTACAGTACTGTAGGGGTCTACAGTACTGTAGGGGTCTACAGTACTGTAGATGTCTACAGTACTGTAGGTGCCTTCCCCCCATGCATCCTTAACCCCCATGCCCCCTTCGCCCCCATGCAGGAACATCTCAATGTAGCCCAAGCTCGTTTGCTATCCCGACAGTGCTGTGCAAATGCGCTGACAACAAAGCGTGCCTATGTTGCCGAGCCCAGCCCAGCCCTGCCCAGCCCTACTCAGCCTCTAGGATTCGTTACCGACCCTGAGCCTAGCCCTTGTGTTAGGAACACAAGTGGTGATGTAATGATGTAGGCTAAGAGTCATGATGTAATGATGTGAGGTTAGATGTAATGATGGATGGTTGAGGGCCAACCGCAAACAACTTTTGGGGCAATCTCTGCCGGGGCATCATCAACATACACAGCTTTGCGGGAGCTTGCAAGCCGAGCTACCCAGTACAACCGACAGAACGGACCTAGCTTGCGATAGAGACGGGCCCCGGCCTTAGACCTTACACATATGTACGTAGCTCCCTATGGCGACCTTATTGCGTGGACACAACTTTCGGCACAAACACCCATATTGAGCTTGCGGGCCTGCGATTCGACGCCTCTCACTATTTATAGCACGCAGAAGCTGACGGTGCAATCGCGGTAGCAAATGGTGGTTTGAATGTGGAGAACAGCATGGTACCCTATTTACAAGAGACCTTGTCAAATCTGACCTACAGTACTGTAGACACCTACACAGTACTGTAGGTACCTACACTCCAACTGCTCACATACTCAGCATTTCAACAAGCATCAAGTGGCGTTGGAGTCGCAAGGACAATCCGAGGCGAACCGCATCAAAAAACTACCCCCCTAGGATGACGAATATCCGCACTAATTTGCCTGTGTGATGCAACTGTAATCAAACACACGCACCAAGGCTGGTGACAGCTGTACTCGCTTAACCGGATGTCAAAGCCACTTTCCACAACTAACGACTGGAAACACCTCCAAGGGAACCTGCTCACCATCTGTACTGGCAACGTGAAAAACACAAGATACATTAGGAGGGAGATCTGGATAGCGGACCCGCTTGAGGCCACCACTGCTTCAGCTCTTGCAGCACACTTCGGCACACAGCGGCAGTCTACATACTCATCGACAGTGGTAGTGCAGTGTACTTACATCATGAACACGTCGTAAAGAGAAGAGTAGTCATTGCAAGCACTCTAGTCTTTGTCCAAAAGCAACACCATCCAAGTACACCAAGCCCTCTACAACGAAGCAGCCAAAAAGTCCCTTAGCACCACAAGAGTTCGTCATGAGTCAAGATCTCGTCACAAGTAAAAGGCAAATCAAATCTCATAGGATTTTGCAGGGAGAAAAGAAATACCGACCTACCATTCATCTTCGCTCAGCGTTTGGACGGTTACATTATCTCTAGCAGATCATTTGCTACCTCTTTAGCCGTAGGCCGGAAACCGTGACTGCGGGAGCAAAACAGGAGCAACAACACGGACCTTGGTAGCTAATATGACGAAAGGTTCAGCAACCTGACAGGAACACAATGAGATGAGATGAGATGAGATGAGCTAAGCAAGAAGTGATGAGATGAGCTAAGCAAGAAGTGACACCCATAGCAAGAGGTGACACCCGCTTATGTAATGCTAGTAGATGCCTTAGTATGTATGTACCTTGGTACATAAGTAGCAACATGTTGTAGAGATTCAATCACTAGCAGCATTTATTGCCAGCAAGGACCCAGCCGGGCAAGGGATCCGGGCAGGGGCAGGGGCAGGGGCAGGGGCAGGGGCAAGGGCTCACTCATACTCCGTGCACTGCAGGGCAAGGGCCGTGAGCTGCTTGGCGGCATCCGGGGCACTGGCCCAGCGGGGGGCTCTGGCCTGCAGCCGCCATCAAGCAGCAGGCACTGCCAAAGCGATGGGCAGCAGCACAGGCTGACCCGCCCGCTGGCCCGCCCCGCCCCGCCCCGCCCGCTGGCCCGCCCGCTGGCCCGCCCGCTGGCCCGCCCGCCCGCTGGTCCGCCCGCTCGCTGGCCCGCCCGCTCGCTGGCCCGCCCGCCCGCTCGCTGGCCCGCCGGCGCGCCCGCTGGCCCGCCCGCCCGCTCGCTGGCCCGCCGGCGCGCCCGCTGGCCCGCCCGCCCGCCCACTGGACCGCCCGCCCGCCCGCTGGCCCGCCCGCCCGCCCACTGGCCCGCCCGCCCGCCCGCTGGCCCGCCCGCCCGCTGGCCCGCCCGCTGGCCCGCCCGCCCGCTGCGCCCCGCCCGCTGGCCCGCCCGCCGCCCGGCCGCCCCGCCCCGCCCGCCCCGCCCCGCCCGCCCCGCCCGCCCGCCCGCCCGCCCGCCCGCCCGCCCGCCGGCCTGGCCCGCCCGCCCGCCGCGCCCGGCCCGCCCCGCCCGCCCCGCCGGCCCGCCCCGCCCCGCCCCGCCCGCTGGCCCGCCCCGCCCCGCCCCGCCCGCTGGCCCGCCCCGCCCCGCCCGCCCGCCGGCCCGCCCCGGCCCGCCCGCCCGCTGGCCCGCCCCGGCCCGCCCCGCCCCGCTGGCCCGCCCCGGCCCGCCCCGCCCGCTGGCCCGGCCCGGCCCGGCCCGGCCCGGCCCGCCCCGCCCCGCCCCGCCCCGCCCCGCCCCGCCCCGCCCCGCCCCGCCCCGCCCCGCCCCGCCCCGCCCCGCCCCGCCCCCGCCCCGCCCCGCCCCGCCCCGCCCCGCCCCGCCCCGCCCCGCCCGCCCCGCCCCGCCCCGCCCCGCCCCGCCCCGCCCCGCCCCGCCCCGCCCCGCCCCGCCCCGCCCCGCCCCGCCCCGCCCCGCCCCGCCCCGCCCCGCCCCGCCCCGCCCCGCCCCGCCCCGCCCCGCCCCGCCCCGCCCCGCCCCGCCCCGCCCCGCCCCGCCCCGCCCCGCCCCGCCCCGCCCCGCCCCGCCCCGCCCCGCCCCGCCCCGCCCCGCCCCGCCCCGCCCCGCCCCGCCCCGCCCCGCCCCGCCCCGCCCCGCCCCGCCCCGCCCCGCCCCGCCCCGCCCCGCCCCGCCCCGCCCCGCCCCGCCCCGCCCCGCCCCGCCCCGCCCCGCCCCGCCCCGCCCCGCCCCGCCCCGCCCCGCCCCGCCCCGCCCCGCCCCGCCCCGCCCCGCCCCGCCCCGCCCCGCCCCGCCCCGCCCCGCCCCGCCCCGCCCCGCCCCGCCCCGCCCCGCCCCGCCCCGCCCCGCCCCGCCCCGCCCCGCCCCGCCCCGCCCCGCCCCGCCCCGCCCCGCCCCGCCCCGCCCCGCCCCGCCCCGCCCCGCCCCGCCCCGCCCCGCCCCGCCCCGCCCCGCCCCGCCCCGCCCCGCCCCGCCCCGCCCCGCCCCGCCCCGCCCCGCCCCGCCCCGCCCCGCCCCGCCCCGCCCCGCCCCGCCCCGCCCCGCCCCGCCCCGCCCCGCCCCGCCCCGCCCCGCCCCGCCCCGCCCCGCCCCGCCCCGCCCCGCCCCGCCCCGCCCCGCCCCGCCCCGCCCCGCCCCGCCCCGCCCCGCCCGCCCGCCCCGCCCCGCCCCGCCCCGCCCCGCCCCGCCCCGCCCCGCCCCGCCCCGCCCCGCCCCGCCCCGCCCCGCCCCGCCCCGCCCCGCCCCGCCCCGCCCCGCCCCGCCCCGCCCCGCCCCGCCCCGCCCCGCCCCGCCCCGCCCCGCCCCGCCCCGCCCCGCCCCGCCCCGCCCCGCCCCGCCCCGCCCCGCCCCGCCCCGCCCCGCCCCGCCCCGCCCCGCCCCGCCCCGCCCCGCCCCGCCCCGCCCCGCCCCGCCCCGCCCCGCCCCGCCCCGCCCCGCCCCGCCCCGCCCCGCCCCGCCCCGCCCCGCCCCGCCCCGCCCCGCCCCGCCCCGCCCCGCCCCGCCCCGCCCCGCCCCGCCCCGCCCCGCCCCGCCCCGCCCCGCCCCGCCCCGCCCCGCCCCGCCCCGCCCCGCCCCGCCCCGCCCCGCCCCGCCCCGCCCCGCCCCGCCCCGCCCCGCCCCGCCCCGCCCCGCCCCGCCCCGCCCCGCCCCGCCCCGCCCCGCCCCGCCCCGCCCCGCCCCGCCCCGCCCCGCCCCGCCCCGCCCCGCCCCGCCCCGCCCCGCCCCGCCCCGCCCCGCCCGCCCACCTCGACAAAGGCGGCTGCATCTGCATTGTAGGCCGCCAGCATCGCCTTCCTCAGCTTGCTGCCCTTCAGCAGCCTGTCCCTGCTCACCAGCTGCAGCATCACAATGCCTGCAGGGCGGTGCAGCGCATGTAAAGGGCACAGGCGGAGTCAGCTGTGCAGCCTGCACCCAGCCAGCCCGCCAGGCAGGTCAGCAGCAGAGTACGTGGGGACATGGAGCAAGGGGCACAAGGGTTGCAGCAGCGTGGCTGCAGGCATTGGCGTGACGTGGGTGTGGTGGGACGTGCAGCAAGTTTGTTGTATGGCGCCAAGCAAGTGAGGCATGCTCTACGGAAGGCGTGTGACAATAGGGCCGAGGGGGGGCCAGCGAGGCAAGGGATGGTCAGAGGGCCAATGGGCGGCAGGGCACAGACAGCCAGCATGATGTGGCTATTAGGGCGTAGGGGTGGTGTGGGGTTGCTTGGTGTGGCCACTGAGGGATGATGGTGGTCTTGCTGAGGAGGGGGCTGCCCTTCCAGAGCGTCTTGCGAAACTTATGAAGGCAGCAAGGTGACCATCATGAGACTGAGGGGTGATACTGACCCAGGGCATAGATGTCCCATTTCTCGGACACTCTGTCATGCAGGGATTCAGGCGGCACATAGCCAAAGGTACCCGCCTGTAGCATAAGGGCACCCACTGAGCCATCACAAGCATAGCAACACATGGGCCCTGGCAGGGCCGTGGCCAGCAGGCCCTGAGCAGCACCAGGCACGACCATGCTCTTTCCTTACTTCCATTTCAAACACATTTCTCCTTTTTATCTGGCTTTTTTTCCTTTTTGCATTTCAATGTTATCATTATTTGCAGTCTGTACACAAGAAATATTTCAGGCGTCACACACCGGGTGAAAACACTTGGTCACAGTTAGGGATGTTGTGTTTGTGCACCTAGTGATACTTGGCTGGGCTGCTGCTGGGCAGGGTCCCTGCTTAGGAGGACAGGCCTAGTGGGACAGCAGAGGTGTGCAGCCAGCTGTTGCTGCTCTGAATGCCTCATCATCCCAGTGTCGGAGCTTCCCCTGCCCATGGCCCCTTCAAACCCTTTCTTTACCCTTGCCTCTGCCATTGATTACGGGCCTGCCTGTGCTACCGCTCGTCTAACCATTCCTCCCCTGCCTCCCCACACCCCCTGCCGTCGCTCCGCCCACACCTTCCCCCCCTCTTCCCCCGATTCCCCCCTTCCCCCTACCTACCAGGCGTGACGGGTCGCTGCCGTACATCCTATCTTGCACCAGCTTGGCCAGGCCCACATCGCCCAGCATGCCCACCGGCCCCTCCCTGTCCTCTGACAGCAGGATGTTCTGGGGCTGCAGGCCACGCAGCAGTGCTGGGCATCACAGACATGCCAAGGGGGCAGCGCCAGGGACTGGCCACCACCAGGGCATGGGGGGCATGGCAGGCCGCCCCCGCCCCCGCCCCCGCCCCCACCCACCCGCCCCCATGCACACAGCACCTGCCTTTATGTCGCGGTGCACCAGTCCCTTGGAGTGTAGGAAGGTGAGGCCCCGCGCTACATGCCACACCACCTGCACCACATCACACCATATCACACCACTCCCTGCACGTGGCTGCCGGCAGAGCAGGGGAGGGGAGGGCCAATCTCTTGCCTTTCTCTCCCCCACGCCCTGCTCCACCCTTTCTTGCCCTCACTCGCCTTCCCCACCCTCCCTAGCCCTCACCAACCCTCAAGCGCCCCTGCCGACCCTCACCCCACCATCACCTCCCTCTCACACCACAGCTCCCTCCCCCACCAACCCCAAGCTGCGCCACCCCTGTCTGCAAGCCACCTGCCTTGATGCATTGCTTCCAGGTCAGGGGCGGGTGCTGGCTGGGTGCAAGTGCAGCAAAGGGGCTGCTGCCCCCCGCTGAGCTGCCTGCCGGGGGCAGGGCGCCAGCAGTGGCAGGCCACATCAAGGAGTAGTCCCCTGGCCCTTGGTCCGCGCCAAACAGGTTGTCGTAAAGGGAGCCCAGGGGGGCCAGCTTGTAGACAAGGATGCCCTGCAGGGGGCGGACAGCCAGGAGTGCAAAGGAGGAAACAAGAAAGGAAAAAAACAAGAAGAAATGTAGTGAAAACATGAAGCAGAGAACAAGAACAACAAATATCAATGGTATGAGAGATAGGTATTAGAATAGGCATTCCCAGCTGGTTTGGAGAGTTAGCCTACTGTCGCCCAGCTCCCTTATGATGACAAGGTATGCGTCACGCTAATGGTGCGCTAGCAGCCCCTGCCCCCTCACCCACCCTGCCTGCCCCCCACCTGCCCCTCCCAGCTTCGTTACATCCCCCCTCTTCCTAGCCTGGCAGTGCCTGTGCCTGGCCTGGGCAGTGCCTGGCCTGTGCCTGGCCTGTGCCTGGCCTGTGCCTGTGCCTGGCAGTGCCTGGCCTGTGCCTGGTCTCTGGTGGCCACCTGTTCAGGGCAGGTCTCGATGAGTGGGGTGATGTTCGGGTGGTTGATGCTGAACAGCACTTCACACTCCACCCGGAAATGGCGGACGCCCTGCATAAGCAGGGGCAGGCAGGGGCAAGGGGGGGCAGGCAGACAGGCAGGGGTAAAGGTAGGCAGGCAGGGCGGGAAGCAGGCAGGCGAGCGGGCAGGCAGCTGTGAGTGTTTAGGTGGGGGGGCAACACTACCCAGAGGGGCTGGCACACGCTGCAAGGTGAGAAATGAGGTGCGGTTGGAATGAACCCGGATGACCCTGCTAGCTGTAGAACAATACATACTACTCCAGGAAGAATGACACTAAGGTGCAGTGAGGGAGGACTGCTGCACGGGCCGTGGTCTGTCCCTACCCGTAGCCAGCTTCTCGTTTCTTACAGGGGACCAAACCCACCATTGGGCCACCTGCACACCCAGCAGCCTCCTGGTGGTGGCATTCCAGACTCTGCTGTCAGACCCCCTGCTGGAAGAAAGCAAAAAATGTACTCCCCACAGGCCTCTAGAGCGTGCACTAAGGAATAGTGCGCCGCTTGTGGCCTTTTTCACCATGGGGAGCGCCCCCGCGGGCTGACGTATGCCTAAAGGACGCTCTCACAGCACGTCACGCCCTGGCTTATAATTGTGTCTACCCTCGTGAGTGCCAAAGGTATCTAGCTTACTCCACTCCAGCGACCCACCCCGCACGATGGCGGGCACTGCCCTCTAGTGATGGTTCGACTACGCCAAAAACGTCTGGCACCCTTATGGGGATCGAACCATCACCCTCTCGTAAGAGAGGGAGGTCACAAGCACTTGACTCAAAATTGTCCAGTGGTTATTGGGTATCCTCCTGCTGCACCTGTTGCTGTTCACCTTACACCCCACTTGGGATAGTCACACTTTCCTTTCGACACCCCATTTGAACTTGTCACACTTCAATTTATACTTCAGTCGGGCTGGTCATTGGATCTAGGGCAGGTGCTACTAGACACCAAGGATAGCAGTTGTGGTTGCGCTGCGCCTGGTAGGTTCAAGGGGTTGGCCCAATGGTGGGTTTGGTCCCCAGTGCATGGCAGCCTCCCCTCCAGCCAGCCCTATCACCACGCCTCATGCTGCCCTAGCCCTACGCTCACGATAAACAAGGACCGGTCGCGATTGGACCGACCATAGCTCAATCGATAGTAGGGAAAGAGGCCGTTCGAACGGTACAAGTCTTATGTAACTCCGTGCATCCGTTGCGACGTAGTTGGACCGCGAATTTCTTCACTTTCGTATCTGTGCAGATGTCGGTTATCCTTAATCTGCACAGCTGCTGATAGTCGACATCTGCACAGATGCAGGCGATGTCGACATCTGTGCAGCTGCAAGAAGTCGACATCTGCACAGATGTCGACTATTACAATTGGTGCTTGGCTGTGCAGATATTGATACCGACATCTGTGCAGATGTTGACGGTTGCATCTGCACAGATGTCGACTATTACAATCGATGCTTGGCTGTGCAGATGTTGTCTGTAGCATCTGCACAGATGTCGACTATTACATTCGCGGCTTGGCTGTGCAGATGTCGTGGCTGAATCTGCACAGATGTCGACTATTTCATCGACTATTACATCCGCAAAGCACATGCATTGACACCCAAACATCCAGCAAGACCTCGCTACACCCCCGCAAAACGCATGTATTGACACCCAAACACCCCGCAACACCTCGCTACACCCCCGCAAAACACATGTATTGACACCCAAACACCCCGCAACACCTCGCTACACCCCCGCAAAACACATGTTTTGACACCCAAACACCCCGCAACACCTCGCTACACCCCCGCAAAACACATGTATTGACACCCAAACACCCCGCAACATCCTCGCAATACACATGTTCAACACCCAAACACCCCGCAACACCTCGCTACGGGACTCGCAAGCACATGTCTCGATGCACCATCACTCCACAACACCTCAATATGGAAATGCTAAGCACATGCATTGATGCACCCAATGACCGCAACACCCCCCTACGATGTGACAAGGTAGCAACGACACAACACAACAACAAGGTGACACCACGCACCACCTTGACCATCACCATCACCATCACCACACTCAGGTTAAACATGCATCACCATCACCATCACCATCACCATCACCATCACCATCACCATCACCATCACCATCACCATCACCATCACCATCACCATCACCATCACCATCACCATCACCATCACCATCACCATCACCATCACCATCACCATCACCATCACCATCACCATCACCATCACCATCACCATCACCATCACCATCACCATCACCATCACCATCACCATCACCATCACCATCACCATCACCATCACCATCACCATCACCATCACCATCACCATCACCATCACCATCACCATCACCATCACCATCACCATCACCATCACCATCACCATCACCATCACCATCACCATCACCATCACCATCACCATCACCATCACCATCACCATCACCATCACCATCACCATCACCATCACCATCACCATCACCATCACCATCACCATCACCATCACCATCACCATCACCATCACCATCACCATCACCATCACCATCACCATCACCATCACCATCACCATCACCATCACCATCACCATCACCATCACCATCACCATCACCATCACCATCACCATCACCATCACCATCACCATCACCATCACCATCACCATCACCATCACCATCACCATCACCATCACCATCACCATCACCATCACCATCACCATCACCATCACCATCACCATCACCATCACCATCACCATCACCATCACCATCACCATCACCATCACCATCACCATCACCATCACCATCACCATCACCATCACCATCACCATCACCATCACCATCACCATCACCATCACCATCACCATCACCACACCACACCACACCACACCACACCACACCACACCACACCACACCCACACCACACCACACCACACCACACCACACCACACCACACCACACCACACCACACCACACCACACCACACCACACCACACCACACCACACCACACCACACCACACCACACCACACCACACCACACCACACCACACCACACCACACCACACCACACCACACCACACCACACCACACCACACCACACCACACCACACCACACCACACCACACCACACCACACCACACCACACCACACCACACCACACCACACCACACCACACCACACCACACCACACCACACCACACCACACCACACCACACCACACCACACCACAACCCAACAAGGCGGCAAGATGACAACGAGGATGGACGCTACAACACAACACAACAACATCGCACCAAGGCGGCAAGATGACGAGGACAACAAGCACGGGCTGACAACCACCCAAGCGCTCAGCCATCCCTTTTGAGAGGGATGGGTAGGGTCATTGTGGTGTGGGCTGGGTGGGCTGCTACTCCAAGCTGCCCGCTCCAGGTTGCCCGCTCCAGGTTGCTACGCCAAGGGTAGGGTAGGGAGAGGGCTACTACGCCAAGGGTAGGGTAGGGTGAGGGCTGCTACGCCAAGGGTAGGGTAAGGAGAGGGCTGCTACGCCAAGGGTAGGGTAGGGAGAGGGCTGCTACGCCAAGGGTAGGGTAGGGAGAGGGCTGCAGCGTGTGTCGTGGGGCGGGGTGTGGGAAAGGCGGGAGGTAGGTGGGGTGCCAGGCTTGGAGGTGGTGGGACAGGGGAGGGGAGGGGGAAGGGGGAAGGAGGAAGGGGGGAAGAGGGAAGGGCTGACCGTGGGACCTGCAGTAAACAATGGGCATCTTTGCGGTTAGGCTGGGCATCGCACCACTCATGTGCAAGGGCTGGCCACTCACTCTTTGCTAGCGCCACTTCTATACCTACCTGGCAGCGCCTCCATGGCTGCAGCTCCTGGCTGCTCCTGCGCTCCATGCGCCTGCTTCTTGTGGTAGGGTGATGGAGGAGGTGGTGGGGGTGGGGGTGAGGGTGGGGGTGGGGGTGGGAAGGGGGAGTGGCCACTAGAACCTGCAAACAACAACAAGGTCATGACAGGCGGTCAGAGTTGTGATGTGGGGTGAGGGATGTGAGATGATAGGTAGGGGTAGGGAGGGGAGGTGACGGAGAGGGCTGGGCCGGGCTGGGCTGGGCTGGGCTGGGCTGGGCTGGGCTGGGCTGGGCTGGGCTGGGCTGGGCTGGGCTGGGCTGGGCTGGGCTGGGCTGGGCTGGGCTGGGCTGGGCTGGGCTGGGCTGGGCTGGGCTGGGCTGGGCTGGGCTGGGCTGGGCTGGGCTGGGCTGGGCTGGGCTGGGCTGGGCTGGGCTGGGCTGGGCTGGGCTGGGCTGGGCTGGGCTGGGCTGGGCTGGGCTGGGCTGGGCTGGGCTGGGCTGGGCTGGGCTGGGCTGGGCTGGGCTGGGCTGGGCTGGGCTGGGCTGGGCTGGGCTGGGCTGGGCTGGGCTGGGCTGGGCTGGGCTGGGCTGGGCTGGGCTGGGCTGGGCTGGGCTGGGCTGGGCTGGGCTGGGCTGGGCTGGGCTGGGCTGGGCTGGGCTGGGCTGGGCTGGGCTGGGCTGGGCTGGGCTGGGCTGGGCTGGGCTGGGCTGGGCTGGGCTGGGCTGGGCTGGGCTGGGCTGGGCTGGGCTGGGCTGGGCTGGGCTGGGCTGGGCTGGGCTGGGCTGGGCTGGGCTGGGCTGGGCTGGGCTGGGCTGGGCTGGGCTGGGCTGGGCTGGGCTGGGCTGGGCTGGGCTGGGCTGGGCTGGGCTGGGCTGGGCTGGGCTGGGCTGGGCTGGGCTGGGTGTAGGGAAGGGGAGGTTGGGACCATTGAACCTGCAATTTAGTGGTTGGCAAATCATCAGGCAAGGTACTTGGTGCCACATGACTGCAAGATAAAATACTCACCATTCGCTAGGATTGGGTTTGTGTGGGTGCACCCAACTTTGCTTCAAGTGCACTCAGCTTCGTCTATTGCATGGCTCCTGACCGCCTCTCCGGGCTCCTCCACTCCTCTTCCGCTCCGTCTCATATACTTTTGGGCTACGTGTCCTAGTTGCACCTCATGCATTTCTTATGCCGCATCGCTGCATCGCTGTGTCGCTGCATCACTGCACCTCCTTCCGTTTTCTGTCGCTATATCTTGATCCTATCGCTTAACCTGATGGCATCTGGTCGCCTCAGCGGCTGGCTGGCTCGTAGCTAGCCTTTTGGCGACTTTTGTTGGCAGCTCCTGGCTGCTCATTGCTGCTATATGGGGCAATCTAAGCTCCTTCGCGGTTCCCTGGCTTCCTTCGCGCCACCTTTGCGAAAACTTCATGCAGATATCACACAGATTGTTGAATAATGGAAGAGTCTTGATTTCAGGAGTCCCCAACATGGGGTTGGTAATCTTCATGCAACTACACTTTCAATACTGAACCGTTTTCGATAGCGTTCATCACACTGGCAGCTGCGAATTATTGCGCATCTACTGGCAAGCGGCGCGTTAACTCTTGCGAGTGAGGACATGCCGGCGCAAGCGAGCGCGGATACACCTCAGCTGCTCACCATCGATTGTTCTAGTGGTATGTAGCGGCATCAGCGGTTGAACTGCGCCTTGCATCGAGCAGGAAGTACAATCTCATTTCAGCCCGCCAAGCTCGCACCGCGAGCCTTTTACTTGTGCAGGCTGCGTCGGAGTGCCATCGTTGGGCAAGAAATAACTCGACATTGTAGCGAAGTGCGAATGGATAGAGGTCTCTCTAGCCAGCCACACAGAAAAAGGGACCCCCTTGCACAAACTGGCATGTGGTGAGCTGACCACTGTGAGTTATTAGACTTTCGAGTTATTACATTGTTCGTAACTCAACGACACAGCTGTTGGAGAAGAAATCACGGCAATCCATCAACCAGGGCCGCCTCCTCACCCTTTGGCGTGACCCGACTCTGCCTTGCAGGATTTTCTAGCCTACTCCGACCGCCTGGACCGCACCCCCTTGCAGCCCCACCACCTCCCAGCCCCCGCAGAAGCCTCCCACCCCCTCCCGCCCCCTCCCAGCCCCCTTACTGCCCCGCCACCCCTTCCCCTCTCCCAGCCCCTCCCAGCCCCCTCACTGCCCTCCCACCCCCTCCCAGCCCCTCCCACCCCCTTCTAAGCCCCTCACTGCCCCGCCACCCCCTCCCCCCCCCCCCTCCCAGCCCCCTGGCCCTAGCAAGTCATTGCAAGACGCAAACCCATGGTCATGGCCCATATCTGCAACACAGTAGCCGCCCTGCATGGCGATGAGCTGGGGGTAGCAGCAGGTGCCGGTGCTGGTGCCGCCCCTGACCTGCCCCCCCCTCCTGCTGCACCCCCCTGGCAGCAGCAGGCAGCTGGTGCTGGTGCTGCCCCTGACCTGCCCACCCCTCCTGCTGCACCCACCTGGCAGCAGCAGGCAGCTGGTGCTGGTGCCGCCTCTGACCTGCCCCCCCCTCCTGCTGCACCCCCCTGGCAGCAGCAGGCAGCTGGTGCTGGTGCCGCCTCTGACCTGCCCCCCCCTCCTGCTGCACCCCCCTGGCAGCAGCAGGCAGCTGGTGCTGGTGCCGCCTCTGACCTGCCCCCCCCTCCTGCTGCACCCCTCTGGCAGCAGCAGGCACCTGGTGCTGGTGCTGCCCCTGGGCTGCCCACCCCTCCAGCTGAGCAGCAGGGGGTCAGGGCGGAGCTGGACACCAGCTCGACACGCAAGCGGAGGGCGGGCGGGAGGGACCGGACCCAACAAGTCGAGCAAGGTAACGTAGCAATGACCTGCACACCTTGTGTGGCCTTACCGAGTGGCCAGGTAGTAGGTACTACTCACGAAGCGGTCAAGCAATGCAGCAGCCTTGTATACTTCCGAGCATGGGTGGAGGGGCGTCGTTACATCGGTTTTGCGTGCCATGTGCATTGTTTTGACTGCGGCGACTGTCCCTGACTGTTTGCAGAGGCTACTGGGCCACGTCGGTCGCGGCGGTCGGTCGCGGCGAGGCCCGCATGAGCAAAACTGGCATGCATTTGAATGTCAAGATTTGAGCCGCCTTAGCACTCAGCACACTGCACAATATTTAATGTTACAAGCTGCACCGCATAGCTGACAGAGTCCTCTATCCAGGGATGTGCAAATCATAAATAGAAAGCACGTGGCTGAGACGCGGCGTCGTTTTGATTACCAGGGGTCGGTTTCCTATCATTTCCAGCCATTTTTTGTTAGTTGGGGACACCTGACTTGATTCCTTCGCGGTGCCTTTGCGTAACCTTTATGCAAGCCTTTTCTTCATGTGCTCAGCTGCACTACGTCGACAGCTGTGCAGATGTCGAGGGATGCTTGGCTGTGCAGATGTCGACTATGTCGACAACTGTGCAGATGTCGAGGGATGCATCTGTGCAGATGTCGTTTGTGTCGACGGCTGTGCAGATGTCGAGGGATGCTTGGCTGTGCAGATGTCGTTTGGGTCGACGGCTGTGCAGATGTCGAGGGATGCATCTGTGCAGATGTCGTTTGTGTCGACGGCTGTGCAGATGTCGAGGGATGCATCTGTGCAGATGTCGTTTGTGTCGGCAGCTGTGCAGATGTCGAGGGATGCATCTGTGCAGATGTCGAGTGTGTCGACAGCTGTGCAGATGTCGAGGGATGCATCTGTGCAGATGTCGCTTTTCCTAAAGGCATCGGCATGCATCTGCACAGATTCCGGGCTCATTTAACCAACATCTGTGCAGATTCCCAAAAAGGGGGGGGTACCTCGCGCGCGGATCGATGTATCTTCGCAACCGTTGCGAGTTAGGACTTCATTCAAGAGCGAGGTCCCCCTCAAACTCAACACTCTATCGTTCTATCGGAGCAGAAAGTCCATCCGATGCAAAAAAGGCCCTCGCGTCGGCCTTATTTATCGTGAGTGTAGGGCCTCAACCCCATAAGCCCCAGCCCACTTGCACATATCCTGCTGTCTTCTCTCATCATCTATCCCACCCACATGTGCTTTTGGGTTGGACACTCGAATGACAATCGCCACACCTCACACCTCACGTCACACAAGTGAAGATACAGCCACATGGCTTCAGCCCCACCCTCCCCACCCCTCCCCTACCCAACCTTCCCCAACCCTCTCTGTCCCTGCCCACCCCTGCCCTTCTTTTCCCATCCCTGCTCCCTCCTGCCCGCCCCTGCTTGCCTCCTACCCGCCCCTGCTTGCCTCCTGCCCGCCCCTGCTTGCCTCCTACCCGCCCCTGCCCGCCTACTGCCGCCCCACCTCTGGGTCAATCCTGGTTATCGGCTTCTTCACCGCCACATGCAGGTGCTGCAGATAGCCATAGTACACAGTGGCCAAGCCGCCCTGACCCAGCCGGTTTGCTTCACTGAAGTTCTGCGGCCACCAGCAACACACACACACCCCTCCCCTTCCTCCCACACTTCACACCGCAACTCCACGGCTGTGGCAGGAACAGCCCACCTGGCACGTAGGGGTAGGGGACTGGGCCTCATGAGCCAGCTCCACGCACAGGCGCCTGCACCCCCTTACCCATCCGCAATCCCCTCAACCCCACTCCCCACCCCACCCCCCCGCCCCCACCATGCATTGGCACTACGCATGCAGCCAAGGCGTGCGTGTTGGCCAGCCCCTTCACCAGCCCAGTGCTAGCAAGCCATGCAGTTCTCCAGGGAGTGAGTGGGTGAGCGTGTGTGAGTGTGTGTGTGTGTGAGAGTGAGTGGGTCAGCGGCTCACATTGGTTGCCAACTTCAGCTGCTCCAGGGTGTACTCATTGCCCGTGGACAGATACACGCCAAGACCCCCCCAACAAGGCCTATACCCCCCCAACAAGTAGCAGCTGCTGGCAGCTGCCAAAGCCCCCATCCAAGCTGGCAAGAGCATGGTGACTCTAGCACCATGGAAATGCCTAAATGTGACCAACGATATGCTGGATGCAGCTGTTAGTTGCAACCTCCGCTGTATTTCCGGGCAGTGGACCAGTTCTACAACAGGCAGGAGCTGGAAGAGCAGGTTTCCATGAGGGCAGCGAAGTATGGCGGAGGGGCTCGCGTGTAGGGGGGGGGGGCACATCGTGATGCATTAACTTTCAATTCACAACACAGCTTTTATGTGAATTTTTGGTGCCATCAGGGCCTCAATCCCATAGTGATGACATGCCTGAAGTGGGGGTAGCAATTGTCTGCGAGAGTTGGCTGTGAAGGGGCTGGCTCAACTTAGGTTACTTTAGTTTGAAAATCCATGTTTACGGGTGGGCTCCACTTTCCGGGCTGCAGCTGCCCAACCACTTGGACTCGTGAAACAACAAGGGCACTGACGGGTAGTAGACTCCAAGCTCTACACGTGGGTATGAGCTCCTTGCCGAGCAGGCAACCCGTTGTGACACTACACTGTTTTCTGGAACAAAGTGGCTCAACTTAGGCATTTATCTGTGTAGGGGTTGAGAGTCCCTGGGGGCCCCTGGACCACTGGGGGTGCTTGCTGCTGCTGCTGCTGCTGCTGCTGCTGCTGCTGCGCGTAGGCGGGCACCTGGCTGGGGCTAGGGTACTGCTGGGGGATCACAGGGGGGTAGGTGGTGGGGCTGGCGGGCACATGGGGCATGCCGGGGTCCTGGGAGGGGCTCAGGCCCGGCATGCCGGTGGAAGGGGCAGGCAGGTTGTGGTTGGCGCCCCCAGGCAGGCCCGCGTGCAGCTGACCCGGAGACTGGGCGCGCGACCAGGGAGGGGAGGAGGATGTGGCGGTGTCGGCGGGCAGCAGCTGCTGTGCGGTCTGCCCTGCTCGGTTCACGATGGAGTTGAGATGGGGGCTGTGGGCGAGAAGCACGCGCATCACCTCCTGATGACCCTGCTGGGCAGCCCAGTGAAGTGCGGTGCAGCCTTCCTGCAAGGAGGGGGGAGGGGGGGCGTGCAACTGGCAACGGGGGGCACAAGGGGGGGGCAGGGCGAGGACAGGTTGAAGCAGCAGTGATCTGATCCGTTGGGACCGGGGGTGGGCAGGGGGTGGCCGGAGGGAGTGGCAGGTTGAGGAAAGGAGGAAGCAACACTGAGCTTACCCGCCGAAACAGCAGCAGCAACCATTTTGACAAGGGCACTGAAGAGCCGGCATTGAGGCAGTCAATGTGATGGATTCATTGCTACCATCACCACCACGCCAGGCATGTGGGCAGGTGCCATGGCAGCAGGGGGCGCAGTGCAGCGTAAGGCACTCGTCTCACAGCCTCCGGCCCTGGACCTCGACCCCGACCCCGGCATACCCGGACCCTCCCCTCTTCTAGCTGCACTACCAGCTGAGCCTTAGCTACAGGCAGCCCTTCATGCCATGCTCACACGCACAAGGTTCTCTCCTAAGGGAGTTGTAAGCTGGTTATATAGCAATCAACCACAAAACAATCTCTCATGTGCATCCATTTCTTCCCTAGCTCTGCACCAGGCAGGCACTACTCCCAAACGCAACACACACACGCACATTGTCGTGCTGAGATGGGTTGGCGGATCGCTCCAGCAGCTCCGTGACCAGCGCTACACATACGCTGTCGGAATGTCTGGGGTGCCCGGCCGCTATGTGCAGGGGCGTCTCCCCGTCGCTATTGCCCTCGTTCAGCCTAGCAGCGCCGCCCTGTTTCGCGCGAAGCGGCAAGGGCAGGAAAAAGTAGGTCAGCATCGGAGCCCCCCGAGTGGGAAACTGCGCGGACCTGCGACGCGAGCTGCAACGCGAGCTGCATATCCTTGAGGTTGCCAGCTGCAATGGCTTTCAGAATGTCCTTGTTGGGGAAGCTATCAAAAAGCCCCATCGGCGTCGGGAACCCTTGTAGGACACTTGTGTTTCTTCGGACCCTTGTGCGAGACCCTTGTGCAGAGAGATCTTCAAGCGTTTGGTGTTCGTGGCTGGACCCGTGTACTGTGGGCTGTTCCGTTAGGGTTGTTAATCTCATACAACACCATCTGCGCCAATGATGCAAAGTCCGCGCCGATGACATGCACAAAAGTCCCGCTTCTGGGCGGATGGCATTTGAAGTGGGGCACGTTATCTCGCACGCGGATTAATGTAGCTTCCCACCGGTTTCGAGTAGCAACTTCATTCAAGAGCATGGTCCCCCTGAACCTTCATGCTCTATCTCAGCGGAAAGCCAATTGGTTGACAAATAGACCGTCGCGTGGGCTTGTTCTCCATGACTGTACGCATAACTGACGGGGAACACAGAACCAAGCATAGCTCGCCTAGCTAAGCCATGTTGGTGTTGCTGAGGGGCATTGAGCCAGACATAAGCTTGTGTTCTTGCATGTAATGCACTTCATCGGCAAGTCGCCACCTAGTCACAAGCCAACCCATCGTTTGTGCGGCATGTCACCTCATGTGGTACGAGTCGGCCTATTGAGCTTTACTAAGGAAACGGTGCATTCACAACAAATACCACCCATCTACAATTAACATTGCGTTGTGTCGTGGATAACATCGTGTCTCCTTGTGACTCCCACGTTTGTAGCATGAGATGGCGCCTCTCTCCGCTCGTTAGTCCTTCATCTTTCGTAGACAACATAGTGTCATATGTCCTGCATGACATGTAACGGTCGACTTAAGGCACATAACGATGATGATGATGATGATGATAATGACGATGATGACGATGATGATGAGGGAGCGTATAAGCCCCTATGGCGATACTTGTTGCGTGTATATGGTAAGTTATCACACATCACCCGTAGAAAGTACTGTACGAGTCTTAAACGATGCGGACATACACTCTGAAGTGCAGTCGAGGGGTGGAAGGTTGTAAGACGAGGATGGGTCTATTACTATTGCGTTTTAAGCGAGGTCGAGGCGTTTCATCAGATGTATCGCAGGTCCGCAACCCGTCAACATACAAAAGCCTATCCCGCAATCTATCTACAAGTGACTAGGGGGACCCCAGTGACCCGTTCATTACACATGGGTGTACCCTGCGATCCGTAAATTGTATGTGAGCGCAATCATGCCACTCAAGTGCGCGAATCTGTAGACATTGAAGTAGCTAAACACCATGAACGCAACGTTTTCCTTGTCCATCCTTTACTAGCCCGCTCAAGGCCCAAAGCTTGCCATTTACACGCCAAGCTAGCTTTTATAACCATGCATCCCTTTCCATTACGGGAAAAGTAAGGATTTTAATTTCCCCGTAAAAAACAGCTGCGAGACCTCTTTGACCTCGCGCTCCGAAGAGGTTGCGCTGCTCGCCACAAGTGTGAGCAGGCTGTGTGCGTGGCTGTAGGATGCCGGAGAACGTGGCTTCCGCGGAGTTTTACAATAACCGTTGCGTAACCGCTGTTTTTACTGGAAAAGTTCAGACCTTCCACTGTAACCGCTGCGTGATCGCTGTTTTTTACTGGAAAGTGCAGACCTTTTACTGTCACCGCTGCTTAACCACTGTTTTTACTGAAAAAGTACAGAGGCCGTCGACAAAGCTGGGCGTCGCAGATGCTTTGATGCTGCGCGCTTATCTTGTAGACGTACTAGCCCGGAACCAACCCGTAACGTAAAGAAATACTGTATAATGTCTCGGCCCGCGTTGTTCACGTTCAAACAACAACCTCGGCCTCGTCTCAAGCTGCGTAAACGACTCGGCTACGCCTCGTCGTTTATTGCAACTTTCGACGAGGTCTCGGTCGTTATTTTCCCGTAACAGCTTGGCCTGCGACATTATACTATACATCTCCGCATGGCAACGTGTGAGGCATACTCGGAAGTTTAGTAAACTTGCAGTATATGTGCAGGCTATAGTTGGCTAGGTTGTCACAACTAGTGACATATTGAGCCAATGCACCCTCAACTCATGGGGAAGTACATGATTGTTTTGCATACACTTCAACTACCGCATGGTACATAGCGTCATTGTCTGTAACGTGCCTTGTGATGTTGGCTATGCAAAATGTCCATGTACATACGGGAACATACATCAGCCAATCCATGGTGATAGTGTAGCAACTGAATGTGTCGCATACATGTTTCCTTGCGCAGCTGAGCCAAACATGCCAATGCACCTTGCTAAGTGATCACCCACCCAGTTAAACACCGTTGCGTTCCAGACGCCAGCCAAAATGGAGCCCAACAACGCATGCGTACACGCACTCATGACGCAGGCGGCCACCACCATGGGTTGATCTGGGAAGTGCAACTTTGCTAGCACTGCCGCCAATGCCGACGATTGCATACCAGTCTGCGTGTGCATGGGAAGACGCAATGTTTATTGAAGTTGAGCTTGATAGCTCAGCTTGTTCATTACCGGTAAGCAGCCGCGATGTGTGCTAGCGTTGTGCGAAAGGACATGTGTTGCAACACAAATGTAAAGGAAAGGCTATGTGGGGGTAAGTAGAACCCCAACAACAGGCAAGACAGGCAGGATAGCTATCAACGAGTTAGTGGATGCAAAGACAAGCTCATGGCTCATAATCGCATACCCAACACATCGCCTTTGATTAGAAGCAACCCTCGCAACCAACCATTTACTCTGACCGGGATTGGTAACTACTGAGCCCACGATCCCACCTGCCCAAGCAACCTGGTTTATGTCCATGTCCAGCACCCCACCCCCCGGTGGGTAGTCAATAACATAAGGCAGATATAGGGCCGGAGACACCCTCACCCTTATGAGCTGATGTGCATGCCAGCCTCACCCCCAACTATTATTAGAATATTTCCCCGCCAGCACACCACTCGTTGATGACCTGTTGTCGTGTTGTTCCCTTCGTTGGGCTCGAGTATTAGGGTTCAAGCTGGAGTAGGGGGCGTGGTCGCAAGGGCTGGGGTGGAGGCCTTCGAGACCACGTCACTTGCCACAAATGCAAAGGGGCATGGTGGTAGGGTGGGTGGCATGCAAATGTGAGCACACATGCCATACATTCAAGGCATGCGGAGGCGCCCTCTCCTCCACACTCAGCGCTGTGCCCTGGCTAGCAGAGAGGCAACAGATGCCACTACCCGTGTGGGGCAGGCTTCAGGCCTCAACAAGCAGGCTGATGAGCTTTATCCACCAACATATTGTACACACTCAGATAGGACCCGCCCTACGGCTTCCATGACTGATGACTACTAGAGATAGCACCTTGGCACGCACGATGCACCATGTTATCACTGTTGTTTCTACTTGAGTAGCCTTGCCTCTTCTCTGACCAAAAGGTGCCAGAGGCACTAGCTGCATTCGCCAGCCTGGCTTCCATCCTCAATGGAGGGGCGGCAGGAGCAGCAGCAGCAGGGCCAGCCAGCCATGCCCTTCTCCCCGACAGCACCGGCCTACCAAGGCTACCTGGTGCACGGCCTGCTCCACCACAAACCCTTCATCATTCCCAAAGCAAGGTGGCAGTGGCAGCAGCAAGGCAGGTCTGCTCAGGCCTGTCACCGACCTCTTCCTAGGGGCAACAACCTCCCGCCAGGCAGCAGGAGCAGCAGCTGGCAGCAGGGCCAGCACAACAGCTGCAGGGCCACCTGGCAGCAGGGGCCTCACAGCTGCGGGGTTAGGGTCGGGCTTCTGGGGCTACAGGAGCAGCAGCAACAGGAAGCACGAGCTCAGGCAGGGCACTTCCTTCCTCCTAAACCTGTGCCTAAGCTGGGGCCTAAGTCCTTGGTGCTAAGTTCCTAATCGCGCTCGATCACATCCCGAGTCTTGACTGCACCTCAATTGAGTTAGTGCGAGCGACCTTGTCTGTGGTGCCAATGGCTTTTGATAACCAGTAGCCCAGGAAGAAGCCAGTGGAGTGCAGCATGAAGACAGCTGGGATGACCTGGGCAGGTACAATGAGCGTGGGTGGTGAAAACAACAAAGCTCAACGTGGGGCACAATCAGCAAACACCACATGTATGATTTGTAGCAAGGTAAAGGCCTCCATGCTATGTACTCAAGATCTTAGAGGAGTCGAGGATTCACTTGCATACTGACTCCATCAAAATGTGAATGGGTGGCATGGGAGAGAGGCCGTTACCTGGGGGCCGTAGGCACCAACAATGTGCACATTGCATGAGACCATGGAGCCAATCAACAGCATGATGACTATGGTGGCAGCAAGGGGCATGAAGGGCCGCACCCTCCGCACCTGCAGCCACAGCACATGCAGTGCCACCCTCATACACACCAATAGAGTCAAGGTGTCACTTAAACACAAGATTTGGATGAAAAACGCGACTACCTGTAGAGCAGCATGTTGTAGTGATCACCATGGCCCATGCGTTTTATGCGGCGAGCATGTTCAGTCATGCAAACTGTGCTTCACAATAACCCACCATGCCTGGGCTGCCGTGGTGGACATAGGTAGTGGTACTCTACACACTCTTGACCAGGTCACCTTTGTGCATCCCACTTCACCCTTCTCCCTCAACGTTTGCCAGGCCACTGCTATGTGTGTGCTTGCATGACTCACAAATGCAGGAGCGATGCTGTTGATGGTGCACCCAACCAGGACGGGTAGTAGCACCAGCTGTAATACAGACACAAACATGGCCTTTGGGTCGACAGGGACCAACTGCCCGACCTGCAAGATGCACAGAGCAGAGGTCATCCAGTGTACCAATAACAGGGTGGGCGGGCCGCAATGTGAGGTGAGGTACAAGGAAGAAGAGTGAGCCTAGGGCCTGGATGGTAAGGGTTCTAAGTTGACAGCAAGGTCTACAACATGGAGCCTGCATATGCCGCAGAGGGCTGGTGTGCACTCACCAGCAAGGTGGTTAAGAACGGCGTCATGAAGACAGCCATGAGCGTGGACGCTGAGGTCATCATCACGGACAGTGGCATGTCGCCCTACGTGACAAAGGAGTCAGGCAGGCATTGCCGAAGAGCTATACATATGCCACCATGCAGCAAGCCACGCATTGTGGAGGAGCCAGGCATGCACGATCTGGCAGCCAACCCTGCCCTACCAGCACAACGTCCTCAACACTCCCCATCGGCCTAAGCTCACCTATAGTCACCGTGCCACCCTGCCTTTGCTGCCTGAGGCTCTAGCGGCAGGTTCAATGGTGTGCCACAGCAAGGCACACCGCTGGCTACCCATCTGCCTACTGCATGTTGGGACTTGCAGCCGCTGTGCCTGCCAACTTACCCGGGCAATGAAGGCCACGATGTTACTGGCTGTCCCCCCGGGCATGCAGGACACCAGAGCCAGCCCAATGGCCAGCCCTGGCTCCAGCCCCCAGTACCTGAACGCAGCCACAGGGCTGGGCTGGGCCACATGAGGGGAGCAGGACGGTCAGGGCTGGCTTGCATGGCTGCACCTGCTGATGGTGTAGCCCACGGCAGGCAGGACGCTGTACTGCAGCATCATGCCCAGCGCCAACAGCTGGGGCTGCCGGGTGAACACAGCTCCAATCTCCTCAAAGGTCAACGTCAGGCCCATGCCCAACATGACAAACATGAGGCCATTGGTGATCTGGGAGGTGTGAAACCTGCATCACATGGGAGGCAACCAGGCTGACATTCATATGCCTGCATGGGCTGCTACTGAGAGGCACTCAAGGCTCAAGGTTGAGGGCCAAGGTCCTGAGAGGCACTCACCAATTGAACAGCTCTGGTCTGTGGAAGCCTCCCACTGCTGCACCAATGACCCAGACTGCAGCAGCACAGCAGGCAACCAGCATTAGCTGTTATAAGGATTCAGTGACCATGTTCATATCCTCCTCTAGGTGCGGCTACAGCAAGAGGGGGAGCGGCATGACAGGGCTGTGCTGGGTGAGGCTTTTTCTGGCAGGGTGGGGGGGAGGGGGGGCAGGGTCTGGCCCGGCAAGCCATGCTGAACAGTGCAGGTTGTGCACGATGGGGCTGGGCAAGACTACAGGGAGATGGACTGGTCAGGGCCTCTCGTGCACGGCCCTCTTCACCTGGGAATAGGGTTGTGGCAATTGCGCCAATGGCGAGGATGGCCTGCTCAATTGGACCTGGCCCACTGGCTGGTGGAGCTGGTTCAGATGCTGATGCTGATGCTGCTATCAACCGGCTTGAGCCGCGTGGGACTTCAATCTGCCGGGAGTGATGGTGCTGACTGGCAGCCGCCCACATCTGGTGACCAACGCCAGACTGGGGGCATGTGCATCGACAAGACGCATCCCCTAAAAGCCTAGGCAGTACTTGCAAACTTGTGCACGAGCTAGACGGCAGCCTGCGCATCGTACAAAGACAGGTTGCATCAAGAATCCCCACCCATACAGACCGAACATTCAACGCTCGGTGCGGCCATCCGCACCGGTGCAGAGATGTTGGGCTCAAGTTTAGAAACCCTCTACTAGACATTGGATTGAGATGCGATGACGCTGTAAGCCTCAACGGCTGTCCGAACGGCTATAAGTCCAGAATCATAAGGGAGAGCTGCATGAAAACATTTCGGGTGATAAACTCATTGAGAGGTGCCCTCTGACGGTTAGGGTACGTCCAGAGAATCTCAGGTGGCTCGGATTCATAGCGCCAAGCATAGAGTACCGCTAGCCTATCAATTGTCACAAAAAGCCCCAGCATGTGCATTTAGTTGCAATGTTTCGTTATGTAGCATGTAGCGTGTAGCATGTAGCGTTTGCATGTAGCGTTGCTTTGCATGAATGCATTTGAGTTTGCCATCGTATGATTGCTTCTGCCTAGTCAGGCCGCCCCAACATGGGGTTAGTAATGTTCATGCAGATTCTCTCTCAATACTGCACCGTTTTCAATAGCGTTTAGCACATTGGCAGCCACGAGTTAGTCCGCGTAATCTGACCATCAGCGCTAGCCATTGGAGTCTTTGCTCGTGTACTGCTACATGTGCCCGCGAACAAATCACAGCGGCGAGACGGGTCTCCTTGGCACGGTGAGCCACATCGCAGGGAACCCATCTACCTTGCGTAGTGAGCTGGTTGTGCACAAATGGAATGTCCGGCTGACACCCAACGCGATGCCTGCCGGGCGTGCAGGGCACCTAGACGGGGCCGGTGAAGCATAATCTATCTTCGCTTCTCGCCGAACACATCATTTGGGTCGGCGCACACGAAGGTAGCACCGGCGCACCGGGGTACACCCCCCCCCCCCCTCCACTGTGCCCTTCACTGTGTTGCACCCGTTGCACCTAGAGGAAAAGCGACATAGAATTGTTGTTCCTTACTCATTGGCGGATCTCTTGAAACAAACCGCAAAACCAACAACACAGGCCTCTATGAGTTTGACATCTTCAAAGTTACATCATGGTCACCAGGCAGAAATAAGGCCACGGGGCTGTGGGGTGGCAGTTGAGCTATGAAACTTTGCACGCAGGTGGATGGCATGTAGGGGAGTATAACTCTCAAAGGAGCCGAGTCCAAAATCGGTCATGGTGTGGAGTTGGGCGACTGACTGCATGGCCCTGGTCCTGAGATCGGCTAAGGGAGTTGGGGGTCACAGACCAAAGTGAGCTTTTGGCTTATCTGAGTATGAGCGTTTGTAACACTGTCGTAGATGAGCTTAATCTAGTAAGTAGCATGTTGTAAGTCCAAATGGTCGAGCTGTGGCATTGCCCTCCAAGTATGGGGGGGAGGTGGGCTCATTGCCACATCCTCGCTACCGCTTTCCGATCCGACTGCTGCCGCCGACGCGCATGCTCATGTAGAGCAGCCTACGCGACGCGGGAGTTTCCCCCCGTTTCCAATTGTCGGAGGACGGAGGACGGAGCTGCATGGAGGGAAGCTGGCGGAGAGGAGCACATGGAGGTCGGAGCGGCGGAGCCCGAGCCACATGGGCTCCATGCTGGCTCCGACGGGGCGCGTTTCCAATTGGGAGAGACATCGGAGAGACATGGGGCTCTCCATTGGCTCCGATAGCGCTCATTGGCTCCTATAGGTGACTCCTTCGGAGCCCGGAGAGGAGCCAGGAGCGGAGCCAGGAGTGTGAACGACCCTGTGACCCTGAGACCGAGTCTAGATTGCGTACGTGTCCTGATGGCCCCGTCTGTCCGGTTGCTCAACCTCTCGTTACATCTAGTCTCCGCCGTATCGGTCCTCCCTGTGTAGGTCCACTGGCAACACCGCTGAGGATATGGCACTCCGCAGTTCTACCCGCATCAGCAACATTTGCGGAATAACCTCAGACTTGCTTTGCCTGCCTTGCTCTGCACTTCGGAGTCTGCACTTTTGCGGAGAATGCTTAGCTAGTCCCGCTTGCGCGGAGCCTGCTCCTGCTGTTGTCGAAGCCTTGCTTAGCTTGTCCACCCCAGCCAACGGGAGCGAACTTGTTGTCACTAAAGCAGCCAAACTGCAGCCAGCCTTCCTTGCGTAGCCTGCTCGAAGCAGAGTTGCACCATAGCCTTCATTACGCAGAGAGTGTAGCCTGCAAGAGTCATATTACAACCTTGTTCAAGCCAACCTTCAACCCCAACACAGCCTGCCCTACGCAGAGCATCATCACTATCAACACAAGCAGCTCATCTCTGCCAACACAGCCAGCCTGCTCAAGCCGAGTACACAGCTGCCAGCCAAGGAGCAAAAACCAACACTCATTGCACCGGCAACAATATATACGCACACCCAGCAGGTCACCACCACCAATATTAGCCTGTTCAACAGAAGACAGTACCGCGCAGTGCACCAGCCTGCAGAGGTCCTGCTGTTTCTGCAACGCGGGTGCAAAGCTGTGGCAGGGTGCATACCTGCCGTATATGCGCTAAGCCGTATATGCGCTAAGCCGAATGGAGCTAGATGGCTGCTGCCGCTGCTGGAGCTAGAGCTGGAGCTAGAGCTGCTCGACAATAAATTTTTTTGCAGCAGCGGCAGCAGTAGCGTCCCTTGCAGCGGCAGCAGCAGCGTGATGATCGGAAGGCCCTCAACGCGGCGGTCACGGGTCGCCCAAAAGCGTCAAAAAGCGTCCATGCAGCGCTCCGCTCCGATCAATTGGAAACGGCAACACGGCATTCGCCCATGCAGGGGCAGCTCCGCTCCATGAGCCTCCATGAGCTCCGCTCCGATCAATTGGAAACGGGGGGTTTGAAGCGACGACTGCATGCTCCGCAATGGCTCAAATTTGAATCACCAACTTTGATGCTTTGTTGTGCACGGCCTACTGACTGCATAATTATTCTGGATGGGTGAAAGGTAGCTGGCTGGGTTGGCTACATTGTGAGCCAAGTAGCATAACATTTGGCGTAGTGAGTGCAGAGTTACAGCCGTCCTACTACCAGGGGTCGGTTTCCTGTCATTTTTTGAATGTTGGGGCCGCCTGATGCCTAGTATCACGAAAGGCCACAGCATGTGCATTTAGTTGCGATGTTTCATTATTCAGCCATCAGCTCCTCCGCAATGAACAGCCAGAGCAGCCTCAGGCAGCCGCCATGCAGTTGCACCATATTGAGTTGGGCAGATGAGCATTAGGCCTGGCGGCCAGTTCACACCAACGGTCGCACTCCCGTTATGAAGTACCCAGCAGTCAGGTCAGGCAGCTGGAAGAGGTTTGACTTAGCAGGGCAGCAGAGCCAATCTGACAAACTTGGTACTAGCAGTGCGGCGGCATGTGACGGCCAGCTCCCAAAGGTTTTACCTGAGCTTCACACAACATCCTGCGAAAGACCGGTTGGCTGTGTTCAGACATGCCTGCCTTCTCAACAGTAGTACATGCCATGGCAAGTGCCGTGTGCCATACAACTAGCTCACACTACACCAAGAATTAAACACACTGGGTCTCCATGATGCCACTGGATAAGGCATACACCCCGACATGCAAGCCCAGTGTTGTTTCCCGCAAAACTCGAGCCCCAAAGTAGTCCACCGGCATGCAAGTTCTAGGTGTTGCACGCTCTGTTCACTGCTCTACATCCACTGAGTTTGTCGACTACATGTCTAGGAAAATCTTCAAGCGCACGTCATGTCAGGTCATGTCAGGTCGTGTCAGGTCATGGCACCCACCTACAATGGTAGGGAGACTAAGAGGTGGCCAGGCTATACAGCCTTATGGACCTGGTCCAGGCTGTACCCAATGTTGCTCATTGCTAAACAGAGCAAGTCAGCTACATCTAGAGTGTTGGGCTGGGGTTCGTCAACCCAAGCAGGGTCAGCGCGCAATTGTGCACTGGGCTGGCATGGGTTCCAGGGACGAGAGCAAAGCATGCTGGCTGCTTGCTCTTGCGGTTGTCAGCCCTTTCTGCCTGCCAGTGTCATCCCAGTCTGCCGGGAGGATCCCAGCAGCTTGTGGGTCAGCAGAAGCTGTAGGAGCTGTTGCAGTTCCTTGACCAGTCTCTGCCGAGGAGGCACCCGGGGTGATGTCATGCGAGCTTAGGCCTAGAGGTGGCTGAGAGCCCGGCTGCTCCAAGGCAGAGCACCTCACAAGCGTAAGGGAGGACAGGCCAGGCTCCGTGGGTGAAGACAGCTGGGTGCTCAGGGTGCGTGGGGCAGAGAAGGGCACCACTGATGAGGAGCGATGCTTGCGCTTCAGCTGGCTGGTACCTGTCACTGCTGCCATGGATGAGCAGACGGCAACAGGGTGGCTGTGGTGCGCAGACAGCCTCTTGGCCAGGGGCGCCTGATGGGCGTGGCTGTTTCCGTCAGTTGGCAGAGCAGGCAGGGCGGCGTGCGTGGGGCTTGGGGTAGGCAAGGAGTGCAGGGTGCGAGCAGTGGGGGTGTCAGCCCCCGCCATGGACCAAGTGCTGGATTGGCTGGGCCCAGCCTGGCTGGCAGGGCCAATGGCAGCAGCGTGGCGGGGTCCTGGCAGGCTGGCCAGGAGGGACTCCAGCTGTGGGACCACCTGTGGGTGGGAGCCGCCAGGGCATGAGCTGGCTGAACAGCAGGGCACCAGTAAAGTGACAGCAGCCAGAGAGAGTGGCTGCTGCCTACTGTTCCCTGTGAGGCACGTGTGGGGCTTACCTGGGAGCAGTGGGGCCGCAGGTGGGGCTCATGGGCCCAACAGGCAGTGATGAGGGAAGCCAAGGCGGGCGGGCAGGCCTGGGCAGCAGCATCAGAGAGGCTGGGTGCAGTTGTGTGGCAGGGACCCAGCATTGCTGGTGGGACAGACCTGGCCACTAGTGCCAGGACCAGGCACATCATGTGACCGGCGGAGCAGGGTAGACAAGTGTGCAGCCACAGTAGCTGAAGACTTCAGGCACTTCACGAACATATTGTTGAACAGATGGGGTTAATCACACCTGTGGGTCGTCTGGCAGTGGGTTGCGTACGCCTTGCACCGCGACTCTGTAGATGATGGCCATGTTTGTGGTGCCCTCCCAGGGAAACTCCCCGGTCACCAGCTCCCTGGCGAACACGAGGAGAGATGTGAGGTGAGTGCTGCTGGGCAGCTGGTCGTCTTAGGCAGCTGGGCTGCAAGGCCCTTTCACCCACCACATGATGACAGCCAGAGAGAAGATGTCACACTTGGCAGTCAGACCACCTATGTCCGGGTTGAAGCACTCAGGGGCCATGTAGGCCACCGTGCCGGCCTCAGTCTGCAAGTGTGCGCATCAGCAGCCCATGTATGCTCGTGAGGGTGACTTGTCAGCAATTGTGGGTGGTGCCAGTCAAGCCGGCAGCATAGCATAGCTACTGGGTCACGCATGCACAGCCCACATGCTTTGCACTGGGACGAAAGCAATGCAAGCATGAGGATGAGGGCTTACACAAGGTACATGCCAAGGTGGAACAATGGCCGAGTAGTCTGCAGCTGAAGATATGCTATGTGCAGTACCTGTGTGATGCATCCATGGACCTGCAGCAGCACAGCCGACCGTAGTGGGTAGGGAAGTGCTCACCCCCTTGGTTTGGAGATATGTGTGGTTCTTGCACCGCGCCAGCCCAAAGTCCGAGATCTTGGCTGACCCTCCCGCACTGAGCAGCACGTTGGCAGGCTTGAGATCTGGACCCACACAGCCGGCAGCAGGGAGCAGCGGATGTGTTGAGCAGCGGATGTGTTGTGTACAGGACAATGGTAGCAGCGCATTGCTTCAGTAGGAGGTGCCCGTTTCGCGGTGTATCTGACATCATTGTTCACCCAGCCTGCTGTGCACTGTATGCCATAACCTGGGCATGCAAGCCCACATGCTAGGCCCTGCCGCCCGCCCGCCCGCCCGCACCTCTGTGCACGATGTTCAGGCTGTGCAGGTAGGCCAGGCCCCTGGCGATGTCCAGGGCCACCAGCAAGGCGCGGTGCAAGCTCAAGCGCTTGTGGCCGTGGATGGTGTTGCTGAGGGTGGCAGCCATCAGCTCCTCCACAATGAACAGCCGGGGAGGCCTCAGGCAGCCGCCATACAGGTGCACCACGTTGGGGTGGGACAGCCGTGACAGCAGCTGGAACTCGTGGTGCAAGGAGTCCTGGGGAGGGGTGGCAGGCACACAAGCAGGTGCAGGAGGTCTGACAAGCTGATCAAATAATGCCCAAGGTTATATTTGTGCCTGACACGATTATCTTCACAATGTCAGGGTCAGGGGTAGGAGTGGGGGGCTGGCGCATGCTGGTGACACACTCATGAGTCATGAGACATGAGAGGAGCTTGGAAGGTAGGACCTGAAGCTCAGTGCGGGCTGGTTGGGGTGCAGGGTCAGTGGGTGTGGGTGTTGGGTGCAGCCCACCTGATCCACGGGTTCGCTACCCTGGAAGCTGCCGTCCACAACAGCTTGGGTCATGACCTTAACTGCTACCTGCTGCCCCTGCAACAGGCATCAAAAGGTGGTGCAAGGTCATTGTGGTATCACCAGCGCCTAACCTGCTGCCATGATAGCTATGACGTGACTTCCTAGGCGGATCGCCAGGTGGACTGGCAGGCTTAAACACAGCATGAAAGACTTGAAGGGCGTGAACATCCCCACCACCACTGTGTCACACCTGTAAGTTCTACTACACAGCCGGAGTCTGCATAACTACTGCACAACTGGGTCAGCATACATTACAACATGTTTGCAACTTGAAAGGGGGTCGCTCTCCAGGTGTGAGAGAGTAGCTTAGTCACACACAACATGACTGCCCCAACTCAGTAACCCCTTAAGTTGAGGTAGTAATGCTACGCGCTTAGCAGGCAGAGACCCTTCAGATGAGTGGGGGTGGGCAAAGAGGGCAGAGTTTTGGCAACAGGCTATGGGGTGAACAAGGTGTGAGGCATAAGGTGTGAGGTGTTTCATGACTAGGCTGAAGGGCTCACGTGCTCGCCGCTTGCCAGCAGCTCTGCTGCCCTCCCACCTTGTACGTGGCTCGGTACACAGAGCCTACAGAGCCCACCCCCAGCAGGCCTCCGTTGGCGCCTTGTTCAAACTGGATGTCGTCAAACACCATCCCCAGCACCACATCCTCGCGCATGGGCATGTGCCTCGCCAAACCGCTGCCCCCTGACCCGCACAGCTCGACTGGGCTGCTGGCTCCCTGGACCGTGCCTTCCACCCCTGCTTGCTCGTCTGCCATGATGTTGTTGGCCAGGTGCAGGTAGGCAGCAAACAGAGCAGCACCATGCTCGTCGACCTCATCTCGTGCTGAGCATGACTGCTCCTCCCCATCCAGCGCTGGCAGTGCCAATGCGACCGCCCCAGCTGTGGGTGGTGAGGAGGGGCTGTGGTGAAGGGATGGCATGCTAGCTGGAGGTGGGGTGTGAGCCAGCGTTGCAGAGTTGTGGGGGGGGCCAAGCCGGTCAAGGCCTGGGTCAGGACTGGGTGAGGTGGCAGCAACAGCGGCCAAGGGGTGCGGCAGCTGCATATGCTGGGGTCTAGGCTGGAATCCGAAAGCTGTGGCGGGGTCCACTGCCAGGCTGCTGTGCCCTGTACGGGCCTGGCTCAGCAGGGACTGCTGCTGCTGGTACAACAGCTGAGTGTATGCATCGCTGAGTCGGGGGGAGGACAGGCCAGAGCTGCCCTGCTTGCTGGCCCCTGAGTGTTGCATGCTGCCAAGGGCAGGGGCACCAAGCACGCTGGCTGCCTGGCAAGCGGAAGCCTGGGCAGTAGGCAAGCTGACTAGACTGTTTGCCTCACTGAGGGAAGCAGCTTGATCCAACCTTGGGCTGGACCAGAGCAGAGTCGGGTCAGTGGGTGGTGGAGAGGACCGCTGAGCTGGGATGTTGGGGTGGGATGTGGCAGACGAGCGGCCACTGCCAGGGGTCATCGCCCCCTGCCGCCTGCTGCGTTGACTGTTGCTGTTAGGCAAATGGCGGGGCAGACCAGCAGACGTGGGCATGTGGCCCGATTGCAGCGCGGGGACGGAGAGACCAGGTGTAGGCTTGGCAGGGGCGTGGGCCCAGGCATGCCACCCTGACAAGCAGCGCCCCAGCTGGTCACCCTCTACAGGTGCCCCACCTGCGGGTGCATTATCACACTTTCCACTCAATATGTAGCAGCAAAGCAGGCTGGTCAACATGTAACATGCAGTGTGGCACAGCTGACGCTCGCAAAAGCGCTGATGTACTAGCTGTCTGGGGCTTGGTGCAGCACAGTAGCCACGCCTCAGTGTGACCAGGTCATCAGAACTGGCAAGGCTGGCAAGGAGCACAGGGCATGCAAGCAGGGTGGGGAACAGGTCTGGTGCACTGTGCGCCCTAGGAGGCCCTCAGAGCCACAGCACGCTGCCCCTCTGCCCGCCCACCTTGGGTAGTCTGCTGAGGTGAGCCCAGCAAGGCAGCGTGCTGAGGCGGCCGGGGGGAGTGGAGTGAGGTGCGCTGCTCCGGGCCCTGCGAGGGTGAGGTGCGGCTGTAGCTCCCTGTGGACACCGCAGCTAGAGGCTGAGGCCCCTCTGCTTGCCAGCTGCTGCTGGTGACATTGGGTGGGCCCACTGGCCAAGAGTGCAGGCTGAACTGCTGGTCTTTCAGGAAGGGCGCGGACGTTCCCGCAGCCAGCTGTTCGCCACTGAGGGCCCTGACCTCATGTGAGGTGCTGCTGGCGAGCGGGGGGTGCACACCAGACACAGTAGCTAGTAGCTGCTCAGCATGCTTGCATGCACTGTGATCCATGTCAGCCGCAGCCTTCTGCACTCCTGACGGGCCCAGCCTGCAAGGTCCAGCTCTTCCATCTGCAGCTGCCATGTCCAGCATCAAGCTGCAGCCTGTCGCGGCAGTGTCATCCTCGGCTTTGCTGCCAGTGATGACTGTGATCTGTGCTGCTGCTGTAGCTTTGCCTTCTGGCAGGCCTCCTGCGCCGCTGCCGCTAGGCCACACATGACCACCATTATTGCTGCTGCTGCTGCCACTGTGCCGTGTGGCCAGAGGGCTGAGTCTGGGGGCATGCGGCCAGCCCTTGCCCTCTGTGAGGGCCGTGGCCTTGAGCCTGGCCCTGACAAGCATGAAGGCAGCCAGTGTGAGGAGGCAGGTCACACCTAGGGACACCCCCACTGCCACGCCCACCAGCGCTGTGGTGCTGGAGGACCCCTGGTCCACGCTGGTGGTGTTCAGTCCAGTGGGAGGTGAGGGGCGCGGCACTAGACTGGGTGGGAGTGAAGGGGGATGGGGCATGTGTGGGGGCGGGCTAGGTGAGCCAAAAGGCGGTGTGTCTGCTGGACTAAGGTCAGGGGTGGGGGTGGGGGTATGCCACGAGCTGGGAGGTGGGTGTGGCGGGTGTGGACTGGGTGGAGGCCAGCTAGGGTTCAACACTAGAGGGGGGCTGGGTTGGTGGGTGGGGTCAGGTGACTGCAGCTGAAGTGGGGGAGGGGGCTCAGAATGAGGAAATGTTGCGAGGGAGGGTGGCAGGGTCAGAAGTGGTGATGGTGATGGTGACAGTGGGGGTGGGGTAGGTGGGTAAGAAGGGGCAAGTGGGACAGGCCCAGGAGGGCGAGGGGGAGGGTTGAGGACAGAGCTGGGAGGGAGTGGAGGGGTGGGAGGAGTGAAGGTGAGCACCCAGGTCAGGCGCAGAGTGCCAGCAGCACCAGGAGGACTGATGGGGGGGCTGACTTGGGCCCCTCCCTGGGAGCAGCTGCCGTTGGAGGTCAACATGAGCAAGCCAGGGCCCAGGCCTAACGAGCCAAGGGATTGCAGAGAGGGCCTGCCGGAGGTGTGATGGCTCGACACCTGGCAGGCAGAGAGGCAGGCGCGCAAACCGCACACTGCTCAGCACATAGCTGCACCACCAGGCAGTGCACGTGGCGGACATGCTAGCTGCCTTGTTGGTGCTGCAGGACAAGTTGGCTGAGGCTGGACTGCACTCACCCGTTGCCAAGGGCTGGACAGCGAAGCAAAGCTGGTAGCGGGCTGGAGCAGCAGCCCATTGCCTGCCTCTAGAAGGAACCCCTGGCCTAGGTCCCAGCTACCCATCCACACACAGTCCGAGTTTCCCCCCAGGGGTTGGTTCTGGGTCCCCTGCAGCAAGGCCCTCCTTGTGCTGTTCATGACGGTGCTGGTGAGGGGCAGTTGACTGGTAACTGCACTGCCTTGCTGCCCTCCGATCAGCGTTGGCAAAGATGACGCCTCTGGCTGTTCCAACAGGTGCTGGGCCAGCTGACGCTGAGACGTGTTTTGGGTGATGCGGGGGCTGGCGCTGCCATTCAAGGCAGCAGGCGAGGGGCTGGTAGCCCTGCAGCAGGGGTTATTGCTGGTGCTGAATTCCTTGCGCACGTCCAAAGCCCAGTCGCCAAAGCTGGTAACCTGGATGATGGGCAAGGGGAGGAGGGCAGGGTTTAAAGCCAGGGCATGTTACCATCATCCAAGAGTACCGAGGTCACGGCCCTCCAGCTGGCAAACTCCACTAGCTTGCTTAGAGGGGCACCCTGCCTGTAAGATGTGATGCCTCGCACTGAGCTCTGTATCATGTACTAGCAGCGTGTGTCTAAGACTAGCAGCGTGCACCTAAGTAGAAAAGACCCCACCTGTAGCCCTAAGGCTGTCAAGGTGCGGACCCCACCAGTGCAGGCCACAGCAAACCTGCACAGGCAGAGGTGCGGACAAGAATAAACTGCACGCATCCATGTGATGGGCCCAAGCCAGCAACAAACATCTGCCACAGCTGCCTGACTTTTTGCCCACGGTGCTTGACAACACTCCCGCAGTGAGCTTGGGGGACAGATCAATGGCAGAGCGACTAGCCAGCGAGGCTAATGCATGCAATACGGGAACGCACCTGGCAAGCAGTTCGGCATGGTCCCCAGAGGGGATTGTCCCAGCATCAGGCGGGACACTGGATCCATTGATCAGGTTTGGTGCGGAAACAGATTTGTAGAAGAAGGGGTAAGGCAGAGGGGCATTGCACAGGTCTGTGCAGGGCAAGGCTGGCACGCTGACGCTGCTGACGATGCCGCAGTCTGTGCTGCTGAGGCGATGGATGGGGTATGCGGAGAAGGTGAGAGCTGCCATGCTGCAGTCATAGTTCAGGGATGCGGCCAGTGCAGCGAGAGCCATGCCATGCTGGCCCAACAGCTGGCTCATCAGCTGGCTGGCTTCTGAGGGCTGCAGCGCCGGTGACTGCAAAGTCCAAGTTCTGTTGTTCACCGAGCCTGTGGGACAGCTGAAGTTGGTTGCTGCAGGTAGGTCGGGTGATAGCTCGCTTGTCAGCTGCAGCACAACACATAGCATGATAAGCGAGTCGTGATACAGGTGCATGTAAATCCTGTTGTGCCAGACTGGATAGCACAGCACCCTACTGTGCTTGCAACAGCGGCACAGCCCGGCAGCTGCCTCAAACTTGCAGGCCCCACATGTGACTAGAGCGCCTACCTGACGAGCCAAGGTGTTGCATGTACTGCTGGACCAAAGCCCCACCGCACTTGCATTGCTCATGCTGGCTGTCACTTGACACAGCTCTGGGCAAGCCAGCATTGGCATGGAGCGGTAATCCCACTGATGCTGCTGATTAGAACTGTTGGGTAGCCAAGTGGCCATGGTTTTGAGCGCAGCCTGGTCAGGGATGCTGGGCATAATGCCCAGGGCAGGGTCGTAGCAGTTTGACACACTTGCTCGAAGCCAAAAGCCACATCCAGCGGACAGTTGTAGCAACAGACTTCTGGCACTGCTGCTGTCACTGGCAAATGCTACGAGGAAGCTGTGGGTGATGAATGCGGGTGCCACGGCAGCAAGGGCCAGTGCACTGTCCAGCACGGTGCAGGCCAGAAGAAGGTTGGGTTGGTACAGGCTTTGGACCTGCAACGACAGGCCGGGCCCCTCCATCTTGCCACGTCGCGCTGTGTGCACACTCGCATGTATGACTTACAGCTGCAAGGAAGCTGCCACAATCCTCTTCTTCGAACCGTGGTACTGCGAGCAGCAGCAGGTGAAGCGAGGCTGGGGCGCATGCTGCAGACAGACCCGCCGCTGTTGCACTCCTTCTCACTGTCGAACTCGAGCTCGTCGACAGCCAAGGCGATTGTCAGCACGCAGTTCTGCACCTCTGATGGCACATCAGGACTTGGTGGCCCATTGGGAGCATTCGGAATCATTATCGGTACCCCTGTCAGGTACGCACACCAGCGACAACCTATTGAGCTAGTACCGCTGGGCATTGCTCCATCTGTGCGATTGGTGGCAGGCAACTGTTATGCGCACCGCTACCCGTACCTTGTGCAAGGACCAGACTCTTCCATGTTGTTAGCAACAACCACAGCGTTACGTAGCAGGCTGGCGCCATGAGCAGTCAAGCCACATCTGCAACGTCTCGGGGCCAACCCAACGACTGGTTCGGATACATAGGAGAAGGCGATGGTAGGTGCGATAGAGCGAGAGAGCACGACGTTGGTGCGAGCGGAGGTGTACATGCTGTAAATTGACACATGACACTGCAATCTACATATAAAAAATATATGAATAAAATAGACACGTCATGTATAGTAGCTCGCCTTACAACATGTCAGGATACCAAGAAGCGGCAAAATGTTCACAGCATTTCGCATCGCATTAGAGTACTTGCTACAGTATCCAGCCTAAAAAAAACAGGAACATCTTCTCAAGAACGAATGCCAGACAGTGGTGGAGCACATACAACATTATTGACGCAACCTGACAACTAAGCCCGGACCCCAAGACAAGTACGACGGCACATGCACGCAGCAATTGAAGCCATGCCCAAGATTCTCAACAGTGCACACTACATGGATAAGCTGGCCGTTTCAACCCTTGCGTCGGTCCTCACGAATCTTAGAGTTCAGGATGCTCATGATACAACCTTTGATGTTGTCGACATTCTGCAGTCATCCAAACATCATGGGATGCAACACGCATGTGTGAGTAGCTGTGCATGACATGCCGGTTAGAGCCAAAGGGGACCCAATAGGTGGGCATGGGCACTAGTTGGACACTAGGTAGAATGACCAGGAGGCAGCAGCCGGCCACCAGAGTTTTGGCTGTGGCACCAGCACCAGCAGTCACACAGGGCCCATCTCACCTTGAAAGAGTGATAGCTGATCTCCTGCAGCTTCTCCACAGCACTGGCAGTGGGCAGCCGCTTGATGAGCTGCACCACCCCCTGGTCAAAATGCTCCCAAGCCAGCCAGCGGTTACTGGTCACTGCCTGCACCAGCTCCTTGTGCACGGGGGGAGGCAGCACCTGTGCACCGCAAGCCAGGTCACGGCCACTAGCTAGGTGCAGAGCATGGGCAGGTAGCACCAACAGGGCACATGGGCACATGCCATGGATTGCAAAAGTACCAAGTTCAGATAAACAGCTGGAACATCACACCCAGTCCCTCTCCACACCAATGCCTTCACTAGCAAAGTCAGGGAGAGCTTGGGGATTTAGGGCATGTGCACATCAGGCCCCCAAATCGGCCATGTGCAGCTACTGCCCACCAGCCTGCTGCACCCCTGCCTGAGGTGGTGTTACCTTGAACCTGTGACCTCCATGGCCAATATATGCTAGGCTCCTACCCTCCTTCCTTCCTAAAGCCCTCCTGCTTGCTGCTGGGATTGAGCCTCCAGGCATGCCCTGGGCTCCAGCCCGCTGGCACCGCCCCACCCTGACCCTCCCTGCCAGGCTGCACCTGCTGCGAGTAGTCCTCCAGCTTGATGTTCTTGGGAGATGAGCCTTGTGCCTGCGGGGCAGCCACAGCCTTACACATCAACACCAAGCCTATGGCCCTTTCTGAGGGACGGACTGACAGAGCAGGCCAGGCCTGGATCCTGAAACTCAAGCTGCACTACCCATGCTGGGTCACACATCACTGGCTGTGGTCGGCCTGGCCAGCCAAGCCATGGATTGCTAAGGGGGCAACAGGCACCCTCCACCACTGAACACACCTTTCCTCCCCTGCTCCCTGTAAATGCTCATCACTCCCAACCAGCTTTTACCTGACAAACCCCCTGAGTTGGCGTAGTTGCCGCCCCTTGGCAGGCCATGGTTGGCCTGGGCTAGGAGGAAGCTATTCACCTCACCTCACCTCACCTCACACTGCCCTGCCCAGGCGCACATACCTTCAGCATGTCGATGTGGCTGCACACCGCCACATCCAAGTAGCCTGGACCATTCTTCATGGTGCCCTGCAGGCAGCATGGGGCAGAAACGACAGACACACTACTAGCCAGTCTCACTCTATTTGATCACAAGGCAGTACAACAGAGAATGGCTGGGTGTTGCCTGGTGCAGGGTGGGGTTAGGGAGCTGCGTCGGCATCACCCGCTGCTGCCAGTGCAGTGTGCACACGTGACCCTCACCGCAACCAGCTCACATCACAGGCCGTAAGATCACACATCTGCCCACCTCGGATCCTGCCACACCCTCCTTCCCTCAGCCTCTACCCAGCTCCTTCCGCTGTGATGCCTGGTCCCACCCTTCCTTTCCCTGCACCCCCCTTTCTTCTCCTTCCCGCCTGCTGCTCCCCCTGCTGCTGCTGACCTGCTTGGTGCGCATGCGGTGCTCCAGGTGGTCCAGCATAGCCAGCGCCTCGCCTTTGCCATACGTTTCCACCAAGGTGCAGATCTTGGCAGTGACCTTGTCGTCAAAATCGCGCAACTGCACACATTGCAACACAGCACACCGTGTTGCATCTCACCACCCCCTGGTCAACACACAGCTTCCACTAAGCAGGCTGTAATGCAGGCAGGAGTAGGCGGACAGAGAAGGCACGAAGTCAGCGGGCAAGGTCCTTGGTCCACTACATCAAGTCAATTAGACAAGCCTCCGCCAACAGGTCCCATCCCCTTCCTCCTCATTTCGCTATGAAATGCCATTGAGAAGAGCTGGTCTTGCGCTGCAACACAATCACTTTGCGAACTTCACTATACGCTTACCTACACACACCTGCCCTGCCCATCGCAGTGGCAGGTGTCAAGCCCACATTCCTTACAGCCACTCTTACCGATAGGATGGGGTTGTTGGCCACCAGGTCCAGCACCCGCTGCTGCACCACTAGGGGCCAGGCCTTGAAGCGCCCTGGCAAGCCAGCCGCAGTCAGAGATCCTCCGGAGCCGGCCAGCAAGCGTGCTGCCCCTGGGCTGGCTGCCAAACCCAACCCACCATTCAGCCCCCCTGGCCCAGCCCCGCCTGGCCCACTGTTGGCTGCTGCTGCTGCTGCCGCCGCCGCACTGCTCATCACCGCAGCCATGTTGTACAGCTGTGCAGCCACCTGGCTGGCGTGGGAGGCGCTGCTGCTGTGCAGGCCGCCAGGGCTGGGGCAAGTGCTGGCGGCCCCAGACATGCCGGCTGCCAATTGGCGAGAGGAGGCATAGGGAGAGGTTGTGCCTGTGGCTGGGTAAGCCAGGGTCGGAGGGGGTGAGGGAGGGGTGAGGGAGCTGGACAGGAAGCATGAGCCGCGCATGTCAGGCGTGAGGGGCTGCTTGCCCACTGTAGGCAGCAACGGCAGCAGGAGGGCGGGGTGGAGGGTGGTGGCTGGCATGGTCAGTCAGGGGCGTCAGGATTGTCAGTCAGGATTGTCAGTCAGGGGTGGAGGGTGGTGGCTGGCATTGTCAGTCAGGGGCACAGAGTGAAGCAGATGTGAACTGACAAGCACTACAAAGCAGCAATGGGTCAGGACTGGCACAGTGGAGGTATGGAGGGACACCCACGTATAGCAAAGTTGTTTGAACACCGACGGTCCCGGCGGGAACAGCAGCAGGTGGAGTGACGATAGGCACAAGAGCATGCCAGGACGGTGCGGGTGCAGCATCAGCATGCTCACAAGCACAGCAGCCCTGGTCACATGCCTGTCGACCACGCCAAGGTGGGGCTGCAGCTAGCCAGGCAGCACCATCCCAGCCACGTCTACACTGCGCAGCAGCCTGCACTAGCTGCACAAACCTCTCCCAGCGCACCCACTCACACAGCATTTCATGCGAGGCAAAGCCGCCACCGCCCACCATGTCTTGCCCCAGGGTGGGCAGCGGGGAGGAAGCGCTCTGGCAGAGGCAGGGGCAGGGGCAGCTCCTATACAATTCATCACTGCCAGCTTGCACACACACCTGCTTCTACCCTGCTTTTGCTCTACATAGAACCCATGTGCTATACACAGCACATGGACAGGGTGCCAAGACCAGGGCCGCACAGGCCACAGCGCAGGCCACCAGCAGCATCTGGTGCGACACCTGTAGCACCTCCAAGTGTCAGGCAAGTGGCACAGTCAGCCATGTCTAACAGCTAGGTACAGCACCCCCTCCTGCTCCCAACCTGGATGATGGTACAGCTCACAGCACCTCCAAGCTCCTTCACACTTTCATTGCACCCAGCCCAGCCAGTCTGCCTCTACCTATCAGTGCCTGGCTGGCTTAAATAGGCAACAACACCCACAACCCGGCCCTCACCTGCAGGTCATCTGCTGCACTGCCATTGCCTGAACCGCTGTTCAGCCCAGTCAAAGAGGGACCTGCAGGGGGAGGGCCAGAGGCAGGGGGGCGGAGGCAGGGGTGTCAAGGCCAGGGGTGGGCGCTTGTGTAGAGGGTAGGGAAGGTCAGAGGCAGGGGCAGCGCCAGATTCAGCATCAGGGCCAGGTCCAGGTCCAGGAGAAGCTACAGCCTGATCCCTAACCTGTCCTGGCGCACAGTGGCTGTCAACACCAGTGAACGCAGCACATGCAGGAGGACTGACCAGCAGGCTGCAAGCACTCTAGGAGACTGCCTAAGCTGCATCAGAACAGGGGAGCCAGGCAAAAGCTCTGGCAGCAGTGGTACCCCTAGGCCAGCAGCCAGGCCACAGCAGCCGTCATGAGGCCCACCCAGATCAATGCTGCATGCAGCTTGCCTACCTGTCAGGGGGCCCGAGGTGGCGCCCTGGTGGGCCAGGCCAGGGGGCAGGCCCAGGAAGGAGGAGAAGGCGGAGCCAGGGCCTGAACCCATGGACCCGCCCGCATGCATCAGGCGGCTGCTGAGCGAGCTGAGGCCACGCATGCTGCCGCAGGGGGACAGGCTGCCAGGCGTGCCGGCCTGGGCGGGTGAGGCAAAGAAGTGGCCGCTGTAGTCACTGCTGCCCAGGCCAGGTCGCATGTCCAGTTGTGTGGGGTAGGAGGCAGGGGAGGGGGAGGGGGAGGAGGCCAGGTGGGCCAGCATGGAGGGAGGGAAGGGGCTGGGGGCCTGGGGGGTGGGTGAGGGAGCAGGGCTCAGTTTCTGAAACAGCATTCGGTGCTCCAGGCTGGTGCGGCTCACTGACTGCCGGGCTTGAGAAGGGTCATACTCCTCCATACCCTGCTGCTGCTGCTGCTGCTGCTGTGGCTGCTGCTGCTGCTGCAGCTCTTCCTGCAGCTCTGGTGTCTGCTGCTCCTTAGCTGCAGACTGGGCCTCTGCCTCACCAGTTCCACACTGCTGCTCCTTTGCTCCCCCCTGCTGCTGCTGCTGCTGCTGCTCCCTCTGCTGTGCGCCAGGCGGTGGGGACGGTGATGGCGGCAGTGGCGTTCCCCGCTGCTGCAACTGGGGGCTGCTGGTGGCCTGTGCGTACATGGAGGCAGCCAGACCTGCACTCAGCTGCTGCCAGGAACCCGGCCTATCGGTGTACAGAGGTGACAGGGGGCTGGCCTGGCGTGCCTTGTGGGAGGCTGAGGCCATGGTACTGTTGACAGGAGTTGAAGGAGGGGTGTCTTGAGCTTGCTGCTGTTGCTGCTGCTGCTGCTGCTGCTGCCGAGAGCGCTCCCAGGCAGCAGCAAGGTCACTGGAAGTGGAGGCCGCAGGGGGCTTGGCGCTCATGATGCCCTCGGCGCTGGCGAACCCGTGGCGCTCGCCTGGCGCAGGGCTGCTGCCCTTGTGCGGGAAATGAGCGAGGTTGCTCCAGTCGACCCCGGGGCTGCCAAACGCAGGCGATGACGCGGGGTCCCAGGGTGGGGTGGCGGAGCGGGTTGGGGCGGAGCTTCCAGGAAAGGATCCTCGGAACTGCGATGCCTCGGTTGCCATCAACCTACCAACATCACTATTGCTGCAGGGCAGCGGACGGCCGCTGTTGATATCTTGGAGCAAGAGCTGGGGAACCAGCTGATTCAAGAACGAGGTGCCATCGGACTCGGCAGTCTGCAGCATTTGGGCCTGTTGCTGCTCCCGACGGGGTTCGGGGCTGTGTGCTGCATGCTGCGCGGTGCCCCCGCACGCTGCTAGCAAGGTTGCGAGCTCAGGGAGCAAATGGGTCACGAAAGCCTGGCCGAAAGCTGTAGGAACCGCGGTAAGCACACTCGGGTACGTGTCCACAAGGGCTTCCACGCTGGCCCCACGAGGGATGCCAAGCACCTGAGCTACCAGCGCGATGAGCTCGTCCTGCGCGTCAATTGCGTCAATTGCGTCAGTTTGAATGCCGCCACTGTGCGCGCAGTGCTGATGCTGCGTTGCGCCAGAGATGCCCACCCGAACCAGCGCATGGATGCGATCCAGGCTGTTCTTGAGCAAACCCTGCACCCGCCCGTCCATCGCCCGGGTAAGGGACCAGATGCAGCTCCAGCTGCCTCGGATACCTTCAGCAGCTGCCTGGCGCGCTTAAAGCTACAGTTGGGTCTGTTGAATGCTAGGCTCGAGCCATCGTCGGATCGAGGTTGTGACGTCGTCGCAGGAAGTCGGTTCGATGGCCTAAAGCCGCAAGGTACGGAGCCGCTACTCAAGGTCACGAGGTCTGGCCTGCCGAGGAGACAGGTCGGAGGCAAGTTTTCTGGAGTGAGATTCCACACATAGCTGTCACAGTGGTGACACCATCTGGAGACTTGGAACACTTCTCACGATGCGCACTTCCAGTGTGAAGCTTGACGTAACGAAAGTTTGTGTATACTGTACATTACAAAGAGCTGGAAAGTAAAGAGCAGCAGTCTTCTTTGTGGCAGTTTGTGTCTGTCCGCCCACCACCACAGTCTCAGCCTTCAGGATGGCGTGCTACCGCCTCGCTCCTGCCGACAGCCGCCAGTGCACCGCTAACGGGTGATGACGGTGTTCGGCGCGGCTGCAGATGCTGCCTGAGGCCCGACCACCTCCGCGTCTCAGCAGCAGAACCCGCCAGGACCGCCACGACAAATGCATCCCACCGCCGCGATGCCACCACTTCCATGGCAAGATGCTAGCAGGCACCGGCCACCTCGCGCCCGAGCCTACCCTGCCACCCCAGCCACACTAGGCTTCAGCCCCAGCTTCCTGCCCCAGCCCCCAGCCCCAGCCCCAGCCCCAGCCCCAGCCCCAGCCCCAGCCCCAGCCCCAGCCCCAGCCCCAGCCCCAGCCCCAGCCCCAGCCCCAGCCCCAGCCCCAGCCCCAGCCCCAGCCCCAGCCCCAGCCCCAGCCCCAGCCCCAGCCCCAGCCCCAGCCCCAGCCCCAGCCCCAGCCCCAGCCCCAGCCCCAGCCCCAGCCCCAGCCCCAGCCCCAGCCCCAGCCCCAGCCCCAGCCCCAGCCCCAGCCCCAGCCCCAGCCCCAGCCCCAGCCCCAGCCCCAGCCCCAGCCCCAGCCCCAGCCCCAGCCCCAGCCCCAGCCCCAGCCCCAGCCCCAGCCCCAGCCCCAGCCCCAGCCCCAGCCCCAGCCCCAGCCCCAGCCCCAGCCCCAGCCCCAGCCCCAGCCCCAGCCCCAGCCCCAGCCCCAGCCCCAGCCCCAGCCCCAGCCCCAGCCCCAGCCCCAGCCCCAGCCCCAGCCCCAGCCCCAGCCCCAGCCCCAGCCCCAGCCCCAGCCCCAGCCCCAGCCCCAGCCCCAGCCCCAGCCCCAGCCCCAGCCCCAGCCCCAGCCCCAGCCCCAGCCCCAGCCCCAGCCCCAGCCCCAGCCCCAGCCCCAGCCCCAGCCCCAGCCCCAGCCCCAGCCCCAGCCCCAGCCCCAGCCCCAGCCCCAGCCCCAGCCCCAGCCCCAGCCCCAGCCCCAGCCCCAGCCCCAGCCCCAGCCCCAGCCCCAGCCCCAGCCCCAGCCCCAGCCCCAGCCCCAGCCCCAGCCCCAGCCCCAGCCCCAGCCCCAGCCCCAGCCCCAGCCCCAGCCCCAGCCCCAGCCCCAGCCCCAGCCCCAGCCCCAGCCCCAGCCCCAGCCCCAGCCCCAGCCCCAGCCCCAGCCCCAGCCCCAGCCCCAGCCCTAGCCCCAGCCCCAGCGCCTGCGCCTGCGCCTGCCCCAGCCCCAGCCCCAGCCCCAGCCCCAGCCCCAGCCCCAGCCCCAGCCCCAGCCCCAGCCCCAGCCCCAGCGCCTGCCGCTGCCGCCGCCGCTGCTGCTGACCGATATTGTCGTAACACGCTTGGACCCAGGCCGTAGAGGTAGCTGCGGTAGCAACCTCAAGCACTACCACCTCAACAAGCCCAGCTATCTGTTGTTACGACTGTGAAGGGCTCCTCCCCCCTTTGTAAGGATGAGTCAGCTGACCCTGAACCAAACTTGGCTCTACTCTTCACACTGCTGTCCTGTCACTGTCACAATAGTGACGACGCCATACTGATGCAAGGGAACAGCTGCCGCTGTGGCCAATGTGAGGAAGGGCCGCCATAACTGGCCTCATCTGCCCCTCTGCTCACCTCTGCGAAGCCAGTTTGCGCTATGACCCAGGGGCTATCACAACTCACCATGCAGCTATGCACAAACGCTCCGGTGGTGGTGCTGTGTCTGTGTGTGGCTGGAGGTGGGCTTGGGCAGGATAGGCTACAATGAAGCTGGTGCTGCTACCTATAGAGAGGGTTTGGCTGCTGCATCGTTGACTTCACACCTGGCAATGACGCCAACCCGGTTCAAGCTACAGCCTGATGAGGTTGCGGACACCTCGTTCTGCCAGCCTCCGTTACCGGGAACCACATGCAGCGTCATAGTATGACTCACAACCGCCAATAGGAGCCGGTCCCAACGCAGCTCTTTGTGACATGGACAACAGGAAGCCCGGGCTGCACATTGCCTGATGATAAAGTACAAAGCAAGGTCAAAATGGCCGCACTGGTTACATGCAGATAGTTGGCTCCACAACTCATTCCTTCTCACAGCTTGTTAATGCGAATACCATGCACTGATGCGCATACAATAAATTGCAGCCACCCCACCCCACCCCACCCCTTATTACTAATACATCCATAATCAGCACCCTGTGATATAATCAGCACCTTGGCCCTCAACCTTGAGCCTTCATTGCAATGGAACACTCAGTGTGGATCCCTACAGAACGGTGTTTTGTCTGTGTGGAGTTCCCATGCACATGGCATGCACATGGCTTACACATGGCATACACATGGCCATGGTCGCCTACCACCTACACTATTGCCTGACCCCGGAGGGTGCATAATCAGTGGTGACAGTGAGGGCAGCAGTGGCCCACATTGAGCGGGGCCTTCCACTGTGCCTCTGACTAGGCATCCCCGTCAACGTCCTCCTCCAGCTCCTCATACAGCAGCGACAGCTGCAGGGCTTGCCCCATGCGACCCCCCACCAGAGTCTGACCCTGGGAAGGAGGTGCGTGCAGGGCCCCACAGCCGACAAGGGGGTGGCCTGGCAGGGCTCCTGCCGCCACTGCCTGCCCTGGGCCCATGGAGACAGGAGGGCGGTGCAGGCCGGATGCGGCGGTGGGAGCCCCTGGGCAGGGGTTGTGGCAAGGGGTGGTGTCATGGGCAGCAGGGGCAGGGTTCTGACCGGGGACGAGTGCGCGCTGCAGTTGCGGGGATGGGGCAGCTGGCTGGTGGGGATGGAAGTCGTTGGGGGAATCCCTGGCTGTCCCTGGTAGGCCTGGCTGTCGAGGGGCAGGCAGCGGCTGGGGGCGACTCATCAGGCACTGGACACCTGCCTGCTGCTGGTCTTTGGGCCCCTCCTGCTGCTGCTGCTGCTGCTGCTGCTCCTGGTAGTGCTGCTGCTGTTCCCTGACACCCTGTCGCTGCTGCTGCTGCTGCTGCTGCTGCTCCCCCTGTGCCGTCGTCTTGCCTGGCCACTGACTGGGTGGCAGCAGGTGCTGCTGACCCAGGGCAATGTGCCGCGGCTGTTGCCCTGGTGTCAGGCTGCTGCCATACTGGACAGGTGGAGCCGCAGGGCAAGGCGGTGCAGGGGGGCTGGGTAGTGCAGAGGGGCCAGAGGGATGGGGAGGGGCCAGGGGAGGGGGCCAGACGCCAGGCAGCCTGGCTGCTGGTAGACAGACCCGCAAACCATGAGCACCACCCCTTCCTGGCGGTGAAACCCCCACTCCTGCCTGCCGCTGCTCCTGCTGCTGCACCCCACTGCCTGTGGCTACATCCTGCTGCTGCTGCTGTTTGTCATCTTGTGGTACAGCGCTCGCCTGCACCTGCTCCCGCTCCTGGCTACGCAGCCGCTTCTGGCGCTGCATGCGTTCCAGCACTTGGCTGATGAGGTCCTGATGGCTGTATGTCGGCCCCCTACCCCGGCCATCCACCTTGCCTGCTGGGTGAGGTCGGCCAGCGCCTGACCCTGCGCCTTGGGCAGTCTCCAATGCTGCTGCCCCTGGCTGCACGACGCCCTGCCTGCCCTCCTCATCACCATCATCATCGGGCAGCTCTACCACATCAACGCCACACTCCCCCTCTGCTTGACCCGGTAACCCTGCCTGCTGACCCACCGCTGACACAGCCCCAGCCGCCCCTGTGACAGGCAAAGGGCAAGCTGGCTGCTTCAGCTCGCCTGCTGCTGCTAGCCTGCTGCTGCCCCTGGCCCTTGTCCCCCCACCACTGCCACCACCACTGCCACTGCTGCAATGGGTGCTGCAGTGGGGCCGGGGTCCTGTCAGGTCTACCACCTGTTGCAGCAGGCCCAGGGAGGGGCTGGTGCGGCGTGCAGCGGCCTGGTGACGCTGGTGGCGCAGGAAGGTGGCCAGCAGGGCGGCAGGGCTGCTGCGGGACCCCTTGTCCAGCTCGGCCTGGACCCAGCGCCGGTAGCCCGCATACCGCTCCACCCAGTCCTACGTGCCAGGGCAGCGACCCAGGGCAACCGACTGGCGTGGCTGGGACAGCAGGGCAGAGGGAAAGGCAGGGGCAGAGGGAGAGGCAGATGCAGGGGCAGGGGCAGAGGGGCAGAGGGGCAGAGGGGCAGAGGCAGAGGGGGAGAGGCAGAGGGAGAGGCAGAGGCAGAGGCACAGGCAGAGGCAGAGGGGCAGAGGCAGAGGGGAAGAGGCAGAGGGAGAGGCAGAGGCAGAGGGGGAGAGGCAGAGGCAGAGGGGCAGAGGCAGAGGGGGAGAGGCAGAGGGAGAGGCAGAGGGAGAGGCAGGGGCAGAGGGGCACAGAGACAGGGCAGGGGCTGGCCCTGCCCATATTGCTACTCTGGCGCAATGGTGGAAGGGGTTTGTGCGCACAGACTGCCCCACTGGCTGTGCTCCTCCTCCAGACAAAGCTGGTGCTGCCACCCCCCTCCCACTCCTCCTGGTACTCCCATTCCCCCCCGCTGCTGGCCCCCCTGCCCCTGGCGCACCTGTCTCTTGCCATCCACCGGCAGACCCTGCTGCTGCAGCTTCAACCGCAACTCCTTGTCCCTCAGCACATGATACACGAGCTGGGGAGGGACCTCCACCCGGCTGCCGCTGACCCCTGACCCTCCTCCCCCCGAGGCCAGCCCAGCCCCACCCACAAGAGGCCCAGACCCCGCAGCTGCGCTGTGCAGCACCCTGCCCGTAGCCCCAGCCAGCCGCTTGCTGTGCTGCTCCTCCCCAGCCGGGGTCACAGCCGGGACACCCAACCCTGCCTGAGCCACCTGAGGGAATGCCAGCGGCCCTGTTCTGGCAGAGCTGCCACTGGGCCCAGCAAGCCCTGTGGCTGCGGTGGCACCTGGCCAGGCTGCTGCTCTCACACCAGGCTCAGGCTCAGGGTCAGGGTCAGGGTCAGGGTCAGGGTCAGGGTCAAAGGCAGCAGTGTGTGGGCAGGCAATGCTGTCCCCTGCCTCACACCCTTCACACTGTACTGCACGCTCTGTGCTTGCATGAGGCAGCGTGGCTGGCGCACACATCCCAGCTGCCCCCAGGCCCACCCTGACAACGCCTCCCTCCTGCCCCCCATGCCCCTGCTGCTGGCCCAGCATTGCTGTGCCAGCGCTGCTGCACAGCGTCCCAGGGCCTACTGCACAGTGCAGGCTACCATCCTCCTGCTGGCTGGCAGGAGAACTGTGGCGGCTTGGCCCCGCCTCCTGCTGCACTGCACTGCCTGGCTGCTGCCCTGCCCTGCCTTCCGCCTTGTCTTTTGATTCCGTTCTGCCACATCAGGCTGGTCAGCGGCAGGCAAGGACTCAACCCCTGTATCAGCCGGTATAGCGGCAGGGGTGTCGGCGTGGGGGCAGTGGGAGGATGAAGGTGGCTGCTGGGCGCGCGTGATGCATGCGTCAAGGTGGCTGTTGATCAGAGCCTGGGGCACCCTCTTCTGACACACAGGGCACTCCACTGCGGAGGCGGCAGTGGGTGGGGCCACAGGGGGTCGAGCTGCTGAGGGGGTGGAGGTGTGAGAGGGGACTCTGGGGGAGAGGAGGGCAGCAGCAGTCCTGCTGCTAGGCCCCGGGCGGTGAGGTGTGCTGCTTTGTCTGCGACCCTGAGTGCCAGGGGTGCTGGGCACCGGGTGCTGGGGGTGGGTGAACCAGCCGTGCACAAAGGTCTGACCGCTGGGTGCCTGCGGGTGTGGTTGCGCTGCAGGGCTGTGGCTGCTGCGCTTCTGACGCTTGCTTTGGGGATGGCTGTGGGGTGGCGGAGGCTTTGCTGAGATGCTCTGCTCGTCCTGGTCCAGCTCCAGCACCTCATGCACAAGCCCAGGTCGCGACGGCCCCGGACATGGGGGTTCATTGATGAGGCCCCACAGACCATGTAGTAATTCTTTGTAGGCTGCCACGGACTCACGCAAAGCTAAGTTGGGTCGCAGCGAGGCGCCAGCAGGGTCCAGCGGGGCCCGACATGCAGGGCACGTTGCGCAGCTTTGTGCGCTGGTCTGATAGTCCGCATATGTCCTAATGCACATCGAGCAGCTGTGGAAGGAGCGCACGGTACATCGGTAAGGCAATACGTCGGACTCCTACAAGGACTGCCCGCAAATGCTTACAAGGAGTGGCCGCACGCGAGCATCACGGGGCCGTCATACAGCTCGTAGCACATGTGGCAACGAAGAGCGTCGTCCAAGGCCTTCGACGCTGGCACGCGCGCTTTGATAACCTCTTGCTGGGTCTCAATCATGGGCAACAGCGGGACTGCACCGTGACGCCTGGCTGCTCCTCTGCCATCCCCGTTAGCCAACGAAATAATTAGGCATATTTGACAGTAGATATACCTGAGATTACATATCTACATCCCTGTATCCCTATCCTCCTGCGGAGCCCCTCCATTTCTCTACAGAAGTGAGAGATCGGTGTGTGTCCCTAACCTAGGTGTCGGTACTGTCTCCCTAACCAATTCGCTAGAGCCGTACCCTATGCATGACACTCTCGCACACACATCCCTTTTGTAGAGGGCAATCTGATTCTTTGTTCAACCTGGTTCATGGCATGATACACATGTCACTGTCGCCGCCGCTGCCACTGGTGCCGCCGCTGCCACTTCCGCAACAGGCCCTTGTCGCGCACTTCCACCCACTCCTGGCCCACACCGCCTGGGTTAGGCATGGCAGGGCGGCCCAGGCAGCTGGTGAGCTCGCGTGGGCGGCCCAGCCCGGCAGCAATGCGGCGGATGGCGGCTGACACGTCCCGGTCTTAGAACCTGCGCTTGGTGACATCGGGACCGCGTCGCCATGCTGCGCACCGGGTACAGCCACTTACAAGGCGACAAAGGTCAATGCTCACTTGTGGTCACCCCCGCCATTGGCTGCACCCCCATGGCTCAAGAGATAACTTTCTAACTCATTTCTGCACGGATGAGGCCGCCGACTTGTGCGATGAGCTAGTAATGGCCCGATATAGAGTGCAGCCAGCCCCAGCGGTTTGCCGGGTGGCTGGCCCCCAACACGCGACGTGTTCTGGAGCGTCGCAGACACGTTTAGCGAAGGCTATAGGCAGCCTGGACCCAGAGCGGCGTGAATGGCGCATCCTAACTGGACATGCCAACTTTTCAGGTTAGCACGCATCAGTGCTGCAACGTCCTAGCACGAATCGAGACCCTCTCCTAAGCTCACCTGCTGCTTCCCGGCCTGCTTCCTTGCCCCCCGCTCCAAAGTGTCACCTTTTGTCATCAAACGGCGCCTCTGCAGGTCGATGGAAATCCACACAAGGAGCCGCACAGAACTGGCAGTTCACATCCTGCCGCCCTGGTTGGACAGTGAAAACGGCCGGAAAAGTGCCCTTTTCATGCAAATTTGACATGGTCTCACAGCGCGATTTCAATGGCGAGGCGAGGCGAGGCGAGGTGCATGGGGTGTTTTTTCGAGGCGAGGCGGCGAGGCGAGGCGGCGAGGTCTCCATGTCCCTTTAACCGCCTCCAACCACCCTACCTCGCCTCGCGCGATTTCAATGGCGAGGCGAGGTCGAGATGCCCATGCCACCAAATTTGCGTGCATGGAACCTCGCCGCCTCGCCAAGCCTGCCTCGCCGCCAGGCCCAGCGAGGCGAGGCGAGGTCACAGGCGAGGTGTGACTGTTTTCCAGAACTGGCAGCTTGGCGAGTATGGGGGTGGCGAGTGGCTGCGCGATGCTCAGCATGTCTAGGCTGCAAAACGTAGCATCAGCATCGACAAAGCAGCAGCTAGTGGATAAACAGGAAGAAGTCCTGGCCAGGATAGAGGACGGATAGCTGTAATTTGCTTTGCCCGCTTTGACTGCTTTGCCCGCTTTGACCGCTTTGCAGAGAATGTTTAGTTAGTCCCGCTTGCGCAGGGCTTGCAGAGGCGTGTCCCGCTGACGCGGAGATTAGCTTAGCTTGCCTTGCACATCTACACGTGCGCTGCTTGCCACCTTCATCCCCGCCACCACCCCAGCTAACGGGAGAATAGCGAACTTGTTGTCACCAAACCTGGATTTCTGCAGCCAAACTCCATTGGCTGCCATTGGCTGCACCCCTGATAACATCTTACCGGTCTTTAAGAATTTTACAGCGATTCTTGCGCAGGGCGGTGTAGCTCATCAACGCGAAGCTAGCGGGCTGCTCGGGCTGATGTGCACCAATGCCGGGGTGGGCGGGGGTGCTGAGAGATTGGGTCGCGTTGTGCCGGGAATAACCTACTTAGTGGGGTTGTGATCAGAGAACAGGTATCGCGCTCGGTGGCTCCTCTGCATGGACGCGCTCAGTCTTTTTGTGTCACGTGACCCCATGTCAATTTTTTAGTAATGTGGGCCTTCTTGCAGTCCACTTAAATGTCCAACCAGGTCGTCAAATGATGCACTGCCAGTTGTGTGCGTTTCCTTGTGTGGGATATTAATGTGTCTATGAGACATAAACGTGTTATGTTCACGTTTGGGCCCTTGATGCTGCTCCGAAATAGACCCCCGTGAACCTTACACCCAGCCACAACAATTGTCCGCCTCATATTCAGCCTCCAGCTGCTACCAAACGACGCAATTCCCGACGTGTCTCTTCCCTTTTCCACCCCATGTGCATGCAATATCGTGCACAGTGTGTGTTTGTCAGTTTGCCAAAGCACACCTCATCATGCATCAAATCGGAATGATACAACATCAACAATGCATAACACTCTTCGTCTTCCCTCACCTCCTTCACAGTGTCTTGAAACATGGGCATGGGCGTGGTTGCTCGAGAGCCACAGGTCAGGTCCCACAAGGTCTGTTTGTCAAAATGTACCGTGAGCCATTTGATGCCGCGCTTACACAGCCTTGATCAGCGAGCCTTCCCGATATGCCAAAGTCAAAGGGCCTGCACGGCCTGGGCGCCCACCAGCGTCGACAAGTGTCCAGGTGGCAAGGTTAATGTATATGGATGCGGCGTTCTTCCTAACGCGGGTGCCAGTAGGTACGGTCTACAACAGCGCTTGCGCGAGGGCCGGCGGTCATGTTCGGTAACGGGGTGGCTCGCATCTCGCATCGGGCTGTCGCAACTCGCTCGCAACATGCCTAAGCGTTGCAATGGCCCTCCTCCTCCACCACATCAAAGCATATACTATGAGCTGCAGGCAGCATGACTGAAGGAACTGTTTTTTTCTGGTCTCTCCTTCGACGACATTATTGAGAGGGCTGATGAATGATGAGAGCTTCCTATGCTTTCTTAGGCTTTCCTATGCTATCCTCAGCTATCCTCTGCTGTCCTATGCTTTCCTATCCTTCCTATTTTTACTACGCTGATTGCGTCGGCCCATCGCTTAAAATGGCCGCAAATCTGCATCATTTCTGCCGCTGATGAACGCTGGTGGTAGCTGGAAGGAACCTGAACAATCTCTACCTTCGTCGCAGCCTGATGAGCGCGAGATAATGGAGTAAATCAGACATGAGCATGGTAGATATGTCTGGTGTATCTATGGGTGTCAATCCTAAGGATAACGCTATTGGGCAAGGTAGAGATGCTCGAGGCACACCTCTTGCATCTATGAAGGAGGTCAGCACGGCGTTTGATGCACTTCCTGCCTATAAATAAGACTTCTACGCACCGTAATTCCAGGAGCTTCCCAAGCTGCGCAGGGCAGATGTAATACACTGCAATAGCTTCTAATGGGAGCTATGAGCATACTTCAAAGCTAGGGCGCAGAAACCAGACGGTTACGTAGCAGGAACAAGCGGCAAATCGATCTCAAAAATAGCACTGCAGATTTGCATGACGGCACCCCATCCCGGTACGCCGACCGACCGACTAGTGGCCGCTCTACCTCGCTCGTTGCTGCGACTTTATTGTATGCACGTGCACTACCGTTAGGGTGCAAGGAGTCACTGGTGCCAGGATACCGCGGAGGGGGGCAAAGTTGACTTTAGCCCGTCCCTCGCAGGCCAAGCTGCGGAGCTGTGTAACAGTAGTGTTTGTGCGGTCAGCAGCGCACATGACATTGTGCAAGGCAAGCTAAGCATTTCTCCGCGTGAGCGGGACAAAGCAAGTTAGCAATCAGGAAGCCTCTGCAACAGCAGGCTTCGCGCAAGCGGGATTCTCCGTGTGAACGGGCAAAGCAAGTCAGCAAGACAAGCCTCTGCAAACGCAGGCTCCGCTCACGCGGGACTCTCCGTGTAAACGGGCAAAGGAAATCTGCGAAACAGCAAGCACAGCAGGTACAGGCTGTACAACATCTTCTTGAAGCAGGAGTCTCTGCAGCAACAGGCACAGTGACAAGCGCTGGAGCTGATGCCATCAGCTCCGGCTCCAATGGCACCTCCGATTGAGTTGGGTCCGGTGTCACTGCGCAAAGGTCGCGATGAACGAACAATTGCGGAAACCAGATGTAACAGTAGTGTTTGTGCGGTCAGGTCAGGTGTTCCCAACTAACAGAAAATGACAGGAAACCGACCCTTATTCGTAGGACGGCTGTAACTCTGCACTCACTGCGCCAAATACTATGCTAGATGATTCACAATGTAGCCAACCCAGCCAGCTACCTTTCAACCATCCAGAAAAACTATGCAGTTAGAAGGCCGTGCACAGCAAAGCATCAAAGTCAGTGATTCAAATTTGGGCCGTTGCGGGGCATGCAGTCATCGCTGCGACCGCCTTCGTCGCTTAGGCTGCTCTACATGCGCATGCGCGTCGGCAGCAGCAGTCGGATCGGAAAGCGGTTGCGGCGATGTGGCAATGAGCCCACTCGTGTAAAAGATGGCACTATTGGTGCCACCTAAGGGTACCTTTTTTTTACCTGGCTGGCTTCCTTTGTTTATTTGCAAGCCAACGCACTTGAAAAAAAAAATCAAATCCCAGTGGTTGATGAGATACCGTGTGCCTGTCATTCAGTGCTGAATGCCTAGGCTTAATGCCTATCAGCACTGACCGCTTGTCAGTACTGAATATTTGTCAGTACTGAATACCTTTCAGTACTGAATGACCGTGATTTTTGACTTTTTGATACATATTGCTTTTCAGTAATGAATGACGGTAACGTTCGCCAGATGGCCTGTCAGTACATACAGTCTTTCAGTAATTGATGAACGCCTGTCAGTACCGACAACCTCCCATTGATTACTGTATGTTTGTAGGGCTAGGGCTAGTGATGGGCTGGGGCTAGGGCTAAGCAAGGGTTAAGGTAAAAGTTAGGGTTAGGGCAAGTGACGGGCGAGGGCTAGGCTAGGGTTAGGGCTAGACTAAGGGATAATACGAGCGTGGGTTAGGATAAGGATTGAGGCTGGGCTTAGGGACAATGTGAGGGTGGGTTAAGGTTAGGGCTAGGCAAAGGTCAAGGGCAGGGCTAGGGCTAGGACAACGGAACGGATTGGTAATGAATATCTATTACATAGATAATACGGATCAGAACTGGATGGCGCAGAATACTTACAAATTGTTCCTTACAGAACACTTGCAACCATTCAGCACTAACAACCATTCATAACTGACCGCTAGTAAGCACTTGCAACCATAACAGCTCTGACAACTAATCAGCACCGACAATCATAAGCACCGACAACTAGTTAGCACTGGCAATATACAGCACTGACAGTTACCAGCACAAGTAATTATCAGCATTGACAATTATCAGAGCTGACAATTATCAGAGCTGACAACTAGTCAGCACTGACAATTATCAGAGCTGACAACTAGTCAGCACTGACAACTAATCAGCACTGACAATTATTAGCACTGACAAATTATCAGCACTGACAAATTATCAGCACTGACAAATTATCAGCACTGACAAATTATCAGCACGGACAATTTATCAGCACTAACAATAATCAACACTGACAACTAGTTAGCACTGACAGATTATCAGCATTGACAAGTTATCAGCACTGACAACTAGTCAGCACTGACAACTAGTCAGCACTGACAAATTATCAGCACTGACACATTACCAGCACCGACAAATTATCAGCAATGACATATTATCAGCACTGACAAATTATCAGCACTGACAAATTATCAGCACTGACAAATTATCAGCACTGACAAATTATCAGCACTGACAAATTATCAGCACTGACAACTAGTCAGCATTGACAATTAGTCAGCACTGACAATTAGTCAGCATTGACAGATTATCAGCACTGACAGATTATCAGCACTGACAAGTTATCAGCACTGACAAGTTATCAGCACTGACAAATTATCAGCACTGACAAATTATCACTGACAAGTAATTATCAGCACTGACAACTAGTCAGCACTGACAAATTTTCAGCACTGACACATTACCAGCACCGACAAATTATCAGCAATGACATATTATCAGCACTGACAAATTATCAGCACTGACAAATTATCAGCACTGACAAATTATCAGCACTGACAAATTATCAGCACTGAGTAATTATCAGCACTGACAACTAGTCAGCACTGACAAATTATCAGCACTGACACATTACCAGCACCGACAAATTATCAGCAATGACATATTATCAGCACTGACAAATTATCAGCACTGACAAATTATCAGCACTGACAAATTATCAGCACTGACAAATTATCCGCACTGACAAATTATCAGCACTGACAACTAGTCAGCACTGACAACTAGTCAGCACTGACAACTAGTCAGCACTGACAAATTATCACTGACAAGTAATTATCAGCACTGACAAATAATCAGCACTGGCAAATTATCACTGACAAGTAATTATCAGCACTTACAAATAATCAGCACTGACAACTAGTCAGCACTGACAAATTATCAGCACTGACAAATTGTTAGCACCGACAAATTCTAAGCACTGACGACTATTCAGCACTGACAGCAGGGGGGCAGCAGCAGCAGCAGCAGGTGGGGGAGCAGCAGCAGCAGCAGTAGGGGGGGTGCAGCGGCAGCAGCAGCAGCAGCAGCAGCAGCAAGGGAGCAGCAGCAGCAGCAGCATTAGGGGGGGTGCAGCGGCAGCAGCAGCAGCAGCAGCAGCAGCAGGGGGGCAGCAGCAGCAGCAGCAGGGGGGCAGTAGCAGCAGCAGCAGCGGGGGGGGGAGCAGCAGCAGCAGGGGGGCACCAGCAGCAGCAGGGGGGCAGCAGGGAGGCGGGAGGCAAAGAGGGTTGGGCTGGGCGGGGCTGGGTTGGGTTGGGGGCATGGGTTGGGGGCATGGGCGGGGGCGGGGTGGGGGCAGGGAGCGGGGGCGGGGGCGGGGGAGGATGGAATGGGAGGGGAGGGGTAGAGGTGGAAGTTGAGGGACGACAAGCTGGTGTCAAGAGGGGCAGGTGTAGCAGCCATCCATTACAACCCTCATCCTTTGTCCTCACCTCAGAGAGAGCTGCAGGGTGGGAGAGTAGGGCTGGGCTGGGCTGGGCTGGGCTTGACGTGTCCTTGTTGGTTGCGGCCCCAGGTGAGGGCAGGGCTGGCCTGCCCCCCTGCTGCTGCTGCTGCTGGCCCCCTGATGAGGGCAGGGGCAGGGCTGGCCTGCCCTCCTGCTGATGGCCACCAGGTCAGGGCAGGGCTAGCCTGCCCTGCTGCTGTAGCTGCCCCCCTGGCGAAGGCAGGGGCAGGGCTGGCTTGCCCTCCTGCTGCTGGCCCACAGGTGAGGGCAGGGGCAGGGCTGGCCTGCCCTCCTGCTGCTGGCCCTCTGATGCAACCATGCATAGGCTCCCAAATGCAAGGCAATACAACCCACAACATGCATGCTCACTCACCTGCCAATGTGAGGGTGAGGGTGAGGGTGAGAGTGGGGGCATGGGCTGGGCAGGGGTGCTACTAGGTGGGAAGGAAGGTGGGAGAGGGGTAAGGTCGGAAGGAAGGGAAAAAAGTCTGCATTGGGGAGGGGAGGGGGTGACTGTGATGGGAAGGGGGGTGAAGGGAAGAGCCTTGTTCGTGGCTGCTTATTAGGGTAGGGAGGGGGCAGCCAGGTTGGGGGGAGGTGAAGGAGTGGGAGAAGTAGGTTGGGGGGGAACTTGGAGGTGGTGGCGAAGGGACAGTGTAGGGTTAGGGGTAAGGGGCGGAGGGGCCGAAGTAACCTGCATCAAACAAGGCACGTGCTTGCGATGACGGAGGTAGCCACTAACTACTTACTTGTAGCCACTCACTCCTTACCTGTAGCCACTGGTAGCCACTGCTAGCCACTGGTAGCCACTGGTAGCCACTGGTAGCCAGCAGCAGCAGCAAGGCAAGTGGTACTCTTACTAAAGTGCATGGAAACCTGTCTACCTGGCAGTCATAAGTCGCATGCCAATGGCATTTACCTTGCAAGGGCGGCGGAGGGAGTATGCCATGTTTCAATGTATATGGCATGGGCATGGGCATGGGCAACAGATCACATGCAATGGCAGACAGGAAGGCAGGCAGGTAGGGGGCTAACCACTCACCGGAGCAAAGGAGAGCGATGTAATCGTGAAGGCTTCAGGCTGGAAGGCTCAAGGCTGGAAGGCTCGAGGGAAGGTGCGAGGGATGGGGAAGGGATGTGTGTAGGGTGAGGGCATGGGCGGGGGTAGGGGCGGGGGAGGGAGCGGGGGAGGATGAGTTGGGGAGGGGTGGTTGTGTAGGGGAAAGGAAAGGGGAGCGGCGGTGCCCATCAGACCTGCAGCCAAGGGGCGTGCACGTGACGTAGTAGATCAGGCTAGGAAACAGGTGTTAGCCACTTACTGGTAACCACTCACTCCTTACCTGTAGCGACTTGTAGCCTGTCACTAGCAGAAAGGGTGATGAGGGGGACGAGGGGGTGTGTTTGGAAGAGGTGGTGGGTAGCGCCATGGTAGGTTGGTAAAGGGTGGGGGGCTTGCTCTTGGCTGCTGGGAGGGAGGGTACTAGGTGCGATCGTCAGACCTGTAGCAATTCGAGGGAGGGAGGGAGGGAGGGAGGGAGGGAGGGAGGGAGGGAGGGAGGGAGGGAGGGAGGGAGGGAGGGAGGGAGGGAGGGAGGGAGGGAGGGAGGGAGGGAGGGAGGGAGGGAGGGAGGGAGGGAGGGAGGGAGGGAGGGAGGGAGGGAGGGAGGGAGGGAGGGAGGGAGGGAGGGAGGGAGGGAGGGAGGGAGGGAGGGAGGGAGGGAGGGAGGGAGGGAGGGAGGGAGGGAGGGAGGGAGGGAGGGAGGGAGGGAGGGAGGGAGGGAGGGAGGGAGGGAGGGTCCCTCAGACCTGCTGCAAACTCCGTCAGACCTGCAGCAAACACGGCGCATGCTAGCTGTGTATGCTGTGAAATGAGGACCACAAAAAGGCAAGGGGTGGCCACTCACCGCTTGCTCCGTGCTCTTTTGTGCTCCTCCATGCTTCATCCCAGTTGGCTCTTACCTTTGTAGTGGGCCGGGCTGCAATGGGGAGGGTACAGGGTGGTGAAGGTGGGGGAGGGTAGGGAGAGAGGGTAGGGGAGGGAGGGCCGGGGGGGGGGGGGGGACAGGGAAGGGGAGTGAAGAAGGAAGGAGGGTAAAGGAATGTGAAGAGGACCTGCGAAACAAAGGGTGACAAGTTGTCAAGGGCGGAGCAATGTATGGTGGGTACAAGATGCACTCACCAACAGAGGATGTAGATGTAGGAGCTGATGTGGGAGGACAGATTCGACATGTCAAAGGCATAGAGGTGGGTCAAAGTAGACTACGTCGCTAACTCGTTGCGTGGGCTGCGTGGCTGAGCGTGCGAGGTATTGCGTTGCGATCTCGAGGGTGGCTGCTACGTCTGCTAGATCTACTAGGCTAGCTGCTGCTAGCTGCGTGCGAGAGGGTCTGTTAAGTACTCTGCTACGTGGCTGCAAAATGGCTGGGAGGCTAGCCGCTGCGATGTGGCTGCCTGGCTGCAGTATGGCTGCCTGGCTGCGATGTGGCATGCGAAAGTGGCTGCGATGAAAGTGGATGCCTGGCTGCAAGAAGAGGTCGGTTTCAAAGCTTGGCGCCCACTTGGCTACTGCCTGCGGATCGCGAAGCTAGCCTGACGAGCAGCTAGACGTTGTGTACAGGGCACAGAGTTTAGTTTTTCATATTTCATGTGTCTGACTTGCATGCCGATTTGCAGGTTCGTGCCGCCCCACCCCGCTTTGCCCTCTACTCAGACTCAGCCGAACTGTCCTCAATTCGCGGCACGCTTCTAGGGGACAACGCGGCCACCTAGCCATGCAGCCAACGTTCGGCCTTGCCGACAACCACACAGCCACGCGGACAGCCTTGCAAATGTGAGCCCCCGACATAGCTAGCACCTTAGTAGCAAGATCTCACGTCCCGCCTCGAAGACATTTAAGCAGCCAAGAGCGCACAACCTCGCGACTTATTCAGCATGCAAGATAGTCACGCAGCGCTACGCAACCGTAGCGGTCATTTTATTGGCTCTTGCTACTAGCCTCTTGCTACCAGCTTCCGTTGCTCTCAGCCAAAACCCTCCCATGCCCCTTGTTTGTTGCAGGTCTGACCCCTCTCTCACTCACCAGCCTAAAGCTTGGGGCGGGAGCCAAGAGCAACAGCAACAACCAGCATGAGGAGACGGGGGAGGAGGTTGAGTCAGCCCTCGCACTTCACACCTCACATTCGCAGCAGTGGCAGCAGTGGCGCATTACTTGCATGTTGCTATGCAACCAATAGCTCTCCCAAGCTGATGCCTCCCCTCCCGCTCACCCTTCTGCCATTCCCCCCTTCCGCCTTGAGACCCCTGCTGCCCTCCTCCCCTTCTCCCACCCCCTTCCCTCCCCATTGCAGCCCCCGTCTTGGGCATGCACTACCTCCCAAGCCATCATTACCTCCCTCTCCCTCACTATCATCGTCCCTCTCCCTCCCCCTTTCCCCACGGAGAAGCGTCACACAGTCAAGAATGGTCACACTCCTACTACAGCAAATGGTAACCTCAGCCCCCAGCTAACCTTGCAGTTATGTGCCTCTATGTACCCAGTCTAAACGCTTGCATGCCCCTTGTTTGTTGCAGGATCAATAGTCACACCCTTCACCCTCTGCCCCGCCACACTTCCCTCACCCTACTAACCTCCCCCCACCTGCACTATGATGCAACCCCCTCCCTCCCTACCTACCGTGAAGCCTGGAGATGGCCCCCCACCCCCCTAAACCTCCCAAGCCATCAGTAGCAGTCAGGAGCCCAGAGGTATAGCGACTAGACAGACTAGGCTACAAGCGACTAGACATAGGCTACTACAACCATACTCCCCACCCCATCGTGGTCATAGCACTTTGATCCATGCAGGTGCAACATGGCGTGCGTTAAGGCAGGCTATGAGGCAGGTTGTGCATGGAGCGAGCCGCCATGAGTCGACTGTTATGTGGTACTGCGACGATGCAGCCCCTGTATACTTGCAGTCAGGAGCAGCAGCCAAGTGCAGCCAGGAGCAGCGGCCAACAAACAGCCAAGGGGAACAGCCAAGATGTGCAGCAAGGAGGCTCATGTAGGAGCCGCCGCCATAAGTCATACGGTGCAGCTACCTAGGTGGCACATGACGTGAGCAGCTACCATGAGGCAGGTGGTGCATGACATGTGCAGCCAGAAGTCAGCTGCTGTGTGGTAGGTGAAGCGGGGCGTCTGCAACCAGGAGCTTGGAGCCCAGTCTAGCTATGTTGTTGCTTTGTAGTTGTGGTGGCAGTCACCTCGTTGTGTGTTGTATTGTCCCCTTGTTGTGGTGTTGTTGTTGTTGTCGCCTTTCTTTCAAGACATGTGCTTAACATCCCCGTGAAGTGATGGTGCATCATGCAGGTGTTTAGCAATCCATAAGTTAGTAAGTCAACATAGTTAGTTAGTTTAGTAAGTCAGCACTGAAAGTTAGTCGGTCAACACTAAAAAATACTCAGTCAACACTGACAGTTAGGTAGTCAGCGCTAACAGTGGGTCATAGTTAGTCAGTCAGCACTGAAAGTGGGTCAGTCAGCACTGAAAGTAAGGTAGTCAGCACTGAAAGTTGGTCAGTCAGCACTGAAAGTTAGGTAGTCACCACTGAAAGTTAGTCATCACAGAAAGTTAGGTAGTCAGCACTGAAAGTGGGTCAGTCAGCACTGAAAGTTAGGTAGTCAGCACTGAAAGTGGGTCAGTCAGCACTGAAAGTTAGGTAGTCAGCACTGACAGTGGGTCAGTCAGCACTGACAGTGGGTCAGTCAGCACTGAATGTTGGTCAGTCAGCACTGATAACTAATCAGTCAGCACTGAAAATAAATCAGTCAGCACTGAAAGTGGGTCAGTCAGCACTGACAATGGATCAGTCAGAACTGAAAGTGGGTCAGTCAGCACTGATAATTAATCAGTCAGCACTGAAAAGAAAATCAGTCAGCACTGACAATGGATCAGTCAGCACTGAAAGTGGGTCAGTCAGCACTGAAAGTTAATCAGTCAGCACTGACAATGGATCAGTCAGCACTGAATGTTGGTCAGTCAGCACTGATAAATAATCAGTCAGCACTGATAATTAATCAGTCAGCACTGACAATGGATCAGTCAGCACTGACAATGGATCAGTCAGCACTGAAAGTGGGTCAGTCAGCACTGAAAGTTAATCAGTCAGCACTGACAATGGATCAGTCAGCACTGAAAGTGGGTCAGTCAGCACTGAAAGTTAATCAGTCAGCACTGATAATGGATCAGTCAGCACTGAAAGTGGGTCAGTCAGCACTGAATGTTAATTAGTCAGCACTGAAATTTAACTTATCAGCACTGAAACGGGTCAGTCAGCACTGAAAGTGGGTCAGTCAGCACTGACTTGGGGGTCTGTCAGTACTGACAACTCTGTATCTCCTCAGCCCGATTTTTCCTCGATTTTAGGTTTTCACCATAACTCTTACAATGTTGTAAAAATGCTATGTGCCAAGTTTCATGTCAAAATATTGAACTTTGTGTGTGCTAGTTTCTACGAGTGCCCACCTCCCCCCCTTACCTAGAGGGCAATGCCACAGCTCGACGATTGGGACTTACAGCATGCTACTTACTAGGTTAGGCTCCTTTTAGACATTGTTACACACGCTCATACTCAGATATGTCAAAAGCTCACTTTGGTCTGTGACCCCCAACTCCCTTAGCCGATTTCAGGACCAGGGCCTTGCAGTCAGTCGCACAACTCCACACCATGTCCGAGTTTGGATTCGGCTCCTCTGAGAGTTACACTCCCCTACATCCCATCCACCTGCGTGCAAAGTTTCATAGCTCAACTGCCACCCCACAACCCCGTGGCCCTGATTCTGCTTGGAGAACATGATGTCACTTTGAAGATGTCAAACTGATAGGAGCCTGGGCTGTTTAACGTGCGGTTTGTTTCAACAAATGCGCCAAGGGGTCAAGAACACACATTTTGTGGCCATTTTCCTGTGGGTGCAACGGGTGCAACACAGTGAAGGACATAGTGGAGGAGGGGGGGGGTGTAACCCGGTGATACCTCAGTGTGCGCCGACCCAAATGGTGTATTCGGCGGAAGTGAGCACATCTATTATGTTTCAATCACCCCGTTTAGGCGCCCTGCACGCCCGGCAGGCATCGCGTTGGGTGTTGGCCGGACATTCCATTTGTGCACAACCAGCTCACTACGCCAGATAGATGGCGCCACAGGGATGTGGCTCACCGTCCCAAGGATACCCGTCTCGCCGCTGTGGTTTGTTCGCGGGCACATGTGGCAGTACGCGAGCAAAGACCCCAATGTCGTGCGCTGATGGTCAGATGACGCGCATTGATTTGCAGCTACCAATGTGCCAAACGCTATCGAAAACGATGCAGTATTGAGAGAGTACATGCATGCATATTACCAACCCCATGTTGGGAACACCTGAGGTCAGGATGCATGGTCGGCTGAGGCATAAGTGCCGGCTTGCAGCCGTCGAGCATGCTGACTTGTGCGGCTATTGCTGCCGCTGCGGCTGTCTACATACTCATCGACAGCCTCCGAGTCGCGCAGTGGGTAGTGCAGTGTACTTACATCGTGAAGACGTCGTAAAGAACTAATCCATCAAGAGAAGAGTAGTCATTGCAAGCATTGTAGTGTTTGTCCAGAAGCAACACCATCCAAGTACCAAGCCCTCTTAGAAATCCAGAAGTCCCTAGGCACTGCAAGATCTCGTCATAAGTAAAAGTCAATTTGAATCTCATATGATCTTGCATGGAGAAAAGAAACACAAACCTACCATTCATCCTAGCTGAGTGCCTGGACTGTTACAGAGCTGCACGCCGCAGCGGGGCGTCGCGGTTTGACCTCTTGGAGTTCAGTATACGCGACAAAAAGTGACGGTACATTTGTTCGAGCCATTTTACCTGACCTTGTGGGACCTGACCACAGGCATCAATGTATGGATAATCTTGTGCGAGACTGCGATTCTGCAAATTGCACCTGGCAGCAATCCGCCGTCGCGGTCACGCCTCCATCTTGGGAGAGGGTCTTGATGCGTGCTAGGACGCAGCAGCACTGTTGCGTGCTGACCTGAAAAGTTGCAATGTCCAGTCAGGATGCGAAATTCAGCCGCGCTCCGTCCAGGCTGCCTATAGCAGGTCACCCCCGCCATTGGCTGCACCCCTGATAACATCTTACCGGTCTTAAAGAATTTTACAGCGATTCTTGCGCAGGGCGGTGTAGCTCATCAACGCGAAGCTAGCGGGCTGCTCGGGCTGATGTGCACCAATGCCGGGGCGGGCGGGGGTGTTGAGAGATTGGGTCGCGTTGTGTCGGGAATAGCCTACTTAGTGGGGCTGTGATCAGAGAACAGCTATCGCGCTCGGTGGCTCCGCTGCATGGACGCGCTCAGGTTTTTTGTGTCACGTGACCCCATGTCAATTTTTCAGTAATGTGGGCCTTCTTGCAGTCCATTTAACTGTCCAACCAGGTCGTCAAATGATGCACTGCCAGTTGTGTGCGTTTCCTTGTGTGGAATACTAATGTGTCTATGATACATAAACGTGTTATGTTCACGTTTGGGCCCTTGATGCTGCTCCGAAATAGACCCCCGTGAACCTTACACCCAGCCACAACAATTGTCCGCCTCATATTCAGCCTCCAGCTGCTCACTTTGCAGCTCTCTCAGCACCCAACGACGCAATTCCCGACGTCCCTCTTCCCTCTTCCACCCCATGTGCATGCGATATCGCTCACAATGTTTGTTGGTCAGTTTGCCCTTGCCCTTGCCCTTGCCCTTGCCCTTGCCCTTGCCCTTGCCCTTGCCCTTGCCCTTGCCCTTGCCCTTGCCCTTGCCCTTGCCCTTGCCCTTGCCCTTGCCCTTGCCCTTGCCCTTGCCCTTGCCCTTGCCCTTGCCCTTGCCCTTGCCCTTGCCCTTGCCCTTGCCCTTGCCCTTGCCCTTGCCCTTGCCCTTGCCCTTGCCCTTGCCCTTGCCCTTGCCCTTGCCCTTGCCCTTGCCCTTGCCCTTGCCCTTGCCCTTGCCCTTGCCCTTGCCCTTGCCCTTGCCCTTGCCCTTGCCCTTGCCCTTGCCCTTGCCCTTGCCCTTGCCCTTGCCCTTGCCCTTGCCCTTGCCCTTGCCCTTGCCCTTGCCCTTGCCCTTGCCCTTGCCCTTGCCCTTGCCCTTGCCCTTGCCCTTGCCCTTGCCCTTGCCCTTGCCCTTGCCCTTGCCCTTGCCCTTGCCCTTGCCCTTGCCCTTGCCCTTGCCCTTGCCCTTGCCCTTGCCCTTGCCCTTGCCCTTGCCCTTGCCCTTGCCCTTGCCCTTGCCCTTGCCCTTGCCCTTGCCCTTGCCCTTGCCCTTGCCCTTGCCCTTGCCCTTGCCCTTGCCCTTGCCCTTGCCCTTGCCCTTGCCCTTGCCCTTGCCCTCCCCTGTTGCTCCTGCCCTTCTGCCTCTACTGCAGCTCTTAGCACAGCAGCCACTGCTGCCGCGGCAATAGCTGCTGCCGCTGCTTGGTGCTCTTCCAACCTGCACAACATCAGCAATAGAGGACTATGAGGCTAGTGACAAGCATGACGGTAGTAGTAGTACAATTGCTGGGTGATGGTGGGGCCAGCACTCACTTTGCAGGTTGGGAGGGCAGTTGCTGCTGCTGCTCATCGGCCACCCGCAGCGTGGCAAATCTGTTACTGGTAGTCAGCAACGCTGTGGGGGCTGCAGTGTGTCCCCATTCAGCTGTGACTCGTGTGGCCGAAGTATGCGCGGCTGGCTGCCATGCGCGCTCTTCATGGTGGGTGTAATGCTCACACAATTCTCCCACAAAGGCTGCCCAGCATGTGGCAGCGGGGGTGTTGTAAACCACTTGCTGGCTCCACCACACCTCTGCCCCCCCAGTGAGAAGCCCACTCCCCGTTTCTTGTTACCCATAACCTTCACTGGCCTACACATTGGCAAACACAATTACAGCTCAGTTTCTGCATATTTTTGAATGATTCTTGCGGTTTGTGGTTGCTCGAGAGCCACAGGCATCAATGTATGGATTTTCTTGTGCGAGACTGCGATTCTGCAAATTGCACCTGGCAGCAATCCGCCGTCGCGGTCACGCCTCCATATCTGAAGTGTAAGCAAAATACAGGATCAAATAATTCTTCATAATCCGGGTTGATATTGGGTCCTCATCAGGTCAATCTTACATACATAGCCAGATTTGTATAGTCGCCCTCATTTGCTATCACAATAAGCAGCATACCATGTCTCTCAATACAACGACCTCATTGTTCCGCAGCAACTCATGCATAGTAAAAAGTTGATACTGTGTACCCAGGGGCTGGAGGGTGCAAATAAGGGGATGGTGCACAGAGTGATGTGCTGGCCATATGGGGGTAGGGCGCCGCGCTGGCCATATGGGGGTAGGGCGCCGCGCTGGCCATGTGAGGGTAGGGCGCCGCGCTGGCCATGTGAGGGTAGGGCGCCGCGCTGGCCATATGGGGGTAGGGCGCCGCGCTGGCCATGTGAGGGTAGGGCACCGCGCTGGCCATATGGGGGTAGGGCGCCGCGCTGGCCATGTGGGGATGGGGGTAGGGCGCCGCGCTGGCTGTGTGAGGGTAGGGCGCCACACTGGTCATGTGAGGGTGAGGGTAGGGCGCCGCACTGGCCATGTGAGGGTAGGGCGCCGCGCTGGCCATGTGGGGGTGGGGGTAGGGCAGGGTTGCAGGTAGGGCAGGGTTGCAGGTAGGGTAGGGTTGCAGGTTGCATGGCGAGAGAAGGGCGCCATGGGAGTGGCAGGGATGGAGACGCCGCTAGTTGGGCAAGCGACCGGCGTGTAGTAGCCCACAGACGGGTGGTATAAGGGCTCATTGGGTGCAGAGGGGTAGGCAGTGTCATGATTGGCAATAGCCTAGATGATAGCACGCCTACTAGCAACTAGCAAGCATGTTGCACCACCCACCTCTCCTGCGGCATAGGCAGCCTTGTCATGCCCATCCACCAAATCTCGTAGCTCCTTCCACACACCAGTCTTGGCCAACAGGTTAGGCCTCTCCGCCTCCGGAATGTTGGTGAAGCGGTTCAGCCTGCTATGCTCAAAAATGATGGCACGCTGCAGGTTGGTGATGCGCAAAGAGATCGACCGGGCATTGAACTTGCCCTTGCTCTTGACGTTGCGAGCGTCTGCAATTGTAACAAGTCATGTTTGTGACATGCATATGGTGCAGATACAAGGATGGGCTGGGTACAACTAATATGGGTAGCAGTAAACATATAGCATCACCTACTTGGCACAAAGATGGACATGACTGCACACAATAGCTTGGGGGTCTTGTAGTAGGCATCATGAAAGTGCTTCGCCCTGTCAGGTGGTGATCCCAGGACGGCGTCACCAAGAAATTTCTTCATCACTGCCAGCTGCAAACGGCAGAGACGGCAAGTTGATATCAGTACTGCATAGATTTGATGATATCCACTTGTGCAACTATTGCTCTACATGCTTTCTCTTGCCTGGACTGATGTTGGGACGTCCCCGGAGACTGGAAACTTATCCATCAAGAGAAGAGTAGTCATTGCAAGCATTGTAGTGTTTGTCCAGAAGCAACACCATCCAAGTACCAAGCCCTCTTAGAAATCCAGAAGTCCCTAGGCACTGCAAGATCTCGTCATAAGTAAAAGTCAATTTGAATCTCATATGATCTTGCATGGAGAAAAGAAACACAAACCTACCATTCATCCTAGCTGAGTGCCTGGACTGTTACAGAGCTGCACGCCGCAGCGGGGCGTCGCGGTTTGACCTCTTGGAGTTCAGTATACGCGACAAAAAGTGACGGTACATTTGTTCGAGCCATTTTACCTGACCTTGTGGGACCTGACCACAGGCATCAATGTATGGATAATCTTGTGCGAGACTGCGATTCTGCAAATTGCACCTGGCAGCAATCCGCCGTCGCGGTCACGCCTCCATCTTGGGAGAGGGTCTTGATGCGTGCTAGGACGCAGCAGCACTGTTGTGTGCTGACCTGAACATTGCAATGTCCAGTCCAAATGCGAAATTCACGTCGAGCTGGGTCCAGGCTACCTATACTAGTCGCTAAGATTGCATGCGAGGCTCCAGAACACGTCGCGTCTTGGGGGCCAGCCACCCGGCAAACCGCTGGGGCTGGCTACACTCTAGTCAGGCCATCGCCAGCTCATCGCACCAATCGGCGACCTCATCCGTGCAGAAATGAGTTAGATGTTATCTCTTGAGCCATGGGGGTGCAGCCAATGGCGGGGGTGACCAGCAGTCGCAAATATTACCTGCGAGGCTCCAGAACACGTCGCATGTTGGGGGCCAGCCACCCGGCAAACCGCTAGGGTTGGCTGCACTCTAGTCAGGCCATCGCTAGCTCATCGCACCAATCGGCGACCTCATCCGTGCAGAAATGAGTTAGATGTTATCTCTTGAGCCATGGGGGTGCAGCCAATGGCGGGGGTGACCACCTTGCTAAAGCCCAATCACTTGCAGAGGTGCACAAACACAACCAGCCTCAAGAGCTGCTCAATTTCATTTTGCCAGCGACGGCAGCGGCAGCAGTATCGTGACTATGCGCAAGGCGCGGGGTGGTCGGCGGTCGCTGTTACCACTGCTGCTGCTGCTGCTGCTGTTGGGCCGACTGTCATCGGACGACGAATTTATTGCAATGGGCGCACGCAGGGAAATGAGCGGAAATGTTGGTCAAAATTTGAACACCTCGCCTCGCCTCGCCTGTCTCGCAGCATTGAAATCGCAAAATTCAAAAACGCCACATGCAGCCACATGGAGCCTCGCCTCGCCTCGCCTCGCCCCATTGTAATCGCGGCCTTACGTGACACGATTCGCACGCTGTTGTGTCGCAGGGACAGCGCACAAGCCATACCAGCACTATCGAGCAAATTACCAGCACTAGCACTAGCACTAGAACACATGTCGGGGGCAAATTACTAGCACTAGCACTAGAACACATATCAGAAATTCAAATTTTTGAAAAGCTGAGCCGCTGAGCGCGATTGCTATTCGCCGATCACAGCCCCACTAAGCAGGCCAATCCCGGCACAATGCGACCAGAACTCCCAACACCCTCGCCCGCCCCGGCACAGGTGCACATCAGCCCGAGCAGCCCGCTAGCATCGCTCTGGTGAGCTGCACCGCCCTGCGCAAGAATCGCTGAAAAACTCCTAAAGATTAGTCAGATAGTTATCAGGGGTGCAGCCAATGGCGGGGGTGACCTTGTAAGATCTTTCCTTGCCAAACCAAGCGGGCAGTCACAGTCACGGTGCAGGGCACAGTCTAGGCTGGTGTTAATGACCACGCATACAATGCGAATGCACCTGAGGTCTCTCACATCTGCGACACATTTGATCACCCCCTGTTGAGCGACAGCGGGACTGCATCGTGCCGCCTGGCTTCGCCCCTGCCATCCCCGTTAGCCAGCGAAGCCCGCAAAAGGTGACGCTGACACTTCTCTTGTCAAGATCAATTTGTCAAGATCACAACCAGTGATGGGTAATACAAGATACGTCTATCAATACCGATACGTATTTTTGTATAATATAAAAATACACGTACCGTACTCTCCCTTCTGATTCCCTATCCCGAATCGTTTTTTGTCCTTCGGGAAACCGGGAATGATTAAACAATGTTATTTTTTGGTCGTTTGGGAAGTAGTCAAACAATCAGTTGACCTTGACGAAAGAGCCAGCAATGAACCAGTCTGTGGTCCGGGGTATCCGCTCCGCCGACGCAGCTGGTAATCTGCACCGCGAGCTCCTTATGCACGATGAAAACCGCTTCCAAATGTCTCTCAACCGTCAAGCGGCGATTATTGAGAAGCGACTACCCGACTAACTTTGGGCCTTCTCCACGCCTCAATTATGCCGCGTCGCCCAGCACACCTCCTGCTCTCGCACGCACCAGCAAGGCGCATGAGAACTGGTGGCATCCAGCTAGGATTCAGCCCACCCTGCAAGGGGGAGGCGGGCCAGGCTGGGGTGAACGGCTGGTGCGGCGGGCCAGGCCGGGGTGGCAACTAGGGTGGCTGCTTTGCCCCGGGCAAGGTCTAGGGAGGTGGGCCTGGCTGGAGCAAAGGCTGGGGTTACAGGACAGGCAAGGGTGGCAACCAGGCTGGCAATTATGGCGAGGGGGGAGGCGGCCGCTCACACACGGGTAGCCGGCCAAGGCGGGGTTCTTGCTCTTGCCAAGGCAGCAGCATGGGTGGCTGCAGAAGCACACAAGTCTGAATACTCCAAGGCAAATGATGAGATATGCCGCCACTGCCAGCAGACCACGACGTTATAAGCGAGGTTGAGTGCCCCATGTGACGTGGTCAGGTGATAAGGATTGATGCGAGATAATAGTCGTGGGAGGGTCGATTATTTCTATGCACGAAGACGTTCTCAAAACTAACTTTCGACGTACTTTGGCCATCGGGGAATTTGAAACACTAAACAGTATGGCTCGGGAATAATACTTTAAGCATACTTTCCGAGGCCTCGGGAATCATAAGGGAGAGTACGGTATCGTATTAAAAACTACAATTGCCGGCCGGCAACTTGCGTGGGTGCCTTCGAAGCAGCTGCTGATTCAGAACATTACAATTTGTCGCCTTTCATTACAAATTTTTACACCCACGGGTCCGGACGGTCTTTTACGGTATGGGCCAGCTGGGACCCACCTGGCCTTCCATCACAAGCCTGTCTACAAAAGAGCCATAGTCCAGGATTGACAATCATACTTCAGCAGCTCTGTATCCACGTGCCACTCCATGCTCTAGGGCCAGACTTGCAAGCTGCATCCCAGCACATACGGGATGGATGGCGCTGACCTATGCAGCACATGCAGGTTGCCGAGTATGTCCTAGAGAAGCTCTAGGCCCCCAGCAAGACGAGAAGACTGATCAGGCACACAGGAGCAGGCTGGCTGGCTGGCTGGCTGGAGAATGGTCCAGGGCTGTTCAAGAGTTTAAGGGGCCAGGGCTGTTCTAGGTACTAGGCTACCAACAGCTCGAATTACAGATAACGCAGCTCCTAGTAGCAGGGGAATGCGCTGATGCCTCCTGTAAGCCAGCGGCCCTGTTCTGGCAGAGCTGCCACTGGGCCCAGCAAGCCCTGTGGCTGCGGTGGCACCTGGCCAGGCTGCTGCTCAGGCACGTCCCACACGCTTCTTGACTGCAGTGGCTTTTGGGGCTGCAGCTTCCACAGCGGGGGCAGCCAAAGCAGCGCTTTGCTTTAGCGCCTTCATCTTCTTGACCACCACCATCTTGCGCATAATGAAGCTGCACAGGGCAGGAATTGCAGTAACGCATTGCACAGGCCCTCCTTCAGGCATTGCAAGTGATAGACTGCTGGTGGCGGGGTCACCAGGTCAAGGTGCTTTTCAGTATCAGAAGGTAGCACCATGCAGGTATGGGGCTGGATATGCTTTTGATACAGCAAGGCGGGGCAGAGGTGTGGTGAGCGGCAAAGGTGGTCTAAACTGGCATAGGGCCCTGCTTCACTGATGGCTGCAGACTATCCCTGCACTCCCTGCTACACATAGCACATGCGCGGTAAGAGTAAGACTCAAATTTGGGGTATAGCAGGCATAATCCGATCATGAGACAGAGTAAGCTGTGTGGGTCACTAGGCACTAAGGGCCGCAGCCTCCTCACTTGTGAATGCAGAAGGCGGTGCCCCCAGCCGTGATGAGCAAGCCCACATCCAGCACGAGCTCCAGCGCTGTCATGGTCCCCAGCCAGTGCGCTGCGCAGGGCATGGCAGGACGCCTGACTGGATTTGGTGAAGGCGCAGTCCAGGAGATGGCGAGCACAGCTCCACACAGGCCAGCAGTGCAGCAAGGACTTGTCGCTGCTCCTAGTCTGTGCCGCGCCCTGAATGCCATGCTGCTGGCTGACACTGCCATACAGCATCTTTCCCCAGTACACTGAAGGGGAACCATCGCAGTATGTGAACATGCGTGGGATGCTGCAGAGCATACGGGCTATGCACGCTAGGTGCATGCCTGACCCAACTCAATCATGGTCGCTGAAACCCTTGCCCCACCCCCCTCCCATGCCTTTGCCTCTGCCCCTGCTTCCAGCCCTGCCACTGACCTCCCTGCCAGCCGTGCTCCTCATGCAGCACCTTCCACAACCGCCGAGGGTATTGTTGCTGTGGGGTGTTCATGTTGTGATACTTGTACATCAGCGCGATGTGCTGCACAGGCAAGCAGGCAGCACGTTGCTGCTCTACCCACTCATGCATTCCAGCTGCAACCAGGCGGCTAGGTGGTCGCTGGCCCCAACATGGGAGCCAGCTGCTGCAATCTCACGTAAGCATGAGGCAGGCCTGTGCTGGTCCGGTGTGGATGCTGTGCAGGCCAGGCCAGGCTGAACACAGCACAGCCATCCCAGGCAAAGTCGAGGTAGCAGGGCAATGGTGAGCAAAGGAGGCTGGCATGGTAGCCTTACTGCTGCAGTCTTACTGTTAGGCGCACTTACTGCTCCTGTCAAGAAGATCATGAAAACGTTGGTGATCTTGATGCCTGTCAGTGACTCACGGCTGGTGCCCGGGGCAGCTGCGGGCATGCAGGTGCATGACAGATTGCTTGTCGTGTTGTGCAATTGTAGGCTTCAAGGGTTGAAGAAGGCGCAGCAGCACATAAGGCAAGTCACCCTTAAGCTGAAGAGCTGGATGATGCAGTAAACATCATGCAAGCATGCATTGCTGAACATCTTACAGAATGTCCACACCAGGAGTGCCATCAAATAAAGACCCCCAAAGGTGAAAGGTGGAAGCTCTGGGTAGAATCCTGCAGCGCGGGGTCAACTAGAGTGTGTAGACCCGGCTACCTAAGATGCAATTGCTCATTTTGCTCAGCGGCTGCTATACCAAGGTAATAGTAGGGCATCATCGCCCATGCAATCTTGCCCACGATGAAGATGGACTGCGGAGGCGAGGCAATTAGCGGCCAAGTTACATGCAGGCCATGCTGGTCCGTTGACCTGGTATGCACCGCACCGTTATGTGCAACAGCAGCCATCCGGCTGCTCGCCAGATTGGCATGCCTTTGTATGCTGTACATGCAGCGCCCGCGCAATTCTCGTCAAACCGCTCCTTGCCAAATGTTATGCCGGAGGTTTCAGGACAGTAACCCACCACTCTCAACCTGCTCACGGTACTGGTGATCAGACCCATCAGTCCCCTGAGGTCGGGTCATGGCAGACCTTGGAGCTTCTGTCAGCCAACGTTACAGTGCGATAATGGTTCAATAAGTAGCGCGCAACGCAATGGAACAGCATCGTGAGCCGCATCTACGGACATCACACATCGGACACTTTGAACGCGGTCGCATTGCAGCTCATTGCTTGGCATGGCTGTTGAAGCTTCACTATATATATTGTACCCACCTCTTGCGTCCATCCTTTCTGCGGCCCGGGGTGGGGTCCCCGCATACCTAGCGAGGGAAGACAGGCCACGGGTCCCAGCAGGTCAGTGCACCTGGTTAGCCTATTCATCCAGCAACAGGTCTACGTAGCCGACAAGGTCTGTGCATGGTGTCGGGCCATGCCTTGCAGGCGGACGGACCCATGCAGGCAGACTCCCAGCTCTGCACCCCACTCAAACACACCACACTGAAACCACAGTCACTGTCAGGCAGACATCATGCAGCAGCAAGCAGCAAATCAAGGCAAAGGGCGCGCCACACGTAAACAAAAGGGAACCTGCCAAGGTACTGATGGTGTGGTCTTAATGGATGCCTGTCTCAGTGCGCATGCCCAACCCTGCCTAATGCCCAGCCCCTCTATTGCTCATGCATCAACAAGCAGTGTCTAGCGGTGTAGCTCAACCTCCCACTCAGCCCTGTTCCCCTGAGGCCACTGCTTTGCAGCTTGTCGCCATATGTCTGTGGCACTACACCCATATCCTGCATGGCACCCCCGCAGGGCCCAGCACTGCGGCACCTGGTCATGGGTGCAGCACTCTACGCTGTGTCACGGCTGGCAGCAACCCTGGTAAGTCCACCCAGCTGCCTGCACGGGGCAGGGCAGGGCAGGGCAAGGCAGGGCGGGGCGGGGTTTCCCTCCCCATCTTAGCCCCACCTTTACCCTGCACATGGCCCCTTGTGTTCATGTGCCTTCCACCTGTTCATCTGTCTGCACATTTCAGCAACTTGCCTCATTAGTGAGGCGGGGGTGAGACAGCAGCAGCAGCAAGAACAGCAGAAGGCTACAGGACGGTGCTGTGTGCAGCAGCTGCAGCCGGATCAGCACAGAGCCAGGCTCAGGGGCGCGTGTGCACTAGCAGTGGTGGACGTGGTGAAGCAAGGCATGCTGCAAGTCAAGCAACCCAGGCCCCACTGGCTGCTGCCGCAGGTCCGTGGCGCCTGGCAGCACTGGCGGGGCCCTCAGCTCAGCCCAGGGGCGCCCAGCCTAGTGTGGCTGCGCAGCGACCTGCGGCTGCAGGACCACGAGCCCCTGCGGCACGCCTGCCTGCAGGGCGGCCCGGTGCTGCTGGTGTACTGCTTTGACCCCCGGGACTACAGTAAGGTGTACAGGCCAGCGGGGCTGCGGGGCACAAGTGTAGAGGGCAGGGGTGGAGGGCGTGTGGCGGTGAGGGCGTGTGTGTGGATCGGGGGCCTAGGGGGGCAGAGGCCAGCGGGCTGCGGGTGCAAGGTGCAGGGGGCAGGGGTGGGGTGCGTGGGCGGGAGTGGGGGTAGGGGTGAAGGTGGGTTGGGGAGGGCTTGGGGAGGGAGTGGAGGGCGTGTGTTATGGAGGGCGTGTCTTGGGGAGGGGGTGTGTCTGCAAGGGGGTGGGGTGGGGAGGGGATGGAGAGTGCAATTGTAGGAGGGGGCTGGGGTGTGCGGAGGGTGTGGGAGCAAAGGGGAGGGCTGGGGCGGTTGGCAAGAGTCGAGGATAGAGGAACACCCGCCTGCTCCTGCCTCTTGTGTGAGGCTCAGCTGCAGGCCTCACCACCTTGGCTGCTGCCCCTCCACCTGGCAGCGATTGTACACATGCGTGCCAGCACCTCCTTGCACAGCTGCCCACTGCCTGAGCTGCTGCTGCTCCAGCTATGCAGCAGACCACCCTGGGAAGTGGTGATGGCACTACTGATGCCGCTGCCCTCCATCGCCTCGGCTAGTGCACATGGCACATACGCCAGCAGTAGTGGTGTGAGGGCGTGCATGGTGACCTGCACTGCTGTTGCTGACACCGCCGCCGTTGCTGCTCCCGCAGCCGCTCCTAATGCTCCAAGTGGTGCTGCTGCTGCTGCTGCTTCCGCTGCTGCTGCTGCTGCTGCTGCTGCTGCTGCTTCCGCCACTCCAAATGGTGGTGGTGCTGCTGTTGTTGCTGCAGAGCTGCACTGGCTTCAGCCCTACCAGCCACCAGCGGGCCAGCTTCCTGCTCGATTGCCTAGCGGACCTGCGGCATCGACTGCGGGCGCGAGGGGCGGACCTGATTCTGCGCAGGGGCCAGCCTGAGCAGGTGCTGCCCCGCCTGCTGGCTGAGCTGGGTGCGCGCCATGTGTTGTGCCATTGGGAGGCTGCCCCAGAGGAGCAGCAGGTGGGTTTGGGGGGCAGCAGCAGGTGGGAGGGGGGGCAGCAGCAGGTGGGAGGGGGGGCAGCAGCAGGTGGGAGGGGAGGCAGCAGCAGGGCAACAAATGCTAGTCGAGCAGGGTAGATAAGGACCTTTGACAAGCATTAGGGGCGAGGAGCGTGGCGCTGGAGGCAGGAAGTGAGCGTAAGCTGCTGGCTATGCAGCAGTCAGGCCTGGGTCTCAGGGCAACGGGTGAGGAGTTGACCTGGGGGGTGAGGAGTGAGGAGCGAGGGCGGTGGGTGAGGAGTTGGGCTGGGGGTGGGCGATGGGAGGAGCAGAGGGTTATGGTGGGCAGTCACTGGGGTGGGTGCCGGCTGCTGTGTATGGACTAAGGTGGAGAGGGCGGTGGCCCAGGCGGTGGCGGCTGAGGGCGGGCAGCTTTTGGGCTTCTGGGGCGCCTCCACCTTGCACCACACACTGGACATGCCCTTTCAGTGAGTGCTGGGCGGCAGGTGTGACCAGGGCCATGCAAGGTGTGACGAGGGCTGGTCAGGGTGTGACCAGGGCCAGGCAGGGTGTTACTGGCCAGCATATGGTCTGTGAGGCACAGAGGCTAGTGGCCCCACACTGCTGCCCATCACACCTCAACATGGCCCCTCAACACGGCCCAGGACATGGGGGTTCATTAATGAGACCTCACAGACCATGCAGTAATTCTTTGTAGGCTGCCAGACAGGGATGCCAGCAGCTGAGGCTTGGTGCGCTGCGGCCTTTTAGAGGGAGGCCCTGCTCTACCTGTTGCGGCAAGGCAGTGTCTAGGGCAGCACCTCAATCACAAGGCAGCATTCCAGCCACACGGCTGCCCCTTAGCTCCACATCAGCGCATCCGCATTGCACGCTAGCATGAAACCAGCCACCAACCAAGGTGCATGTGGGTGTGGGAGCATGTTGAGCGCAGGCTGGACTCCATGCCTGCCACCTACACAGCGTTCTGTGATGCGGTGAAAGGCATCCCAGTGCGCCCTCCCTGCCCTGCACCCGACAGCTTCAGCCTGCCCACCAGTGCAGGGAGGTGGGTGAGGCTGGATCTTGGACATGGGGCAGCTGCAAGTGAGGGCCGCCAGCTGGAACCCCTCCTGGGGACCTTTCCTAGGAACCCTAGTCAGACCACCCTTGTTTAATAACCTTAGTCAGGGAGTGGCTGGATTCAGGAAACCCTGCTGGGGCATTGAGGCAGGAGTCACATTGGAGCATCATGGAGGGAGGGGGTGAACCGCTACGCTGCCCCCTCATTTCCTGGCTTCTCAGCCCCCCTTACTCCTCCGCCTCGCCTCACACCTGCTCGCTACCAGCTGCCTGGCTGGGCTCCTGGCCAGCTGGGCCTGCTAGCCTGCCAGGAAGCTCAGCAGTCCCACCATGCCTCCCAAACTACAACCACCTGGTCTGACTAGGAGTAGAACCCACGACCTGTGGGGTGCGCCCGACTAGAAGCATGGCAGGGATCCCAGCAACCAGCACCCCTTTGAGCTCCACCAATCCCATATGCCGCAGGATGCCAGGTGATGTTCGAGCATATCACACAATTTTAAATGATGCATGTGCTGCCAACAACTGCAACTTCTGTTCCCTCTGCTGTGCAGCTTGACGCATGTTGGCAGGCTTCCTAAGTTGCCTGAGCTGGGTTTCCCGTCACCTTCTCCAGCAGCCAATGGACCTCTGGCCGGCCTCAGAGGGGGAGAGACGGAAGGCTTGCAGCAGCTGGCCCATTGGACCTGGCAGGGGGCAGCCAGGCTGTGCGGTGGAAGTCAGGAGCAGCAGCAGAGGCAGCAGCAGCGGGGGCAGCAGGGGCAGGGTCAGCAGCAGCAGCAGAGTGGAGCTCCTGTGCAGCAGATCAGCCCCTGGCTGGCACTGGGGTGCTTGTCCCCTCGCCAGGTGGGAGCATGCTGAGCTGCTGCTGGCAGGCCGAGTAGGGTCACGTAGTCTCACGTAGGGTAGAGTAGTCTCACGTAGGGTAGAGGCTGGGGAGGGGCCCTGCAGGCAGTAAGGCAGTCAGCCACATCATCGCATGGCTGCTGCATGTGCCTCCCCCATGCCACTGCGCCGCTGATGTCATGTGCGGCAGCTGATGCTGTGCAAGCATGGTGGTGGTGATGCTGTGTTGTGGTGCACCCGCCCAGGCAGTCTTAGACAGCGCAGTCAGGCTACTGCTGCCGACAGTCAGGCTCACAACAGCAGTCACAGGCCCCTCCCTGGCCTGCACTTCAGCACCTGCTGCACACCGTGATTCGTGCAAAATGTACCACCACCGTTATCATCACCATCACCATCGCCATCATCACCGCCATGGTCATCACCGCACTTGCCCTGATGACAATGAGGGTGCTGGTTCCACAGTATCATTCTGGTGTGCATAGCACATGTTGCAGTGTGATGAAGTGTGATGGTGGCGCCGTCATGCGTCTGTGCACAGGTTTACCGCCAGCTGCAGCAGCAGGTGCAGCAGGCGGGGACTGACAGCTGGGTAGTGATGGAGCTGCTTTGGAGGGACTACTTCAGGTCAGCAGCACCTCCCAAGAGGATTCACTGCATGCTGGCTGACTCCACGAGTATAAGTATGATTGTTTGACTGTGAAGATGACTGTTGGACTAAGAATATGATTACGAATTATACTGTTCGATTATGAGTACCGTAGTGATACGCCCTGTTGGTGATTTCACCAAATCAATTTGTCACCAAATTGTATCTCCTATTGTTTGAGCATGGATTTTGAGTGAAAATTCGTTGAGCTGTTTTTCGTCACCATATTGTATCACCTTCTTTTTGAGCTTGAAATCTGGGTTTTCACCAAATCTGCGTATCACCAACAAGGCATATCACTATGGTATGAGTATGACTAATAGATTATGAGCTTGACTAAGTGAATGTGAGTATGCACCAAGTCTAGGAGTACGTATGTTGCAGCAGTGCCGACAGGCGAATGTCATGAAGTAATAATGACAATGATGATGATGGTGATGATGAGGATAAGGATGAGGATGAGGACTGCGTGCCAGGTGGTGCTGTTCCTGACCCCTGCCATGACGACAAACATGCACATCAGCGGGGCATTTGCAGCAGCAGGTGCAGTGGGAGCAGCAGGTGCAGTGGGGCTGTACTAAGCGACTACTGTCCAGCACGTGACCTTCACCTACTCCATGTGCATCGCATGATTTTGGGTGACACAGGCGGGCTGTGTCTCGTGCTGCTTGGTGAACCCTGTGCAGGTTGCTGGCCATGAAGCACCACACGCCAAGGCACGACGACTGGCGACAAAGGCACACAGCTGACCCAGGAGGGGTGCCACTCTGTGTGTGACAACACAGCTGCCGGAGCTCGACATGGGCAGCTGCTAGTATCAGTAGAAGCAGCAGCAGCATGTGCTGTTGACAAAGCAACCTCAACGGTTTATAATGGGGTTCGGTTTTGCTGTTCAAACTGTTGATGTCTTCCCATCGTGTAGAGATTTTATTGAGTTGAGCGTTATTTGGCCGGTCGCGCCCCTATTAAGAAGGCTTTGGGTGGTGCGTTCCCAATGGCCGGCAGGCTGGCGTACAGGCTCGCACCTTTGCTGGGCACATGCATGTGGCATTGCCAGCATGGTATAAACTTCAAAGCAACTTGCCGCCACCATTGCTGCCTCCGACGCCGCTGTACTCGGATACCGACTTCAACCCAAGCCCCGCCTGCTGCCCCCTGCTGCTGCTGCCCCCTGCTGCTGCTGCCCTCAGGCAACCAACTCTTGGCCGCTTGGCTAGAACTATATGAGCCCAGGATAGCTAACCTGCTTGAACTGCAGCTGGCAGCAAGGGGTGTGAATGAGCCAGCATGTCATGTGCCTCCAAAGGGCACCTCCAATACTTGCCATAGCGTGGCTGCCACCTGATAAGGCACATGGCAGTGGTGTTCTCACGCCGCACATCTATGGACGCTGACGCTGCTGTTTCTCTTTGCACACAGCAGCAGACCACAATGCCCTGCCAGCCCGCCATGTAGCTCATTGCTCCCCATGTTGGCATCATCTGCGATGTCCACCCCCCTCTCTGGCTGCGCTGCATTGGGTGAGATGGGGGAGGGCCCTGGGAACGCAAGACACCAGCCACCTGCCACCCAAAACTGGTCCCTGCCCCCACGAGCTGTCCAATCCTCGGCATACTCCGACCTTTGGGGGTTGGCTTGTATCCACCCAAGCCCTACCTCCTTAGTCTATTACTACCCCCACAAGATGTCCCCCCAGGATGTCGCCCCCTTCACCCCACAAGGTGTCTTGAGCGGGGTGGGATAATAGCGCCAAACAATGTCAACAGCTGTGCCCTGCTTCTGCAGTGGTACAAGACCTGGTGGCGCGAAACTGTCAAGTTGTTGAAGGTCACTCCAAACCCCACTCCAGTTGGCAATTGTGAAGCCCGATGGTACCGCACTGACAGCCGGATGTGGCCTGGATGATCTCGCGGCACACTCTCGTCACTCGACATGATGCGACATCTTTAGCTAGGTTTGCCAGGAGGCCACGACACCCTTTGGTCATGGTTACGGCTCATGAAACGCGAGTGGAGTTCTTGAACACGCAACAGAACAAGCTCGTTGGTGTTTTTTGCGATGCCGGTAGTGCGGAGGTGGTGCTGTTATTACACGGCTATGCAGGTGAGGTAGGAATCTAGCGGCAATTAGCTCGATGCAAGCCTGGGCAACCTGGATGCATGCTTGTGCAAGCTATTGTCTGACCACAGCCAGCAAGGATGGGGGCTTCCTTCCAGCCATGGCAAAAGCCTTTGCACAAAAGAAGCTCAGTACTCTGCGCTTTGATTTTGCTGGCAACGGAGAAAGTGATGGTGCGTTTGAGTTCGGGAACTACGCCCAAGAGGTGAGGTGTAGCAAGGCACTGGTTGGCTGTTGCAGCTGTGGACCTGGCAGCTGCAGCAGCGCACAACATACCTCCCAGGCCTGCGGGTTTTGTAGATGCATTGACGAACCACAATCCTTCACTGTCAAACACCAGCCATCAGCATTGCTTGAAAGGCCGCATCAGCAATCACGCACTGCTACTACCAGGTATCTTGACCCAGCAGCCGCAGTCAGCTGCACTGACCCAAACCCGCATGACCTCAGTGGCGGCTGCTGTTGCGTGAGTGCAGACCTCAGACACGCGATGCGCTGTTCAATACGTGAGGGAGGCACTGAGCAAGAAGGTTGTTGCTGTGATTGGTGAGGGTCCATGGTACGAGCCCCAGGGCTTTCAACCCGTACACACACCTTGACTCACACATATACTAGCAGCTGTGCACCAACCCTTGTGCGTCGGCCAGCTGATGTCAAAGCACTTACAGTGGCTAAGGCCAACGTCTCGCTGCACAAGACCAGCGTATGGGCCTAGGCCTGCTCTGAGCATTTGATGGGTAGTGCTGATGCTGCTTTGATGCCTCCAGGGTGCTGCACAGGCTTTACGTCCACCTCCAGCCTTTGTAGGGGCTGCTGCCGGGTGTCAGGAGATTATTATTTTTTACATCATGCAGCAGGCCCACATCATGCAGTGCTGCGTGTGCAGGCCACAGCAAAGGTGCCAACGTGGCCCTGTTGTACGCATCTCATTATGATGATGTGCCCCTTATCGTGAACATTGCTGGGCGCTTCGACATGAAGCGAGGCATCAAGGTGGGTGGGCTGCACAACATCAGTCTGCATGACAGCAGCCAGGAGGCGAGCAGAAAGGGCTGCAACACTCGCTGCGATGCCAGGCTTGCCATGCATGCATGTGCCACGGCATGCAAGGTTACAGTTGGCTGTGTGCAGCATACGGCCCATTCCCACTGACCAGTCCTGACCTGTACTGCCGTCATGCAGGAAAGGTTTGGCGAGGAGGTCCTGGCCAAAGTGGAGAAGCTGGGTCAGGTGCCAATGACTGTGACCACTGACACTGGAGGTACTGTGAAGTGGCTTCTGACCAAGAAGGCAAGCAGATGCAGAGCAGCAGCACTACAGATGCTCGTCATAGTCAGCCAACTTGGCAGCTGTGGGCATGGTGCATTGCAGAGTTTGGCTGAGCGCATGCAACTGGACATGGAGGCAGCGGCACGCCGCATCACACTCAGTGAGGTGCTCACAGTGCATGGCACAGCAGACACTACCATTCCTCCAAAGGACGCAGAAGCTTTTTCCAGGTGAGGCTGTGCGTGTTGTAACTGAGCAGCTAGCAGAAAGTCCATGGAACCCACCTATTCATGCCCAAGACATGCACAGTGGCTGGCGTCCTCAAAGACACAACCGTGTTTTGCTTTGCAGGTGTATACGGCAGCACTGCTGCTGGATGCTGGAGGGTGCAGATCACTGCTTTCGAAGCAAGGCACACACTGACCAGATGATTCGCAAAGTGGTAGAGTATGTACACCAAGGCCTGCTATGACCCACGGCGGCAAGCAAAGGCCTGCTTGGCAGCGGATGAGCATTTGGCAATGCCTGTTTGTTCGTGAGTGCCCGACCGACCGTGAGGGACCGAAAACCCGGCTCTCTCATGACATCCCTTCGCTACCCTTCACACGCGTCCTTCACACATTTCCACACTTGCAATTGGTTTTGACCAGAGTGCATTGGATTCTCCGTAGGAGAGGCTCGACATGTTGTCAAACATGATGGGTTACTCGCTCCTGGCTGCGTTGACTTTGCTTTGTGTCTCCCCCTATCCTCGCGCGGAGGCCAGCTTGAGCAAGTTTAAGCTTCTTTTTGACGAGGGTCCAGGGCTTGTGCCGAATAGCACCGTTGCGTACGGAGAAGAGATATACCGGGGATTTCACACACTTGAAGCCAATAGCGACTGGGTTGTTGGTAAGCAATGTATGGGACGATTGGCCTAGATGCTAGAAGGCATTACTTGGTCATACATGGAGGCGGCCTACTCAATGCCATGTGTACATTTGGCCTTGCATCCGCCAACATGCTGTCAATCCGCTGTGCGCAGGACCTCGCGATACATGTTACTGTGAGAAGTGGGCTAAGAGGTAAGCTGCGGCTACAATGTTAGCATTCCCCTTTCCCCCTCCCCCCCTACCCTGTGCGCTGAGCTATCCGCGACCTTGCCGTTGCAGCCATGGCACGAAGGACGAGAAGCTCGGCGCAGTCGTTGCCATGGTAAGGGCGATGACGAGCTCCAGCTCAAGACGTTTGGGGCATACTCATGAAAATAGGCCACTGCACTGCCTTGCAGTTTATTGTATTCGGCTCTTGTGTGGGTGCACTCATCTTCTATGGCGTCGCAGCATGGCGCAGTACATGTGGATGGGAGGAGGTGTACGTGTGCGTCATTGAGTGTGAGTGAGAACGCCTCAGTGCCCACATCCACATGTGCAACCCTACATTCGACACCAACAAGCACGGACCACTTGATGCTCTGCAGTGTGTCATGTGCTCATTGCAATCTTCCATGAGATTGAGTCCCCATCAACGCTGTACCTCAGCACCGGTAACCAAGTCCTGTGGCTGCGCTATGCGGAGTGGCTGCTCTCCTGTCCAGTCATCCTGATCCACTTGTCAAATCTTACGGGTAGGGGCGGCAGCAGCAAGCCTGTATGTGTGCTGTTAGTGATGTCAGCAAAACCAGGTTCCCTTCATTCATTCTGTATTCATTCCGTATTCATTGCAGGCATGAAGGATGATTACTCCAAGCGCACCATGGGCCTCCTCATCAGCGACATTGGCACCATTGTGTTTGGGACCACTGCTGCCATGAGCCCACCAGGTTACTTGAAGATCATCTTCTGGTTCTGTGGGCTGTGCTATGTGAGTTGTGCACTAAGCACCGCACAAAACTGCCTTTCACAGCAATGTACCAGCAGTGTGCCTTGACAGTGTTCTTTATGTTGTTCTCTGTGCAGGGTATGATCACCTTCTACTTGGCTGCTAAAGTGTACATAGAGGTGTGTACATGTAGCAGTACACTGTCATGATTCCACGATGGTATGATACGCCAGCGTGGCACGTCACTAGCAGTTAGCTAGCATGTCCTCCCGCCCTGCAGGCCTACCACACCGTGCCCAAAGGCATCTGCAGGAAAATAGTACGCGCCATGGCATGGGATTATTTTGGGTGCGAGACTGGTCCACTCCCACCAGCCCACCCAGCCCCTCTCATTGTCATCTGTCCAACAAGACTGACGAGGCCAGCAACACATCTGCTGCACTGGGCTGCGGCTGCAGGTCTTGGTGTATGTTCCCCATTCTGTTTGTGCTGGGGCCCGAGGGCTTTGGCCATATCTCCGCCTATGGGTCAGTGATCGCCCACCAGGTCCTGGATATCACCAGCAAGAACTTGTGGTACGTCAGGCCTCTTGTTGCCCGGCCGCCTAACACCACCACCTGCAAGACCCTCCACCTCCTTCACCCTTACTTGTCAAGCCCTCAATAACTCTCCATCAGTTGTTCAGTAGCCGGGGGGGGCAGTGCAGTGACTGGTCTCCATGACTGCATGGCAGTCACCAGGAAGCCACAGGACCGACTTCACAGCAGCAGCAGTTGAAGCACAACCTACCAACCGCTGGAGACCATTCTGCTACAGCTGCCCCCCTTCCCCCTGTCACCACCACCAGCGAGACCCTCCACCCTCTTCCCTTCTCAAGACCTGTCCATAACAATACATGGCTCCTGCGGGCCATGGAGGGGCATGTCGGTACTGGCCTGATGTCGGTGCTGGCCTGTGTTGCTTGCATGTGCAGGTCGCTGATGGGCCACATGCTCCGCGTGAAGGTCAGTGGCAAACCAAAAGTGTCACTAGCCGGCTGTGGCTGTCACTATTTGTCAGTTGCAGGCAGAGCAAGCTCTAGCTGACAGCTGGCGGCAAGGCTGGTTATTGCAATAGTGTGACATTGTGATGACGGAGGAGGTGTTACATTGTCAGCATTGTCAGCAGAGCATGTGTAAGGCAACAGCGCAACGTCAGGTAGTGGTCAGGTTAATGCTGGGTCAGCTTCCACTCTTACTGAGCAGTTCATCAAAACCCTTCCACATCCTTACAATGTGTTGCTGCTGTCATGCAGATCCACGAGCACATCATCGTGCATGGCAACATCACCAAGAAGACCCAGTTCACGGTAAGCTTAAGCACCAGCCACCACACTGTTGCCATGTGCTCAATGGGATGCTAAATACTGTTTTGTCCTGCAGCTTGCTGGGGAGCCTGTTGAGGTGGAGGAGTATGTTGACACAGACAACATCAAACCAGAAGAAATGGACCAGGTCCAGGACAAAGGCACCCAGGCCATAGCCAACCGGCAGTCATTCATGGTCATGCGCAACCGCATGCAACAGCAGGTATGCTATCAGCAGTCTTAACTCATCTGCTGCCATCTACATGGCAGGCATCACCTCGCCACTACCTGCCGTCGCCCTGTTCGTGGCACCTTCCTATTTGCCCTTGACGCCTTGCACATGCTCTGCTCGCTCTGCTGACGCTGACTGCTGACACTTGCCGCTACCACCACCACACTACCAGCCCCAGTCCTGCCCTAGTCCTAACCCTATCTTCATGCCTGCCATGTTAAAAGGGTGTGGAGGTGCATGCTTCTCTGAACCCCAACGACCGTGACCAGACGGAGATGGGCATGATGGGCGGAGCAGTGACCATGGGTCAGTGGGGCATGGGTGGCACCGGCAGCAGTGGGATGGGCCTGGGCATGGTGGCCAAGGCGATTGAGGAGCCAGCAGCCAGGGTGGGCCCAATAGACCCTGGGCGGGTCATCCTGTGCTTGCCCGACGCTGCGCTGGTGGACTTCTGGCGCGTCCAGGTAAGCTGCTAGTCACGGACAGTGTGAGCCATATTTTCAGACTCTCTTGGCTGGCTCAGTAGCCTCCTATGCAGCTTGTCATGATGAAGTAACATCTCACTTGAATCACTGAATTTGCTTTGCTCAAGATCTGCACTAGTATGAACTGCTTTGCATGCATTTCTCCTTTGCTGGAGTTCTGCAGCATGGCATTGCCCGTATCACACCCTGTTTTCACCTTTTTGGATCATTGTCACCTCCCTGTCTGCTGCAGTTCTCCTCGCTGCCCGCCTCCTTTGAGGTGTACCCCTCAGTGGGCCAGGACATGGCCATGCAGCTGGTGCAGCAGTCCCTGCAGCTAGGCGGTGCCCAGTTCTGCGACTTTGTACTGCTGTCCCCAGACTTCCTGCAAGACCGCAGCCCCTCTGGCCTGGTGGCGCGCCTCAAGATGCAGGGCATGAGGGTGGCTGCCTATGGCTGGCAGCCAGCTGGGCAAATGCGGGAGCTGGTAGAGGGCAGCAACGTGGATGGCTTCCTGGAAGGCCCCACAGCCCCTCATGGCATCAACCGGACTCAATTCACCACCCTGGTGTTCCGCATGCAGCAGCTGAAGAAGATGGCCTCCATGGCAGGGATGGGTGGCATGCCAGGCATGGCCAGTCTTGTGCCTGCCCAGCCCTTCCCAGCTGCAATCAACACTGTGCAGACCCCGCGCCAGATGGGCCAAATGCCAGCTGCTTTCCCCGGGCAGGGCATGGGCACCCCCACCACTGCCAACCCGCTGTTTGCACCAGTCTCAGCCAGCCAGCCCACCTCACCCCTTTCACCTGGCCTGGCGGCACCTGCCCAGGCGGGGGCAGGGGCGGAGGGCGAGGCTGCCATGATGCAGCAGCTCATGGCTGAGATCAACCAGCTGCGGGCGGAGCTACAACGGTAAGCTGGTGTGACCAGTGTGACGGTCACCAGCACATGCGTCACATCAAGTGGTGGCCATGAAGTGGCCAGCATCGCCTCTGTCATGACATGATGGTAATCAACCACATAGGTTATTCAACTCACCAACTCTTAGTCATAACCATCAATTGCATATGCATCTGGTCATCTGCATGTGCATGGGTTCTTTGCAATGATGATGCCATTCCACATGCTGCACTCATCATTCATGCAACCCCTCAATGCTCCACCACCGCCATAACCCTGTTGCACATGGAGGTTACTGAAGGTCATATGGTCATTACTCGGCATCATGGTGTGGCAAACGCCCCTTTTTGATAGATTACGTCACTTATCTCCACTGCAGCACACTGCTCTCGTGATCCAGCCAGCGTTCAGGTACCAGGCATACTAGCCAACGCTATGTCAGACAATACCCCCATGTCATGATGTCATTTAATTCACATCTTTTAAATGTTTTCATCCGTGTTCTGTGGACGCTTTGAGTGTGCCGCCTCCTGTCAGATTTCCTCATCAAGAGTTCATTAGGGTGATGTGGCTTACACCGCTTAAGCCGTCAGCCGTTAGGCTGCTAGGCCGCCCTCCCCCTCAAGGGGTTCGGGACTTTCTGAAACGCACTTCATAGCAAGGTGCACAAACAAAGGTGCACATGGGCTCAACATGAAGTCATGCAAGTTCTCATTGTTGTTCTGTAAAGTCAAGGCAAACTCCGGCTGCTCCCTGATGGAACTCGTGGCAGTGCACTCAAAGATGAAATGCATGGCGTCATCCACTACCCCCTCTGTGCATCTGGTGCATGTGCGATCAATGAAAGTAACCCCCTCAAACCGAGCCTTCTCCACCCCCAGACCGCTGTTGCCTAACCTGAACCTAGTCAGGCTCGTGCGAACTTCTGTAGAATCATCAAGAGTTCAAAGAGTAGCCCGCTGTGCGTAGGTGTTGGCACCCTTGTCCTAAATGCATGGAAGCAACTGTAAGTCTCGTGTGTTGATGCGTTGGAGATGCACACTAGTCGTCAGTCCGATACGTGGCTTACACAGTGGAAGGAGACACTCGGGACGGCCACCATGCCACGCAGTAACATGGGTGCTCTAGGCGGTCAAACCTAGCTTCAGTCAAACACTTCATCCCACGTGGCAGCTGCCAACAAGGTGGAGCCACCGAGCCTTGACCAACAACCAAGACTGGCAAAACCAATGCTTGCTAATGCGAACGCCATCATCATTGCCAACTGTTTAAGAGCCCCACATCACTGTCTAGTCCAGCTCCTCCTTGTTGACGATGCCATCCAACAATCCGGCCCTGCTTGTAAGCAGGTCAGACGGCTTCAACTGCGCACAACAACAAGGGGTACACCACACATCACATCTTGCATGGGATGACTGTCCCAATGCAGTGGCCCCTCTTACTCCATGATGGTGATGGCTGACACCCCTCCTTGAGACATTGGGCTGCTTTGCCACCCTTTCCCTCCAAGGCCTTGGCGCCTCTAGCTCTGCCTGCCTGTCATGTCTCTAGTTTGCATGCTCATCCATGGAACCCTTCACTCCAATGGATAGAGTCTGATGTCAGACGACACAGTGTGATGCAATGCATTTCAAGCCTGCAGTGCGCAGCAGTGTATTTTTGTTCGCGCTGTATCTGGCGTTCGCTATGAAATGCCATGTTGTAGATGTCATTTTGCGCTATGAAACAGTCACTTTGTGAGGTGCAATACCGCACATCGCGCTATGGAAATGACTTTTGCGTTATCTTGTACCTGAGCAGATCTGGTGTGCATGACCCACCACATATGTCATGTGTGCAGGACGCACAACATAGCCACAACGGATGCGTGTGCACCTGTCATGACATGACTCCATGCAGCCATCAGTGCTCTGCTGTGTGCAGGACGACAGTGCTGCACAGCCTGGCTACACAGCTGCTGTAGTATGTGCTCACCGCCTCGCTTGCCGCGATACGCATGCGCTGCTGGCGGCTCAGCTTCACGCCCGCTGCATCCTCGATCATCTTGAAGGCTTGGGCGTTGAACTGCACCTCCTCTGGGGCGATGTCATTGTAGACCTGGCAGCAGCAGGCCCCAGCCCACATGTGTCTGGCCTTTGCAGCTGCACATCAGGCGGCTCAGCAATGGCAGACTAGGAGCTTCAGATGTACTCCTGCTGGGAGGTGGGCAGGGTGTGTGGGCTCATCCTGCTCGCAGGGCTTACATGGTGCTGCCATCACCCATGGCAGGACTTCCACACCCTCCTCAAATGCTACCGACCTGGTGATGTGTGACACACTGTCACACTGTGGTTGTGATGCAGCAGAAGACTGCATGGCCAATATAAACAATAGACGGGATGGACTGGAGGGGCAGGTGGGTCCCAGTGTACACTACGAGGCAAGTGTGACTACCAAGCAGATATGACTAGCAGGCAGCTGTGACTAGCAGGCAGCTGTGACTAGCAGGCAGCTGTGACTAGCAGGCAGGTGTGACTAGCAGGCAGGTGTGGCTAGCAGGCAGGTGTGGCTAGCAGGCAGGTGTGGCTAGCAGGCAGGTGTGGCTAGCAGGCAGGTGTGGCTAGCAGGCAGGTGTGACTACCAGGCAGGTGTGACTACCAGGCAGGTGTGGCTACCAGGCAGGTGTGACTACCAGGCAGGTGTGACTACCAGGCAGGGGTGACTACCAGGCAGGTATGACTACCAGACTGGTGGCCTAGCGGTGAACAACAACAACAACAGTTTTAACCCTTTCCCAAGCTCACAGCCTGGATCCTTTCCCTAGGTCCCAGCCAATAGCTGAAGGTGATCACACTGCTGGCCAGGTGGGGGTGTGCTGGTGGGCCTGACCCTGTTCTTGTTGACCCAGCCCTCAATGGGACCGTTCCAGGCGCGGGCGCCGATGAAGAAGGGGTTGTGCAGCCGCTCCTCCATGTCAAAGTACCAGGGACCCAGGCCGTAGGAGCCTGCCCATCGCAAAAGACACAGGGTCAGGGGTGGATAAGTCATGAGCCAAACCATTACCAAGAACCCACTAGCGTTAAACCTCAACCCAGGTCCTGGGACCTTACGCCTAAGGCAAGACACAGGGTTGGGTGATAGACCAGAACTAAATGCCCTATGCTACAGATGCACCCTTTGCCACAAATACCATCAGCCAGAAAGGACAGCTTCAGTAACGCAGGGAAGCAGATGCATGCACGGCTTGCTAGCTGCTGCTGCTGCTCACAACGCTGCGGTTGCGGCTGATAACTTATACTGCTGTTGCGGGTGATATTTGAGGTGTCAATATAGGCGTCAATATTTTTCCATAACTCGGGTCAGTTTACCGAGGCCGCAAAGTGCTAGCAGCCAGATCCGCGTGTTCCCGCAAGTGAAGCGGAAGTCGCGAGTGTGTTGTTGCATGTATGGCTTGCACGTCGCAACTTGCAAGTCGCGAGTTATTCAAAAACAGCTTCCTTCCGCAACTGATGCAACCTCAACGTAGCCAATGCGACGCTACGCGATAGCTTAGCGAACACATTGCCAGGCTGGCATGTCTACTTATAAGTGCCAGGCTGGCATGTTGACTAGAAGCTACGTCTTTCGTCGTTTTTCAGGAGTAAGCCGCTTAGGAGAGGGATGAGGTTATAGGCTAGTTGGCGCAGTCGATATGTGTCGACCGGCAAAGCATAATGGTCGAGCGGCAAAGCATAATGGTCGAGCGGCAAAGCATAATGCTCGAGCGGCAAAGTGCACTTCTTGATAATTGTCGAGCGGCAATTGATAATTGTCGAGCGACAAAGTACGATTCTCGCAGTCAATGTCGGAGAGCGTCTATAGAGCGGCTGTGTTGAGAAGGGTTGGTGATAGTGTTGGTCAACGTGAGATATGGTGTTGGTCAACGGGGGAGGGGGGCGGTTACGGGATTGGGGAACCTCAAATATACTAGATAACCGCCTTGACCTCGCGCACTATGCGAACTAATGGTCTCGTCCTCGGCTCTGCTACCATACATCCCTCGGCTACGCCTCGGCATGTATGTCCGCGCCACCTCGGCCTCGGCCATTATTTTCGCATAATGCTCTCGGACCGCCAATTATCTACTACCTAAGGGTGCTGCTGCAGCTGTGGCTGTGGCTGGAGCTGCTGTGCTGCTGTGCTGCTGCGGCTGCTGAGGTTGTGTGGGTGCTGGCAATGCTTTGGCGCCTGGCAGTGCTGCTGCTGCTGCTGCTGCTGCTGCTGTAGGGTGCTTAGGTGGAGCACTGCACACTATGGTCCTGCCCCTGCTCTCTCACCGTAGTAAAAGTGCTTCATGCGCTCCTTGTCCCACTCCTCCACCTCGAGGCGGCGCAGCATGGCCGCTGTCAGCAGCCGCTTCTCGTCTTTGTAGTCATCTGTCACCAGGCCCTCGTCCACCTCCCTCACAGCGTCCTGCAGGTCCTGCTGGATCTGCACACCACCCAGGCCACATGGAGCTGAGGGTGAGGCTCACTGGGCACCCCAGCTCCCTCCCCCTAGGTGGCCCTACCATAGGCCCACCCCAGCCCCCCATATGCCCATGTACCCATGCACCCATGTACCCATGCAAGCCACTATCCTTGTGCTGCTCGCAGTTTTCCTGCCGCCGCTGCTGCTGCTGCTGCTGCTGTTGGCTCTGATTTGATCATGATGAGGCTGGTTGCCCAGCACCAGTATCCTCAAGCAGCCCTTGAACGCTTTAATTCAGGGAGAGGAGCATCACTGGGTGGTGAGGGAGGGGGTAGGGCCTGCTGCCTGCTGCCAGCATGCTGCCATCTGTAAGCTCCCTGTAGGCCACCTGCTAGATCATACCCCACTAACCCACACTTGTGGCTTCCTACCTGGTCACATTTCACCTTCCTGCCTGGTCACACTTACCATACCTCACATACGCTCCCCTCCCACCATGTCCTCCCACCCACCCCCCTTCCCTGACCCCCACCCTGCCCACCCCCTCACCCACCTGCTGCTCGTAGTCATCGCCCAGCAAGTTGCGCATGTAGTAGTCATGGCCCTCAGACAGGGACATGCGGGCCAGGCGGTACTCCAGGCCTTTGGAGTCGGACACCACCCTGGCTGCCCTATGCAGCACCAGGGCCACCAGCAGGGGCCGGGCAGCATGGCGCAGCAGCTGGGTGCTCAGCTGCAGGGCGGCTTGCCCGACGTCCTCCACTCGCCACACCGTACGCTGCAAGCTGTAGCCCCGTAGCCGGGCCTGAGGGCAAGGGCAGGGGCAGGGGCAGGGGTGGGGAGGCATGTGAGGGTCAGGGCTTGGGAGGCAGGGGAGGGTCAGGGCCAGCATCAGGGTCAGAGGCAGGGCTGCGGACCAGCAGCTGCAGTTGACTCCTCTGACTGGCTTATTGGTCTGGCTGGCTCTGCCCTCTGCCCTCTGGCTGGCTGGCTCCTCCTCCTGGCTGGCCCCCTGGCTGGCTGGCTGGCTGGCTGGCTGGCTGGCCCCCTGGCTGGCTGGCTCCTCCTCCTGGCTGGCTGGCATTGAATTCCTCTGGCCTGCCGCTGCATTGAGTCCCTGAAGGCTGCAGCGCCGCACACTGTGGGCCTGCTTCCGTCAGGCGCCCCTGCACTGCAGCGTCTGCCGCCTTCTGCCCCGACAAGCACCTGGCTTGGGTCATGCCAGGGGTGATGTAGCCCTACAACTGCTCTGCTGCCAGGGTGGAAACTCCCGTAGCTGTGAAGGTATTGGTGAGAAGTCTGGGAAGCCTCAGTGACTGGGAAGCTTTGGCATGGCATGGCAGGAAATGGCACGGCTACTGAGACCACTGAAGCAGTGCTATGGCCGCTAGTAAGCCTTGGCATGGCTATCGTGGACTTGGCTGGTCGACACTGGGTGCCATCTGCTGCTGCCTGCTACTGCTACCATTTGTGGTAAAAACTATGCTACCTATTATGATGAGTGGACTCCTGCGTCTGCTGGGCTGTGGCACTGTCAGCCGGACTGTGTCAGCTGGACTGTGTCAGCTGGACTGAGTCAGCTGGACTGTGTCACTGCAGCGTGTGGCCTGGACTCCTGACTGCCCACCCCGGTGTTGACCCAGGCCTGACCTGGCGCACTAGACCGCGAGCCGCCTGCAGCCCAGCAGCCAGCAGGGAGCGCAAGCGCACCACAGGGCCGGGCCCACGCTGCTGGGGCGCAGAGGCCGGGCTGCCTGCTGGCTCCGCTGCTGCTGCTGCTGCTGCTGCTGCTGGAGGCACCCCTGCGCGCAATGAGGGGGGCCAGGACAGCGGAGTGCATGTCTAGCCCAGCACACAACATGGCGTGGCGTGAACTAAGCAGGGCGGCTTGCGGCCAAGCAGCCTGACGTGCGGGTGGCCTGACCCCACCCTGCCCGTACGCTTTTGGCCCCCTCCCCTTGCCCCAGCCGCCTGGTCAAGCAGGCTGACGGCTTGAAGCTCCTAAGCGCTACGGTGGTGGGGTGAGCCATCACCTTGAACCATGATGAGGGGGCGGTCTGACCCTGACACAGCACCAGGGGTCAGCATGGACACAATGCCCCAATCCCAGCACTCCTTCCACCCCTCAGCCATCAGGTTCAACACCCAGCTGCGACCCTGGCTTGTCTGCACTGAGACCCTCAGGCCCCAGCCCCTGCCCCTTGGCCTCACCCCGCCCCACCTGCCTGCTCCCTGCCCCTGGCCCCGTCCCAGGCCCCCGCCCCACCCGCCTGCCACCGCGTCCACATACACCGGCAGCAGGGCTAGGAGGTCCTCCGGGTGCACTGCCACAAGCTCCGCATCCTCAGGCACCAGCGCCCCCAGCGCCTCCACCAGCTCCGCATCACCCTCCTCGCTCACAGCCCCCGTGTAGCCCCCGCCCTCCTCATCCAGCCCCAGGCGCTGGTTCAGGGCGCTTGCCCTCTGGCCCAGCACTTCGTCAGTGAAGCCCAGGGCGCCGTGCTCATCCAGGCCTACCTTGTCAGTGAACAGGTCTGGCAGCATGCGCTGGGCGGTCTGCAGAGGGGACAGCGGCGGCAGGGTGAGACAGGGCAGTGGTGACAGGCCACGCCACCACCGCCGCCGCCGCAGCAGCAGCAGCAGCAGCAGCACTGGCAGCTGCAGCAGCAGCACTGGCAGCAGCAGCAGCAGCAGCAGCAGCAGCACTGGCAGCGGCAGCAGTGGTGCTGGCAGCAGCAGGAACGGTGAGGACGGTGACAACAGCAGCAGGAGGGCATGACGCAGCAGCAGGGGCGGGCGGGTGCGGGTGTGAAGTTGTTGGACCACCACTTCCAGGTGGCAGCTGCAGCCCCAGCCAACACGGCATGTGGGCTGCTGGCAGCTAGTGCCCTAGTGGGGAATGCATCAGCAACTAAGCCAGCTGCAGTCAGGACAGTCAGGGTAGCTGCTGGTACGCAGGCAGGCAAGGCAGGCGGGCGGGCGGGTGGTGGCGTGGCCTGTCACCACTGCCCTGTCTTAACCTGAACCTACTGCAGGTGGGACTCACCAGCGCCCCCAGCAGGTCAAACACATAGCTGGCAGTCTGGACCCCCTGCAGCTGACCCTCAGCTCCCTTGGCGGCAGGACCGACCACCAGGCACAAGGGAGAGTCCACGTCCCCATCCTGCGGGGTCAGCGGCCAGCGCCAGGCCAGGCTGCAGGTACGCAGGCCAGAGCCGTCCCTGGGTAACAGCCTGTTGTGGGGCTGGTGGCGTCAGGGTCAGTTTCTAGGGTCAGGGTCAGGGTCAGGGTCAGGGTCAGGGTCAGGGTCAGGGTCAGGGTCAGGTCAGGGTCGGGCTGCCACATTCCATTCCCTGCCATGTCTGAGAGCCAGCTGCAGCAGCTGAGGAAGCTACTGCGGGTGCAGTAGGTGCTGCAAGTATCCTGTTCTGGGTGTTTTGCTCATCCTGGGCTGAGAGCTGGCCTGGCTGTGGGAGAGATGAAGTGTTCAGACAGTGAAGGAGTGTTGAGACAGTGACTGCACGCTACAGCGGCCTGCAGACCTTGTAAGCGGTGCGCAGGTTCAGCAACTCCACATGGCTGTAGTCTGAGAAACCAACCAGCTTCAACAGTACTTCCCGAATGAGACTAGCAAATGCGCTCAACGCATCACCCAATACGCTGTTCTCTTCGGCAGCGAGTGCCTGGCAGATGAGGGAGCCAGGCAACATTAAGGCAAAGCCAACCTTGCTCGCTGCTCTCCCCTGGACGCTTGCTGTTAACTCCACACCTCGACCAATGCTTCTGGGTCGTAATGCAGCACCACTGCCACCGTGGAATCGGCCTCCGCCATATCCAGCGAACCTAGCGGCGGCGAAGTGCGATCGTAACGTCAATCCCGCATCGATCAGCCCAAAGCTGGAGCGGCTACTGGTCGCCCAGACTTGTATAAGCAATCGCATTGCCTTCGTTTGTTCTAGCGTCACTCCTTTCCTCCTGTACCCGGCACACTGGGCATTATTTGAGATGCGCTGATATGAGGACTATGCAAAGCTGAATGTCACGGCTACCATGTTTGGGTCACCGTAGTGGCTGCAAGAGCGAGGTCCACGCATACTATCAGAGTGGTAGGCTGCGCTTGCTGTCCTGCCCGGAACCCTGCAATGAGCTGCTCCGCCCTGACACTTGACAGCTGAGCTCGGGTGCCTTTGTGGAGCAGTCATCAGGCAAGGACTAAGCCATGCGTGGAATCGCCCTACCAGCTACCTATCTAGCCAACCTAGCCTAGGGACGGTGACGGCAGCAGTGGCCCATCTATCAGCCCAGCGGGCAACAAGCACCAATGCGAAGGCAGAACCAGAACCCCTCATACGGGGTGGTGTTCTGTTTGTGCAATAGTACGCTGCCACAGCGCTGTCACATGCACCAGGTGGTGTTGATTGGCCCCACAGCCATTGTGGGTGACATCAGCGTGCTGGCAGCCCTACGCAAGCGCACCGCAAGCGATCAGGCAGCCACGGCGGTGCAGGCGTACACTAGTGCCTGACCCCTATGACAATAGTTGGCATGACAAACATGCATGACAAACATGTGCAAGAGGGGCCCCTCACACTACTGTGCCACAGGCACCTGCTGCTGGGCCTTGGTTGCACGGTCTTGCAGCTGCATGTGACCCAGCAGGAGATACTCCTTGCCCTTGGCGGGCAGCTCAGGTAGGCTCAGTGCCACCAGCACAACCCCAGCGGGCAAGTGTCTATGTGCAAGTATGTTGCCACACTGTGTTGCCACACAGGGCATGGGCGCCTTCCACCAACACTGTTGCCTGACCCTCAGGCTTCAGCGGGCGCCACTGGCGCTCCCCTATGCAATTAGGCGCTGCAATGTAGTCCCTGTCTACCTACCGACCGGCCTGCGATGCTGAGCCACTGGGCTTGCCCTCAGCCTGCCCCAGGCTTGCCCTCAGCCTGCCCCAGGCTTGCCCTCAGCCTGCCCCAGGCTTGCCCTAGGCTTGCACCAGGCTTGCCCTAGGCTTGCCCCAGGCTTGCCCCAGGCTTGCCCCAGGCTTGCCCCAGGCTTGCCCTAGGCTTGCCCCAGGCTTGCCCTAGGCTTGCCCCAGGCTTGCCCTAGGCTTGCCCTAGGCTTGCCCCAGGCTTGCCCTAGGCATGCCCTAGGCTTGCCCCAGGCTTGCCCTCAGCCTGGCCTTTGCCCTTGTTGGGCTGGGTGGGCATGTCTGCCTGCTCAGCCTCGGTGTGCTTTGTGCGCTGGGCCCTGCCTGTGAGGCTGCTGCCTGTGTGGCTGCCAGGTTGCGTGGGGGCTGCATGGACGTGAGCTGACCCGGCTGGTGCTCAAGTCATCCACCAACACCACCCTGTCCCACCGCCGATCAGTACCCATGGCCTCACACACCACTCTTTGCAGCAGGCGCACAGCACCACACTGCACCCCAGCCACTCACGGTGCCGATGCCAGCTGCCCTGAAGAAGCTCACCAGCTGTTTCACACAGCGATAGCGCTCCTAGGATAACCCTAGCTCCTCAAGCTCCTCCAGCTGCAGTCATGCACGTTGTGACTTTCACAATTCATAGATCTGTAAGGGTTGAAGGCCGGCCGTCGCTCCCTCTGCAGAGTTGCTAGTTTACAGCTTCATGTGCGTGGTGCAGACGGGGTGCAGGGTACCGGCTGTGAAGCCTACCTCGCTGCCTTGCCATAATGCCTACTCGGGGGACAATACATATCGTGTTGAGTCCCATCATTGTGCGTGGCAACAACAGCGCCAACTGCATCCTCGCTCATCTTGACGGCCTCATCCACGCGATGCTGGTTTCACAGCAGCTGGCTAGGCTCAGGGTGCGAGGCCCAACCACAAGGTTGACGGGTCACGTGCGCTGGAACCAGTGCCACCAGCGCAGCTGACCTTCATGTTACCTGTGAGTGCCAAACTTTATTTTGGTGTGTAAGGGCGGCCTGTACTTGGTGCAGTGGGCTGACATGCCTAGCGGCACCCCCTCCACGCACACACCTCCTCGGGCAGGCCGCCACTGTTCATGGGCTGCCAGCAGGCCCCCGCCCCCGCCCCCGCCCCCCCGCCCCCGCCCCCCCCGCCCCCGCCCCCCCGCCCCCGCCCCCCCGCCCCGCCCCGCCCCGCCCCCGCCCCGCCCCGCCCCCGCCCCGCCCCGCCCCCGCCCCGCCCCGCCCCCGCCCCGCCCCGCCCCCGCCCCGCCCCGCCCCCGCCCCCCCCGCCCCGCCCCGCCCCGCCCCGCCCCCGCCCCCCCCGCCCCCGCCCCCCCGCCCCCGCCCCGCCCCGCCCCCGCCCCCCCGCCCCCGCCCCCCGCCCCGCCCCGCCCCGCCCCCGCCCCGCCCCGCCCCCGCCCCGCCCCGCCCCGCCCCGCCCCGCCCCCGCCCCGCCCCGCCCCCGCCCCCCCGCCCCCGCCCCGCCCCGCCCCGCCCCCCCGCCCCGCCCCGCCCCGCCCCCGCCCCGCCCCGCCCCGCCCCCCCGCCCCGCCCCGCCCCGCCCCCGCCCCCCCGCCCCGCCCCGCCCCGCCCCGCCCCCCCGCCCCGCCCCCCCGCCCCGCCCCCCCGCCCCGCCCCCCCGCCCCGCCCCGCCCCGCCCCCGCCCCCCCCGCCCCCGCCCGCCCCGCCCCGCCCCCCCGACCCCGCCCCCCCGCCCCCGCCCCCCCGCCCCCGCCCCCCCGCCCCCGCTCCCCCGCCCCCGCCCCCCCGCCCCCGCCCCCCCGCCCCCGCCCCCCCGCCCCCGCCCCCCCGCCCCCGCACCCCCGCCGCCGCACCCCCGCCCCCGCCCCCCCGACCCCGCCCCCCCGACCCCGACCCCCCGACCCCGACCCCGACCCCGACCCCGACCCCGACCCCGACCCCGACCCCGACCCCGACCCCGACCCCGACCCCGACCCCGACCCCGACCCCGACCCCGACCCCGACCCCGACCCCGACCCCGACCCCGACCCCGACCCCGACCCCGACCCCGACCCCCCGCCCCGGCCCCCGCCCCCGCCCCCGCCCCCGCCCCCGCCCCCGCCCCCGCCCCCGCCCCCGCCCCCGCCCCCGCCCCCGCCCCCGCCCCCGCCCCCGCCCCCAACCCCGCCCCCGCCCCCGCCCCCGCCCCCAACCCCGCCCCCGCCCCCAACCCCGCTGGGAGCCCCCGCTGGGAGGGGGCTGGGAGTGTGCTGGGAGGGGGTGGGAGGGGGGATGGAGGGCGAAGCTGGGGCTGGGAGCAAGGGGTGCAAGGGGGCAGGGTCTAGGCCGTCCTAGTGGGCTAGTAATATTTGCAAGGCAAAGGCAGGTCGAGCCAAAGTCATTTCCGGCTGGCCTGATTGATGAACTGCCGTGTTTTCTTAGCATACAACATGCCGGTTTGTGCAAGGGGGCCCCTTATTCTGTATGGCTGTCTAGAAAGAAATGCACCTCGCTGCGATGTCGCGTGTCAACTCGCCCAACGACGGTCCTCCGACACCGCCTAAAATGTGATTGTACTTCCGGCTCGATAGTAGGCGCAGTTAACACACTGATGTCGCTACTTTCTGATCTGAGTCACAACGAACAGCTACGCAGCCTGTGGCTCGGAACGGGAATGAGTGCGTCGGTTGGGCGAGAATGATTCAAAGTTCAAAAATTGCTCTAACCGAACACCCGGAAGCTGTGTGAACCTAACACCTCAACAGACAACTGCCGCTCAAGGGCCAGGCGCAAGGGTCCCCACAGCCCTCGTGCTGCTCCAGAACAAGCAAGGTTTTTTTAATGTTTCCAATGTTTTGCTTCAGGGGCACAAATCGTGCCATCTTAAAAGCCATCGAAGATGGAAGCCTCACGGATTTGCAGCTCGCGTTGGAGGTCCGCGCATCTTGCAGTTTCCCACTCGGGGGGCTCCAATGCTGACCTTGTTTTTCCTGCCTTGGTCACCTCGCACGGTCCAGGGCGGCGCTGCTAGGCTGAACGAGGGCAACAGCGACGGGGAGACGCCCCTGCACATAGCGGCCGGGCACCCCACTCACCCTGACAGCGTATGTGCAGCGATGGTCAGGGAGCTGCTGGAGCGATTGGCCGACCCATCGCAGCAAGACAATGTGCGTGAGTGTGGAGGGGAGGAGTGCCTGCCTGCGGCAGGGATGGAATGGATGCCCGGGACAGAGTGGTGGTGGTTGATCACTTTACAATCGGCTCATGACAAGCTCATGACGGCAGAGAGATGTTGTGCGTGTGGGTGCGGCATGAAGGGCTGCCTGTAGCTAAGGCTCAGCTGGTAGTGCAACTAGTGGAGAGGAGGGGAGGGGGAGGGGTCCAGGATCTTAGGCTGTGAGACAGGTGCCTGGCCTGCACTTGCACTGCCTGCTCGCCCTGCGCCCCCTGCTGCCCTGGCACCTGCCCACATGCCTGACCTGGTGGTGACGGTAATAACGTATCCATTGCATCAACTGTCTCGCAGCTGCCACTTCAGTGCATTCTTCAATAGGGCTGTGGTGGCTGCTGCTGCTGCTGCTGCTGCTGCTGCTTTGGCGGGTAAGCTCACTGCTGCTTCAACCTGTTCTCGCCCTGCCCCCTTCCCCCTTGGCCCCCTGTTGCTCAGTTGCACGCCCCCCCTTCCCTCCCCCTCCCCTGCAGGAAGGCTGCACCGCGCTGCACAAGGCTGCCCAGCAGCGTCATGTGGGGGTGATGCGCTTGCTTCTGACCCACAGCCCCCACCTCATCTCAATCCCCAACCGAGCAGGGAAGACCGCCATGGACATCGCTTACAACCGCCCCTCCACCCCCAGCAGCCATGGCCCCTCCCACCCCACCCACCCCAGCCCCACCCACCCTGCCGCACCCACCCACCCACCCAGCCCCACCCACCCATGGCCGTACAACATCCTGCCTGCCCCTCCCATTGGCATACCCCGCCTGAGCCCCGCCAAGGGCCCAGTCATGCCCCATGAGACAGCTAGGCCTACCACCTACTTAATCGTGACCCCCCAGGCGTGCCCCAACCCCAGGCATGAGCCTGCCCACGTGCGGCAGATGCAGCAGCAGGCCCCTTCGGCAGATGCAGCAGCAGGCCACAGGGCGTCCCAGGTGGCCCAGAACCACCCAGGGAACCCCTCCCCTTACGATCAGCCTCACCGCGCCACCACCGCCCCTGCCTCCACCCTCCTCGCCACCACAGACGCTGACTCACCATTGCAATCGCAGCCAGAGGGGCTGCCGCCGTGGCTGTCCCTGCCCTGTGCCCCACACACGCCTACCCAGCAGTCCCAGGCGGGCTTCAGGGCGGTGCAGCCCATGGCGGGGCTGCTGGCTGAGATGCCCAAGATGAGGGTTGGCACCGGGGGAGAGGAGGGCGATGTGCAGGGGCCGGGCTCCAGCCCCTGGCAGCAGCAGATACCCAGGCAGCGGCGGCAGCAGCAGCAGCAGCAGCCACCGCCGCCGCCGCCGTCGCATCAGCAGCAGCTTCCCCATCAGGCTCAGGTAGAGTCGCAGCCATTGCAAACTTCAGAAAGCCTCAGCAGCTGCTTGACCATGGGCAACGAGTATACCCTGGAGCAGCTGGAGGAGGCAACCAATGTAGGCCACCGACTCACCCTCACACACTCACTCCCTGGAGAACTGCATGGCTTGCTAGCACTTGGTTGGTGAAGGGACTTGCCCCAGGCAGTCGCCAGGTCTGGCGGGGGTCCTTGATGTGTAGCTCACGGTAGAGGCTCACGGTGACACAAGAGCCGGCGCACCAGGCTGGGGGGGCGGGGCGGGGCGGGGCGGGGCGGGGCGGGGCGGGGCGGGGCGGGGCGGGGCGGGGCGGGGCGGGGCGGGGCGGGGCGGGGCGGGGCGGGGCGGGGCGGGGCGGGGCGGGGCGGGGCGGGGCGGGGCGGGGCGGGGCGGGGCGGGGCGGGGCGGGGCGGGGCGGGGCGGGGCGGGGCGGGGCGGGGCGGGGCGGGGCGGGGCGGGGCGGGGCGGGGCGGGGCGGGGCGGGGCGGGGCGGGGCGGGGCGGGGCGGGGCGGGGCGGGGCGGGGCGGGGCGGGGCCCTTCTTCCCTCACAATTCCCTATCCTTGGGTGCCAGGTGGGCTGTTTCTGCCACAGCTGTGGAGTTGCGGTGTGAAGTGTGGGAGGAAGGGCAGGGGTGTGTGCGGTGCTGGTGGCCACAGAACTTCAGTGAAGCAAACCGGCTAGGTCAAGGCGGCTTTGCCGTGGTGTACTCTGGCTACCTGCAGCAGCTGCATGTGGCAGTGAAGAAGCCAAGCACCAAGTTAGACCCAGAGGTGGGGGCGGCAGCAGGCGGCAGGTGTGAACAAGAGTGGGAACGAAGGGGCAGGCAGGGGCAGAGAAGGTAAGGGAAGGCAGGGGAGTGGTGGGGAGGGTTGAGCTGAAGTGTCCCCAACCACCCCTGTGGCTGCATCCAATCTTTCCAGTCCAGTGTGGAGCGGGTGGTGAGAGAAGTCAGCAGGTCATGTGTGGTTCGCAAGGAGGGTTGAGGGTCTAGGTCTGGGGCAGCGTGGATGAGGCGGGAGGACGTGGCTGGCTCGAGGGCAGGCTGCCGTGGACCAGGAGCAGGACTCCTTCAACCTACCACCCTGCCAGTAGCAGCACAAGCACAGCTGCCATCCTTACTTCTCACTAGCCCAGATCCAGTAGCCCAGATTCAGTGACTAGCCTAGACTGTAATGCGACGTACAGTGTGACAAGCTTAGATGGGTTATAAAGAGTGTGCAGCTGGCAGGGTAACCCAGGGTTTAATACCCAGCATCACCTCATCTGGCAGCCTGCGCCAGCCCCGTTGGGTGTTTGGCTGGAACGCCCTGCTTTCTTACTCACGTTTTCCTGCTTGCTCACCTGCCTGCTTTTCCCACTGCCTGCGTACCTGCACCCCAGCCTGCCTGCCTGCACCCCCGCTCCCCCTGCCTGACCTTGCCTGTGTAGAGCATTCGCCATTTCAAGGTGGAGAGCAACGTGTTGTCCACCATCAACCACCCGAACATCATCCCCCTCATTGGCACCTGCCCTGAAGAGGTAGGCGGCATGGACCACAGCTTGATCTGAGGCCAGGCACCGCAAATGCTAGGCTGCAAAGAGGGGGGGTGGAGGGGGCAGGCGGGGGGGAGGTGGTGGGTGGATGGGTGGGGGGGGGGGCTGGCAGTGTCTCAACAGCCTGATGCATACCTTATCGTCAGGGAGCTGGGCGGCACTAGGCCGATTCCCTCGACGAGTTGGGCATGCCCTACCCACACCCTTCATGCACTGGGGGATCCAACAGTCAGTGGTGGCCCTGGCACACAAGCGCATGCCCTCGTTGTGATTATAAGTATATATTTGAGGTATAGGGGAAAATATAGGCTTCAATATTTTTCCATTACTCGGGTTAGTCATACAAGGCTACAAAGTTCTAGCAGCCAGATCCGCGTGTTCCGCAAATGAAGCGCAAGTTGCGAATGTGCTAGTTGCATGTATGGCTTGCACGTCGCAAGTTGCACGTCGCGAGTCGTTCCAAAACCACTCGCTTACGCTATTTATGCAACCCCAGCGTAGCCAATGCGACACTATAAGATAGCTTAGCGAACATGTTGCCAGGCTGGCATGTTGACTAGATGCTACGTCTTCCCTCGTTAGTCAGGAAAAGCCGGAGAGGAACGGGGTTAACAAAGGCTAGTTGAGGCAGTCGATATGTGTCGAAATGTGTTTTTGATAAATGTTGAGCGGCAATTGATAAATGTCGAGCGGCAAAGTGCACTTTTTAATGATTGTCGAGCGGCACTTCATAATTGTCGAGCGGCAAAGTACGATTCTCGCAATCAATGTCGGAGAGCGTCTATAGAGCGGCTGTGTTGAGAAGGGTTGGTCATAGTGTTGGTCAACGGGAGATATGGTGTTGGTCAACGGAGGAGGGGGGCGGTTACGGGTTTGGGGAACCTCAAATATACTTAATAACGGCCTTGACCTCGCGCATTAAGCGCACTAATGGTCTCGTCCTCGGCTCTGCTACCATACATCCCTCGGATGCGCCTCGGCATGTATGTCCGCGCCACCTCGGCCTCGGCCATTATTTTCACATAATGCTCTCAGGCCGCCAACTATCTACTACGTATTGTTGCTGTTATTATTGATGTTGATTGTTTCGATACGCCATATACATGATACAGAAATACACGTATCGTAATAAATAAAATAACAGAGCCGGCCGGGAAGTTGAGTGGATGCCTTCACAGGAAGCTGTTTTGTACCGAGGGGGCACGCTGTGCTCTCTTGTGACACTAGCGGGGCTAGTCTGAGCCGAATTCGAGCTGGGCTGGGTTACTCCTCGTTGTTTGCGTCGCTGCCGCTGCACTCTTCACTGCCTGCTTCTGAATTGTCGCCTCCGAGTCTGACCAGGGCAATCACGGGTGGCTCCGCTGCAGAACTCGGCGTGGCAGTAGTTGCACGCCATGCTATGGCCGTGGGGCAACTTCGCTAAGGTGACATGTCACCACTCGGGGCTGGTTTGCTTTGCGCCGTCGCCGTCCTGCCCAGCCATCAAGGACAGGCTGCGGGACTGGCTGCGCTGCTCCTAGCTGCTCCTTTCCCGCGTGACATGTTGCCTCTGTATTGCTGCATTGTATCGATACAAAAATTACACGTTTTTCCCGTATTTTCTCGTATCGCATGTACCAATACACGTAGTACCCATCACTGGTTTTTTTCCTTTCCTTTTTACTCCTTTTTACTCCTGGCTGTCCACCTCCTTCAGGGCATCCTTGTCTACAAGCTGGCCCCCCTGGGCTCCCTTCACGACAACCTGTTTGGCGCAGATCAAGGGCCAGGGGACTACTCCTTGATGTGCCCAGCCACTGCTGGCGCCCCGCCCCAGGCAGGCAGCTCAGCGGGGGCCAGCAGCCCCTTTGCTGCACCTGCACGCAGAAAGCACCCGCCCCTGACCTGGAAGCAATGCATCAAGGCAGGTGGCTTGCAGGCAGGGGTGGCGCAGGTTGAGGATGGTAGGGGAGGGGGCTGTGGGGTGGGAGGGAAGACGGGGGTGGGCTGAGGGTTGGGAGGGGTGGGGTATGGTGAGCGAGGGCTAGGGAGGGAGGGGGGGGCCTGGGAGGATGGGGAAGGCCAGGGAGGGCAAGGAAGGGTGGAGCAGAGAGAGGGGGGGTAGAGAGGTGGGAGGGTGATCCCACCCCTGCCCTGCTGACAGCCAGGTGCGGAGTGTGGTGTGATGTGGTGTGCTGTGATGTGGTGCAGGTAGTATGGCATGTGGCGCGCGGTCTCGTTTTCTTCCACTACAAGGGACTGGTGCACCGCGACATCAAGGCAGGTGTTGTGTGGGTAGGCTAGACTCAGGGTGGTGTAGGTAGGCATTCTCACAAGCCGTGCCAACAGGCTCGGTGGGCCCCCAACTGGGCCCTCCGCAAACTGTTGTTTTGCCCTGCCGGATCCGCGAACGAGTAAGCAATGTGATTTTCAACAAAAATACGGAGTGGTCAAACAATTATATGGTAATCGATGCACCGCTGCATGGTTCGTGACATCAGTGCCGACGACGCAGCCAAAAATGCTTGACCAACACAATGGAATGCTCCATCAAAGGGCTCTCAATCGTAAAGATGCGGCTGTCTAGAAGCGTGGTTCGGGTAGACCTCGCAAGCTGTCTAGCATTGAGCTGCTGCTAGCCCGCGACCCTGCCGCGTCGCCAAGCACGCCCCCTTCTCCCAACCGACCCGGCAGGTTACATGAGAGTTTGTGGCACGCCCCTCAGCATCCGGCACATCTCGCAAGCCGTGCCAGTCTGCGGCATTTACAGCCCAACTGTCAAGCATTTGACGCTCACACAGCCTGAGACGTACAACAAGCTGCCCGCGTCCACACTTAGGGTGTAGTAACAAAAGGGCGCCCTTACAAAGCTCATAACAGAGGCCCGGGCGAGCCCGCTGCGGGGCTTTGGGCATCACCATCCATCCACCGTCGGCAGGAGAGCCACTCTGAACACATGAATTGCAACCCATCAGCACATCAATGGCATGGGTGACCTCGTCCTTGGTGGGTACAAGAATGGCCCTCTGCGTGCCTTTGATGACAACAAGCAGCGAGCAGTCTTGACTGAGATGGGCCGCTTGTTTGATCCCGTGCTTAAGGTTCCGCAACTGCTCCAAGTGTCCAGGCAGATGCAGTGGAAGATGATGCAGCGGTGCAAGCCAGCGACCTGGAGGCAGCGCTGCTGGCATGGCCTGTCCATAAGCCACTACCAGGCATGATGGTTGCCATGGAGGACTCCCCCTTGCTTACAGAGCAGGTAGCTGGGAGTGATGTTCAGTCCATGATGAGCCGGATGAGCCGGTGAGCAGTGGTCTGCCATTACAAGAGCCATGCCAATAGCCAAGCCTGCAGCCAAGCCACCTACAACAACGGCAGATGGTCCACCCTTGCTCATACGTGGCAGGCCATTGAGCTCCAAAACCAAGCTTAAGCCAGCACCAACAGCACAAGCCGCTCCCACACGCAAGTAGGCACGGTTGGTGTGAAGCACTAGCAGCAGCGCCAACAGCAGCAGCGCCAACAGCAGCAGCGCCAACAACAGCAGCGCCAACAATAGCAGCGGCGACAACATCAGCAACGACGATGGCAGTGCCAGCAGCGAGGGGTGGGGAGTTGGCAAGTTATCAGCTGGGGCAGCCTGGCCGCGCCAGGTTAGCTGTTAGGGTGGGTGGGCAGGCCGGGGCAACAGCTCGGGGAGCTGGCCGGCTACTAGGGTGCTTGCCTTGGCCAAGGCTGTGGCATGGGTGACTGTTAGGGCACGCAAGTTTGTGTGTTTGGAGGAGGATGAAGAGATATGCCGGCCCTGCAAGCAGCCACAGCGGCACCATGACTCCATGGGGGAGGTTCAGTGCCCTATCTAGTGCAAAGTACAAACGGTGACTTGGTGCACAGAGATAGTGCCCTTGCATAGTGGCTTTGACTCGGTGACCGGGTGGCTTGACTTGGTGACCTGTAAAAGAAGTGTGTAAACCACGGAGGATTGACATGTTATGCAAGGGATGGCTGCCCAAGATATTTGTAAGCACACCCACATCCGCAAAACCGAGTTTTGCTGTAATGTTTGCATTTGGAAAGGTAAACATATTTATTTTTCTAATTACTGACCACGTCACACGGGGCACTGAACCTCGCTCATAAAGTCGTGTTCCTCCTGCCGCTGCTGGCAGTGGCGGTATATCTCATCATCTGCCTCGGAGCATTCAAACTTGCGTGCTCCTGCAGCCACCCATGCTGCTGCCTTGGCCAGAGCAAGCACCCCGCCTTGGATGGCTGCATGTGCATGACCGGCCGCCTCATCATGACATTATGGCCTGCTGCATCTGCTGCCACTCGAGCTGCCAAGGGTTGCCATGCCTTCACACGCTTCAGCTTGCCACCGGGGGTGCTGAGATCTGTCATGCCCTCGTAGATCAGCTGCATTGGAAATTGTTGGAGCAAGGCATGCTAGGTTCAGCCAGCCCATCAGGGGTTGAGCTAACTGTATCTCAAGTGTGACTTCTGTTTTAGGCTCCGCTCAGTGACGTAGTGCTTTACTGTGTTTGTCCGGTGAAGCGCTGCCTCTTAGCGAGGGCCTCTTTCTCTTTCAGGTGGGCTTTATACTTGCTATAGTGTGTAACTGTGTTTGTCCGGTGAAGCGCTGCCTCTTAGCGAGGGCCTCTTTCTCTTTCAGGTTATGGGCCCACCGCACGGGTGCGGATGGTAAAATCAGAGGCAGACGTCAGCGCTCCAGCCGAGCAGCCACAGATGGCAGTCCTTATGCCACAGCCACTGCCCCTGAATGAAGCCACTTCGTTTGTCGAATGGCGACATGGGGCGATGGGCCAGTTGAGGCTGGCCGGGCTGTGGAAGGCCATTGTTGGCGAGGACACGGACCCAGTTCGCTGTGAGCGTGCGTATGCGTGGCTGCTGTGCAACTGCAAGTCGCACTACTTGCGACTTGTAGTGGCAGCCGAGACAGCACCTGCAGCCTGGAAAGCCCTGCTGGCGGACCAGCAGCCGGACAGCTATCAGCTGTGGGAGCAGCTCAACAGCTTGCAGATGCAGCCCGGTGAGACTGTGGGGCAAGTGCACAGCAGGCTGTTGGAGATTGTGTGGCAGCTGGCAGCGGTCAAGGAGCAAGTCAGCGAGCCCCAGCAGGTCATGGCCTTGTTGAAGGCCATGCCTCCCCTGCCGCAGTATGAGAATGCAAGGGACTTCATCACATTTGGGTCTCTGCGCTCCCCGCTCTCCCTCACCGAAGTCAAGCGCACGCTGCAGATTGCAGAATCCCGTGCGCAGCAGGCTGGAGTGTCAGCCCAGCTGGCTGCAGTGCGTCTCCGGGGTAAGGGTGGGGGTGGTGGGGGTGGTGGGGGTGGCAGCAGCAGCAGCGGCAGCAGCAGCAGCCGCACGCAGCCGGCTGCCGTGCCGGCAGCCTCCTCCTCATCCTCAGCCGCACCGTCACGCCCACGGGCAGCCGCCAACGTCAAGTGCTTCAAATGTGGCAAGCGTGGCCACTACGCACGAGACTGCCCAGACCCCGCACGAGATGGTGGTATGGCGGGGACTGGGGCTGGTGGTGAGGGAGGTGGTGCAAGCGGGGGTGGTGCGGGTGGTTGGGCTGGTGCGGGCAAGAGCAGCAGTGGGTCAGCCGGGCTATCCCGCGTCACCCTCGCTGCTGTGCATGCGGGCACACTGAGCCATGTGGCTGATGCAGCCCCCCCCTTGCCTGCCTGCATGCCTGCTGAGGCAGGTGTGGGAGTGGGTGGGGCTGAGGTGCATAGCTGCAGCGCAGAAGGGGGCAGTGTGGTCAGCTGTGGGGACATGACCTGCTGTTGGAGCCATGCAGTAGGGCTCTCCCCTATGCTGCCCTGTGTGGTCGACAAGCATGCCTCTCTTGCCCCTGAGCCAGCTGCAGAGCCAGCCTTGCTAGCTGTTGCCTCTACCCAGCAGCTGGACAGCAGCATGAGGGTGTGGGTGGCAGATTCTGGGGCTAGTCACCACATCACCCCTGAGCGCACCTTGTTGCATGGGTATCAAGGGTTTGCGCAGCCAGTCCCTATGGGGCTGGGCAAGAGCTCAGTGCAGCTGTATGCCTATGGGAAGGGCAGGGTGCGGCTGGCAGTGGATGGGGTGAGGATGGAGCTGCAGGATGTGTTGTGGGCTCCAGAGGCCAGCACCAACTACTTCTCCACCCTCGCAGCAGCTCAGAAGGGCTGGGAGATCAGGCAGTCAGCTGACAGCATCACCATGCAGTCCAGCAAGGGGGAGGTGGTGAAAGGCAAGGTGGTGGGCAGGCAGTATCAGCTCAGCGGTAGCGCGCAGCCTGCTGTGGTGGCATGTGAGCCGCCCGCCTCAGCGCAAGCTGTGACTGCAGTCACACCGCAGCTGCTGCATGAGCGGCTGGGCCATCTCAGTTACCGGGCCATGGGTGATATGATCAGCAAGGGGATGGTGGAAGGGGTGGAACTCAGCGCGGGGCAGTGCAGAGCAGCAGGTAGTGGGGTGTGTCCTGGCTGTGCAGCGGGCAAGCTGCACCGGCGTGTAGCCGACACGCTGCCCTCCCTTGCTGCCCGGGTTGCAGCACCCTGCGACCTTGTGCACACTGATGTGTGCGGTCCCCTCCGCATTCCCAATGCTGCTGGCTACTGCTTTGTGCTCACCTTTCTTGATGAGCACAGTGGGCTGTCACTCATAGCCCTTCTCAAGGCCAAGTCAGAGGTGCCAGCAGCCATCAGGGATGCAGTCGAGTGGTTTGAGACACAGGGGGGCCGCAAGGTCAAGGTGTTGTGCAGCGACCGGGGAACTGAGTATGTCAACCAGGCTGTCAGGGAGTTCCTCAGTGGGAAAGGCATCATCCACCAGCAGACCGCCCCGTACAGCCCGCAGCAGAATGGCAGCGCAGAACGCCTAAACCGCACGCTGTTTGAGAAGGGTCGGTGCCTGCTGTACAGCAGTGGGCTCTCAGTTAACTTCTGGCCCTATGCCTTGCGCTTTGCCAATTATGTGCGCAACCTGTCCCTGGTGCGAGGCAAGGCGGGCACTCCCTGGGAGCTGTTCTGGGGGGTGCGGCCAGACCTGTCAGCGCTGCGGGTGTTCGGGGCACGGGCGTATGCCCACGTGCCCGAGCACATGCGCAGCAAGCTGGGCAGTAAAGCGGTGCAGGGGGTGTTTGTAGGATATGAGCTGAGCAGCAAGGCTTACCAGGTGCTGCTACCTGGTGGCAAGCTCTTGATCACCAAGGACGTGGTGTTCGATGAGCTTAACCGGGGGCCGCCCACCCGGGAGGCAGACCTGGCCATGCACTTGCCACAGCCTGAGCCAGAGCCGGGGGTGCTGGTGCCGCATGCTGTGCATGTGCTGGTTGAGGTGCAGTTGACTGCACCGCCGGCAGCTGTACCAGCTCTGCTAGAGCACGCGCCAGCACCACCAGGTGGTGCAACCAGCAGCGCAGGAGCTGACAGCGGCAGCACCGTAGGGGCTGGCACCGGCAGCAGCGCAGGGGCTGGCATCGGCAGCTACGCAGGGGCTGGCAGCAGCAGCAGCGCAGGGGCTGGCAGCGGTAGGGGCACAGAGGCTGATGGTAGCGGTGTGGGCACAGGGGCTGGCAGCAGCGCAGGGGCTGGCAGCAGCGCAGGGGCTGGCAGCAGCGCAGGGGCTGGCAGCAGCTCAGGGGCAGGCAGTGGTGCAGCTGGCAGCCGCGCAGGGATTGGCAGAGGTGCAACTGGCAGTGGTGCAGTAGTGGCTGAGGGCAGCAGTGGTGGTGGCGCTGTCGTGCGCCAATCTAGTCGGTTGCGGGGTATTCAGCCTGAGTTTGCGGGGGTCAGATCCGTGGCTGTGGCGGAGCTTCCTGCAATTGTCTATGGCTCTCTTTGGTCTGCGCCGGGCCCGACGGGCGTGGCATGCACTTTCAGGGGAGGAGCTGGAGCAGCTGGAGCAGCTGAAGCAGCTGGTTTCCACAGCCTCACCTGCACACAGCTATCTAGCCACTATGATGCAGGGTGTGTTGGCTGATCTGTCTCTGGGCTCTGCTGTGGTGCAGCCTGTCACCATCATGTGTGACAATGAGGCTGCTCTCACTCTGGTCTAAGAACATTGATGTCCTTCATCATTTTGTGCGTGAGCGGGTGGCGCGTGGTGAGCTGGTCTTCAAGTTCTGTGGCTCTGCAGCCAATGTGGCTGATGTGTTCACCAAGGCTCTGCCTTCTGTCAAGTTTGGATTTTGCAAGGCTGGTATGGGGATGGTGAAGCTCTGACGTAGGCTGAGACCCAGTGGCTTTGGTGTTCAGTTTAAGTTGTGAGGTCTGATGGCCTGGCCTGAGGGGGTGTGTTGGAGCAAGGCATGCTAGGTTCAGCCAGCCCATCAGGGGTTGAGCTAACTGTATCTCAAGTGTGACTTCTGTTTTAGGCTCCGCTCAGTGACGTAGTGCTTTACTGTGTTTGTCCGGTGAAGCGCTGCCTCTTAGCGAGGGCCTCTTTCTCTTTCAGGTGGGCTTTATACTTGCTATAGTGTGTAACTGTGTTTGTCCGGTGAAGCGCTGCCTCTTAGCGAGGGCCTCTTTCTCTTTCAGAAATACATGCCCAGAGGCCTTGGGAGTGAGGCACACTGTGATGCCCTTCTTCTGCTCGGCGACGATTAGACAGTTTGCGAGGTCTCCCAGGTGGTGGTTTCTTAATCACTGCCGCTTGACGATCGCGTGACTTTGGAAGCGTCGTTCAGATTATCAGCTACGTCAGCGGCACGGATGCCCCGGACTACAAACTGGTCCATTGCTGGCACTTTCGTCAAGGTCAACTAATTGTTTGACTACTTCGCGACGACCTCAGCTGGCCCTTGCCCCAGGCTCCCTATCCAACCCCCCCTCTGCCACCCAGTACGAGCCTAGTGTCTGCCTGCTGTTGCCTTGGCCTAGGCCACCTGCTGCTGCCTTGGCCTGGGCCACTTGCTGTGCTGCTCAGAGCTGGGTAGGAGCTGGTGTAGGCCTGGTCATCTGTAGGCTGGACCCTGGCCCCCTGCCCTGGCGCTACCCCCCCTAGGATCTCTATGATGCCCAACACTGTTGTGTGGCCTGCAGCCCCACAACATCCTGTTGTCAGAGAACAAGAAGGGGCCGGTGGGCATGCTGGGCGATGTGGGCCTGACCAAGCTGGTGAAAAAGAAAACGAACGGCAACGACCCGTCACGCCTGGTAGGAGGGGGGACGGCAGGGAAGGGGGAAAGGCAGGGGCGGAGGTACAACAGGGATGTGGGGAAGCATGGGCGGGGGATGTTTGACGAGCAGTAGCAAAGGCAGGCTAACACTCCTTGGCAAGGGTGGAGAAGAGAGGGCGGGGAGGTGGGCAGCGCTTGGCTATGGAGGGCGGGGCCCTGGTCCTACGGCACTGGGATGATGAGGAATGTAGGTGGCAACAGCGATGGCAACAGCAATGGCAGCAGCAGTAGCAGTGGGTTGGTGGTTTGCACCACGTGCACCCCTTCAGTGTTCCATCAGCCCTCTCCTCCTCAGCTTGGACACTGCGTAGAGGAAGCCGAGCTAAGCGGCACAGTAATACAAATGGTGTAAATGGCAGATGTCTACATGCTCCACGCTGATGGTGCACCGGCTTAGCATTCCCGACTATGCCCCAATTCTTCCACCTTGGTGTGTGACTTCTGACGTGTTTGCCGTGGGATTGAACATCAACTTCATGGCCCTATTTGCGATCGTTTCAATAATAAACTCGTACTCATTCACCTCAGCCACCGCACTCAGATAGGCTTAGTGAGGATATACATGGGCTGTTAGTTCGAGTAGTTGAAATAGTTCGAGCAGTTGAGAGTGTCTGCCTTGTCAGCTGTCATTAGGACCGCAAAAGCAAGCGCACGAGCCCATTGCCCATTGCAGTGTGGCAGTTGCACCCTAGCAATCGCACATTGGGAGTCGCTACCATGGCACAGTGGCAATGGCACACTGAAAATGGCACACTGGCAATTGCATGGTCGATAAGGCGCAAGCCACCACCACCAGCGTGGAGTTTGTTGGTAACAGACGAACGCTAGCAATAATGAATGCGTACTCGTTACCTCAACCACCGCACTAAGATAGGCTTAATAAGAATGATACATGGGCTAACCCTGGAAACATATAAACGCTAGATACTACAATAAATCCTTATATTGTATTGAAGACGTGACTGACAACAGGACCCATATGCATGATTGTGTGCCCCTGTGCTGCAGGCGGGTACCCTTGGCTATGTGCCGCCAGAATGCCTGGATGAAGTGACGGGGAAATGGGACATCTATGCCTTGGGTCAGTCCTACCCCACCCCCTCCCACCCCTCAGGCCACATGACAGCCACCTTGCTGCCTTAAACGCACCTCATCTGCTTGGCAGGCTGCTCTGGCAAGGCAATCCCTCTTTTCAGCCACACCAACACCACCCCTATGCCACACCAAGCAACCCCACACCACCACCACCACAAACGCCCTGGTGACCCCTTGGCGCCCTGGCCATCCCTAGGCATACAACAACTCACCTTCAACGTGCCTCATTTGTTTGGCAGGTCCTGCAGCTCAGGGGCAGTGGCAGGACACTGTCGGGCCATACACCCACTTCCCCGCCATGGCCGGGCAGCAGGCTGCAGGGGCCCTGGTGGCTGCCTTCAGCCCCTTGCCCCATGTCCCCATGTGCTGTGTGGCTGACCTGGCTGGTAGGCTGGGTGCAGGGTGCACAACTGCCTCTGCCTCTGCCATGCACCTGCGCTGCACCGCCCTGCAGGCATTGTGCTGCTGCAGCTGGTGAGCAAGGACAGGCTGGTCAAGGGCGGCCAGCTGAGGAAGGCGATGATGGCTGCCTACAATGCAGATGCAGCCACCTTCACCCAGGTGGGCGGGTGGGCGGGCGGGCGGGCGGGCGGGCGGGCGGGCGGGCGGGTGGGCAGGCAGGCAGGCAGGCAGGCAGGCAGGCAGGCAGGCGACGAGGTAGAACACGGCTCTGCAGCCTTGCCCACAAGAGCTCTGGTCCCAAGCTGTGCAGCCCTAGCCATTAGCACTGGCTTGGCCCACACCATGCCACACCAGCCTTGACCAGCCTCACCTGGAGGTCGGGGTACATCAGCTGAAGGCACAGGGCATGCGTGGTATGGGATATGCTTAGTACTGCTGCTCACCACCTTGGCAGTGCCTGCTGCTTGCTGGCGGCTGCAGGCCATAGACCCCCGCTGGGCTGACGCCCCAGACGCCGCCAAGCAGCTCATGGCCCTGGCCCTGAATTGCACTGAGAAAGAGTGAGAGCTTGCCCCTGCCCCTGCCCCCACCCCTGCCCCCACCCCTGCCCCCACCCCTGCCCCCACCCCTGCCCCTGCCCCTGCCCCTCCCCTGCTCTGCTCAGCTCATTGCGTTCCTGTCAGGCTGATGAAGTTGCTCATATCAGCTACCAAGGTCCGTGTTATTGCTGCTGCAGTCCCGCTTGCCGGCCTACGGCTGAGGAGCTAGCAACCGCTCTGCTGGAGATGAAGCGAGGGGCATCCATCAGCACAACCTCCGCCTCCAGCGCAAGCCAGGTGCAAGTCATCGCACACAGCACAAGTGACCCTGCTCAACTCGCAGCAAATGGGTGATGTGGCAGTGGGTTGGGTTTGAAACCTGCCCAAGTCACACCTTTCGCCAGTGTGTAGCCTGACCTGGCTGCGACAGGGCCGCACTTTCACCAGCATGTGGGTGGCGGTCTTGATTGCCAAACTGATGGCGCTCTTGAGAGCGTGTGAGAGGCGTGTGCGTATCCATGACGGCATCTGAGGCTGCGAGGCGCACACGCCCCATAGCTTACGAAGCAGGTGGTGGCGCATGAGCTAAAGCCAGGCACCAGCGATCAGAATCCCGCAGCACCAGCGACCCGCGTACAGATAGACGCGACGTGTGACTAACGGGTGTGACTTAGCGTACAATAGCCGCGGGGCAGGTAGCGGTAGTGGCGGTTAGGAACAGGTAGGCCAGGCTGCTGGCAGGATGTCCCACGGCAAGGAGGTTGGGCGTACGCAACGCTCCCATAAACATGATATCGAGCTGTTGTCGGCAGGTTATGGTTGTGGCGGGAGTGGCAAATGGTTCAGCTACGAGTTGCGAAGCCTACCTGTAGTATAGGTGTACGACTGCAGAAAGTATGCAAGTCTGAGGATCGATAGGTATCCGGCTACTGAAGGCTGCACAGGTTGCCTGGGCACCATTGAAGAGGTTGCCTTACACTATGAGGTTTGAAGCATACCTACTAGGGCGGTTCCCCTCACCCAGCTAATGTTGATAGTAGAAGAATAGCGAGCCAACCATACTAGCTCATATCAGCTCCCAATCGTTGTTACGCCTTCGTTCGCTTCCTAACGCGATGCCTGCACCTGTCGGCTCTACGCCCCCTGCCCACCTGGTTGATGCTGCGCCGCCGGAGGCCGCCTCCTAAACACATGCTTGCACGCATGCATGTACCTGACTCACATCACGTGCAGACGGTGCAGGCTTGTGAAAACGGTGCAGTTTTCATGAAGTTTTGCACTGAAATCTTTCACTTGGTCACCCCCGCCATTGGCTGCACCCCTGATAACTATCCGACTGATCTTTGAAGGTTTTTCAGCGATTCTTGCGCAGGGCTGTGCAGCTCACGAGCGCGAGGCTAGCGGGCTGCTCGGGCTGATATGCACCTGTGCCGGGGCGGGCGGGGGTGTTGGAAGAGGGGGTCGCGTTGTGCCGGGAATGGGCTGCTTAGTGGGGCTGTGATCAGGAAACAGCTATCGCGCTCGGTGGCTCCGCGGCATGGACGCTCGAGTTTATTTTGTGTCACGTGACCCCATGTCAAATTTTACAAAATGTGGGCCTTTTTGCAGTCCACTTAACTGTCCAACCAGGAAGTCAAATGCTGGGTTGACAAGCTTGATTGGTTCTTTGTGTGAAGTACCAACGTGTCCCTTTGACAAATGCGCGATGCCCTCCTTTGTGGGCCGTCTGTGCTGCTGTAAAGTTGACTCTCATGCACCATGCACCCAGTGACAATCTCGGCCATTAGTACGCCATTAGTACGGGCCGCTGGTGATGCTCCAAAGTAGACCCCCGTGCATCTTACACCCAGCCATATCCATTGTCCGCCTCATATTCAGCCTCCAGCTGCTCACTTTGCAACTCTCTCAGCACGCAACGACGCAATTCCCGACGTCCCTCTTCCCTCTTCCACCCCATGTGCATGCGATATCGTTCACAGTGTTTGTTGGTCAGTTTGCCAAAGCACACCTCATCATGCAGCAAATCGAGATGGTACAACATCAACAATGCATAACACTCTTCGTCTTCCCTCACCTCCTTCACAGTGTCTTGAAACATGGGCATGGGCATAAGTGGGGTGGTAGTGTCAGGCTTCATGCACGGCAGGCATGGCACACTCATGCACATGTTGCACGCACAACCAGCCATGGCCCATTGAGGCTGGTCCCCGTCAGGTGTGAACACCATGCGGTGCATCGCCCTGCACCCCTTCACATCTTTATGCATGCGTTCCACATCAGCCTCAGACATGCAGCATACAGTTGCTTGCCTAGCGTCGTCCACCACGAGATAGCGCCGAAACATGATGTGGCCACGTTGCCTGTGGCTGGCACTAGTGTCTTGTGCATGGCATGGCACAGCAAAATGCTTGTTAGCCCATTCAGTCAGCACAGCAGCCCCACACACTTTCCCCACCAGCTCAGGATGCACTAACATCTGCTCCCTCCACTCCCTCTTAATCACGCCACCCTCAGAGTCATGCGTGCTCTTGAAATGCGATGTGGCACCATATGACCATTGCACAGGCACCCCAAACCTATTGGCTAGGTGCCAATGCAACCTGATGGCCTTGGCCCCCTTGAACTGTGATGCACAACCATCTGACCACAAACACAGCTGCCTCATGTCCATCTTGCCCACCCACCCCTCTCCATCATCCCTCCCATCACCCAACCCATCGGGGTTGCTGGCCACACCCAAGATGCCATCCGGTGTGTTCTGCACAGCGGCACAGTGCCCCGGTGTGTACTGCACAGCGGCACAGTGCGCCCTAAAGGTGGCACGCTGATGCTTGGCAAGGTATTGATGCCACAATTGCTTCTGCATGAGGTCATTCAGGCCAGCCACCAACCCCCCTAGCGTGGTTTGGACTGTGGCCAACTCTACGCCTTGCCCATTGTCCAGCTTATTGAACTGACGATACTGCAGCTGCACACCCTCACACCCCGACTTCACGCCCACCTTCCTATCCTTGCAGGCATCACACGTACGCTGCAAGCAGGCCAGGCTGGGCTTGGCGCCAACCTTGCATGGGCACACAAACCAGCTCTGCACTGTGGCATAGTCCAGGTCAACCCTCATGGCTGCGCCCCCAGTTGTGCACCCTGCTGCAGCCGCTCCCCCTCCTGCAGCGCCTGCAGCAGCCCTGGCATTCTGGGCATCACTCACCAACTTCTCCAGCCCACCCTCATCTAGCACACCTGCATCTAGCACACCAGCCAGGTCTTGAGCGTCAGCGTTGGCAATGTGCTCAGCCAGCAACACATGCACCTCACCACCCCCCCCCCCGCTGTCGCTCCCGCTGTCACTGTCGCTATCATCTAGTGGCTGTGGGTCTTCTGGCTAAAGTCCACCTGCTGCTGCTGCAGCTGGTGCTGCCGCTCAGTTAACTGATGCTCCCATTGCAGCAGAGCTGCCCGCTGCTGCGCCACCAAATCAGCAAGTTGCTGCTCCTTGCGCTGAAGCTCACTCCGCTGGAGGTCCTGGAGTTGTTGCTGTAGTTGCTGCATGCGCTGGTTGTGAGCAAGTGCCCTGTGCTGCAGGTCTGCCTGTAGCTGGTGCAACTGCGCACCAGCATCAGCTTGGGCCTGAGCCTCAGCAGCAATAACCCCTGCTTGCGCCCCAATCTCAATGGGACCAGCAGCCTTTGCAGCCCTCCGCTGTGCCGTAACCTCCCTCGCTTTCTGCACATTGGCACAGTTAGCCTTCACTCCCCTTTTCTTGTCAACCATGGCTTTCACTAGCCTGCACAAACGCAAACATAGTTATCAGCTCAGTCCCTTCATGTTTCTGACTAAATTTTACTGCCCATTGTTGCTCGGGAGCCACAGGCACCAATGCGTTCAGCATCTTGTGCAACCTATAATTCGACGGCTTGCACCTGCCAGCAATCCGGCGTCGCAGTCATGCCCCTAGCTTGGGAAAGGGTCTCAATGCGTGCTGTGACGTAGCAACACTGTTGCGTGCCGACCTGAAAACTTGCAATGTCCAGTCACGATGCGAATTCACTCCGCGCTGGGTCCAGGCTGCCTAAAGCAGTTGCTAGGAGTGTCTACGAGGCCCAAGAACACGTCGCATGTTGGGGGCCAGCTACCCGGCAAACCGTTGGGACTGGCAGCACACTCGTCAGGCCACAAGCAGCCCATCGCACCAATCGGCGGCTTCATCCGTGCAAAAATGAGTTAGATGTTATGTCTTGAGCCATGGGGGTGCAGCCAATGGCGGGGGTGACCACTTGCAGAAATGCAACGTTTCACTGCAACAAATGAAGTCCCGGTAGCACCCAGCACCCGGCAGCACCCAATGAATAAGACGAGTTACATGTGCGTCCTGTGAAGTTAACAATACAACAGTCAACTGAACAACTGATAGTGCGACCCACACGGGTGCGGCCCCGAACATAAAGCACCTAAACATATTCCAGCACAAGGGTCACGCGTAAGGGTCCCCACAGCCCTCTTGCTACTCCATAAAAAACAAGGGTTTCAATCCCGATGGGGCTTCTTAGCTTCATTGGACCAAATAGTGACATCTTGAAAGCCATAAAAGCTGGCAGCCTAGCGCAATTGCAGCTCGCGTTGCAGGTCCGCGCATCTTGCAGTTTCCCACTCGCGGTCTCCGATACTTACCTTGTTTTCCCTGACCTTGTCGCTTTGCGCGGCCTAGGGCGGCGCTGCTAGGCTGAACGAGGGCAACAGCCGCGGAGAGACGCCCCTGCACATAGCGGCCGGGCACCCCACTCACCCTGACAGCGTATGTGCAGCGATGGTCAGGGAGCTGCTGAAGCGTTGCGCCGAGCCATCGCAGCAAGACAATGTGCGTGTGTGTGGGTGGGTGGCAGGAGTGCCTGGTATCACAGCCAGGGAAGGAATGGATGCTCAGGACATAGAGCTGGTGGTTGATTACTTAATGGTCAGCTTACGACAAGCTCAGAAACAGGGAGGTGTTGTGCATGTGGGTGCAGCATGAAGGGCTGCCTTTAGTCGAGGCTGATCGGGAAGTGCGCCTGGTGGAGGGAAGGGTCGGGGTATGCTGGGGTCGGGGTCGGGGTCCAGGGCCGGAGGATGTGAGACAGGTGCCTGGCCTGCGCTTGCACTGCTTGCACACACTGCTTGCACTACGCTCCGTACCCTGCTGCTTTGGCACCTGTGCATATGCCTGTCGGCAGCATTGGATCCCATGCCATCAGTTGTAACGGGGCTGCCTCTTCAGTCTCTTAGCGGTAGCTGCTGCCGCTGCTGCTGCTGCTGCTGCTGCCGCCGCCGCCGCCGCTGCTGCTGCTGCTGCTGCTGCTGCTGATTTGGCGGGTAGACTCGCTGCTGCTTCAACCTTGCCCTCCTCGCCCTGCCCCTCCACCCCTTGCCATCTCCTGGCCCCCTTTTTTCTCAATTGCACCGCCCCCCTTCCCCTCCCTGCAGGAAGGCTGCACCGCGCTGCACTGGGCCGCCCAGCAGGGCCACCTGGGGGTGGTGCGCGTGCTTCTTGTCCACAGCCCCCTCCTCAACTCCATCCCCAACCGAGCAGGGCGGACCGCACAGCAGCTGCTGCCCGCCGACACCGCGGACGAGCGCCGCTCCCCCAGCCACCATGGCCCCTCCCACCCCACCCACCCTGCCCCATCCTCCTCCCCTCCCTGGCCAAACCGTCAGTCCCCAGGTCAGCTGCACGCAGGCCCGCCCACAGGTCAGCACCGCACCCCGCCTGCCCCTCCCACTGGCATTCCCCGCCTGAGCCCCGCCAAGGGCCCAGTCATGCCCCATGTGGCCATAAGGCCCACCAACCCCAGGCATGAGCCTGCCTGCGTGCAGCAGCAGCAGTACCAGCAGCAGCAGTACCAGTACCAGCAGCACCAGCAGCACCAGCAGCACCAGTACCAGCAGCAGCAGTATCAGCAGCAGCAGCAGCAGCAGCACGAGTCCCCCCACATGTGCCCCAGCCCCAGGCATGAGCCTGCCCATGTGCGGCAACAGCAACAGTACCAGCTGCAGCAGCAGCAGCTCCCCCATCTGCAGCCGGCCAGCCAGTGGGGCTACGCGGCCAACGCTGTGCAAGGGCCAGGCTCAGGCACCCCAGGCACCTCCTCCCCAGACAGCGCTCGCCTGCTCAGCCACTACCCCAATGTCACCAGCAAGTTCGACTTGCTTCCGGGCACGGGCCTGGCCTCCCCTGCCTCCAACCCCTTCCCCCTAGCTAGCCGTGGGGCGTCCCCGGTGGCCATAGGGCCCCCCAGCACCCCCCACCCCTACGACCAGCCTCACCGCGCCACCACCGCCCCTGCCCCCACAGACGCTTACTCACCCTTCCAGTCGCAGCCAGAGGGGCTGCCGCCGTGGCTGTCCCTGCCCTGTGCCCCACACACGCCTACCCAGCAGCCCCAGGCGGGCTTCAGGGCGGTGCAGCCCATGGCGGGGCTGCTGGCTGAGATGAGCAAGATGGGGGTCGTCACCGGGGGAGAGCAGGGCGATGTGCAGGGGCCGGGCTCCAGCCCCTGGCAGCAGCAGATACCCAGGCAGCAGCAGCAGCCGCAGCAGCCGCAGCAGCCGCAGCATGAGCCGCCGCCGCCGCCCCATCAGGCTCAGGTAGAGTCGCAGCCATTGCAACCTTCAGAAAGCCTCAGCAACTGCTTGACCGTGGGCAACAACTACACCTTGGAGCAGCTGGAGGAGGCAACCAATGTGGGCCACTGACTCACTCTCTCACTCGCTCACACACTCACACCCTAGAGAACTGCCTGGCTTGCTTGCACTTGGATAGTGAAGGGACTTGCCAAAACGCATGCCCTGGCTGCAAGCCTAGTGCCCAGTGTGTAGTGCCAGGGTCTCGCCAGGCAATTGAAAAGGTCGGATGGGGGTCCTTGTGATGTAGCTCACGGTATAGGCAGTGACACCAGGGGGCTGGGTGGGGCGAGGAGGGGCGGGGAGGGGCGGGGCGGGGTAGGTGAGGGTGCGGGTGGGTAGAATAGGTGTGTGTGCGCAGGTGCCTGTGCATTGAGCTGGACCCTGAGGTTCAGTCCCCGGCCCCTGTGTGCCCAGGGGTCAGGGTGTTGAGGGCGGGAGGAAAGAGAGGGGTGTGTGCGGTGCTGGTGGCTGCAGAACTTCAGCCAAGCAAACCGGCTGGGTAAAGGCGGCTTTGCCTTGGTGTACTACGGCTACCTGCAGCAGCTGCATGTGGCGGTGAAGAAGCCGACCACCAGGATAGACCCAGAGGTGGGGGCGGCAGCAGGCAGGCAGGGGCGGGCAGGAGGCAAGCAGGGGTGGGAAGCGAAGGGCGGGTTCGGGCAGGGGCAGAGAGGGCAGGAGAAGGTAGGGTAGGGAAGGGGTGAGGAGGGTTGAGCTGAAGTGTCCCCGACCACACCTGTGGCTGCATCCAATCTTTCCAGTCCAGTGTGGAGCGGGTGGTGAGAGAAGTCAGCAGGTCATGTGTGGTTGGTAAGGAGGGTTGGGGGTCTAGGTCTGGGGCAGCGTGGATGAGGCGAGAGGATGAGGCTGGCTTGAGGGCAGGCTGCTGTGGATGGGGATCAGGACCCCTTCAACCTACCACCCCGCCAGTAGCAGCACAAGCACAGCTGCCATCCTTACTTTTCACTAGCCCAGATTCAGTAGTCCAGATCCAGTGACCAGCCTAGACTGTAATGTGATGTGAAGTGTGTGCAGCTGGCAGAGAGACCCAGGGTTTGCTCCTGCCTGTGCAGGGCATCCACCATTTCAAGACGGAGTGCAAAGTGTTGTCTACCATCAACCACCCGAACATCATCCCCCTCGTCGGCACCTGCCCTGAAGAGGTGGTTGCCAGAGACCACAGCCTCAGCTCAGGCCAGGCACCGCAAATGCCCGGCTGGGAAGAGGAGGCTGGGGGGCAGGCAGGGCGGGAGGTGGGGGCTGGCAGTGCCGCAGCGGCCTGATGCATACCTTTTCACCATAAGGGAGTTGGACAGCACTAGGCCAATTCTCGGACCCAGCTGGGCATGCCCTACCCACGCCCTGCATGCAATTAGCGGTCCCAATGGTGGCCGCGTTACACAAATGCATGCCCAATTTTGTGTTTATGTTCTTGTGCTTGTTACTTGATATTTGTTGTTGTTGTCATCGTCGCCGTGGTCGTCGTGGTCGTCGTGGTTTTTTGTTTGTTTGTTTATATATTATTTTTTCTTTTTCTTTCTTTTGTTTCCTTCTCTGCACTCCTGGCTGTCCACCTGCTGCAGGGCATCCTTGTTTACCAGCTGGCCCGCTTGGGTTCCCTCGACGACAATCTGTTCCGCACGGACCAAGGGCCAAGGGCCAGCACCCTGCCCCTAGCGGGCAGCTCAGCAGGGGGCGCCAGCCCCTCCACTGCACCTGCAGCCGGTTCACACCGCCCCCTAGATTGGAAGCAATGCATCAAGGCAGGTGGCCTGCGGGTGGGGTTGGTGCAGCTTTGGTGCGATAGGGGAGGGTGTTGTGGGGTGGGAGGGAAAACAGGGATGGCTTGAGGTCTGGGAGGGGTGCGGGATGGTAGGTGAGGGCTAGGGAGGATGCGGAAGGTGAGGGAGGGCAAGGAAGGGGAGAGAAATGTGGGAGGCTGGTCCCACCCTCCCCTGCTCTGTTGGCAGCCATGTGCTGGGAGTGGCGTGGTGTGGTGTGGTGCAGGTTGTGTGGCATGTGGCGCGCGGTCTCATGTTCCTTCACTCCATGAGAGTGGTGCACCGCGACATTAAGGCAGGTGCCGTGTGAGTAGGACTCAGGGTTGGGGAGGGGCAGGGGGTGCAAGGGGGGGTAGGGGCAGGGCCCATACCTAACATTCTCACGAGCCGCGCAAGCCGGCTCGGTTGCCCCCCGGCTAGGACTTGCCAACACCATTCCCACTCCCCCTTCCCCACCCTACCCCTACCCCACCCACCCCTCACCAACCATCCAGGGTGCACAGTCACTTGGCTAGTACTGGCCACTGCTTTGCCTTATGTCATTTCTCAACTTCTAAGACTTCTCGTTTCTCGAGGTTCTCGTGATTGTCAATCACTTCGTGGTTGCAGTCGATGAGCATATAATGTGTAGAGCTGTGCCCCTGGCGTCGGTCTCGAGCGTTCACTCGGAAGTGCTTCGGCCGAGGTCGTTTACAAACCCGGAAAAGTTTCGTCATCGCAGTTATCCTCATCATAAAAATTCTTACTTCCCCCGTAATGTCAAGGGACATACTAGATAACCGCCTTGACCTCGCGCGAGCCAATGGTTTCATCCTCGGCTCTGCTACCATACATCCTTCGGCTGCGCCTCGGCATGTATGTCCGCGCCACCTCGGCCTCGGCCATTATTTAATTACATAATGCTCTCGGACCGCCAATTATCTACTACATAAGTCGGGTCAGTTTTCCAAGGCTGCAAAGTGCGAGCAACCGACTCCGCGTGTTCCGCAAGTGTACCACAAGTCGCGAGTGTCGTACTTGCATGTATGGCTTGCACGTCGCAAGTTGCAAGTCGCGAGTCATTTCGAAACATCGCGCTTGCGCAACTAATGCAAGCTCAACGTGGCCAATGCGACTGCACGCGATAGCTAGCGGGAATGTTGCCAGGCTGGCATGTATATTTCTAATTGCCAGGTTGGCATGTTGACTAAAAGCTACGTCGTACGTCGTTAGTCAGGTAGACGTAAGCCGGTTGGGAGAGACATGGGGTTGGGAAAGGCTAGTTGAGGCAGTCGATATGTGTCGAACGGCGAAGTACGCTTTTCCATTAATCTCGAGCGGCCACATGCGCTCTTTAATTAATTGTCTGGCGGCAAAGCACGCATTGCCGAGCGGCGCAGTATGCTTTCCACGGTAAGTGTCAGGAAGCGTGTGTCGAGCAATTGCTTTGCGAATGCGTTGGTCGTAGTGTTGTTCAACGTGGGATTGGGGCAGTTACGGGAATGGGGAACCTCATATATATTGAATAACGGCCTTGACTTCGCGCGTAAAGCGAACTAATGGTCTCGTCCTCTGCTCGGCCACCATACATACCGCGCCACCTCGGCCTCTGCCATTGTTTTCGCATAATGCTCTCGGACCGCTTCAAAAGCTGGCGTAACTAACGAAGAAAGGAGTGTGTTGCACGGATTCATGCCAGAGTGTGAATTGCAACTTCCACTATGTCAAAGTGCACTCGTGGAAGAGATCGCACTATATGTGCCACCTAAGGGTACCTTTTTGTTTGTTGGCTGGCTTCCTCTTTGCATGTGCAACCCACTGCACAGAACGAAATTGAAGTGGTTTAGGAGATCCCGATGGATGCGGGTCCTTCAGTACTGAATGCACATGTAACCCATCTGTACAGATATTGCATGTTTTGGGGGGCATCTGCTTGCATTTGTACACATGGAAGGCTCAAAAGCCTCGCATCTTCTCAAGATGTCTTTCAGGAGGGGTAGCTCAGCCTTCTTTACCGTGATTGCAATATTCATGAGCGTGTTGCCGTACTAGCAGCTCCGCATCATACTACGTTTGCCATTGCTTGCTTAGCACGACGTCAATCTGCTCAAGCATGTCAGGCACAATCCCACCCTCCCGCCTGGGCCACCTGCTGCTGCCTTGGCCTGGGCCACCTGCTGTGCTGCTCAGAGCTGTGTAGGAGCTGGTGTGGGCCTAGTCGACTGTAGGCTGGACCCTGGCCCCCCTGCCCTGGCGCTTACCCCCCCCTAGGATCTCTATGATGCCCAGCCCTGTTGTGTGGCCTGCAGCCCCAGAACATCCTGCTGTCAGAGGATAGAGAGGGCCCAGTGGGCATGCTGGGCGATGTGGGCCTGGCCAAGCTGGTGCAAGACATAAAGTACGGCAGCGACCCGTCACGCCTGGTAGGAGGGGGGGAGGCATGGAAGGGAGGAAAGGTGTGGGCGGAATGACAGCAGGGGGGTTGGGAAGGCAGGGGCGGTGGACGACAGATGAGCGGTATCAAAGGCAGGCTCATAATCAATGGCAGCGGCAAGGGTCAAGAAGACAGGGCCAATAATGGGCTCAAAGGAGTTGAAGGGTGGCAAGGAGCGGCAGCCGCAGCAGCAGCCTGGTAGCTTGCACCACATTGACACCTCTGCTGTCCCACCAGCTTCTCCTCCTGAGCTTGACATGGACAACAGAAGCCAAGCCAAGTAGCACACCGTAAACTACAAAATGTAATTTTCGGATGTCTACATGCTTCACGCTACTGGTGCACAGGCACAGCGTTCCCAACTGTGCCTCGGTGTTTCAACCTTGAGGTGTGACGTCTGAAGTATCTGTTTGAAACCGAAAATGGACTTCATATGAAACAAGATATCATAGTGGCATGATCGTGCCGGGTGCATGGTGCATGGGTTGCTGGCCACTGCCCTGTTAGTGCCCTTGTGTTCCAGGTGTGTACCTTTGGCTATGTGCCGCCGGAATGCCTGCATGAAGTGACGGGGAAATGGGACATATATTCCCTGGGTGAGTCGCACATCACCCCCTCCCTCCCCTCAGGCCACCTTGCCGCCTTCAACACGCCTCATGTGTTTGGCAGGCCGGGTTAGCAGGGCAGGCCTCCTCTTCAGCAACACCACCCTTACACAGATAAGCACCTAAGTTGATTCAATTTGACGCGGGGGGTGGCATAACTCATCACTTGCTTGGATGAAACGAATGCAACTCTTATCCTTGGAGAGATCTAGAAGTCCTCTAGCTGCTGATGCCCTCAGCTCAGTATAATTGTAAAGGACTGGAGACTTATGACTTGGCCAGTGGGATACCCCCCAAAAACCGTTTTTTCCAAACTAAGTGCACTTATGTTGAGATGCTCAAGTACAAACATTTTTCAGGAGAAACTTGTGTACGCGACACCAAGCTACCCCACACCACCACCACTATCATCGTGCTGCTGTCAACGCCCTAGTGACCCCTTGACGCCCTGGCCACCCCTTACACACAGCGCCCCAGCTTCCTTATCGACGTGCCTCATCTGTTTGGCGGCTCCTGCAGCTCAGGGGCCGTGGCAGGCCACTGTCAGGCCGAACAATCTAAGCCGAACACAACTTTGCTGCTAAGGCCGGGCAGGGGGCTGCAAGGGGCCTGGTGGCTGCCTGAGGCCCGTTCCCCATGTCCCGGTGTGCTGTGTTGCTGTGTGGCTGACCTGGCTGGCTGGCTGCTGGCTGGGTTCAGGGTGCACAACTGCCTCTGCCTCTGCCCTGCACCTGCGCTGCACCGCCCTGCAGGCATCGTGTTGCTGCAGCTGGTGAGCAGGGATAGGCTGCTGAGGGGCAGCCAACTGAGGACGGCGATGCTGGCTGCCTACAAAGCAGATGCAGCCATCTTCAACCAGGTGGGCGGGCGTGCCTTGACCAGCCTCACCTGCGCCTGACCTGGAGGATGGGGCACTTCAACTGCAGGCAAACGGCATGCAAGGCACGCAAGCGGGACATCCTGTGCTGCTGCCTGACGCCTTGCCAGTGCCTGCTGCTTGCTGGCGGCTGCAGGCCATTGACCCCCGCTGGGCTGATGCCCCGGATGCCGCCAAGCAGCTCACAGCCCTGGCTCTGCAGTGCACTGAGAAAGAGTGAGAGCCTGGCCCTACCCCTACCCCTACCCCTGCCCTGGCCCTGGCCCCAGCTCCGGCCCTGGCTTGGGTCCCTGGCCTTGTCTGGGTCTTGGCTGGCAATTCATGCTGATATTGCATACAATGATTACAACATGGCGCTATTTATGTTACATACCAAGAAATCTACAAGCGTTGTGGAAACTCAGGATGTGACATTGCGTGCATGAAATATGATGGGTGGGTGAGTGGTTGCGTGGGTATCACGGTTTGCTCAGCTTAGCTCATTGCGTTCCTGTCAGGCTCATTGCGTTCCTGTCATGCTGCTGAACATGTCATATCTAGCAATGTCCGTGTTGCTGCTGCTGCTGCTGCTGCTGCTGCAGTCCCAATCGCCGGCCTACGGCTGTGAAGCTAGCAGCTGATCTGCTGAAGATGGATGAACGGGCATCTATCGACACCATCACGAGCTCCAGCGCACCCCATAGCGCACAACACTAGTGACCCTGCTCAGGTCGCAGCCAATACCGTCGCTGGGTGACGTGGCAGTGAGTAGGGCTTGAAAGCTGACCGGGTCACACCTTCCGCCAGTGTGAAGCCTGACTTGGCTGTAGCAAGGCCGCACATTCACCAACGTGTGGATGGCTGTCTTAATAGCCAAGCTGAAGGCACTTCTTGTAAGCGTGAGAGAGGCGCGTTGCGTGTATCCCTGCCGGCATCGCACAGGTGCGAGGCGCCTGGGCCCCATTGCTTACGAAGCAGGTGGAGGCGCATGAGCTGATGATGTGGCTTACACCGCATAAGCCGTCAGCCGTTAGGCTGCTAGGCCGCCCTCCCCCTCTAGGCATGAGCTGACGCCGGCCACCAGCGAACATGCTTTGGCGATACAACTGGATGTGCCGTGTGACCGACGGGTGTGACTGGGCGTGTAGTAGCTGCAGGGCAGGTAGAGGTGGTGGCGCCTTGAAACAGGTAGCCCACGCTGATGCAGTCCCAAGGAAAGGCAAGCGGTGCATTGATTCTGGCGAATGAAAACATGCCGGCACAAGTGACCCCGCCCCGCCCCGCCCCGCCCCGCCCCGCCCCGCCCCGCCCCGCCCCGCCCCGCCCCGCCCCGCCCCGCCCCGCCCCGCCCCGCCCCGCCCCGCCCCGCCCCGCCCCGCCCCGCCCCGCCCCGCCCCGCCCCGCCCCGCCCCGCCCCGCCCCGCCCCGCCCCGCCCCGCCCCGCCCCGCCCCGCCCCGCCCCGCCCCGCCCCGCCCCGCCCCGCCCCGCCCCGCCCCGCCCCGCCCCGCCCCGCCCCGCCCCGCCCCGCCCCGCCCCGCCCCGCCCCGCCCCGCCCCGCCCCGCCCCGCCCCGCCCCGCCCCGCCCCGCCCCGCCCCGCCCCGCCCCGCCCCGCCCCGCCCCGCCCCGCCCCGCCCCGCCCCGCCCCGCCCCGCCCCGCCCCGCCCCGCCCCGCCCCGCCCCGCCCCGCCCCGCCCCGCCCCGCCCCGCCCCGCCCCGCCCCGCCCCGCCCCGCCCCGCCCCGCCCCGCCCCGCCCCGCCCCGCCCCGCCCCGCCCCGCCCCGCCCCGCCCCGCCCCGCCCCGCCCCGCCCCGCCCCGCCCCGCCCCGCCCCGCCCCGCCCCGCCCCGCCCCGCCCCGCCCCGCCCCGCCCCGCCCCGCCCCGCCCCGCCCCGCCCCGCCCCGCCCCGCCCCGCCCCGCCCCGCCCCGCCCCGCCCCGCCCCGCCCCGCCCCGCCCCGCCCCGCCCCGCCCCGCCCCGCCCCGCCCCGCCCCGCCCCGCCCCGCCCCGCCCCGCCCCGCCCCGCCCCGCCCCGCCCCGCCCCGCCCCGCCCCGCCCCGCCCCGCCCCGCCCCGCCCCGCCCCGCCCCGCCCCGCCCCGCCCCGCCCCGCCCCGCCCCGCCCCGCCCCGCCCCGCCCCGCCCCGCCCCGCCCCGCCCCGCCCCGCCCCGCCCCGCCCCGCCCCGCCCCGCCCCGCCCCGCCCCGCCCCGCCCCGCCCCGCCCCGCCCCGCCCCGCCCCGCCCCGCCCCGCCCCGCCCCGCCCCGCCCCGCCCCGCCCCGCCCCGCCCCGCCCCGCCCCGCCCCGCCCCGCCCCGCCCATGATGCCCCCCGCTGTTGCTGCTGCTGCTGCTGCTGCTGCCCCCTGCTGCTGCTGCTGCTGCTGCCCCCCTGCTGCTGCTGCTAATGCTGCTGCTGCTGCCGGCCCCCTGCTGCTGCTGCTGCTAGTGCTGCCCAGGGCTGCTGTTGGTGTCATCACCACCATCATTGCATGGTGATTGCTATTTGATAACTCAGGTGCTAGACACCGCCATCAACCGCCCTTTCAAGCACAACATCAAGCAAAGCTTTATCCAGGACAGCGTGCAGCAGATCTCGAAGCAGTTGCACGATGGCGCAATCCCAGCCGCAACCAAGCTGGACCTCAGCTCCAGTTATCTGAAGCCACTCAGTTTGATGTGGGCGCTCACAGCCCACCAGCACATCAGTGGCATGAGCGACCTCGTCCTCAGCGGCTACAAAAATGCTGGCACTCTCCGTGCGTTTGATGTCAGCTACCAGCAAGCTGCAGTGAGTGAGATGCAGCGTTTGTTCCCGGTGCCGCTCCGGGAGGCCACACCCGCAGTGCCAGAATCCCTGATGGTGTTCGTTGAGGAGCAGAATGCAGGCGCAGCTGAGGATGATGCAGCTGTGCAACCCAGTGACTTGCATGCACCGCTACAAGCTCGGCCTGCAGGGAAGCCACTGCCAAGCATGTCCCTGCCTATGGAGGACTCTCCCCTGGTGACACTCAGGCAAATTAGTAACAGCATTTTTGAGATTCGGAGCCTCGGATTTGGTACATAGTCAAATGAAGGCATTGTAAGATTGGGGGTTGAAACTAAAATTCGTGATTTTGCGCGGTTGGTGAGATACGGCCATGCTACAGTACTGTAGATGTCTACAGTACTGTCGGGGTACCTCGCGAGTACACGAACAGTACTGTAGATGTCTACAGTACTGTAGATGTCTACAGTACTGTAGGTGTCTACAGTACTGTAGGACCTCGAGGTACCTCGAGAGACCATTTACAGTACTGTAGACATCTACAGTACTGTAGACATCTACAGTACTGTAGACATCTACAGTACTGTAGGTACCTCGAGGTGCCTCGAGAGACCATTTACAGTACTGTAGACATCTACAGTACTGTAGACATCTACAGTACTGTAAACCTCTACAGTACTGTAGACATCTACAGTACTGTAGACATCTACAGTAATGTAGACATCTACAGTACTTCGAGGTACCTCGAAGTACCTCGAGAGACCATTTACAGTACTGTAGACATCTACAGTACTGTAGAAATCTACAGTATGTAGACATCTACAGTACTGTAGACATCTACAGTACTGTAGACATCTACAGTACTGTAGGTACCTCGAGGTACCTCGAGAGACCATTTACAGTACTGTAGACATCTACAGTACTGTAGACATCTACAGTACTGTAGACCTCTACAGTACTGTAGACATCTACAGTACTGTAGACATCTACAGTACTGTAGACATCTACAGTACTTCGAGGTACCTCGAGGTACCTCGAGAGACCATTTACAGTACTGTAGACATCTACAGTACTGTAGACATCTACAGTACTGTAGACATCTACAGTACTGTAGACATCTACAGTACTGTAGATATCTACAGTACTGTAGATGTCTACAGTACCTCGAGGTACCTCGAGGTACCTCGAGAGACCACTTACAGTACTGTAGCCTTTAAGCACTTAAAAAAATTCTGAACATCTCACTTGCATTCAGGCATCCGTCCAACACTTAGTCGCAGCATCGTGTAGCCGGTATTGCAGCGATGGCATCGCACGAGGTTACCCATACTCGCAGCCGCATCTAGCCCATACTCGCAGCCACATACTCGGCAATCAACCTCGCGGCCACACAGCTGGTCCACAGATGGCATCGCACGAGGTTACCCATACTCGCAGCCACATCTACCCCATACTCGCAGCCACATACTCGGCAATCAACCTCGCGGCCACACAGCTGGTCCAGCAGCGCAGAAGCATACCTGTGAGGCAGCTCGGTGCGAGGATCTCACCTCGCAGCCAGCCTCGCAGCCATTTTCCTCGCAGCCAGCCTCGCAGCCAGTTTCGCAGCCAGCCTCGCAGCCAGCCTCGCAGCCAGCATCGCAGCTAGCCTCGCGGCCAGTTTCCTCGCAACGATTCTCCGCAATTATCGCAAGCATTGATGCACCAACGCAAGGCAGGTGCAACGTGTTGTGAGCAGCGAAGAGGCCAGACGGACCATGGTAAGAGCTTAGGACCAAGGTAAGAGCTTAGAAGGAGCTAGCATTGCGCAGCATAGCCCTTAGTATCCAGCCTAACCGCTACCACACCTGGTTGCTGCAGGCCTTACAATCACGCCTAGTACCTCCCTGTTCACCACCCCCTCCCAGTCCCCCTCACCACCACCACCACCACCACCACCACCACCATTTCATCACCTCCCACAACGTTCCCACTGTTGCCTCCCTTGTGTTGCAGCCCAGCCCAGCCCAGCCCAGCCCAGCCCAGCCCAGCCCAGCCCAGCCCAGCCCAGCCCAGCCCAGCCCAGCCCAGCCCAGCCCAGCCCAGCCCAGCCCAGCCCAGCCCAGCCCAGCCCAGCCCAGCCCAGCCCAGCCCAGCCCAGCCCAGCCCAGCCCAGCCCAGCCCAGCCCAGCCCAGCCCAACCCTACTCTCCCACCCTGCACTTCCTACTGAGGTGAGGACAAAGGAAGGTGGGTTGTAATGGAGGGCTGCTACACCTGCCCCTCCATCTGCCAGCTCTACATCTCCCTACTCTAATGGTGAGTGCATCTAGTACCCATGTCCAATGTTTGCTTCGTTACACAAATCGTCACATCATTGCCGCAGGTCTTGTGCGCCTACACGTGAGACTATCAATGCCCTCCCCACTTCTCTCGCCCTCCCCATGGACCTCCCCTTCCCTTCCCTCCCCTTCCTCCCCTTCCTCCCACACACATATACACCACACCCCAGCAGAAGGTGAGTGCAGGTATGTGGCACCCTGTACCCACCTTAACCGCTAGCATGCCCCTTGTCCCGCTGCAGGGTTGATCGTCACACCCTTCCCCATCCCCTTTTCCTCCCCTTTCCCACGCCCACCACCAACGCCCAGCTTGTCGTCCCTACACTTCCACCTCTACCCACCCCCCACTTCCCCCCTCCCCGTCACCTCTCCCCTGACATCCCAGCAGCCAGGAGAAAGCCCACCCCACCCACCCTCTTCCCACCCCTCCCTTCCCCCTCTCCCTCCCTCTCCCCTCCCATACTTGTCAAGCCTACCCTTCCCCTCTCCCACCCTTCGATTGACGTGGCATCGCAACCCCCACCTCACCCCACCTTCCCTTCCCTAAACCCTACACTCCCCACCGCAGTCCCACCCCACTGACGCATGGGATATGTTGCCTGGTGTGAGCAGGTAGGAGGCCAGGAGGACCACAAAGGTAAGGCCACGGTGATAGCTAACACAGTGCCCAGCCTGGTCACCCTACCGCACGTGCACGCCCCTTGGTTGCAGGTCTGATGGGTCACCTCCCCTCCACTTTCCCTATACAACCACCCCCTCCCAATTCATCCTCCCCCGCCCCCTGCCCCCGCCCCCGCCCCCGCCCCCGCCCCCGCCCCCGCCCCCGCCCCCGCTCCCTCCCCCGCCCCCACCCCCACCCATGCCCCCACCCACCCCAACCCATGCCCCCAACCCATGCCCCCACCCACCCCAACCCATGCCCCCAACCCAACCCACCCCCGCCCAGCCCAACCCGGTTGAGCCTCCCGCCTCCCCACCTCCCGCCTCCCTGCCTCCCGCCTCCCCGTCTCCCGCCTCCCTGCCTCCCACCTCCCGCCTTCCACATCTACCTCCCCTCCCCGCCTTCACTCTTCCACTCCCCCCCCTTCACTCAGCAGCCAAAAGGTAGGTAAGTGCTACAGTGCCCCTACTATATCTGCTGCTGCTGCCACTGCTGCTGCTGCTGCTGCCCCCTACTGCTGCTGCTGCTGCCCCCTACTGCTGCTGCTGCTACCCCCCTACTGCTGCTGCTGCTGCCCCCCCTACTGCTGCTGCTGCTCCCCCCCTACTGCTGCTGCTGCTGCCCACTGCTGCTGCTGCTGCTGCCCCCCCTACTGCTGCTGCTGCTGCCACTGCTGCTGCTGCTGCTACCCCCCCTACTGCTGCTGCTGCTGCCCCCCCTACTGCTGCTGCTGCCCCCCCTACTGCTGCTGCTGCTGCCCCCCCTACTGCTGCTGCTGCTGCCCCCCCTACTGCTGCTGCTGCTGCCCCCCCTACTGCTGCTGCTGCTGCCACTGCTGCTGCTGCTGCTGCTGCCCCTACTGCTGCTGCTGCTGCTACCCCCCTACTGCTGCTGCTGCTGCCCCCCCTACTGCTGCTGCTGCTGCCCCCCTACTGCTGCTGCTGCTGCCACTGCTGCTGCTGCTGCTCCCCCCTACTGCTGCTGCTGCTGCCCCCCCTACTGCTGCTGCTGCCCCCCCTACTGCTGCTGCTGCTGCCCCCACTGCTGCTGCTGCTGCTGCTCCCCCCTACTGCTGCTGCTGCTACCCCCCTACTGCTGCTGCTGCTGCCCCCCCTACTGCTGCTGCTGCTGCCCCCCCTACTGCTGCTGCTGCTGCCACTGCTGCTGCTGCTGCTACCCCCCCTACTGCTGCTGCTGCTGCCCCCCTGCTGCTGCTGCTGCTGCCCCCCCCTGCTGCTGCTGCTGCTGCCCCCCCCCCTGCTGCTGCTGCCCCCCCCTACTGCTGCTGCTGCCACCCATGCTGCTGCTGCCTACAGTACTGTAGGTGTCTACAGTACTGTAGGTGTCTACAGTACTGTAGGTGTCTACAGTACTGTAGATGTCTACAGTACTGTAGGTGTCTACAGTACTGTAGATGTCTACAGTACTGTAGGTGTCTACAGTACTGTAGATGTCTACAGTACTGTAGGTGTCTACAGTACTGTAGATGTCTACAGTACTGTAGGTGTCTACAGTACTGTAGATGTCTACAGTACTGTAGATGTCTACAGCTGCTGCTGCTACCGCTACTGTGGGGCTGCAGTACTGCTAGCTGCTGCTGCTAGCTGCTACAGCTACTGCTGCTGACTACAGTACTGCTGGGGCCTACAGTACTGCTGCTGCTACAGCCACTGCTAGCTGCTGCTGCTGCTGCCACAGTGCTGCTGCTGCTACAGCTACTGCTGCTGTCTACAGCTACTGCTAGCTGTCTACAGTACTGCTGCTGTCTACACTACTGCTGCTGTCTACCGTACTGCTGCTGTCTACAGTACTGCTGCTGCTCCCCGTGCTGCTAGCTGCCCCCCCCCCTGCTGCTGCTGCCACCCGCCTACTGCTGCTGCTGCCACCCAGTACTGCTAGGTGTCTACAGTACTGTAGATGTCTACAGTACTGTAGGTGTCTACAGTACTGTAGGTGTCTACAGTACTGTAGGGGTCTACAGTACTGTAGGTGTCTACAGTACTGTAGGGGTCTACAGTACTGTAGATGTCTACAGTACTGTAGATGTCTACAGTACTGTAGGGGTCTACAGTACTGTAGGTGTCTACAGTACTGTAGGTGTCTACAGTACTGTAGATGTCTACAGTACTGTAGGTGTCTACAGTACTGTAGGTGTCTACAGTACTGTAGGGGTCTACAGTACTGTAGGTGTCTACAGTACTGTAGGTGTCTACAGTACTGTAGATGTCTACAGTACTGTAGGTGTCTACAGTACTGTAGATGTCTACAGTACTGTAGATGTCTACAGTACTGTAGGTGTCTACAGTACTGTAGGGGTCTACAGTACTGTAGGTGTCTACAGTACTGTAGATGTCTACAGTACTGTAGGGGTCTACAGTACTGTAGGTGTCTACAGTACTGTAGGTGTCTACAGTACTGTAGATGTCTACAGTACTGTAGGGGTCTACAGTACTGTAGATGTCTACAGTACTGTAGGTGTCTACAGTACTGTAGATGTCTACAGTACTGTAGATGTCTACAGTACTGTAGATGTCTACAGTACTGTAGGGGTCTACAGTACTGTAGGGGTCTACAGTACTGTAGGGGTCTACAGTACTGTAGGTGTCTACAGTACTGTAGATGTTTACAGTACTGTAGATGTCTACAGTACTGTAGGTGTCTACAGTACTGTAGGGGTCTACAGTACTGTAGATGTCTACAGTACTGTAGATGTCTACAGTACTGTAGGTGTTTACAATACTGTAGATGTCTACAGTACTGTAGGGGTCTACAGTACTGTAGGTGTCTACAGTACTGTAGATGTCTACAGTACTGTAGGTGCCTTCCCCCCATGCATCCTTAACCCCCATGCCCCCTTCGCCCCCATGCAGGAACATCTCAATGTAGCCCAAGCTCGTTTGCTATCCCGACAGTGCTATGCAAATGCGCTGACAACAAAGCGTGCCTATGTTGCCCAGCCCAGCCCAGCCCTGCCCAGCCCTACTCAGCCTCTAGGATTCGTTACCGACCCTGAGCCTAGCCCTTGTGTTAGGAACACAAGTGGTGATGTAATGATGTAGGCTAAGAGTCATGATGTAATGATGTGAGGTTATATGTAATGATGGATGGTTGAGGGCCAACCGCAAACAACTTTTGGGGCAATCTCTGCCGCACTCGATATTACACGGGAGGGTGCGGTGCAGGAGGTTGTTGTGATTGCGGGGCATCATCAACATCCACAGCTTTGCGGGAGCTTGCAAGCCGAGCTACCCAGTACAACCGACAGAACGGACCTAGCTTGCGATAGAGACGGGCCCCGGCCTTAGACCTTACACGTATGTATGTAGCTCCCTATGGCGACCTTATTGCGTGGACACAACTTTCGGCACAAATACCCATATCGAGCTTGCGGGCCTACGCTTCGACGCCTCTCACTATTTATAGCACGCAGAAGCTGACGGTGCAATCGCGGTAGCAAATGGTGGTTTGAATGTGGAGAACAACATGGTACCCTATTTACAAGAGACCTTGTCAAATCTGACCTACAGTACTGTAGACCTCTACAGTACTGTAGACATCTACAGTACTGTAGACATCTACAGTACTGTAGATGTCTACAGTACTGTAGGTACCTACACTCCAACTGCTCACATACTCAAAATTTCAACAAGCGTCAAGTGGCGTTGGAGTCGCAAGGACAATCCGAGGCGAACCGCATCAAAAAACTACCCCCCTAGGATGACGAATATCCGCACTAATTTGCATGTGTCGACCGAACCGGCAGCTGTGCTGAACATCGCATCAATGACAGCTGAAGAGCTGATGAATGCAGCCTTGCAGTTGCTGGCAAG
>JASKMD010000006.1:3758301-3854595 GCA_030144725.1 Haematococcus lacustris
GGGGAGGCTCAGTCAATAGAGCTAGGTCACTAGTGCGAGTGGCAATCTGGGAAAGGGGCTGGGCTGGGCTGGGCTGGGCTGGGCTGGGCTGGGCTGGGCTGGGCTGGGCTGGGCTGGGCTGGGCTGGGCTGGGCTGGGCTGGGCTGGGCTGGGCTGGGCTGGGCTGGGCTGGGCTGGGCTGGGCTGGGCTGGGTCACTAGAGCTAGGTCACTGGAGGTAGTGAAGCCAGACTCAGCAGACTACCAGGGCAGGCCAGGTTGCTACAGCTAGAGTCAGGGCGCCCAAACTGAGTGGACTAGAGGACTGTGCGAGTCAGGCTAGGGCTGGGCTAGCGGGCTGCGTTGGTCTGGTTGAGTGCTCTCCCTCTGATAAGGGCTGGGCTGTCTTTCCAAGGGTGCAGGGGCCAGGGCCAGGGCCTGCTGTTCCATGCCACGGCTAGCTGGCTGACAGGTCCAGTGATTGTCTAGTTTGATGGTTACATGCATGGTGAAAGTGGTAGGATTGTCAACATGTAGTGAGGGGTGTGTGCTTGAGGGGAGGAGGGCCAAGGGTCCTCCCCGCCCCCACCCCTTGGCCTGCCCTGCCTTGCCTCACCCTGTTCCGCCCTGCTTTCCAACCTGTGCCACTATACCTAGCTCAGCATTGCAAGCTATGGCCAAGTGCGTGGGGAGAGAACAGCAGCCAACCTTTCGGGTGGTGACCTTGTCGGACTTCAGGTTGTCAAGGGCGGTTCTTAGCCGCGCCCCAAGCGACTCCATTGCGCACCAGAGCGCGAGTCACCGCTGACTCCTAGGTCTCGACCCGTTCATTCAGTATTGTTTAAATGTCACACGCGCGAACTCAAACTCTCCCGCCCCTCCCCGCCCCTCCCGCCCCTCCCCGCCCCGTTCGGTTAGTGATTGACTTCACAAGAGCTGTTTCAGGCCGCCAGCTGGAGCATGTTAATCTTGACAGACAAACCGTGGTACTTCACGGCATCAGCAAGGAGTCGTGTCTTATGAAACTCCAGCCTTCCAGTGCCAGAGTGGAACAAACCGACAACTCGAGCTACCTTACCAGCAAGACATTGGCATCGGCATGCGAACAACAAATTGGCAGGCCTGTTGCAAGCCTCACTCCACATACATCCTATGTAATATTTCCTCCCAGGCGTCGCCGGCACTTGGCTATTGGATGAGACACCTCCACTGCCAGGACAAGAAGGAGGTGGGTCTGACATCAAGCATGTCAATCATCAACAAAGTGAAAACAAAAGTGAGTAGGAATGTTGATTGTGATTGCTTACCTTCAGCTGGTGTTGCTGCATGCATGGCGTGCTCTACTTTGCTGGTGTACATGACATCTGCCGTTTCCATTATCACCTGCAAGTACAGGCACGGTACCATGGATTGAGAGTCTTAAGAGGCATCAGCTGTACATGGATGAGGGGGCAGAGTAGGCAGGCAAAATGCTAAGCAGACCTATAGGTGGTGTGCACTTGGCGAGGTATCATGTGGATTAGGTTGCAGCGCAAGCTGTGGGCCCACTGGCAGGCAACAGCCTTTGATTGTATGATTGTAGCGGAGTGAGATTACCCACAGCCCAACATGTTGTTCCTTGTTGAATGAGTTTTGTTGGCCTGCCATCAAGCATGACATCAGCGGCTTGATTGTGCATGACTGTCAGCTGAAGAAGGTAATCCAGCTCCCTTGTCCCTCACTAGGGCCTCCACTTGAGCCGGACCAGTAGTGGCCACTAGCAGCCACTAGCTGGAATACTAGGGACCACTAGTGGCCCGACTCGAATGGTATCAATGGGCTGTGTGGAGTATAGCCAATGCACATGGACATGGTGCGTGAGTGCCTACCACCTAGACTATTGCTTGACCGCGAGGGCTATGTGTAGAGTTGCCATGTAGAGTTGCCAACATGCGCTGATTGTAAGCCTCAACAGGCTGCTGCTGCTGCTGCTGCTGCTGCTGCTGCTGCTGCTGCTGCTGCTGCTGCTGCTGCTGGGGCTTGGGTGGCTTGTCTCGTAGCCACTTGTACCCCAGGCCAGGGTACTCCTTGCCCTTGGCTGACAGCTTTTCCTGCTCTGGCCACCAGCACAGCTCCAGCGGCCGCCACCTGCTCTCCCCAATGCGTTGCATGTTCAATGGTGCGTTGTAGCCACCTGCCTGGCTGTGGGGCTGGCTTTGCCTTGGCAGCCTTGCCCTTGGCCTCAACTGCCTGCTCAGCCTTGGTGCGCTTGCTGCGCTTGGCTGGCGGGGGAGTGCTGGGCCCTGGCTCTGAGGCTGCTGCCGGTGTGGCTGCCTGGCTGCTGCATGGGGCCTGTGGGGGCTTGCGGGGGGCACTACCGGGCACCACATCAGGCCCCGCACTGGCTGGTCACGCTGCTGGCTCTAGGCTGGCCGCAGCAGGCGGTGTTCATCCACAAGCACCACCCTGCCCCTCAGCTGGTCTGTGCCCCTGGGCCTGCACACCACCTTGCAGCAGGCACGCAACACCGCATCAGCACCCCACCCTCCCCTAGTGCCAATGCTAGCTGCTCCAAAGAACACCACCAGCTGCTTGGCACGCCCATGGCGCTCCATGGACACCTCCGCCATGTCCTCCTCCAACTGCAGCCATGCATACAAGGCTGACATAGTGGCACCAGGTTAGGCATGGCACGATCAACTACTCTTTCACCACATCTCAATACACAGCCCTCACGCCCATCCACCCACCCACCCACCCACCCACCCACCCACCCACCCACCCACCCACCCACCCACCCACCCACCCACCCACCCACCCACCCACCCACCCACCCACCCACCCACCCACCCACCCACCCACCCACCCACCCACCCACCCACCCACCCACCCACCCACCCACCCACCCACCCCCCACCCACCCACCCACCCACCCACCATTTTAAAGTAGGTGTAGGCCAGATTCAAATCCCCCAGCCCAGTGTGGGTGAGGGCGGGTAAGGGCTATTGTTTGGGCTAATGCAAGGGCGGTAATCACCTCCCCCGCCATATGGACTGCTATGAGCAAGTCTGGCAAGTATAAGCCGCAGTACGGGAACATAGGGACCCCTGTATCAGGGGTGGCAACACTACAATGTATCGTGTCTGTGTTGGCGGTGTTGCCGCCTTGGCCTTTGACTAGCCGGAATAAGCCATTTGTGCAATTGTAAGCCACTATACCGACGCGCCACTGTACCGACGCGCTCCGCTGCACTTCCCTGTAAGCTGTCTCCGCTGCAGGTCTCAGGACAGCACGCCTCTCCCGGTCTCTCAGGACAGCACGCCAGTCCAGGTCCTCCTGTCAGCAGCTACCTAGCAGCTAAGGACGTGTCCTCAAATGCAACGGCTGTCAAAGGACGGACAGTGTGACAGCGGACAGCATAAAAAGCTCCGTTTGCCACAGATTGCCATCTTACTTGGCGCAGGGCATACGTGCCATGCGCCGATTACCGCGCGGACCCCAAGCAGTCAGCCCCGGTGGGCCACGCTGGAACCATCGCTTATTGCGGTGCGGAAGGAGCCCATTGAAGGTGAGCTCCGCACAACACCAGCAACACCAGCACCAGCACTAGCACCGCAGTCCAACAGCCCACCAGCAGTAGCACCGCAGTCCAGCACTGCACCTCAACCACAAGATAAGCACCCTATGCTTGTGCTTGTGTCCGCAGATCGACGCGCCAAGTCGTGACCGCGCATTAATCCTGACACACGGCACGTACACACGGCACCTCTCTGAAAGGTAAGCCCCTTGCCCTTGTTGCCCCGCATATGCCATTGTCCCGCACATAGCACACAGCGCACAACGCACACAGGTAAGCAAGTCCCGCACAAAGCCCGCATAGCTCAAGTTGCCCTGGCTGCCCCGCACGTAGCACATAGCCCACACTCCCGCACTCCACCCTAATGTCCCCGTGCCCTTTGTGCCCGCAGGTATCGCCGGCTGGGGGCGATTAATTAAATTCCCGTGTCCGCAGAGCGCGTCAGTGCTCTCAAAGCCCAGCCCAAGAGCTCTGGCGACTCGAGGGATGGTTAGGGTAGGAAGGTTTCGCCAGGCTGTCAGCCTTTAAGCAATTACGCTGTTAGTTTTGATGAGGAGCCCAGTGGTCTGTCCCGGGAAAGTGCCATCTTCGTGGGGTTTGCAGTCATCAAGGGTGCGACCGAGGATGCTTCAATATGATTGTAGCGGAGTGAGATTACCCACAGCCCAACATGTTGTTCCTTGTTGAATGAGTTTTGTTGGCCTGCTATGAGCAAGTGGACTGCCATCTGGACTGCTATGAGGAACTGCTATCTGGACTGCTATCTGGACTGCTATGAGGAAAAGCACAAGGGAGGGATGCACCAGCAGCTAAACCCTGATCCCAAGGGTGAGGTCAGCTGTCACGAGTTGACGTGGACAATTTCCTAGGACCTGCCCCTTGGTGATCACTTACTAGCCAGGTTTGCACTTATTTATTTTCACACAACCGTGTATTTTTCACGGTAAACCCAAGTTGCTTGAAAAGGCCACCGCCCGTCGCACTGCGCATCGCGTGATGGCTAAGAAGAAGCACAAGAAGAACCCGGGAAAGAAACAGAAGGTGCGTGTCCCCAGCCGTGACGTGAGCCGTAGACGTGAGTTACGCGCTATGTGATAACCCGTCGCTCCTGTTGGTTCCATCGCAGCGTCTCGATCCGCCCAAGGCAAGCAACGACAGGATCGTCGAGATGGCTGGGCCACTCGTCGACGTCAGGTGTGGGTCCGCCCCCGCCTTATGTGTCCCCGCACTGTTTGTGTTGACCCCGCCTTGTGTCTTGGCTTGTCAAAATGGCCTGTCAAAATGTCAATTGTGCTTGGCCGCAGGTTATCAAGGTCCCCGAGGGCGCAGTGCTGCGCGGGCTGCAAGAAAACCAGGCGCAAGCTGCGGGAGCACCTCCGGTTGCGGGCTGAAATCCACTCCCAGCTCCATTTCATCGCTTCGCTGTTTGTGCTGCGGATTTTCTTGACATGCCTGGTTGGCTACCCTACCCCGGGATATGCCAGCGCCCCTCAGCCTCCAGCCGTGCAGCCCCCCCAAGCCCCAGATGCTCCCCCCCCTACCCCCACTCCCCCCACGGGCCCCTGCCCAGCCTGCCCAGCCTGCCCAGCCTGCCAGCATGGAGTGCGACTGTGAGTGGCCCCCCGCAAGCCCCACAGGCCCCACGCAGCAGCCAGGCAGCCACACAGCCAGCAGCCTCAGAGCCAGGGCCCAGCACTCCCCCTCCAGCCAAAGCGCAGCAAGCCGGCAGCCGAGCCCCCCAAGGGCAAGGGCAAGGGCAAGGCTGCCAAGGCAAAGCCAGCACCACAGCCAGGCAGGTGGCTAGACAGGGACTGCAATGCAACATTGAACATGTAGCGCATTGGGGAGAGCAGGTGGCGCCCGCTGGAGCTGTGCTACTGGCCAGAGCAGGAGCTCTGCCAGCCAAGGGCAAGGAGTACCCTGGCCTGGGCTACAAGCGGCTGCGCGACAAGCCCCCCAAGGCCCTGGAGCAGCAGCAGCAGCCTGCTAAGGCACAGTAGTGTGTGCCTCCCTTTGTTGAGCTGTCATCAGCTTACAATTAGTGCATGTTTTGTCATGCCAACTCTACATCATCGCCCTCGGGTCAGGCAATAGTGTAGGTGGTAGGCTCAACACTCCACACAGCCCAATAACACTGTTTGAATCGGATCTAGTTAGTGGCTGCTAGTGGCTGCTAATGGCTGCTAGTAGGTACTTCTGATCCGGCTCAAATGGAGGCCCTAGTGAGGGACATGGGGGCTGCTATGAGCAAGTCTGGCAAGTATAAGCCTGGAACATAGGGACCCCTGTATCAAGGGTGGCAACACTACAACAGCCATTTGTGCCATTGTAAGCCACTATACCGACGCGCCACTGTATCGACGCGCTCCGCTGCACTTCACTGTAAGCTGTCTCCGCTGCAGGTACACACGGCACCTCTCTGAAAGGTAAGCCCCTTGCCCTTGTTGCCCCGCACATAGCCCGCACACCTTGCCCCTGTTGCCCCGCACATAGCCCGCACACCTTGCCCCTGTTGCCCCGCAAATGCCATTGTCCCGCACACAGCACACAGCGCACAACGCACACAGGTAAGCAAGTCCCGCACATAGCCCGCATAGCTCAAGTTGCCCTGGTTGCCCCGCACGTAGCACATAGCCCACACTCCCGCACTCCACCCTAATGTCCCGTGCCCTTTGTGCCCGCAGGTATCGCCGGCTGGGGGCGATTAATAAAATTCCCGTGTCCTCAGAGCGCGTCAGTGCTCTCAAAGCCCAGCCCAAGAGACCCTGGCGACCTCGAGGGATGGTTAGGGTAGGTTTGTGTCGCCAGGCTGTCAGCCTTCAAGCAATTAAGCTGTTAGTTTTGATGAGGAGCCCAGTGGTCTGTCCCGGGAAAGTGCCATCTACGTGGGGTTTGCAGTCATCAAGGGTGCGACCGAGGATGCTGCAACTTAGTAGCGGAGTGAGATTACCCACAGGCCGACAAGTTGTTCCTTGTTGAATGAGTTTTGTTGGCCTGGCAAGTATAAGCAAGTATGGCTCGCTGGGTGCCAGCAGCTCACCTTGCAGGGCCCACAAGGGAGGTCCAGCGCGATGCAGGTCATGCGGAGCCAGCTCCCGCTCACCCACCTTGCTTATCTCTGTTGTGCGCCAAGTAGCCAGTCAGGAGGCTTAGGAGGCAGGGGGCAGGGCACGCCACCTACAAGGGTCACGTGGAGAAGGCCCGGTTGCATGGCATGGAGGTGGTGTAGGTCCGACGCAGGGGCCTGGCCGGGGCATCGCAGTATCCCCCAACACCCCACGCCCTCCTTACTTCATTACACCCGGTTCATACCAGGGGGGTCAGGGGGCGTGGGAGGCAGGGGGCGTGGGAGGCAGGGGGCAAGCATTAACATCGGAATAGTTTGTGTACTGCATGAGTACGGTACTCTTGTCCGATTGTTTTCAAACGAGTGGGCGCGCCTCATCAGCGCCTTTTCAGCGTGTTTCAACGTTGTCACCTACAGAGGCCTCAGGGGTCTCCATGGCCATATTTTCAATAAGTGTGATGTTTGGGAAAACTCTGAGTCAGGGGTCTCTAACCATCGAGTATTGGAGTTTTCCTTGACGCGCTTTGCTGCTGCACAGCTACCACACGTGATGCTCGCGAGCACCAGCCTAATTGTCCGCAGTACATCGCTGTCCGTGCTCCGTAGCGCGCTGCTGCGCACCGCGCTGCCAGACACGCCGGCGCTGTCGCTACAGCACGTGCATGCCAAGGCTTTACACCATGCGTGTGCAGTAGGCCCACTGCGGCGTCATGGCTGGCCCTGCCCAGGGCTCGGAGGACAGCCGCCCGTAGCCAGGAGGGTGGCCACGAACGTAGCCCTCCCCAAGCTCCCTGGGCCCAACGTGAAGGCCATGGCGTCTAGCATCATGCACTTGTGAGTGCCATGCACCATGTGTTGTGCCCCATGCACCATGCATTGTGCACCATGCGGTAAATGGACACCACACATTTTGCAGAGAAGGGGTAAAAGTAGGCATTGCAGGGGGGGCAGGGCATGATAGTTGAAGGTAGTTGGTGGTTGCTAGGGACGTCGTGCATGACAATGGAAGAGAGTGCATTGGTGTGGGGCAGCTCAGGTGGGGACTGTGGTTAGTCAGGTCATGTAAGCCCAGGCCAGGTCGTACCTAAGCTGCAGTCAGGAGGCTACAGGAGACTAGTCAGGGGCACCTGCCTGCTGCGGTGAGTCAGATCACGTTAGCTGAGGCCAGGTTTTATCTACTCAAACGACTCAAAGGGTCATCCTGGCACCCCACTTCAGTCACACTTCAGTCTACCAATTCAACAAACAATTGTTTGCGAGACCTGCCTGATCAGGCACCTGAGCAGGACCTACCCAATGACTGAAGCTGCAGTCAGGACCGAGTCATTTCAGCTGAAGCCAGGTCAGGTCTGAACTGCAGCCAGAACCGGGTCAGGCATGACCGGGCAACTGCCTGCTGGGGTGCTGCCATGCCGCAGGCAGAAAGCGTGGGGCAAGTATGACAAGGACAAGGACGGCTTCCTCAGCATTGAGGAAGCCGTGCAGCTGCTGAACAGGTGGGGGGAGGCCAAGGGCTGGGGGCAGGGGTTGGGAGGTGGGGGGACGAGGGGCAAGGCATGGAGGTGAGGGGGGGGGGGGCGTGAGGGTGACAAGGCGCTGCCCACGGCCTGTGAACTGCATGCGGGATGCTGTGCATTGAGCGCGTGAGGGGCAGGGGCGGGTCGGCGATGGGCACGGGAGGGAGGGCGGAGGGGGTGGGGGAGGGAGGGGTGGTGCCTTCGGGGCGGCCTGCGGGGCGGGTGTGTGCTGCGTGTGGCTGCAGCTGTAGTGGGATGTGTGGCAGAGTTTCTGTCTAGCGCGATGTGAATGTCCCACAAATGCAATATACAAACGTGCGATGTATACACGTGCGTGCGATGTATATCGTGCACGCGGCAAACGCTGCCTCACACCCAATCGTGCATGTATATGGCTATTATGATTGTTTATAGCGCGCTGTGTATATGGCGTGCGATATGAAATGGCCGTCCGTGAACTGTGCTATCGGGCATCACGCTCGAGCTGCTGGGCCATGCTGCCTAGCCTAGGCTCCAAGCCCCCTCGCTCCCCCTCCCCCCTCCCTCTCCCCCCCCACTATGGAAGTGGAGGTTTGACCCCCGGCTGTGCAGTGCAGCCGCGAGGTGAGGGATCTGGTGCGCAACCTGACCAACGTTGAGCCCACCACCTGGACGCCGGCCAGCCTGCGCGCCGCCTTTGACAGCGCCGACAGGGACAAGTGGGTGATGCAGGGCAAGGGGGGAGGGGGGGGAGGGGGTGAATAGTTTTCGTTTTTAGCTGTTCAAGTGTTTTGAGTATCACCTAGAGGTGGGGTGGGGTGGGCGGGGTGGGTGGCGGGGGACGGGCGGGGGGCGGGGGCGGGGGGCGGGGGTGGGGGCGGGGGGCGGGGGCGGGGGCGGGGGCTCACTGGCCTGCCTGTGCCTTGTGCCAGGATCTAGCCCCAATCCCAGTGGTAGGCACAGCAGCCCTGCCCTGCCCTGCAGCGCCTCCCTCATGCGCCATATGCCTGACGCACCCTGACTTCCCAGCTGCTTCGCCAGATCAACCTCTGCAAGCCATAGACTGGCTGGCTGGCTGTCCTGGCCTGCCCCTGCCCCTGCCGCATCTCAGGAGCGGCACGCTGTCCAGGAAGGAGTTTGTGGCGCTGTACCTTGCCCTGGTGGCGCAGCGGGTCAAGACCTCGCCCCTGGTAAGGACTGCAGGGGCTAGAAGGGGCCACGGGGGTGTGAGGGGGCCATGGGGGTGCCCAATACACGAGATGGGGTAGCAGGCAGCGGAGTGGTAAGGGCTGCAGGGGCTGAAGGGGGTGAGGGGGCCACGGGGGTGTGAGGGGGCGGGTCGGCCAGGGGGTAGAGAGCGGCATCTGGGGGCATTGAGGAGCTGGGAGATAAGCCTAGAGGAAGGTGAGGTACGGCGGGGGGGGCAGGGAGGATGACCCTTGGTGTCCAGCCCCCCACCCCCGACAGCAGGCTTTTCAGCGGCTAGTATGGGTATGGCTAGATATGGGTATGGCCAGTATGGGTGAAGCTATGGGGCCAATACCCTGACCACCATCCTACCTTGGTTGGTGCAACAGATGAGATGTTCCGGACACTAGACTAGACTGGACCCTTGAACTTCTACTGCCCCCCTACCCCTACCCCTACCCCTGCAACCCTACTCCTTTCCCACCACCACCTATCCCAATACACCAGATAAGGTGGCAGGCAGCAGAGTGGCGGCTGCCGCCCTACTCCTACCTGACCCCTGCCCCTACCCCCTTCCACCCAACGATGGGGACAAGGGGCAGCCGACGGTCCTTGACACCAACCCATTCAACAGATTGGGTGATAGGCGTGGCAGTGGCAGCTGAGTCTTTGACCATGTGTGCAGCGCCTCAGCAACCCCATCTGGCCCCCCACCCCCCCACCCCCACCCCCCACCCCACATGCCTCAGCAACCCCACACCAAGCTCAGTGCTCCTTGGCCATGGCCCTCGGCCTGCCCAGGTGCTGGCTGAGGCCCTGTTTGGCTTCCTGGACACGGACCACAATGGAAAGATCGATGGGGGCGAGCTCAAGGTGGGTGAAGCTCACCCCCCCTCTGCCCCTGCCCCTGCCCCTGCCCCTGCCCCTGCCCCTGCCCCTGCCCCTGCCCCTGCCCCTGCCCCTGCCCCTGCCCCTGCCCCTGCCCCTGCCCCTGCCCCTGCCCCTGCCCCTGCCCCCTGCCGTCGCCGATCTCCCCCCTTGGCTTGTTGTTGCCTTGCTGCCTCCTGACGCACCCCTGCACCAGCACCTGTACCTCTCCTGACCCCACCACCCCCTCAGATCCTGCTGGCCATGATGGGTTTCCCGGCCGCCATCTTGTTGCCCATCCCAAAGTTCGTGGGCGTCAACTACCGCGGCATCCTGAACATGCTGGGAGGCGGCAAGAAGGTGCAGTGAGGGCATCTCGCCAACCACTGTGGCCCATGAACCCCCTCTGCCCCTGTCGCTCTCCCCCCGTCCTTGTCCTCCTCCCTCCCTCCTCCCCCTCCTCCCCCTTGTGGTCACCCTTGGTGGCCCAGTCCAGCCTGACAGGCGCAAAGGTGGACGGGGCAGCACCCACAGCCAGCCCCCATGGCCGCTAAGGGGTTCACCCTGGATGGGTATCAAGTGATCTGGTAGGGGGGTCGACAAGCAGAGATAACCAGACAAACAGAAGGGTTTGATAGACCTGGCCAAGGATTATTTGGGGGACGGAGTCTCTGACTGACATGAGCAGCAGCAGGAGCAGCAGGGTCAGAGCCTGTGGGTGGGAGGCTATGAGGGTTTGAGTGGGAGGGTGGGCAGACCTGGCCAAGCATAGCTATGGGAGGTGGTAGTCTCTGACCCACATGAGCAGGCACAGCAGCGAGGTCAGAGGTCAGGGAATGGAACATGCCGACAGGGTTGGGGGGTGTGGTCTGTCCAGCAGCAGAGGGCTGTCAATCTCTCATAGTCGCACCGCGCACAGTTCAGGTTCCATCAAATACACTGCACCATGTCACCCTGGAGCTAAAGCATCACACTATTACACATCATTGCTGAGAGATGCTGGCTCAAGGTTGAGGGCTGTTACTCAAGGGGTTGTTACACATCATTCACAGGTGATGTCCACTGACCAGACCCAGCATGATGGCTGTAGAAGAAGCGAGGTGATGGTGCGAAGAAGAGTTCTGTCTCAAACTGGGCATGCCCGCACGCTCAACCTTTCGTGTGCAGAGTGCAGATAATGTGTGAGTGTGAAATGAGTGTGCAGTGGGCAGCGTGCAGAGATTATGTGCAGACATTGTGTGTGTGAGTGTGTGTGAGTGTGTGTGTTGCCGAGGGTCCTAACTGTCTTTAATAGCGAGGTTTGGATGTGGGTTGCTTCCTGTTCATTGACAACGTTGTCACATTCGTAGCACCGATTGTCGGGTAAGTTATCTACATGGGCCAAGTAGTGCACCCTTTACATTTGGCGCTGGGCCTCGTCTCTTGGTGGCTGCTGTTGTGGCAATTGACCACCGGCTGCCATCACGCGACCAGGACCTCTTGAACATGTGAGGTAGTTAGACACCCCCTCACCCCAAGAGGAATCTGCAGCCAAGATCGGCCCTCCTACACACTCAAACCAGAGGTGCCACGACTTACTATAGCTATGCTGTGGTCCAGGGCTGTGTGCCAGGCGCAGTTCCCCTCCAGTATCTTACTCTGCTACTCTTCTTCCAATAGTGGCTGCTGGTACATGTGCAGGGGTGTGTAGCAAACAACTGGGCAGCAACTGGACTACAAAGCTGCGACCACGACTTGAAGCCATGTATCATGGACCATTTGCTGAGGTACGAGCTGCAAAGGTGCGATCACAACCCCGCGAGCCACATCTACTCTTTCATCCTTTTAGTTTGACCCCATGTTCGTCGTCCATGCTCACCGTTGCCTGCCGCGGGGTAATGGCAGGTCGTCCTAGCGTGCACAGGGCTCCAACGCCAGAGCCAGAGCGAGAGCCAGAGCTCGAAGACAAGATCCGACTCCACGTAGGGTCTTACCCAGCACATGTGCCGCGACCCGCGCTGCTCGTGTGACACGCACTGGTTGCAGCTGTGTGCAGCTGTACGCCACCGGCGAGGTGGATCGCTTGAAGGAATTGTTGGCAAAGCAGTTGGAGGCGTGCGGTTGGGTCGACGACGTCCGCGAGCGGTGCAAAGGTGTGTTTTGAGGTAACTCACTGTCTGGCTTGGAGCAGCATGTGCCTCCTCATAGCCTAAGATATAAACAAAACCTGTAGCGAAGATCAGAGCAGCGACCCACAGCTTATGTGTGGCAGCTGGGTAGTGGGGTGATGTCCGCAGTCAGCAGGGCATGTGCTGCCCTAATGAAGCCACATGAGGAGGTCAGCAATGGAGAGGGTAGGGGAAGTGCATGTGTGAGTGTGTGTTTGGTGTCACACCAGAGTACATCAAGAAGCGCGGCCGGGAGAACGTGACGATCGAGGACGTGGTGCGCGCTGTGCGGCCAGAGGGCAGAGCGAGTGTCCCGGACAGCCTGAAGGCGCAGCTGCTGGCGCAGATCAAGGCCATCATCTTCAGCCTGTGACCCTGGTCCCCCTCCCCCAGGACCCTCTCCTGACCCGGTCCCAGCTCTCTCCAGTCTCCAGTGCCATCAGCTACCTGACCTCACCAGCCCTGACTGCAGGCGCTTGCACGCCGTCCCCTGTGTCTCGTCCCCACTGCAGCCCAGCGCTGCTGAGCGGTGGAGCAGTGTCTAGCTCGGTGCAGCACACCCATCCACCCACCCACCCTCGCGCGATCCACCCACCCTCGCCTGCCCCTCCCACCTGCTCCCCTAGCCCCGCGTCAGCCATGGCAGCAGGTTCAGGCCAGCCTCGCTAGCGCCCCACCTTGTGCAGGGGGCAGCCAGGCCGGTCAGTGAGGCAGCGGGCTGCAAGCTAGCTCAGGTGGGTCTGCTCACGGTCAGGGGGGTCAAGGGGTCAAGGTAGCTCAAGGTAGCTCAGGGGGGTCTGCTCACGCCCAGCTGTGCAGCGGTGCCAGGGGCTACCCAGCAGTGCTAGTGCAGAGCACTCACCCACAGCAGCAGCGGGGGGCAGCAGCTGGACAAGCAAACAAGCAAGCAGCTGGTGTCATCCAGGCACACAGGCATCTGCAGTGAGCTGGGCTGCAGCTGCAGCAGCGGAGAGCGTGAGGCACACTGCTCTCAGTCACCACCCCACTAGACAGCCACAGGGCCTCCCTCTGACCCCCTTTGGAGCTGAGGAGACAGGTGGTGGGCAGCAGCAGTGGGTGTGACCAAGGCATTGCTGCTCACTGGACAGCCACGCTGCAGTGTGACCAGCAAATGGCGGCAGCTGTGGCAGCAGCAGCCCCGGCAGCAGGACGACCCGGCAGCCAGGAGATTAGCGCGGGGGCTGGGGTGGGGGCGGTGGGGCAGGGGGGTGGGGCGCCAGGGGCATCCTCGCTGGCCCCTCCGCCTGCCCCCCCTGCCCATGTGTATGCGGCTGACCAGGGCCTGCGGCTAGAGAATGAGACCTTGGAGAAGGTGTGGTACGATGACGGCACACAGCTGCTGCTGGTGATGAAGGTGGGTGGGGGGACGAGCCTAGGGTCAGCGCCAGGCAGGGGGGCAGGCAGGGGGTCTGTCGCTACTGCTGCTGCCGCTACTGCTGTTGCCGCTGCTGCTGCTGCCGCTGCCGCCGGGCAGGTGGAATAAGAAGAAGTCGGGTGTATGAAGAAGTTGGGTGTGTAACGAATCGGGAGGGGTGGTGGCGTGGTGTGCTGTGGTTTGCTTGATGTGTGGGGTGCCAGTGCTGACACTGGGTTCGCTGCTGCTGCTGCCGCTGCTGCTGCTGCCGCTCCTCCTCCTGCTGCTGCTGCTGCCGCTGCTGCTGCTGCTGCTGTTGATGCCACCGCCCCTGGTATGCGACACTTATACTACCGCCCCTGCCCAGGTGTGCTGCCAGCTACCGGCCAGCTGCCAGCTACCGGCTACCTGCCAGCGGTTGGGACAGCCAGGTTAGGGTGTGGTGGCCGGCTTGGAGCGTGTGGGACCACCAGGGCGTGTCAGTCAGTCAGTCAGTCAGTCTGGTGGGCTGTGGTGGCCGCAGGGCGGTGTGTTGTTCGCATACGACCTGAGCCATGACGCCCCGGGAGGCCATGAGCAGCTGGTGTGGACCTACCCTGTGCAGGAGGGCCCAAGGTGGAGAGGGGCAGGGGCAGGGGTGGGGTGGGGCGGGGCGGGGGGGGAGCTAGGCAGAGAGGGGGTTGGATGGGTGAGAGAGGCATTTGAACTGTGGGTCTCATGTCTCCCAAATCAGCGATGAAGTCCCATATCAAAAGATGTTTTGTTTGTAGAGTTCCGTTTGCGGAGTTGGGCAGGATTCACAGAGATGTGACGAAAAAGTGATGTAAAAGGAGGGTAAGGGTAGGCGACCTATTTTTTGAGTCTCACACAAGGTCACATGAGGTGCCTTTGTCTGGAGGGGAAGGCAGAGGGTGCTGTGCAAGTGCCGTGATGAGGCTCTAGATTAGCCCTGCCTGACGTGTCCTGACCCTGAGCCTCAGTAGCAGCCAGCCTGAATCCCAGACTTGGGCCTCAGCCCCCCTCCCGTTGCCGGCCTCCTGCCAACACCCTGGCCCCTGACTTGGAGTCACAATGTGCAGGCAACCTGGGCCTCGGCCCCCCTCCCCCAGCCTTGGTCCCGCCCCCTGCTGTCGCAGTGTGCAGGCAGCCCGCTGCTCCCTGGACCGTGGCCTCCTGCTGCTGCAGCGCTCAGGGCGGCTGCTGGAGCTTGTGGACCTCATCACCGGCAACATCAGCGTACAGACGAGGTGGGCAGGGGAGGAGGGGGAGGGGGGGGAGGAGGGGAGGAGGGGAGGAGGGGGAGGAGGGGGAGGAGGGGGAGGAGGGGGAGGAGGGGGAGGAGGGGAGGAGGGGAGGAGGGGAGGAGGGGAGGAGGGGAGGAGGGGAGGAGGGGAGGAGGGGAGGAGGGGAGGAGGGAGGAGGGGAGGAGGGGAGGAGGGGAGGAGGGGAGGAGGGGAGGAGGGGAGGAGGGGAGGAGGGGCGGAGGGGAGGAGGGGAGGAGGGGAGGAGGGGAGGAGGGGAGGAGGGGAGGAGGGGGAGGAGGGGGGAGGAGGGGAGGAGGGGAGGAGGGGAGGAGGGGAGGAGGGGAGGAGGGGAGGAGGGGAGGAGGGGAGGAGGGGAGGAGGGGAGGAGGGGAGGAGGGGAGGAGGGGAGGAGGGGGAGGAGGGGGAGGAGGGGAGGAGGGGAGGAGGGGGAGGAGGGGAGGAGGGGGAGGAGGGGAGGAGGGGAGGAGGGGGAGGAGGGGAGGAGGGGGAGGAGGGGAGGAGGGGGAGGAGGGGCGGACGAGATGGCAGGGTCTAGTGACCACCATGGCGGCTGTCACACCGTGCTGCTGGTTGTGACCTGGGGTAGCCAGCGAGCTGGGCATCACCCTGTCCCCAGCCCCTGACGCCCCAACTGCCAAGGCTGCCCCTCCCCCCTGGCTGCCCTGGCTGCAGTGACCGGGGCCGTGCCGACATCCTGGGCTTCTTCTTCAGCGAGTGGCCTGAGGCGGAGGTGGTGCTGGTCACCCGGGCAGGCCTGGAGCTGTGCACCTTTGCAGCCAGACGCCAGGTGGGGGGGCAGCTGGGGCAGGCGGGCAGGCAGGGGGCAGGGGGGCGGGGCCAAGGGGGCAAGTGGTTGGCTGGTGGATGACGCAGGGGTTCGTCAGTGGCAGGCCTGGGGACAGAGCGGCTGCCACCGCTGTTGGCACATGTGCCAGGTGGTGGTGGTGGTCAAGTCAGGGGCAGGGCGGGGGGCGGTACCTGAGCTGGTACGCAGCCTGCCCCGTCGATCCCGCTTACCCCGCCTACCCTGCCCCGCCTGCCTGCCTGCCCTGCATACCTTCAGGGTCTGCGCTGCCGTGAGAAGCTGAAGCTGCCAGTGGCCTGGTTCTGCCACACGCACGAGACTAGGTGCTGCCTGGTAGGCACAGGCCCAGCAGGTAAGGCCGCAGTGATGGTGTGTGGGGGGCAGGGGCAGGGGGCAGGGGGGAAGGGGGTGTGGGTGGTCAGTGTGCGGTGTGAGGGTATGGGTCAGGGTGGGGGCCAGGGCAGGAGGGGGGCAGCTGGATGGCTGTAAGTTGGTCAGTTGTAGTCAGGCGGAGTTGTGTCAGGCAGACAGTTGAGTAGGTGCACCCCCCAGTCCGACTTGACCCAACCGCACCGCATTCTACCCTCCCTTGCCCTCCCCTGCCCTGTCCTGCCCTCCCATCACATCCCCTGACCTGACCTGACCTGACCTGACCTGACCTGACCTGACCTGACCTGACCTGACCTGACCTGACCTGACCTGACCTGACCTGACCTGACCTGACCTGACCTGACCTGACCTGACCTGACCTGACCTGACCTGACCTGACCTGACCTGACCTGACCTGACCTGACCTGACCTGACCTGACCTGACCTGACCTGACCTGACCTGACCTGACCTGACCTGACCTGACCTGACCTGACCTGACCTGACCTGACCTGACCTGACCTGACCTGACCTGACCTGACCTGACCTGACCTGACCTGACCTGACCTGACCTGACCTGACCTGACCTGACCTGACCTGACCTGACCTGACCTGACCTGACCTGACCTGACCTGACCTGACCTGACCTGACCTGACCTGACCTGACCTGACCTGACCTGACCTGACCTGACCTGACCTGACCTGACCTGACCTGACCTGACCTGACCTGACCTGACCTGACCTGACCTGACCTGACCTGACCTGACCTGACCTGACCTGACCTGACCTGACCTGACCTGACCTGACCTGACCTGACCTGACCTGACCTGACCTGACCTGACCTGACCTGACCTGACCTGACCTGACCTGACCTGACCTGACCTGACCTGACCTGACCTGACCTGACCTGACCTGACCTGACCTGACCTGACCTGACCTGACCTGACCTGACCTGACCTGACCTGACCTGACCTGATCCGACCCGACCCGACCCGACCCGACCCGACCCGACCCGACCCGACCTGACCTGACCCGACCCGACCCGACCCGACCCGACCTGACCTGACCCGACCCGACCCGACCCGACCCGACCCGACCCGACCCGACCCGACCCGACCCGACCCGACCCGACCCGACCTGACCTGACCTGACCTGACCCTCAGGCTCCCCTTATGTCCAAGCCTGGCAGTTCCTGGCCTTAGGGCTGGTCACCCTGCCCCCCTTTGCCATGGGAGTGGGAGTGGGGGGTGCGCCCGGCCCTGGCCTGCCTACCCTCCAATACGGCCTGCTGGCAGCCCCCCCTGCCCCCTCCCCCCCCGGCCATGGATGGCAGGGGGGGGCAGGGGCAAGGGGGGCAGCGGCGTGCGCACCTAGCACCCCACCCCTAGCCTCCCTGGGCCTGGGTGGGGCTAGGGGGGAGAGGGGGCGGCAGGGGCCTCAGGGGCCTCCAGGGAGTGTCAGCAAGGCAGCAGGCAGCACCCAGAGGATGGGCAAGCCTCCCGCAACTGAGCAAGCACCACCTGCCCCTGTCTTGGGGCCCCCCTCAGTCCTCACTCCCGACCATATCCCAGCTCCTGCCCCTGCCTCAGCCTCCACCCCAGCCTCAGCCCCCGGCCCAGCCCCAGCCCCAGCCCAGCCCAGGGAGCCCAGGGCCCCAGCTTCAGCCTCAGCCCCAGCCCCAGCCCCAGCTCCAGCCTCAGCCCCCACCCTCGCCCAGGGCGCCTCCTGGCCCTTCTCCACCGTGTTCCAGACTGCCACTGTGGCGGCAGCAGCAGCAGTGGGCAAAGCTGTAGACGCTGCAGTGGGCTGGGCCCACCCCTCCGCCCCTGACACCCCCCACACCCCACACCCACAGGACCCTGCCCCTACTGCACCACACGGTGGCAAGAGCAGGACCGGGGGCAACACGGCGGAGGCTTCAGGGCCAGCAAGTACAGCGGCATCGACGCAGCGGCAGGCAGCGGCAGGAGCAGAAGCAGCGGCAGGAGCAGAAGCAGCGGCAGCGGCTGGAGTTTCGACACAAGTCCTTCCTCAGCCAGCACAAGGTTTGCTGGCGGGCCCGATGGTGGAGGACACACACAACACGGATGGGCCTGGTTTGGCTGAAATCGCTGAAGATGAGGGATCAAAAGGCAGCAGCGTTGATACCGGCGACGCCCATTCGCCTTGGCGCAACCTTGCCCGCATCCATGAGGGTGTGCGGTTGCGGGCGGCGTCGACTTCCCCGCCCCTCAACTCCTTGTCTCCAGTCAACAGTCACCAGTCGCGAACAACGAGCGCGCAGGACGCTGGCGACAATGCACACTTGCCTCATCGGAGCAGCGCCAGCGCGAGTGGGCCGGTGCGTTCCGCGACCCGCGCTGCCGCGGGTGCAGCGGCTGCCGCAGCGCGGAGCTCACTTCGCGAGCTTGCCAGCCCGATGCGGAGCAGTGGGGGCAGTCGGGGGTCTGGGTCAGGAACAGGGGCCGCGGCCACAGCATCAGGCTGGTCCCGCCCCTCGAGCCCCGACGTCGATGCCCGGCTGCGGCCAGAGGTCGTCTGCGGCCGACGCCGCAGTGGGGGCGTTGCTCAGCCTGCGGAGCGCGAGCGACCGGGCACGGGGGCGTTGCAGACGTGCGAGGGGGCCATGGAGCTGCAGCTGCCCCCCTCCAGCTCAGTGCCCACCTTGGCGCCTGGAGGAGCAGCCCCTAGCTCAGGCCAGCCCCTCCCCACCCAGCCCCCCCACCAGCCGCCTGGGGTCCCCCCGGCAACCGCCTTGCCTTCTCAGCAGGCTGTGCCCCCCCCCTCCCGCCCCCCCCCCCCTCTCACCCCACCCCACCCCCCAGCCCCCCTATCCACCACGGCAGTGCCAGCAGCACGAAGCCAGGCCAGGCAGCCCCCAACCCCTCCCCCCTCCCCTCTGCCTCACCCCCACCACCTGTTGCCAGGGCTCCGGCGGCAGTTGGGCCAGCGGGGGGCGTGGTGAGCCTGGCAGTGCCGTGGGGCCCGGGCACCTGGGCCGCTGTGGTGGCCCCTGAGGGGGACGCAGCAGCAGGCGGGGTGCGCATCGTCAAGCTGTATGGCCGCGTGTACGCCACCTTCATCAATGCGGCGGCCCGCCGCATGGAGCTGTACCGGTTCTACACCGACACAGTGGCACTGCAGCATGTGGTGGAGCTCCCCTCACAGCAGGTAGGGGGGTTTGGGGCAGGGCAGCAGCAGCAGCAGCAGCAGCAGGTTGTGGGGGAGGGAGTAGGAGGAGGGTGGGGGAAAGGGGCCGGGGGCCAAGCAAAGCCCAACGAGGTGCTGGGTGTGATACTTGTGAGTGGAGGGGGTGGGGGGGTGGGGAGGGGGGAAGGGGGGGACTACTGGATGCTGTTGCCACCCAGCAGTGTTGAGCCTTCTTTTCCCCCTCCTGTCCCCCTCCTCTCCCTCTCCTCCTATTACCATTTCCTCCCCCTTCCTGTCACAGTTTTGATGCTGTGTCTTCCCCCCTCTCTCCCCCTCCTCTCCCTCCCCCCCCTTTCCCTAGCCTGCTCTGCTACCTGTACCGCAGCACACAACAAGGGGATTGACCCCTCACCCTCCCTCTCCTCCCTCCACCCACAGCTGTCAGACCCCTCCACCCCCGACCCTGTGCCCCCCTTGCCCCCCCCTTGCCCCCCTTGCCCCAGCCGCCCCCCTGCTGCTCTTGCCCCATGCGCCCTGCCCCAGGTGGACGTGGCCCAGGTCGACAACGTGCTGCTGCTGCTGCACCTGGACTCCTGCCAGGTGTCGCTGCTGGACCTGCGCTCTCCCGCCCCCACCCTCCCCCTGGTGCCCGCCCTGCCCCTGGGCCTGCTGGGGCCTGAGCCCCTGATGCGTGACACCAGGCAGGAGGAGGTGCATGAGGCTCAGGGAGCGCCTGCCCCGACACACATGGTGCTCCTGGCGCCAGGGGGGGGTGGGGGGGCACGCAGGAGGACATGGGCTGGGTGCACGTTCCTGCAGCCAAATGTGGTCATTGATCCACAGCAGCAGGTGAGGGGGGGGCAGCAGCAGCAGGTGAAGGGGAGGGTGGGCGTGGTGAGGGAGGGAGGGTGGGGGGAGGGGGCAACAGCAGGGGAGGGGGAGGGAGGGTGTGGTGAGGGGAGGGCGATGTTGGCCAGCTTGACAGTTGGCACTGAAGCATATGTGTTTTGTTTAGTATACCCAATGTTTGCTATCTACGCATCCCAGGGCCTGCCAAGTCCCTGTCAGATGCCAATACTTGTCCGACCCCCCTCTGCTCATCGCTGCACCCAGGTGGTGTATCGCCTGGTGCTGGACTTGAAGGCGGTGGCGGAGGGTTGCTCCGACCCGGTCCTGCTCACCGGCTTCCTGCAGCGCCGGCGTTCTGCTCGGTCCCGCGTACAGTTCGTAGGCCCAGTGCATACCGCGGGTGTCGCTGCGGCCGCGCAAGTCGACGACCCTCGGCACGCAGCGGCGCTGGTGGGCTCGCCAACCAACCGACTCAACCGCCTAGGGTGGCGGGCGGAACGCGGGAACGTGGTGAGTTCGTCGCACTGAAAGCTACGACTTTCCATCTATCTCGGTTAGCGATACACATATTGCTGTGTTGCAGCGTCCGAAGCTGATGACGTGACAGCTCAAACTGCTGCATTTTAGCCCCACACATTTTGCGCATAAAGTTTGACAAGTGCTGCTGTTGTGTAACCTGCATCACAGGTTGGAGGTGTATCCGGGATGCCTCCTCAGGCTTGGAGCGCTGCATGCGAGCTCGTCACAGGGGCAGGAGCAGCAGGGGGGAGGGAAGCAGCAGCAGCAGCAGCAGCAGCAGCAGCAGCACCGGCGATAGTAGAGGAGCCGTGGGCCAAGGTGGGAGGAGGGCTGGCAGCTGGTGCTTCAGAAGCTGGAGCCGGGGTTGCGGCTGAGGCAGGGGCAGGAGGCCCAGGGGTCTTGAGCCTGGCGGTCCCCCTCTCCCCCACACCCAGCGGGGGCCAGCATGAGGTGGTGATCCTGGGCAGTGCTGGACACCCCGCCATGATGACCAGCCGCCAGCTGCTGGTGCTGGTGCTGAAGAACGCTGTGCAGGTACAGTGGCCAGGGCTGGGGCTGGGGCAGGTTGGCAGGGGCAGGGGCTGCGGCAGGTCAGCAGGGGCAGGTTGGCAGAGGCAAGGGGGTAGAGGCAGGTCGGCAGGGGCAGGGGCAGGGCCTGCGGCAAGTCGGCAGGGGCAGGTTGGCAGAGGCAAGGGGGTAGAGGCAGGTCGGCAGGATCATGAAAGGGGCCTGCACAACCCTAGGCTGCTGGCTGACCTTGAGCCGCTCCTGTATGCCTTGTGTGCCCACACCGCCCCTCCTGCTGCTTCGCCCTCACACAGGACGGCCTGCCACTACCCAGCTTGCGAGCCATGTTTGAGGAGGTGTGCCTGGCTTTTGCTGAGGTGGGTGGGGCAAAACTGCGCTCCACAACCTAGTGCAACCTAGTGCAAAACCTCTTGCCCTTGCCAATGCTCTTGCTTTCGTGGTAACAGCCCCCGACCCTGACCCTGACCCTGACCCTGACCCTGACCCTGACCCTGACCCTGACCCTGACCCTGACCCTGACCCTGACCCTGACCCTGACCCTGACCCTGACCCTGACCCTGACCCTGACCCTGACCCTGACCCTGACCCTGACCCTGACCCTGACCCTGACCCTGGCCCTGGCCCTGGCCCTGACCCCGACCCCGACCCTGACCCTGACCACCATCAGCTGCCCCCCTTCCCTGGCTGCCCCAAGCTACTCCACCATCCCCGCCCCTGCAGGTTCAGGCTGCTGCTGCCCAGGGGGGCGCCCAGCCCTCAGCGCAGGCCGCAGTGCTGAGCCCTGAGCTGGTGACCCACCAGGTGTTCATGGAGCTGCTGGAGCCCATGGGTCATGACCATACCTACTTGCTGGTGAGGACTTGCTGTTGTAGCACAGGTGGTTTGAAAAGACACCAGCAGACGGTGTGTCTGTAGCCGTTGTCTTCTGTTGTGCCTCATTGCATGCATGCCTATCTAGGAAAAGGATGACTGAGTTTGAGTTCACCCTCACCCCGCTCTTTGCCTCACCCCACTGTTGCTGCTGCTGCTCCTGCTGCTGCAGGCCGCTGTAACCGAGTACTCTGCTGCGCTAACCGAGGTGCAGCTGACTGTGCCTCACGACCTGCTGGACCTTTCCTTTCGCCTGCTCTTGTCATTGGGCCTCGTTCAACCGGCTGCTGTGCAGCTCTACCGCAGCTGGCCATCCGTTTCCTCCGCGACCGCTACCATGCTCGCCTCGCAACTTCTACATCCGGTGCCAGGCGCGGCACAGGCTGTCCGCGCTGCCAAAGTTCGGACGGTGACGGCCGGTGATGTCAGTCACGGAGATGGCACAGCGATCGATACGCCGTCTAGTGGTGCTGACGCAAATGGCTACGGCTTTGCAGCGAAGGCCGGTAAAGACGCGCAAGAGGCGGAGTTGGTGCGGAGTTTGCTGCAATCCGGCCAGGTGCTTCGCGCTGCGCGGTTAGTCCGCGATTTCCGCATCACTAGCGTGCACCCCCGGGAGATCCTGGCAGCAGCTTTGCGGCATGGCTCCGCGCGGTCGCGGCGGGCGGGTGCCGGAGCTAATGTGGATGCGGCTGGTGCGGCAGCAGTGTATCGCTGCTTCCGGGAGTCGCTGATGCCATTGTACCCGACCTTTGAAAGCGCGTGCGCTGCATTGCACCCCCCGGCTTAGTTTGTTTGCCAGTGGAGAGTGCTCTTGACATGGTTTGTTTTGATGTGCAACTGCTCGAGTGTCGCTCCACAGGCACTCCATGTTCTGTACTGGAGAATGCTTTACGTTGTTTAAGCAGCTGTAAACAAAGATACTCTGCATTTCTGATGCGTATGAAGTCCACCCTGCACTATGAGCTGTATGGCAGCAAGCTGCAAGCCAACACGCTGCAATTGAACAACCCAGGAAGCTGCAAGCCAGCACGCTGCAAGTCAGCATGCTGCAAGCCAGCAAGCTGCAAGTCAGCATGCTGCAAGCCAGCAAGCTGCAAATGAACACGCTTCAAATCAGCACACAGCGAGCCAACCCGCTGCAAGCCAGCACGCTGCAAGTGAACACGCTCCAAGCCAGCAAGCTGCAAGTCAGCAAGCTGCAAGTCAGCATGCTGCAAGCCAGCAAGCTGCAAGTCAGCATGCTGCAAGCCAGCAAGCTGCAAGCCACCTGTGCATGTCAATGCTGACGATTACGCATACTCACGCCGCACTGCAAACGCTCTCCAGCTGCGCGTTGCGCGGCCTTTGCTAGGCTTCGCCGCAGCCCCTCAATTGTTTTTATCTGTACCTACAGCTGGCTGCGGCTGAGTACGACCGCGATGGTGGGACCGTAAGAGACAAGTGTACAAGCTTACAACCCATCGATACAATACAACTTTCAGCAAAAGCAGGGTTCACGAGACGTGTCCCAGAAATGTTCGTACAACCAATCTACACTGCACGTCGCTGCGCTGACACAGTATCACGAGTGCCGTGCGCAACATTACTGGAGAAGGAAACTCGGCTTTTCGCCCGTACTTCACTGCTCCACTGACGCGCTGGCGCAAGGCATCCTCATTGATCACCAGCACTCGCCACCACCGAAACCATTGTTCATGCCTCCGTACGGGTCTTGCCACTCGGGCATTTCGGGCTGTTCCATCTCGGGCTTGTGGCTCTTAGGCTTAGGGTGCGCGGGCTTGCCGTGTGTGGGCTGTGCGGGCTTGGACTGGGCGGGCCTGGACTGTGCGGGCTTGGACTCCTCCCCTTCAGGTCTGGCTCGGCGATGGTGGCCAAACAATGTGGACATGGCTGTTACTTAGCTGATTACTGTATACTTTTTCTTCCAGAATAGAACAATATCGGCCTGCAAGCCTTTCTATTGAGTCAAAGTGTGACCTGATGGTGAATATCAAGATTTGTATGCCCTACTACAGCCCCCTCTTTCCCTGCGAACCCTCTAGCAAAACTCAGCACGTGTGTATCAGCAAGGGTGGTTGTGCCGGCTCCCTTGCATAGTTTGGTAGCATCTTCCTCTGACCGACCCTCTGTCCTGCGGCGTGAGATGCGAGCAGTGTATCCTAACCTGCACACTCGTTCAACTGACACGAGAGGTTCTCGCAGGCTGCGCTTGCGATGCGCCTGTGGCCTGTCCGTCAAGATGTCGGTCACACAGCGTGCATGACGTTGTGTTCTAGGGTTTTCTTGTAGTCTTGTAGTCTTGGCTTACCACTCCGCCACGTGGCCCCCACCAACACAACTTAACCCACCATCTCTCAACTTCGTCTACCCCGCCGAGCCCCCAGTAGCCCCTCCTCCCAGCAGCCCAGCCTGCCATCAGCCTCCTCCCCCCTATCTCTCCTTCTCCTCGCCTCCTACCTCTCCCCTACCTCTCCTTCACCCATCTCCCCCCTGCCTCGCCTACCTCCCCTACCTTAGCCTCCCCTACCTCAGCCTCATCCCCTACCTCCCCTACCCACTCCCCCCTACCTCTCCTTCACCCGTAGCCCCGCTCAGCCACTCACCCACCCCCTCTCATTCCCTAACCATGAAGAAGACATTAAGCAAGGCGCATAGTGCCCAGCTCTATGCACTAAACAACTCGCTAAGGGCTGGCAATCAGCGTTGCCCTAACAACATCAAGGCTGCAGCCAGTAGGGCACAAGCGACAAACCGTGACCTGCAGGCTGAGGTGCAGCGGCTGCGGGATGTGGAGCAGTCCCTGATGGGCACCGAGGATGGGTTGCAGGGCGACCTTGACGACCTGAAGGCAGCACACCAACGCCTACATGCGGCGCAACACCCACCTACATGCGGCGCAACACCCTTGGTAAGATGCAACGGGAAAGGCAGGGTGGCGTGGGTGGGAGGGGGCTGGGAGAGAGTGGAAGGGGCCGGGAAGGAGTGGGAGGGGGTGGGAGGGGGGCTGAGGGGGGGGCTGAGGCTGGGAATGACCGCATGTCTTTGCTCTGCTGCCTGCTATCAGACCAACTATTGCGCGCAAAGGCAATACACCTGCAATTTTTGGGTGCACATGACCATGACCTTAGTATGTCCCACATGACCTGACACATGACTTGATTTCGCATCCCCCACCACACGCCTGCAGCTTTTATGAGTGGGACGTGTCAGCCATGCTCAACATTCACCGCTGTACAGTCATCCCACTGAGCTGTTAGGACTATATGGGATGGCCGCCCCGCCGTGCCAGAGCCACGCAGGTCAGACCAGGAGTGTGTGTGTGTGTGCCGAGCATGGCCATGTTGCGCAAGGGGCGATGCTTAGTCCAGTCGAGTCACCTCCCTCGGAGGGGATGTGTGTGCGCAATAGCTGTAAGTGCTCGCTAAGCGGTCATGAACTCGCAGCCTATGTTAAGGCAGCTTGTTTTCGGAGTAGTAGGAAAAACGCAGGGTTCAAAAGCTGTAGTCTACAGTGTAGAGTCATAACATATCATCATCACATTACACGAACACGGAACACACACCACAGGCTATTAGCAATGCTGTCAGCGATACTACTAGCGATGCTAACCCACTGACATCATCGCAACGCTTCCTGTGAAGTGTTTCCTGCGTTATGGGCTGGCGTGTCCGCCGGGTTTGCGGTCATTGGCGGTGTCACACTCGAAGCGCCGCCCGCACTTTAGGCTGCGTATGCCCGCCAGCAGCAAGTTGCCAAACACTGCCAGTCGCCCCCTAGCACCGCGCTCATCCCTTCAGCTCGTGAAGATGCCTCTGGAATCCCTGACCCCGCTGTAGGTGCCCAATGTGCTGGCGTGCAGCCAGCTAGCCATTGCAGGGAGTGAGAGCGCACAGCAGTCAATGCGCAGCATCCTCAGCCGCTCCAAGCTGCAGCAGCCGGCAACGCCGCTTCACTTCAGGACACTGTTCCTACTACGTCGCTGCGCCACGCCGTGACGCCGATGTGCTCTTGGCGCGGCAGCGCGTGTGACACACGGCGTGATGTTGGCTGCGCCGCAGGATGCTGCCGGTGCTGTACCTGGTCACGCTGGCCACCGTGCCGTTGACCATCATGTACGCGGTCATGGGCCTCATCTTTACTCCCATCATCGTGCCGGTCACCATCCTGCTCAAGTTCCTCAGCATCGTGCTGTACGTCCCACTGGTGCGCTGGGGAGCAGGGTCCATGCTGGCTGACCACTATTGCACACACCACGCAGCAGCTGCACACCTGCAACAACAGACCTGCATATACACCAGCAGCCTGAACTCCAGGGTTTCCTAGAACTGGCAGTGCCACAGTGCTAGGCAGACTTCACCCAACATTGTGCCACAGATGCTGCCTCTCATGCTGCTGCTGCTACCGCTGCTGTTGCTGCTGCTCAGTATCTGGCGGTGGCGCCCCTAGCCATCCCAGTCAGCGGCCTCCTCGCGTTCCACATGGAAGCGATGAAGATCGCCTGCGCCTTCTTTACCGTGCTCACCCCGCTGCTGTGGCCGCTGTGCTTCCTGCACAAGTGGATGATGACCTACTGGACAGTGACCAAGGTCAGCCTCAGCAGCAGCAGCAGCAGCCCACTGCCTGGTCCTGATGACCCCACAGCCCTTCCCATGGTGCCATCATGTGGTCATATCTGGGTGTGATGCCCATGCTGGCCTCCTCATAGGCATGTGGGGGGTGGGTGCAGCAGCAGCAGGCTGAGCTCACCCCACACCCTGCCTGGCTGGCCTGGCTCTTGGTGGTGCCCCGGTCTTTGGCCGTGGTGCATGGCGCATGCAGCCCCCCAGCCGCGCTCAGTACATCAGGACAGCACAGATGTGAGATGTGAAGCTCAAGCAAGGCAGCGATGGAGCAGTGGCAGCCCACTGCAAAGCAGCTTCCTGTCAGTGCCAGTCCCTATGTGGCGCGCAGCCAGCCTTGGCAGTGGGGTGAGGTAGCTTAGGGCTGCATTGCCAAGCCACAACCATGCACCAGGTGCTGTAGCTTTCCAGGTAAGCAGGCTGTGACCACTTCGTCTACCTGCTGCTGGGTGATGTAGAAACGTGATGTGAGCCGCACTCGTCCATACAGGTTTGTGAAGAGCACACGGAATGCACTGACCGCAGGTGCTGGTGACGGACACCATCATGCCCTGGCTGGTGCCCCTGCGCTGGACCGCCATTGTGGGCTTCCTGGGCAAGATGACATTCTTCAGCTGAGCTGGCAAACCTGGCACCTCCACCGTCTGATGATTGACAGGGGAGTCTGCAAGAGAAGGGAATGTGCAAGGAAGACGGAGTTGCTGGACATGTACATTGCATCTGGGAGTGAATTGACGCCTGGTGGTACCATTGCATAGAGAGATGTTGGATACTATGACAGCAAGTTGATGTTGGCCACGATGACATGCGAAGTCACAAGCAGAGTGTTGTAACGATGTTGGTACACCGGTCTTTGTCACAAATCATGCTGCCAACCAGGGCCATGTTGGGACATGAGCTCGGCATGTACCTTACCTGTCTCATGGCGGATGCTGCATTTTGCCAGATTCGTTGCCAACTGAACCTGGGCTGGTAGGGAGTCGAAGAAGCAGCCATGCATGTAAGGGGCTGGGACGGTGACCTTGCATGAGCGAGCCTAGTGGCCACACAACCATGACAACTGTTCCAGCGCACACTGCTGCCCTGTGAAGCAGCCATGAGGTCGTTGGCTATAGGCTGCATCATCATCATGTGCACGTCAGTGATTTTTTGTTTGCGTAATACGTAACGATCGGAACCAAAAGCCTGTTTTCTAGGCCTGAATTTCGTTACCAAACGGACCCTTGCGTTGGCTGGCCTCGGCTGCTTCGTAACCGAAAAATGTCTTTTACGTGAAAATTATTCATTAAAAATGACTTTTGCCTTGAAAAAATGCTGCGATGTTTGGTTTTCGTAACCAGTCGGGACCAGCTGCGTAACCAGCCATGTGACGGTCCTGGACCCTTCGTGACCAGCATCAGCGTGGCTGTTTTGAAAAAAAAAACACTGGTGCACGTGCGATGCAATGTCAATGCACCCATCCGAATTGGTAGGGAGCCCCAGAGGAGCTTGTTGCATGCAGCATGTCTGCCGGGCCTTGCGGCCTGAGGATCAGGCACCTAGTAGCGCGGTAGAGTGTGGCAGCAAGTGTGGCAATGGCCATGACCTAAGGTCCTAAAGCTACGACATGCAAGCCTCGTCACGATATTGAAGGGTGATGATGTGGGACTAGATGCATCAGATGAAGCAGGCCGTGGCCTCCTGGCTTACTGCCTCCTTTTCCATGCCTGTCTTGCCCTCCCAGGTGCGTGGCGATGAAAAGTGTGAGGCATACTGACTCTTCTTACTCTGTCTCATTCTGTGAGTTTCGCATACGCCTGTCGCCGTATGCTAGGTAAACGGCTCTGCATGTCCTTGGAGTTGTCATGCCGAATATGTGTGGGATGATGCCCAGCGCACATCAACAGTGCCATCAGCAGCGCACATCAGCAGAAAAAGGTTCACTCACGATAAACAAGGACCTGTCGCGATTGGACCGACCATAGCTCAATCGATAGTAGGGAAAGAGGCCGTTCGAACGGTACAAGTCTTACGCTAATCCGCGCAACCGCTGCGACGTTATTCGGCCTCAAACTTGTTAACCACGCAATCTGTGCAGATGTCGGTTGTCCTTTATCTGCACAGCTGCTGCTAGTCGACATCTGCACAGATGTCGTATACCGCGACCAACATTTGTGCAGCTGCTGACGACGACATCTGCACAGATGTCGACTTTTACATTCAATGCTTGGCTGTGCAGATGTAAAAGTCGACATCTGTGCAGCTGCTGACAACGACATCTGCACAGATGTCGACTTTTACATTCAATGCTTGGCTGTGCAGATGTAAAAGTCGACATCTGTGCAGCTGCTGACAACGACATCTGCACAGATGTCGACTATTACATTCGAGCCTTGGCTGTGCAGATGTTGTCTATAGCATCTGCACAGATGTCGACTTTTACATTCGCGGCTTGGCTGTGCAGATGTCGTGGCTTCATCTGCACAGATGTCGACTATTTCATCGACTCTTACATCCGCAAAACACATGTATTGACACCCAAACATCCCGCAACATCCCCGCAAAACACATGTATTGACACCCAAACACCCCGCAACACCTCGCTACACCCCCGCAAAACACATGTATTGACACCCAAACACCCCGCAACACCTCGCTACACCCCCGCAAAACACATGTATTGACACCCAAACACCCCGCAACATCCCCGCAAAACACATGCATTGACACCCAAACATCCCGCAACACCTCGCTACGGGACTTGCAAGCACATGTCTCGATGCACCATCACTCCACAACACCTCAATATGGAAATGCTAAGCACACGCATTGATGCACCCAATGACCGCAACACCCCCCTACGATGTGACAAGGTAGCAACGACACAACACAACAACAAGGTGACACCACACACCACCATCACCATCACCATCACCACACTCAGGTTGAACATGCATCACCATCACCATCACCATCACCATCACCATCACCATCACCATCACCATCACCATCACCATCACCATCACCATCACCATCACCATCACCATCACCATCACCATCACCATCACCATCACCATCACCATCACCATCACCATCACCATCACCATCACCATCACCATCACCATCACCATCACCATCACCATCACCATCACCATCCACATCCACATCCACATCCACCACACCACACCACACCACACCACACCACACCACACCACACCACACCACACCACACCACACCACACCACACCACACCACACCACACCACACCACACCACACCACACCACACCACACCACACCACACCACACCACACCACACCACACCACACCACACCACACCACACCACACCACACCACACCACACCACACCACACCACACCACACCACACCACAACCCAACAAGGTGACAACACAACAACATCGCAGCAAGGCGGTAAGATGACGAGGACAACAAGCACGGGCTGACAACCACCCAAGCGCTCAGCTATCCCTTTTGAGAGGGATGGGTAGGGTCGTTGTGGTGTGTGGGCATGGCATGGCCAGGGTGGGCTGGGTGGGCTGCTACTCCAAGCTGCCCGCTCCAGGTTGCCCGCTCCAGGTTGCTACGCCAAGGGTAGGGTAGGGAGAGGGCTACTACGCCAAGGGTAGGGTAGGGAGAGGGCTGCTACGCCAAGGGTAGGGTAGGGAGAGGGCTGCTACGCCAAGGGTAGGGTAGGGAGAGGGCTGCTACGCCAAGGGTAGGGTAGGGAGAGGGCTGCTACGCCAAGGGTAGGGTAGGGAGAGGGCTGCTACGCCAAGGGTAGGGTAGGGAGAGGGCTGCAGCGTGTGTCGTGGGGCGGGGGGTGGGAAAGGCGGGAGGTAGGTGGGGTGCTAGGCTTGGAGGTGGTGGGACAGGGGAGGGGAGGGGGAAGGGGGAGGGGGAAGGAGGAAGGGGGGAAGAGGGAAGGGCTGACCGTGGGACCTGCAGTAAACAATGGGCATCTTTGCGGTTAGGCTGGGCATCCGACCACCCATGTGCAAGGGCTGGCCACTCACTCTTTGCTAGCGCCACTTCTATACCTACCTGGCAGCGCCTCCATGGCTGCAGCTCCTGGCTGCTCCTGCGCTCCATGCACCTGCTTCTTGTGGTAGGGTGATGAAGGAGGTGGTGGTGGGGGAGGGAGGGGAGGGCTGGGCTGGGCTGGGCTGGGCTGGGCTGGGCTGGGCTGGGCTGGGCTGGGCTGGGCTGGGCTGGGCTGGGCTGGGCTGGGCTGGGCTGGGCTGGGCTGGGCTGGGCTGGGCTGGGCTGGGCTGGGCTGGGCTGGGCTGGGCTGGGCTGGGCTGGGCTGGGCTGGGCTGGGCTGGGCTGGGCTGGGCTGGGCTGGGCTGGGCTGGGCTGGGCTGGGCTGGGCTGGGCTGGGCTGGGCTGGGCTGGGCTGGGCTGGGCTGGGCTGGGCTGGGCTGGGCTGGGCTGGGCTGGGCTGGGCTGGGCTGGGCTGGGCTGGGCTGGGCTGGGCTGGGCTGGGCTGGGCTGGGCTGGGCTGGGCTGGGCTGGGCTGGGCTGGGCTGGGCTGGGCTGGGCTGGGCTGGGCTGGGCTGGGCTGGGCTGGGCTGGGCTGGGCTGGGCTGGGCTGGGCTGGGCTGGGCTGGGCTGGGCTGGGCTGGGCTGGGCTGGGCTGGGCTGGGCTGGGCTGGGCTGGGCTGGGCTGGGCTGGGCTGGGCTGGGCTGGGCTGGGCTGGGCTGGGCTGGGCTGGGCTGGGCTGGGCTGGGCTGGGCCTGGGTGTAGGGAAGGGGAGGTTGGGACCATTGAACCTGCAACAATTCAGTGGTTGGCAAATAGTCTGGCAAGGTACTTGGAGCCACATGACTGCAAGATAAAATACTCACCATTCGCTAGGGTGGGGTTTGTGTGGGTGCACCCAACTTTGTTTCAAGTGCACCCAGCTTCGTCTCATGCATGGCTCCTGACCGCCTCCGGGCTCCTCCACTCCTCTTCCGCTCCGTCTCACAGGCTTCGGGCTACGTGTCCTAGTTGCACCTCATGCATTTGCCGCATCTTTGCATCGCTGTGTCGCTGCATCGCTGCGCCTCCTTCCGTTTTCTGTCGCTATATCTTGATCCTATCGCTTAACCTGATGGCATCTGGTCGCCTAAGCGGCTGGCTGGCTCGTAGCTAGCCTTTTGGCGACGATTTTTGTTGGCTGCTCCTGGCTGCTCATTGCTGCTATATGGGGCAATCCAAGCTCCTTCGCGGTTCCTTGGCTTCCTTCGCGCCACCTTTGCGAAAACTTCATGCAGATATCACACAGATTGTTGAATAATGGAAGAGTCTTGATTCCTTCGCGGTGACTTTGCTTCCTTCGCGGTGCCTTTGCGTAACCTTTATGCAAGCCTTTTCTTCATGTGCACAGCTGCACTACTTGGCATCTGTGCAGATGTCGAGGTATTTATCTGTGCAGATGTCGCCTTTATTAGCATCTGCACAGATGTCGTCCTTAAACTGATAACCGGCATCTGCACAGATGTCGCCCTTTTGTGCATCTGCACAGATTAAAATCACCGACATCTGCACAGATGTCGCCTTTATTAGCATCTGCACAGATTTAATAACCGGCATCTGCACAGATGTCGCCTTTATTAGCATCTGCACAGATGTCGTCCTTAAATTATAACCGGCATCTGCACAGATGTCGCCCTTTTGTGCATCTGCACAGATTTAATTACCGACATCTGCACAGATGTCGCCTTTATTAGCATCTGCACAGATTTAATAACCGGCATCTGCACAGATGTCGCCTTTATTAGCATCTGCACAGATGTCGTCCTTAAATTATAACCGGCATCTGCACAGATGTCGCCCTTTTGTGCATCTGCACAGATTTAATTACCGACATCTGCACAGATGTCGCCTTTATTAGCATCTGCACAGATTTAATAACCGGCATCTGCACAGATGTCGCTTTTCCTAAAGGCATCGACATGCAGCTGCACAGATGACATGCTCATTTAACCGACATCTGCACAGATTCCCAAAAAGGGGGGGGTACCTCGCGCGCGGATCGATGTATCTCCGCAACCGCTGCGAGTTAGGACTTCATTCAAGAGCGAGGTCCCCCTCAAACTCAACGCTCTATCGTTCTATCGGAGCAGAAAGTCCATCCGATGCAAAAAAGGCCCCCGCGTCGGCCTTATTTATCGTGAGTGTTTGTTGTGCTGCGATGCGTCGGTCAGGTGGTCAACCACAGAAAGCAGGCAGGGCACCGCAAACTACACATGTACATACTAGGGTACATGTACATACATATGATGAAAGTCGCACTATTGCGCATAGCATACGAAATAACAAATCGTCAAATGGGGAACCCAAGCAAATGTAAGGCTGACATGAAAGTTAACATACAACCACGATATCAAGCCATTAAGACAAGCCATAGTCCAAGCCCCTATGAACATTCACACCCTGCAAGTACACATCACAATCACGCAAGTACACATCATTATCACAGGTTCGCATGCCTGCTGCCCTAGCTCTGCCCTAGCTCTGCCAGCAGCAGCCCCAGCAGCAACGCCAACAGCAGCCCCAGCAGCAGCCCCAGCAGCAACGCCAGCAGCAGTGCCAGCAGCAGCGCCATCCTCCTCCTCATTGTCTTCATCGTCCCTGCGCAAGCGAATGGGGTATGCAATGGGGTATGCAATGGGGCAGTTGCAAGTAAATGTTGTATGTTAATGGTGCACACACCTGTGTGTATCTACCTCAATGTATGTACCACCTACCTGCTAGTCCTGGCGTTGTCCTGGCTCTATGGAAACTGGGAGGTGGTGGTTCGCCCCGTTGCAAAAGTCTGTGGAGGGTATGGGGCTGCGCGAGGTGTCTCAGGACTTGCTACTTGCGTCTGGAGCACCTGCGCCTGCCGACCCGCCAGAGGCTGCGGTGTCTGCTGTGCGAACGACGGCGCCGCTAGTGTTGACTGCTGCATCTGCTGCATCTGCTGCGCTTGCATCTGCTGTTTCTGCTGCACCACGACTTGCAGGCACCGCTGCTGGAGAAGGCGCATCTGCTCCAACGTCAGCGTCGTGGGCTGAATCCCTGTAGCTAATAGGGACGCCGCTGCCAGGGCATTCGCCTCCACCAGCAGACCCTCCATGCTGGGCTGTTTAGCCACGTGTGTGTGTGTGAAAGAGATATTTTCAATTTACTCCTTTTACTCAGTGGGAGAAACCAGGCCGAGAAAAAGGAGAAAATTCGAACGTAATCCCTCCCGAGTGAGGACCCTAAACGTCGACCATTTGCAGCGCTGAACCACTCCCCGGGCTGTTGTTATAGCACAACAGAATCCTTCGGGGTCAGACCAGTTAGAGCTGCAGCCAGTCGTGCGGGCGGCCAAAAAGCGTAGCGGTTGAGGCGAAAAATTTGAAAGTTTTTCTCGTCGGTTCGCGGATAGGCCCAATATGTCGCCAGATGAGTTGAACAAATGACGGCAGAGCGAAGCCGTCCTCGGCAGGCTGTTCGGGTGCTGTCATGGAACGTGAACGGGCTCCGAGCCTGCGTCCAAAGGTTCGGGGGCTCCATCAACAACATGCTAAACCACCTAGACGCAGGTTGGAGTAGACAGCAGAAGCACACGGTGCAGCAACAGCGTCAGCCGGAGCACATGAGGCAGCAACAGCACCTGCTCCAGTGCCTTCAGTAACACACCTGGTAGATTGGCGCCACACTGACACTCCCTGCTCCTCCCTTGCCTCACATTGGGTTCTGTGGTGCACCACTGAGCCTCCAACACTGTGAACCCGCTTGCTACTTTCGCTGCTTGAAGACATCGTCTGCTTCCAAGGTGCCCCGCAGCACCTCTTGTCTTGCTCAGCCCAACCCCCTCCTCACCCTCTCTCCCACACCCACCTCTGAGTCATCCCCCTGCACTCCCTCACCCCCTCACTCCCTCACCCCTCACTCCCTCACTTCCTCACTCCCTCACTCCTACTCTCCCTCACTCCTTCACTCCTACTCTCCCTCACTTCCTCACTCTCTCACTTATCACCTTGTAGAGACCAAGATGCGGCGCTGCGACCTGGACAGGGAGCTGGCCCTGGCTGACGACTGGTAGGGCCCCTCCCCTGCCTGCGCAGCCAGGGCTGGAAGGGACGTGGGATAGCCCTGTCATGAGGTCCTGACCCCACATTCTGTTCACCTCACCCACAGTGACCCTAACCTTGGCTCCACCAACAACACCCACCATCCAGCCCTCACCCCACACCCCTCACCCCTCACCCCTCACCCCTCACCCCTCACCCCTCACCCCTCACCCCTCACCCCTCACTCTGCAGCTTCAGTGACAGGCGAGCTCAATGGTGCTTGTTGCTGGCTACCCTCAGCTCTTTTCCTCCGCACCCCTTGCCCTGCAGTGCTGCGTGCAGTGCTGATGACGGTCTGACATCCTACATCTCATTGCCAGCCTTGGTACAGCTGCTTGGTCTTGCACAACAGCAAAGTGGGCATGAGAACCGACAACCTGCTCCATGACGACATGCACATAGATAGATGCATGGGAGGTTTAAGCAGGGCTGTGCTTCCATGTCTTGCAGGGAGTCCTTCTTTGCCTTCAACCGCGGCCCTACAGGCTACAGTGGCGTGGCCACCTACTGCAGGCCAGTGCCCCTCACCCTCACCCTCACCCTCACCCTCACCCTCACCCTCACCCTCACCCTCACCCTCACCCTCACCCTCACCCTCACCCTCACCCTCACCCTCACCCTCACCCTCACCCTCACCCTCACCCTCACCCTCACCCTCACCCTCACCCTCACCCTCACCCTCACCCTCACCCTCACCCTCACCCTCACCCTCACCCTCACCCTCACCCTCACCCTCACCCTCACCCTCACCCTCACCCTCACCCTCAGCCCTGGCCCTGGCCCTGGCCCTGGCCCTGACTCTTGCAGGCATACAGTGGGTCTGCCCATTGCAGCTGAGGAGGGCCTGACAGGGGTGTTGGCCCTACAGCCAGGTCAGTCTCCACCAGCATCAGTGCAGGCAAAGGGGGTGGGGCGGGGTGTGTGCTGGACTAGGGTTGTCTCTAGGGACTAGGGATTCTCTAGGGTGGTTGCTTCTGGTGGACTAGGGCTCATGATGGACTAGGGTGGTTGCTCATGGGTCGTTGCTCATGGGTTTTCACACTTGTGTAGCATGATGGCAGGATGATGAGAGTGAGCTGGCTGAGGTTGGAGGAGGGGATGTGACCATCACTCATGCTGTGTTTCCTGCTGCCCTGCCCTGTGCACACCTTCATAGCCCTGCGCAGCCAGGCCCTGCAGCAGCCGCTGTGGCAGGGACAGAGTGTGGCGGACCTGATGGCGCTGGACCAGGAAGGACGTGTGGTGATCACTGACCATGGTAGGCTGGTGATGTTGAGGAGGGAGGGGTGCGCTGTGGGGCGCTGTGGTGTGGTGCCTATGCTGCCCTCAAGCCCCTGCCCCTGCCCCTGCCCCTGCCCCTGCCCCTGCCCCTGCCCCTGCCCCTGCCCCTGCCCCTGCCCCTGCCCCTGCCCCTGCCCCTGCCCCTCCCCCTGCTTCTGCCCCTGACCCAGACCCAGACCCTGTTGGTGTATGGTGCATTGTGCGCAGGGCAGTTTGTGCTGCTGAACTGGTACGGCGTGGCTATCACTAGCGACCACAATGCAGACGAGCGCATCGCCCTGAAGCTACGGCTGTGCAGGGTGAGGTGAGGTGAGGTGAGGTGAGGTGAGGAGGGGTCAGGGGGGCTGTGCAGAGTGAGGTGAGGGCAGTCATCTACAGGCTGAGCTAGGCAACAGTCAGATCAGACCTGCCTGGCAGGGACCTCCCACTGCCGTCACAGCTCTGCAGACTAGCCCTGGTCAGGCACACCAGCTGTAGGCCTATGTTGAAGCATGCACCTCTTCCCCACCCACCACGTCAAGCACAGCAGCAACCTCCACCTGCCTCCACACTGCCCGGTTAACAGGACTCTCACCGCTCCAAAGCCAGTCAAGGCCTTGCTGCAGGTCCGCAGCTGTGCAAGTCTGAGTGTTGGAGGCATTGACAGCCATGTCCAGCCAGATTACACCAAACTTCAGGTCAGCTTAGGTCAGGGGACGACACACAGGGCAGGGCAGGCTGGTCTGTGGCTGCAGGCGGTAAAGGCCCGCACCAGGGAGTGGCTGGAAGCTGGGCGGCGGGTGCTGGTGGTGGGGGACCTCAACATCAGCCCTAAGCCACAGGACTTCAGGCAGCCGGAGCCTCTGGACTCATGGTGGGCTCTCCCCTCCTCCCCTCCTCCCTCCTCTCCTCCCCTCCTCCCCTCCTCCCCTCCGCCCCTCCGCCCCTCCTCCCCTCCTCCCCTCCGCCCCTCCGCCCCTCCGCCCCTCCGCCCCTCCGCCCCTCCGCCCCTCCGCCCCTCCGCCCCTCCTCCCCTCCTCCCCTCCTCCCCTCCTCCCCTCCTCCCCTCCTCCCCTGCCCCTCCGCCCCTCCTCCCCTCCGCCCCTCCGCCCCTCCTCCCCTCCTCCCCTCCCTCCCTCCTCCCCTCCTCCCCCTCCGCCCCTCCGCCCCTCCCCCCTCCCCCCTCCTCCCCTCCTCCCCTCCTCCCCTCCCCCCTCCCCCCTCCTCCCCCTCCTCCCCTCCTCCCCTCCTCCCTCCCTCCCCCTCCTCCCCCTCCTCCCCCTCCTCCCCCTCCTCCCCTCCTCCCCTCCTCCCCTCCGCCCCTCCTCGCCCTCTCCCCTCCGCCCCCTCCGCCCCTCCGCCCCTCCGCCCCTCCGCCCCTCCGCCCCTCCCCCTCCGCCCCTCCGCCCCTCCGCCCCTCCGCCCCTCCCCCTCTCGCCCCTCCCACTCATTACAGTGCTGCCACAGGTACTCCACCTCCCCCTCCCGCACCTGGCTCCGGGACATGCTATGGGATGGTCCCATCATGCGCCAGGCTGCTGCTGCTGCCGCCGCCGCCACCACCTCCACTGCTACAGCTGGCATCAGCGGCCGCTTTAGACCACAAGGCGCTTGGGGGAGCCAGAGGGCAGGGGCCAGCCACAGAGGGGTGGCCAGCGGCGACCCAGGGGTTGGGGTAGGGTCACGGGCTGAGCTTGTGGGGGCTAGGTCTGGGGCTCTGGAGGTGGGCAGAGCACCACATGGGCGTTGTGTGCTGGGCCACCCTGTGAAGGGGGAGGGGATGTGGAGTGGTGCTGAGGCTGGGGGTGGGGCTGGTGAGGGGGCGCTGGGGGTTTCAGTGGCAGAGGGTGGGGAGGGTGGAGAGCATGGAAACAGGGGGCAAGTGGGTGGTAACTGGCGGCTGGGGGCTGTGACAGGGGCAGGGAAGCACAAGGCTGGGATGGGTGGCAAGGAGGAGTGGGTGGCGGGGGGTGTTGAGCAGGACTGGGAGGTGCAGCCCCAGCAGGGGAGTGGTGAGGAGGAGGGGGAGGGTGGGGAGCGAGGAGAGGCGGGGAGGAGGGTGGAAGCGTGTGAGGTGGAAGGCCTGAGGGAGGGGGAGCGGGGGAGGTCAGCGGCAGAGCCTGGAGGGAGGGGGGTCTGGGTCGACACCTTCCGTCTGTTCCACCCCCAGAGGTCAGTAAGCTGGTGAACCCACCACTCACCCAGGGTGAAGCTGCCCCACCTCCCTCTGCCCATGACCACGTCCTGGCCCCCACCCTCACACCCACCCTCACACCCACCCTCACACCCACCCTCACACCCACCCTCACCCCCACCCTCACACCCACCCTCACACCCACCCTCACACCCACCCTCACACCCACCCTCACACCCACCCTCACACCCACCCTCACACCCACCCTCACACCCACCCTCACACCCACCCTCACACTTACCCTCACACCCACCCTCACACCCACCCTCACACCCACCCTCACCCCTTCCCCCACCCCTTCGCCCACCCCTACGCCACCCCTTCGCCCACCCAGCTGCCACCCTTGCCCCGAGCTCCAACCTCCCACCCACCCATGCTGCTGCCTCAGCTGCTCCTCATACTGCTGCTGCTGCTGCTGCTCCTGCCGTTGTACTCCCTTCCTCTGGCTGAGCCAGGCAGAGCGCTTTCACGTGTTGGAGCACAGCCAGCGGGGCCCGGGTCAACAACTGGGGCTCACGCATTGACCTGTGCTTGGCAGCCGGACCTGGCCCGGCTGCGGGGCCGCAGGCTGTGGAGGCTGTTGGGCAATGGGTGGTGGCTGCGGTGCGGGGAGGGAGCAGAAGGAGGGAAAGAAGGGAGGGGTAGGAAGGGAAGGAGGGGGGAGAAGGAGGGGAGGAGGGGAGGGGGGGAGGGGAGGAGAAGGTGGGGAAAAGGGGTTGTGGCAATGTGGACTGGTGTAGATGAAGGAGCCATAAGGAGGGAGGTACGACCCTCCATCCCTGACTGGCAGTCCAGATTGACCCACTGCTGCTGAACCTCACCCCACACCACTCCTCTCCATGGGTGCATTGGGAGTCCTCTCTTGCCTATTTCAAGGCTTGGTGGCCCTGCAAAGCTGGGCCCTTCCCTGCCAGCCCCACCAATGCCCTTATCCCACCCCAGCCCTGATGCCAACTCCCTTGATGCTCGTGTCGTGCCATCCCCCACCACCCCGTATCCTATCCTCCTCATTGCGTTCATGTTGTGTGTGACAATGTGACAATGTGACAATGTGACAATGTGACAATGCAGGACATCTGGCCCGAGCTGCAAGGCAGTGACCACGCCCCTGCCTGGGTGGACGTGCACCTGCCTGCCCTACTTCCTGCTGCCCCTACTCAGCACCTGGCTGGTGACCCTACTGACCCGGCATCCCTGCTTGCCCAACCGCCCCTGGCCACACAACCAACTCAACTGCAGCAACCACTCCAACCACCACCCCTAAGCACTCGCTGGATGTTCAGTGCGGTCAGGCAGCGGAAGCTGGATGGTTGGCTTGCTGGGCCGAAGTCTTTTGAAAGGCAGCAGCAGGGGCAGCAGCAGGAGGGGCAGGGGCAGCAGCAGGGGCAGCAGCTGGGGCAGCAGCAGGAGCAGCAGCAGCTGGGACAGCAGCAGTGGCAGCAGGTAACTGAGAGGTTAGTCAACCCTAGAGGCATCCAGGGGGGTCTGGGTGCTGCAGGCCAGGTCCTTGCAGACACCCTGAGTGCCCCGGCATCAAACAGCTCACCCCTACACCACCAACAGCGCTTGCATCAGATCTCATCAGCCCAGCGGGCAACAAATACCAGCGCGAAGGCCGAACCAGGTCCCCCCACCAGGGGTGGTGTGCTGTTCTCAGCAGGCCCAGCCACCAGCAGCGGCAGCAGCAGCCGCAGCAATCACGACCACAGTGGCAGCAGCCAGGAGACCGTGCGGCGCCAGGCGGGTGGAAGGGCAGCAGGGGCAGGCCAGCGCAGCATGCGTGCTTTCATGCAGCTGGCACCACAGCCAGGTCCCCTAGGGTTGGTCAAGGTGGGAGGGGGAGGGGGGAGGGGGGCCCTGCCGGGGAGGCTGGGGCAGCCAGGACCGCTTCTAGCCCTGGGAGTTCCCCCTACCCCCCCTGAGCCCCACCCCCCATCAGGATCACAGCAGCCCCTTGGTCTGGCAAGAGGATCACAGCAGCCGCAGCAGCCGCAGCCGCAGCAGCAGCAGCAGCCGTCGCAGCAGCAGCAGCAGCAGCAGCAGCAGCGGCAGCAGCAGCAGCAGCAGCAGCAGCAGCAGCAGTCGCGGCAGCAGCAGCAGCAGCAGCAGGGATCAGCAAAGGATGAGGAGCTCCTTCGAGCTTCAGAGGCCAGGCAGGGAGGCTCTACTGCAGGCAGCCTGCCTGCCAACCTTGAGGATGGCAGCAGGCAGGGGACGGGGGAGGCAGCTGGTACCCAGCTTGGGGGGCCTATGGCGGCTGGGGGGCCTGTGTCAGCTGATAGTCAGGTGGGGGTCGTGGCAGCGTGGCGAACCCTCCAGGATCGCATGAAGCCGCCATTGTGTAAAGGCCACCAGAAGCCTTGTGTGATCCGTCAGGTCAGGCACCCGGTCACCTCACTCTTCATTCCTCACACTCCGCATCCCGCCCACTAATGCCCCTGACCCTGAACTGCTTAAAGATTGACGTTCGGAGGACACTGGCCTCACGAGGCTCGTGACGCCCAGCTGAGCGACAGAGCGCAACTGTGGTGCAGACTTGTGGCAATGAGTCCAGACCTGTGGCAATGGTCAACCATAGCTTGCCAACCAACCTCGCGCAGTGCCTCGAGCACTGTGCGGCCCGGCATAGCTGCCACTGACCTCCTCAGCGGCAATGCTGTGACTGTCCACACTGAGTGTTCCACTGCAATGAAGGCTCAAGGTTGAGGGCCAAGGTGCTGTGACTGCAGCGCAACAGGAACAGTTCGTACTCACCTTGCCGCATCGCGTCTCGAGCACCCCGTGCGCCTCCACCTGTCCAGTCTGTCATTGATGCCACTAGCTGACCTAAGCACCGGTGACCTAAGCACCAGAAGCGCAGGGAGTGACTTCTGCACCTTGCCGCTTTGCAGGTGAAGAAAGCCGGGCAAAACTGTGGTCGCTCGTTTTACGTGTGCGCGCTGCCGGACGGGCCGCCACCTGTCGGTCGTTGTGACTTCTTTGCGTGGGCCTCATCCAGGCAGGCCGACAGCTCCAAGCGTCCCCTGACTTCTAGCGCTGTATCAGCAAAGAAGCCTCGGACTTGAATCCCGATGCATCTAAATATGCATTACCAATTAGCACGCAAACGGCGCGTGACACAGAGCTGGCGTACAGGCAGCAATTAAAGAGCACTGTTGTCTTGTCGTTTACTCTTCTACACGGTCATCACATTAATTGTTCCGCCTCCGCTGGCTCGGTCCTGCTGCCTCAACCCAAGTTGGCGACCCCGCCCTTGAGTATGGTGAGGGCTCCGCCTTGCAGTTGGCCTTCTATAGAGCTGGCCTGAGCCTCTGAGCCATAGGCCATGCGTCGTATAAGACCTGGAGATATAGGCTTGACAGCTGGGATGTAGAAGGTAAGAGCTGTGAGGGCGAGGGCTGGTCACTGCAGCACCCAGAGGTGTCCGGGCAGCGGGGCCGGGTCGGGGGAGATGAGAGCTGCCAGGGCTGGGACATGGTGACATGGTGGGACCGCCCATGCCATGGTGGCTGCAAAAGCCTGAAGCGCGGAGCTGAGGCGCCATCACAGCCATGTAACTTACTCTCTGGCCAACACTCACTGTCGCTGCCCTGCCCTCTGCCTGCACTGCCAGCACCTACTGTGGCGGGTACAGGCAACAACGCTGTCCCAACCTCCCCTGAGGCCCAGCCTGCAGAAGAGCTCAACGCCCAACCTTGGATCCTGATGCCGTTGAATCCTGATGCCGGCACACTGACCGCTGGCTGCACTGCCTGCCCTCAGCCCTCTGCCCTCTCCCATCACCCCGTCCTGCACCCGCCCAGCAAAGCTCAGGGGCCTGATGCTACCATGCCTCTGTCGGTTCAGTGGCTGTACACTGTCGACTGTAGGGCTGGCACTGGGCCAGCAGCGCCCCATGGTCACCTGGCTTGCGACAACCCCTGACCCTCTGGTGCAAAGGAGCCTCACTAAGAGGCGTTGTGAGATGGCAGCTTCCTCCCAGCAGTATGACACCCGACTGATGATGAGCACTAGCGCAGCTGTCGCTTCTCCTCCTCCTCCTCCTCCCCTTTCCCCTTTACCTGCTGACACTCATCCCCCCCCAGCTGGCTGCTGATGATGATCTTGCTGCTGTTGCTGTTGCTGCTGCTGCTGCTGCTGCTGGCCCAACAGAATTAGACAGCTCAAAAGAACCGGACCTGCACTGGCAGCACCACAGCAGAGGGCCATGTCAAGAAGACAAGGCGTATAGGGTGCCCTATGATGCTTGTGTTGCTGCACGCTAGCTGTGCAAAGTCAGCACAGCCTCGGGGGTGTGGGATGGGGATGGCATGCTGGACGGGCTCTACTGGACTTAGTGGGAGGGTAGCAAGGGCCTTTCAAAGGTGCCCTTTAGAGGTGCTCTTTGGATGTGCAAGAGTGAGTGACATCGCCTCCTGGGTAGTAGGTGTTAGCAGGTATGAGCAGGTATGAGCCAAGGGTATGAGCCGGGGTCAGACAATAATGTAGGTGGTAGGCGACCATGACCATGTGTATGCCATGTATAAGCCATGTGCATGCCATGTGCATGAGAACTCCACACAGACAAAAACACAGTTTTGTAGGGGTCCACACTGAGTGTTCCACTGCAATGAAGGCTCAAGCTTGAAGGCCAAGGCACTGGATGTGCAAAAGCGGTGTGAATGAAGATGACGATGATGGGGTCCTTAATGATGGTGATGGTGGTGATGGTAACAGCTGCATCCCTCCCCTTCAGCTGTGTGTTGCAACACCATAGCTGCCAAAACATCAGCCCTCCTGTGGGCAGTAAGCAAGAGAGGGTACTTGCGGTTTGGGCTCACACCACACCTTGAAGACTGCGATGGACACCAGGTTGCCCAAAATGGCGGCCAGGCCCATGAACAGCAGTAAGTCAGAGAAGGTGGCTTTGGGATTGACCCGGTCTCTGCAGCGGCGGCATGCAGGGCACAGTAATCACGGATGAACCCCTCACCACTGATGACGGCAGCAGCAGGTCAGGACATTAAGAGTGACGTGGGATCTTCACCTGTACACGTTGAAGATCGCGTAAACCACGATGGGGGATCCCAGCAGCACCAGCTCGGTGGGCGCCAAATAGAAGGACGGCGGTTTGGGAACAACTGCTTCGTCAGCGCTTGCCGGCATCGCCGCTTGTAGCTGCCACATCACGGGCAGTAGCGCATGAACAGCGGCAGCGCAGTGCTGTTGCAGCTGCTGAGGCTGGCGATGCGGCTTTGCTACTGCTCGGCACAAAATCTGCCGCTGGTGGCGCACTTGCAACGATGGTGCCGAGTAGCATTGGCACAGAGAAAGCGACATAGTGTACTTGGAACACTTGCTCGGAACCGCCTTGAAATGACCGAAAACCGTAAAATACAAAGTTTCATTTGAACATTCTGATGATGATTCCGCAGTGTGGGGTGATACTCAGCGCATACCAGCAGAAATAGAAGGGCACGACATCAACACTGTACTGTGTGTTATCGCCACGCACCTGGGAGGGCAAGACAGGCAAACAAAAAGAGAAACGAAGCCAGGAGCCCCCGGCCTGCTTCATCTGATGCACCTAATATCTCCTCATCATCCTTCCAATATTGTGACGAGGCTTGCGTGTGGTAGCTTTAGGAACCTTAGGTGATGGCCATTGCCACACTCGCTGCCACACTCTACCACGCTACTAGGTGCCTGACCCTTAGGCCGCAAGGCCCAACAGACATGCTGCGTTCATCAGGCTCCACTGAGGCTCCCCAACAAGCTCGATGGGTGCATTGACCTTGCACTGCACGTGCACACGATGATGATGCAGCCTATAGCTGACGACCTCATGGCTGCTTCACAGGGCAGCAGTGTGCGCTGCAACACTTATCATGGTTGTGTGGCCACTAGGCTCGCTCATGCAAGGTCATCGCCCCAGCCCTTTACATGCATGGCTGCTGCTTCAACTCCCTACCAGCCCAGGTTCAGTTGGCAACGAGTCTGGCAAAATGCAGCATCCGCCATGAGACAGGTAAGGTACATGCTGAGCTCATGTCCCAGCATAGCTCTGGTTGGCAGCATGTTTTGTGGCAAAGACTGGTGTACCAACATTGTTACAACACTCTGCTTGTGACTTTGCATGTCATCGTGGCCAGCATCAACTTGCTGTCATAGTATCCAACATCTCTCTATGCAATAGTACCACAGGCGTCAATTCACTCCCAGATGCAATGTACATGTCCAGCAACTCCGTCTTCCTTGCACATTCCCTTCTCTTGCAGACTCCCCTGTCAATCATCAGACGGTGGAGGTGCCAGGTTTGCCAGCTCAGCTGAAGAATGTCATCTTGCCCAGGAAGCCCACGATGGCGGTCCAGCGCAGGGGCACCAGCCAGGGCATGATGGTGTCCGTCACCAGCACCTGCAGTCAGTGCATTCCGTGTGCTCTTCACAAACCTGTATGGACGAGTGCGGCTCACATCACGTTTCTACATCACCCAGCAGCAGGTAGACGAAGTGGTCACAGCCTGCTTACCTGGAAAGCTACAGCACCTGGTGCATGGTTGTGGCTTGGCAATGCAGCCCTAAGCTACCTCACCCCACTGCCAAGGCTGGCTGCGTGCCACATAGGGACTGGCACTGACAGGAAGCTGCTTTGCAGTGGGCTGCCACTGCTCCATCGCTGCCTTGCTTGAGCTTCACATCTCACATCTGTGCTGTCCTGATGTACTGAGCGCGGCTGGGGGGCTGCATGCGCCATGCACCACGGCCAAAGACCGGGGCACCACCAAGAGCCAGACCAGCCAGGCAGGGTGTGGGGTGAGCTCAGCCTGCTGCTGCTGCACCCACCCCCCACATGCCTATGAGGAGGCCAGCATGGGCATCACACCCAGATATGACCACATGATGGCACCATGGGAAGGGCTGTGGGGTCATCAGGACCAGGCAGTGGGCTGCTGCTGCTGCTGAGGCTGACCTTGGTCACTGTCCAGTAGGTCATCATCCACTTGTGCAGGAAGCACAGCGGCCACAGCAGCGGGGTCAGCACAGTGAAGAAGGCGTAGGCGATCTTCATCGCCTCCATGTGGAACGCGAGGAGGCCGCTGACTGGGATGGCTAGGGGCGCCACCGCCAGATACTGAGCGGCAGCAACAGCAGCGGTAGCAGCGGTAGCAGCAGCAGCAGCAGCAGCAGCATGAGAGGCAGCATCGGTGGCACATTGTTACGTGAAGTCTGCCTAGCATTGTGGCAATGCCAGTTTTTGGAAAGTCTGGAGTTCAGGCTGCTGGTGTATGCAGGTCTGTTGTTGCAGGTGTGCAGCTGCTGCGTGGTGTGTGCAGTAGTGGTTAGCCAGCATGGACCCTGCTCCCCAGCGCACCAGTGGGACGTACAGCACGATGCTGAGGAACTTGAGCAGGATGGTTACCGGCACGATGATGGGAGTAAAGATGAGGCCCATGACCGCGTACATGATGGTCAACGGCACGGTGGCCAGCGTGACCAGGTACAACACCGGCAGCATCCTGCGGCGCAGCCAACATCACGCCGTGTGTCACACGCGCTGCCGCGCCAAGAGCACATCGGCGTCACGGCGTGGCGCAGCGACGTAGTAGGAACAGTGTCCTGAAGTTGAGCGGCGTTGCCGGCTGCTGCAGCTGGGAGCGGCTGAGCGTGTTGTGCATTGGCGGCTGTGCGCTCTCACTCCCTGCAATGGCTAGCTGGCTGCACGTCGGCACATTGGGCACCTACAGCGGGGTCAGGGATTCCAGAGGCATCTTCACGAGCTGCAGGGATGAGCGCGGTGCTAGGGGGCGGCTGGCGGTGTTCGGCAACTTGCTGCTGGCGAGCAAACGCAGCCTAAAGTGCGGGCGGCGCTTCGAGTGTGACACCGCCAATGACCGCAAACCCGGCGGACACGCCAGCCCATAACGCAGGAAACACTTCACAGGAAGCGTTGCGATGATGTCAATGGATAGCTTCGCTAGTAGATCGCAGTAGCATGTGTTTTGTGTGTTCGTGTAATGTGATGTGATGTTATGACTCCACAGCTTCTGATCCCTTCTAACTCAAAATCGAGCAAGACCTGCCATCAGATACAGGCAGCGACTTCATGATTGCCTTCTGCACTCGCAGCAATTCCGGATACAATCAGAAATGCGCGGAGAGGCTGTAGAATTCATTTCTCGTTTTCAAGTCCTTACCCTCATACCATTATTGCCCAGCTCGTTACTGTAATGTCCATGCTTATTGTCTATTGCCCACATCAGCTCCACCCATCAATGTGTGTGTGCCTCCATCACTAACTCGAGCACCAGCAACCCTTGCTCACACACATCCCATTTGATTTGACTCACTGAAACCACGACAATCTACCGAATTATAAGCTTCATCTAAAAGTTCTGATGAAAACTCTGAAGTGTGGGATAATGCTCAGCGCATAATAGCAGCACCATGTGCATCATTGAGCTGATATGCAGGTTTGAGACAATCATGGATACTTGGAGGGGTTCTGTTTTCAAATATAACCTCATACTATCGTCCTGACTGGCACCTTGCCGTCCGAGCCCACGAGTAGAACGGCTAGTGCAAAGTGGGCAGAATCTATCTATACATACCTGAAGACAGAACATGCCATCTACATCCTCTCAGCGCATCCCTGGTTGCCCCATGTCTTCATTTGAGCTCGCTGATGCACATTGTGCTGCTAATGTGCGCTGGGCATCACCCCACACCGTGCCAATTGTACAAGAATGTTCAAACAGGACACATATTCGGCAATGCCTCGAGAAAGGTCACTGATCACAACTTCATGAGAATGCAGAGCCGTCTACCTGTGATGTGTGATGGTGACGTGCGCATGCGAACCTCACAGTAAGAGGCAGAGTGAAAAGAGCCAGTATGCCTTACACTCGTCATCGCCACGCACCTGGGAGGACAACACAGGCATGGAAAAGGAGGCGATAAGCCAGGCTCCCCCAGCCTGCTTCATCTGATGCACCTAATATCTCCTCACCACCCTTCTATCATCATGACAAAGCTTGCATGTGGTGATTTTGATAACTAAACGTTATGGCCATCGCCACGCTCGCTGTCACACTCTACCACGCTACTAGGTGCCTGACCCTTAGGCCGCAAGGCCCAACAGACATACTGCGTTCATCAGGCTCCACTGAGGCTCCTCAACAAGCTCGATGGGTGCATTGACCTTGCAATGCACGTGCACACGATGATGATGCAGCCTATAGCTGAAGACCTCATGGCTGCTTCACAGGGCAGCAGTGTGCGCTGCAATAGTCATCATGGTTGTGTGGCCACTAAGCTCGCTCATGCAAGGTCACCGCCCCAGCCCTTAACGTGCATGGCTGCTGCTTCAACTCCCTACCAGCCCAGGTTCAGTTGGCAACGAGTCTGGCAAAATGCAGCATCCGCCATGAGACAGGTAAGGTACATGCTGAGCTCATGTCCCAGCATAGCTCTGGTTGGCAGCATGATTTGGGACAAAGACCGGTGTACCAACATTGTTACAACACTCTGCTTGTGACTTCGCATGTCATCGTGGCCAACATCAACTTGCTGTCATAGTATCCAACATCTCTCTATGCAATAGCACCACCAGGCGTCAGTTACTCCCAGATGCAATCTACATGTCCGGCAACTCAACCGCCTTCCTTGCACATTCTCCCTTCTCCTTCAGACTCCCCTCTCAGTCATTAGACGGTGGAGGTGCCAGCTTTGTCAGCTCAGCTGAAGAATGTCATCTTGCCCAGGAAGCCCACGATGGCGGTCCAGCGCAGGGGCACCAGCCAGGGCATGATAGTGTCCGTCACCAGCACCTGCAGCCAGTGCATTCCGTGTGCTCTTCACAAACCTGTATGGACGAGTGCGGCTCACATCACGTTTCTACATCACCCAGCAGCAGGTAGACGAAGTGGTCACAGCCTGCTTACCTGGAAAGCTACAGCACCTGGTGCATGGTTGTGGCTTGGCAATGCAGCCCTAAGCTACCTCACCCCACTGCCAAGGCTGGCTGCGTGCCACATAGGAACTGGCACTGACAGGAAGCTGCTTTGCAGTGGGCTGCCACTGCTCCATCGCTGCCTTGCTTGAGCTTCACATCTCACATCTGTGCTGTCCTGATGTACTGAGCGCGGCTGGGGGGCTGCATGCGCCATGCACCACGGCCAAAGACCGGGGCACCATCAAGAGCCAGGCCAGCCAGGCAGGGTGTGGGGTGAGCTCAGCCTGCTGCTGCTGCTGCACCCACCCCCCACATGCCTATGAGGAGGCCAGCATGGGCATCACACCCAGATATGACCACATGATGACACCATGGGAAGGGCTGTGGGGTCATCAGGACCAGGCAGTGGGCTGCTGCTGCTGCTGAGGCTGACCTTGGTCACTGTCCAGTAGGTCATCATCCACTTGTGCAGGAAGCACAGCGGCCACAGCAGCGGGGTCAGCACGGTGAAGAAGGCGCAGGCGATCTTCATGGCCTCCATGTGGAACGCGAGGAGGCCGCTGACTGGGATGGCTAGGGGCGCCACCGCCACATACTGAGCAGCAGCAGCAACAGCAGCGGTAGCAGCAGCAGCAGCATGAGAGGAGGCATATGTGGCACATTGTTAAGTGAAGTCTGCCTAGCATTGTGGCAATGCCAGTTTTTGGAAAGTCTGGAGTTCAGGCTGCTGGTGTACGCAGGTCTGTTGTTGCAGGTGTGCAGCTGCTGCGTGGTGTATGCAGTAGTGGTCAGCCAGCATGGACCCTGCTCCCCAGCGCACCAGTGGGACGTACAGCACGATGCTGAGGAACTTGAGCAGGATGGTGACCGGCACGATGATGGGAGTAAAGATGAGGCCCATGACCGCGTACATGATGGTCAACGGCACGGTGGCCAGCGTGACCAGGTACAGCACCGGCAACATCCTGCGGCGCAGGCAACATCACGCCGTGTGTTACACGCGCTGCCGCGCCAAGAGCACATCGGCGTCACGGCGTGGCCCAGCGACGTAGTAGGAACAGTGTCCTGAAGTTGAGCGGCGTTGCCGGCTGCTGCAGCTGGGAGCGGCTGAGGATGCTGCGCATTGGCGGCTGTGCGCTCTCACTCCCTGTAATGGCTAGCTGGCTGCACGCCAGCACATTGGGCACCTACAGCGGGGTCAGGGATTCCAGAGGCATCTTCACGAGCTGTAGGGATGAGCGCGGTGTTAGGGGACGGCTGGCAGTGTTCGTCACCTTGCTGTTGGCGAGCAAACGCAGCCTGAAGTGCGGGCGGCGCTTCGAGTGTGACACCGCCAATGACCGCAAACCCGGCGGACACGCCAGCCCATAACGCAGGAAACACTTCACAGGAAGCGTTGCGATGATGTCAATGGAGGCATAGCCGTGTCGTGCCCCTTGAAGGTGCGGCGGGTGGGGTCCTTCGGAGAACTGATTAACCGGTGCTTACGTTGAGTTGTTTACGAACGTGTGGGAGTTGTTTACGAAGGTGTGGGTGTAGTGCTTGACCATAAGCCGTGAGGTCCGACGGTTCTGCTGGGAAGATTCAAAGCAGGTGCCGGCCAGACTGCCGCAAGGCCCGACGGTTCTGCTGGGTTCGCCAGACTCCACCGGGGCTGCACGACAAGTAAAGTTGGTGCATTGACATTGCGCACGTTGTTTTTGCAGCCTACAGCTGATGACCTTGCGACTGCTTCCACCATGACACAGCAACCACCATGGCTGCATTGACGCTAGGCTTGCTCTTGGGAACCCTGTCACACAGCTGCTAGCTCAGCCACTTGTACGCCTTTGTGCCTGGGTGACACCACACCATGAGGCCAGGCCATCAGCGCAGCTCCAGATTCATCGCCTGCTCTCCTGAAGGTGAAACGCTGCGTTGGTTTCCCTGTTCAGCCACCTGCCAGGCGGCTGGCGTCAAGGGGGTTTGTATGTCCTTGCCCTTGCCCTTGGCCTTGCCAGCATTGCCCCTGGGAGACTCAGCTGCCTGCTCAGCCTTGGTGCACTTGGCGGGCTGGTAATCTCTGGGTCCAGGCTCAGAGCCTCAGATGGCTGTGTGGCTGCCGAGCTTCAGCCCATCACATCAGGCCCCACACTCGCTTGTAGCCCTGCTTCCTAAAAGCTGGGTGCAGCAGCCGGTGGACCACTGAAGCTGCTGGGGGCACCCAGTCCTCCAGCTGGGGCTGGTCATAGCTCAGCTTCTGGTGGCCATGCACAGCTGAGCTGACGCTGCTGGTACAAACCCATCAACCAGCACTACCTTGTCCATCAGCTTGCCATGAATCCCTCGGCCACGACACCAGCTTGCGGCAAGCCTGCAGCACTGCGTCAGCAACCCATCCACCCACCCCACCCACCCCGAGTGCCCATGCCTGCATTTGCAAAAACGACCTGGCCCCAATTGCCCCTCTGGCCCCTTTGGCAGCAGCATCAGCCCAGCAGCAGGCCCCTCTGGCAGCAGCGGCAGCAACAACTGACATAGGCAAGGGCCTGGCTGACAAGTAGGCTGACCCAGCCACCCAGATGGGCATGGGGTTGGACCCCGGCGCCATCCAGGCAGTCAGCACTGCCTCAGGGGTGTGGGATGGGGATGGCATGCTGGACAGCTTCTCTGGAAGGCACCTTTGACTTAGTGGGAGGGTAGCAAGGGCCTTTTAAAGGTGCCCTTTAGAGGCTTGCCCCTTGGAGGTGCGAGAGTGAGTGACATCGCCTCCTGGGTAGTAGGTGTTAGCAGGTATGAGCAGGTATGAGCCAAGGGTATGAGCCGGGGTCAGGCAATAATGTAGGTGGTAGGCGACCATGACCATGTGCATGCCATGTACAAGCCATGTGCATGCCATGTGCATGGGAACTCCACACAGACAGAGTAGGGGTCCACACTGAGTGTTACACTGCAATGAAGGCTCAAGGTTGAGGGCCAAGGTGCTGCTTCAGTATGGTCCGCAAGGTCCGGGCAGGCCGCGGCACAGCTGTCGGAACAAATTGTCGCAGTCCAGGTCCGGGATGTCTGCTGCGGAGACTGGGATGTCTGTGTCTGTGTATGACAGTGGCTGGCCTTGCGCGTCAAGCTGGTCGGCTGCGTGCAGGGTAAACAAGCCGCGCACGAGGAAGCCCAACAACAGGCTGCCAATCACCCGTCGCTCGCTGATGGCCTTCACTCGTGGGCGCACAGCACGTTCCAGGAAGGCAAGCGCTTGCGGAAGGTGGTCGGTGAGGTGGGCTAACTTGGCCTTTCTTGCGTGGAACGTATTGTCCCTGCTGCGGGCAGCGCGGGCCTCTCCTGAAGCCTTCCTTCTGCGCTGTGCCTCGGTCAAGTCAGGTTGGGCTGCCTCGTCGCGGTTGAAGTCGGGGTTGAAGTCGGCACTGCTCTAGGCCCACCCACACCGGTTCCTCTTCTTCCTCGTTTGTCACACACATGTACGCATTTTTTCGTAGTGTGTTCGCAGTGTGTTGGCAGGCTGAGACACATGGGGCCTGCGACGGGAGAGAACCGCGAGCGTTTGCCGTCGCAGGCGCTCTGGGACTCCGCGAAGGAGTTGAATGCACTGGGCAGCCCGTCTGCGACAATTCAAAAAGCGGGGCTCCACGCCCCACAACGGCGCCGAGGCCGATGCAAAGCAGATGCAGGGGGGTGGCGGCAAACGCTGGGCCTCGAAGACGTCCCAGACTATTTGAGGCGAGGCGGATTGAGCTGAAGATATATAACACGGTTCACAATAGAACAGGAGATAGAGGTGCATAACATAGAAGGTAGAGATAGAGCACTGTACATGGAGCACCCTCGAAGCATACACTGAGTTCACTGTGCCGTGGTTGTAGCTAAGTCTACTTGCCTATGTTGGTTGATGATCTGGGTGCAGAGACAACAGCTTCCTGCGTGCCTACTATCGGCAGGAGCTGTCTGTGAGCAATGCCTTGCGCTCCATCTTCAGCTGGCACAACGAAACCATGAACATTTGGACACACCTGCTGGGCTTCCTGCTGCTGGCTGCGATTGCTGTGAGCTTCGTACTGGAGCCCCACCCACACCCCGAGACCTTCCCACAACACACTGCCTTCCCCATCAGCCCCATAAGCCCAGCAGAAGCCCAGGCACCAGCATTCTCATCCAACTGGACAGCAGCAGCGGAGGCAGAAGAAGAAAGCACAAAGTTGAGCTGTCTTGGTGGCTATATCATGAAGTGGGCAGGTTCTGATGACCAAGGGAATGAAAGCCACGGGACTGACGGTGTTGAGAGTGGGGCCAGGTGCTCTATGCAGCAGTCACGGGAAGAGCAACAGCCACAGGGGATACACCAGCAGCTGTGGGGACAGCAAGGGGCGCGTGAAGAACAGGAAGAAGACCGGGATGAGCTGGAGCAGCAACAGCAGCAGAAGCAGCATGGCATAGCCTGTGGTGGACAGGAGGGTGCAGCAGCAGCAGCAGTGGCAGCACCTAAGTGGCCCATGTACGTGGTGATGTATGGCTTCATGCAGGTCAGAGGCTCTCAGGAACCCGTTGCCCACTGCCCATTGCTGCTCCTCCCAATTGCTCCTCCCTTCCGCTCCCTGCTGCTACCCCCTGCTGCTGTTTGTATACACTTCAGTGCAACAGCCAACATGTGCAACAGCCTACTGGAGCCCCCAAACCCCGCCTGGAGCGCATGCTGCCGGTGCTGATGCTGCCGGACTAGTTGTACGCATATTCTCATGCCCGTGCTCCTACGAATGCTGGACATTGGACGTGCACTGCTGCTACTGCTGCCCCCGTCGCTGTGGGTCCCACCCCAGCTCCTGCTGCTGCCGCTGCTGCTGCTGCCCGCAGGTGTTGCTTGTGTCCAGCCTGTGTCACACCTTCAGCTGCCTTCCCCGCCGCGTTAGCACCGCCCTGTGGAAGGCGGACTACCTGGCCATTACCTGCTCCATCGCCTGCATGTTTTACCCGTTCTGCTGGTGGGTGTGGGAATAGAACCCCTGACCTTTAGTGCAGGAGGGTATGAATCTGCTCCAGGCAATTCCTAACCCATACCTGCTGCTGCTCCTGGTACTGTGGACCCTCCAGCCCTTGTTGCTGTCCCTCTGCCCCTCTGCCACTGCCCCTCTGCCCCTGCTCCTGCTCCCCTCATGCCCTGTTGGTGTAGCCCTCTGCTGCCCCTGCCCCCTCCTGCAGGTACTGCTTCGCCTGCTCCTCCCCAGCCGTGAAGTACACATACATCAGCGTGACCAGCTTCCTAGGCGCATGCATCACAACAGTCAGCCTGTCTGACGCCTTCCAGTCCCCTGCCCTGCAGCCAGTACGCCCCATGCTCTTTGCCGCCCTGGCAGGCTGGGGCCTGGCCCCGATGGCCCACGCAGCCTGGACCCTCTCCTCCGCCCCACCTGTGCGCCTGGCCCTGCAGCTCACGCTGGCCCAGATGCTGCTCATCGCGCTTGGTGCGGTGCTGTTCGCCACGCGCTTCCCAGAGCGCCTGAGGCCGGGTCGGTTCGACCTGCTGTTGTCTAGCCACCAGCTCTTCCACATCCTCATAGTGCTGGCCTTCGTGATGTACACCCAGGCATGCCTCACGCTGTGGAGGTGGAGAGCCGTGGGTGAGGGGTGTGGCGCGCTGCCGTAGGTGCCCAAAGAGGTTCAAATCCGGACTCTTCCAGGTGACGCAGCCCCTAGTTGTAGGGGAGAGATGTGTTATAGGTTGTAGGCTGGAGGCCAGCTGCTGGTCAGCTGTCTGCTGTAGGTCAGCTGCTGGTGCGGGTTTGGCTGCTGAGGGAGTTCAGCTGCTTAGCTGCAGGTGAAGGGTTTCAGCTGCTTATGTATGTATCTGGTCATTGTTGTAGCTGTAGCTGCAGCCCTTCTCACCCTCACGCTCCCCCTGTACCCCGCATTCCCTGTCCCTGATGAGGATGGTGGTGGCAGGTGGCCCTGGTCCGGCTGCAGCACTGCTGCGGCTGCTGCTCGTATGGGCGCAGCGGCCATGTGTGCACCGTGAGGTTGCCTAGCAAGGATGGCTGGCAGCTAGGGCTGCACCATCTGGCAGTCAGCGGGGTATGAAGGGCGGGTGGTCAACATCGTGACATGCACCAGACATAGCCCTGTCTCTTGGGGTCTCACAGTGCCAGTGGTGTCAATGCCACCATGCCAGTGGTGCCCATGTTCCTATGCCAGTGCTACCGGGGGTGGATGGTGTAAAGCGGCAGTGGCTGCGGGTGGGGTGTGTATCCTGTAGGAAATGGGACGAATGCTTTGCTCAGTGGGGCTGGGGTGCGCTGAGTGTGTGTGTGAGGTACTTGAGATATGCAAGCAGCAGCAGCAGGAGTGTTCATGCATGAGGGGTGATGTACAATGGAGGGAGGAGCTGCCTCAATATAATAGGCTTATCACGTTTGGAGGGGTATTGAGCTGGCATCGTAGGTAGGCATGACTCTCACCCTGGGGCTGGAGAGGCGAGAAGGAGAGATGATAAAGGGGGGGTGGAGGTAAGGGAGTAAGGGAGTTAAGCCATGGAAGGGAATATTTGCCACCGAGTTAGTCTTGCAACGAGGTGCATGGCACAACCGGGAGAGGCATGTATTTATTCGAGAGAAGCCTTTCTCAATGATGCATATGTGGCATGACGTATAGTATAATGTCGGAGGCCAAGCTGTTACGGGAAAATAACGACAGAGAAAAATAGAGCTGTTGCTGGAAAATAACGACCGAGAAAAATAAAGCCACGCACACAGCCTGCCCACCGTTGTGGCGAGCAGCGCACCCTCTTCGGGGCACGAGGTCCAAGAGCTTTCGAGCTGTATTTTACGGGAGAGTTAAGATTCTTACTTTCCCCGTAATGTAAAGGGATCCTAGTATTCTATGCTATACGACTATAATTATATTCCTTGGCTCAGTGCACAATTAGTTATATAGTGCACAATTAGCCGCTGTCGACACCAGCATGGAAACATTGAACCCAAATAGCATGAATAAGCGCTTGACTAAATTGCTGAAACCTTACGTCCTGATCCTCAACATGCAGCGCATTGGGGAGAGCAGGTGGCGCCCACTGGAGTTGTGCTGGTGGCCAGAGCAGGGGAAGCTGCCAGCCAAGGGCAAGGAGTACCCAAGCCTGGGCTACAAGCGGCTGCGAGATAAGCCACCCAAGACGCAGCCCGCTGTGGCACAGTAGTGTGTGCCCCCCCTCTTGAGCTGTTATCAGCTTACAATTAGTGCATGTTTGTCATGCCAACTCTACATCATAGCCCTCAGGGGTCAGGCAATAATGTGGGTGGTAGGCGACCATGACCATGTGTATGCCATGTGCATGGGAACTCCACACAGACAAAACACCGTTTTGTAGAGGTCCACACTTAGTGTTCCACTCAGGCGGCCCCAACATGGGTTTGGTAATGTTCATGCAGATTCTCTCTCAATACTGCACCGTTTTCAATAGCGTTTAGCACATTGGCAGTCACGAGTTAGTCCGCGTAATCTGACCATCAGCGCTAGCCATTGGAGTCTTTGCTCGTGTACTGCTACATGTGCCCGCGAACGAATCACAGCGGCGAGACGGGTCTCCTTGGCACGGTGAGCCACATCGCAGGGAACCCATCTACCTTGCGTAGTGAGCTGGTTGTGCACAAATGGAATGTCCGGCTGACACCCAATGCGATGCCTGCCGGGCGTGCAGGGCACCTAGACGGGGCCGGTGAAGCATAATCTATCTTCGCTTCTCGCCGAATACATCATTTGGGTCGGCGCACACGAAGGTAGCACCGGGTAACCCCCCCCCCCCCCCCCCCCCCCTCCACTGTGTCCTCCACTGTGTTGCACCCGTTGCACCTAGTGGAAAAGCGACATAGAATTGTTGTTCTTTACTCATTGGCGGATCTCTTGAAACAAACCGCAAAACCAACAACACAGGCCTCTATGAGTTTGACATCGTCAAAGTTACATCATGGTCACCAGGCAGAAATAAGGCCACGGGGCTGTGGGGTGGCAGTTGAGCTATGAAACTTTGCACGCAGGTGGATGGCATGCAGGGGAGTGTAACTCTCAGACGAGCCGAGTCCAAACTCTGTCGTGGTGTGGAGTTGTGTGTAGGGAGCGACCGGCCCGACTATAATTATATTTATAGTTTTATATGGCTTGAGCACTTGTATAGCTTTTATAGGTCCTCGAATCTTGCATCCGCTTCCACCGCCGACCAGCGCGATGGCTGCGCCTAGCCCCGATGACCCCAATGCGCTAGGGTCGGATGGTCTGCCCAAGTTTGCCCATACCACCACGCAAACCTTGGAGGGAAGGAAAGCACTGTCGTTCAGGTGTAGAACCAGGTCAAAGGCTTCACTACGCGCGCCAGTTATCGCCAATCATCGCCAGTTATTCGAATCAGCTCGATGAATAAGCTGGTCGTCATCGCAAGAGCAGTAGCCAAGAGCAGCAGGTAGGAGGCGCTTGGAGCGTCAGCTTGGACTTCCGGTGAGTGCACATGCAGCTGGGGTGTTAATCTTGTTCATCTGCTTGCTAAGCCTTAGCTGACTGATAATACAGACAGCTGGAGCATGACAGGTGTAGCATGGCTTGGTGGTTGCAAGCAAGGCAGCAACGGCGTAGAGCAGCAGCCAACAAGGAGGTAGCAAGGAGTCAGCAAGGCATGACACGGAGCAAAACTGTGAGTGGCCAGCCCCTGGACATGAGTGGCCCCCAATGCCCAGCCTAATCACAAGGATGCCTCTTGCTGGCTGCAGGCTTGATGTTCACACTCCTGTCCCTTGCCCCCTTCTCCCTTCCCTACCCCGTCCCACCACCACTTCCGAGTCTTCTACCCACCTACTTCCCCCCCTCCCCTCCCCCCCATCCCACGAGACACGCTGGAGCTTGGAGCGGGCAGCCTGGAGCGCGCAGTCTGGAGCTGGACGTTGTTGTGTTGTGTTGTGTGTTGTTAGGGTACAGCCCAGCCCAGCCCAGCCCAGCCCAGCCCAGCCCAGCCCAGCCCAGCCCAGCCCAGCCCAGCCCAGCCCAGCCCAGCCCAGCCCAGCCCAGCCCAGCCCAGCCCAGCCCAGCCCAGCCCAGCCCAGCCCAGCCCAGCCCAGCCCAGCCCAGCCCAGCCCAGCCCAGCCCAGCCCAGCCCAGCCCAGCCCAGCCATGGGGCATTGGGCATAGGCAGCAAGGCAAAGTGCTTAGCAGTCCCGTAGTGAGTGTTAGCTAAAGCAAGGAGGTGCAGCCGGTCCTTGCTTGTTGTGCACATAGCATAGGTGGTGTGTGAGGCATGAGTCAATGTGTTGTTGTGGTGGTGGTGTGTTGTTGAGGTGTTGTTGTGTTGTGTGGTGTTGCCACCTTCTTGCATCAATGCATGTACTTAGCATCAGCGATACATGTCTTCTGTAGTGGTGTTGCAAGGCAGTTGAGCTTGAGACATGCTTCCAGTGCTTCTGCCTTTTTGGTGTGGTGTACCACTAAGCACAAAGTAATGATTGTAAGACATGACATGGCAAGTTTGTATCAGATTAGAATCAACATTGTGGAGAGAATGTAAAATGACCCTCCATGACGACCCTGCCCGGGGTCGGCAAGACCACTTTCAGTCATAACTCCCCCCCCCTTCCCCTAGCCCACCCCAACCCACACCCGTATCAACATATTCGCCACCTTCTTGCATCAATGCATCACCTTCTTGCATCAATGCCACCTTCTTGCATCAATGCATGTATTTAGCATCAGCGATACATAATGTTCATCACCGCCTCTCAACGGCGCACCGTAAACATTTCATCAACTCACTTGTCTTGTGTATGAGCTTGCTATGAAAATGCGGGTCGATGGTCTGCTCACGGCTTGTTTGAGCTGACTTGACGTGAAAAGAACGCTCTTGCGTGGGGTCGAACCCGTAACCTCTCGCACTTGGCTGCTAAGCTACTGAGCCAATCTATAGTTATATGGGCGTACACAAGTTGTGTGACTGACTGCATGGCTCTGGCCCTGAGATTGGCTAAGGGAGTTAAGGGTCACAGACCAAAGTGAGCTTTTGGCTTATCTGAGTATGAGCGTTTGTAACATTGTCCTAGAGGAGCTTAACTTAGTAAGTAGCATGCTGTAAGTCCGAATGGTCGAGCTGTGGCATTGCCCTCAAGGTATGGGGAGAAGGTAGGCTCAGTGCCACATTCCCGCATCCGCTTTCCGATCCGACTGCTGCTTCCGACGCGCATGCTCATGTAGAGCAGCCTATGCGGCGCGGGCGGTCGAAGCGATGACTGCATGCCTCGCTGTGGCTCAAATTTGAATTAGTAACTTTGAAGCTTTGCTGTGCACGGCCTACTGACTGCATAACTATTCTGCATGGGTCAAGGGTAGCTGGCCGGGTTGGCTACATTGTGAGCCTACTAACATAGTTTTTGGCGCAGTGAGTGCAGAGTTACAGCCGTCCTACTACCAGGGGTCGGTTTCCTGTCATTTTTTGTTAGTTGGGGTCGCCTGAGTTCCACTGCAATTACTAATTGAATTAGGGCTCTATGGTTGAGGGCCAAGGTGCTGGTGTCGACAGCTTCGTTTGTAGGGTGTGGAGCATGCTGGTGGTGTATAGACTATGTATGTGCTGCTGCTTGTAGCCTTCAATGGTTTACGAGGCTGCACCTCATAACCGCTCAAGCCGCCACCGTCGTCAGCCATTATAATGGTTGTCCACCCTTTTAGGAAGCGCAAGCGAGGTGTTATAATTATGCTAGTCTCTGGGCTCATGGTGCTGTTATGTGATGGAAACCCATGGTCGCGACAGGCCAGGGTCTTGCACCCTTCAAAGAGTCCATGGATCGAATGCAAGTCTGAAAGTACGGTGAGGTGTGAAGTAGAAATGTTCGGAAGCGGAATTCCCACCTCGATCGCATCGTCGGAGGTAGGCTATAAAAGACAGTACGGTGTCTACTGTGAGGCTGATGTTTCACAGAAGCGCTCGCCTTGCGACAGCTCATTGACGAAAGTGACAAGAAGACACCTGGCACTACAGAAAATTGCATCGATTGCATCTTTTATCGCTAACCCTCGGGCTAAACAACACCTCTCTAACCCCAAGCTCTGGATCCAGGTGCGCCGTGATGAAAGGCAATCCTTTCGGTGCATGGCTGTGTTGAGCCTTGTATTAATGGTGGCACCCTAATCTGTGCCAAGCAGTTGGGTTAGTTTACAGCCGGTCAGTCATGTCCCGGCTGCAGTGGTATGGCGCCTCATTCCGGCCTGTCAAAGGCCAAGGCGGCAACACCGCCAACACAGACACGATGGCTGACATTGGCGGCAGGCTTGGTTGCAGGGTACATCCTTGGAATGGTGAGCATGTCACCCAAGCCGACTATATCATTTGCTCCTCGCCCTATCTCAGGGATGGTGCACGCCTGACATAAGTATCATCGCTCACATGGCTGCCTAGCATTAGGGCCATCTTCGCAGCCATACATTGTAGTGTTGCCACCCCTGATACAGGGGTCCCTATGTTCCCGTACTGCGGCTGCTCGTGCTGTTGTGGTGTTGTTCTGCAGTAGAAGGTCCAGCTAGTGCGCCAGCTGCTCAGACAGCAGCAGCCCCAGCTCCTGCCAGCCCTCACCATGTCAGCTGCCTCCAGGTGCTAGCTTCAGACTGCTTCTCAGCACCCTCAAAGGCTGTTGCCTGCGAGTGGGCCCACAGCTTGCGCTGCAACCTAATCCACATGATACCTCGCCAAGTGCACACCACCTATAGGTCTGCTTAGCATTTTGCCTGCCTACTCTGCCCCCACAGCCACCAGGGGTCCTGTGGCAACCAGCAGCTGCTCTACAATGTTGTTGACAATAGGACCAGTGATTGGCCTTGAGAACGGGTCGCTCGTACAAACTGTCAGGCGGAAGAGGTGCTATTGTGTTGAGATCCAGACTGGACATGCTTACCACTCTTCTGACAAGCATGGGTTAATGGGGAAAATGTGCCCAAGCGTGTGCATGTTTGCAGTCCAGACATCCATGTACAGCTGATGCCTCTTAAGACTCTCAATCCATGGTACCGTGCCTGTACTTGCAGGTTATAATGGAAACGGCAGATGTCATGTACACCAGCAAAGTAGAGCACGCCATGCATGCAGCAACACCAGCTGAAGGTAAGCAATCACAATCAACACTCCTACTCACTTTTGTTTTCACTTTGTTATAGAGCCCGTGTTCAGGCTGCATAGGTTACGATTACCCATATATAACGTCAGTCTAGGATTAAATGTACAGGAGGGTGCACATGAAGCTAGGCAAAGAACCGGACTATCTGTCACATGTCATGGAGTGTGCCTGGGGTTATCAAAAGGGACCTCAAGTTCACTGGCATGCCGACCTTGCGGACCATACTGAAGCAGCACCTTGGCCCTCAACCTTGAGCCTTCATTGCAGTGGAACACTCAGTGTGGACCCCTACAAAACAGTGTTTTGTCTGTGTGGAGTTCTCATGCACATGGCATGCACATGGCTTATACATGGCATGCACATGGTCATGGTCGCCTACCACCTACATTATTGCCTGACCACTAAGGGCCCAATGGCAACGCTGGCAAGGCCAAGGGCAAGGGTCCACCGGCTGCATACTGAACCGGCTGTACCGGCCGCACCTCCAAAGGGCACTTCCAAAAGGCACATATACAAAGGGCACCTCCAAAAGGGCATGCCAAGTTCACTGAAGCAGTACGTGCCATTTGCATGTGAACAGGTTTACATGGTGCCCCTCCCTTGGCGTCAAGTACCCCAGCCACCATGGCGCTCAGCCCCCTTCAGGCAGCCCCAGCGCCAGCAAAGCCTCAGCCAGTGTCACGGCAGCTGGACATCAAGCCTGCTGGTGACACAATCCATTCCCTGCTAACCAGCAATGGCTCGCCGTACCAAGGTTTCCAGACACGCATCATGTGAGGCTTGCCTAGCGCTGTGGTAGTAACGGCCGAGGCATGTGGAGCTGTCAATACAACGTTGCAAGCCCCAGGGCCTTGTGTCATCATCAGTGCTCTTGATGTGCATGGGAGCATGGTGACAAGCACATGGCTATCATGGCTAAGGTCAGCTGGCCTGGGACTGATGCTCCTTATCTTCAGTCTGGTGGTTTTCATGCAGAGTCTGATGCTACACAATTTGCCAGTTTCAGATGCCATGCCTGTTGTGCTTGCTTGCATGTATGCAGGTATGGCACTTACAAGCTGGTGCAAGCCATGCCAGGTACCATGCCTCACAAGCGGCCTTGGGACTCTCGACATCACAGATGCTGCATCATCCTCGTCCTCGCCCTTGCTCTGTTGCTGCTCGCTGATGCAGGGGGTGAAAAGCTGACTGGCTTCACTCGTGTGATGCACCGCACCACAGACGACTTCCTCATGGACGAGGTCAGCCCTGCCCCACAGCACTGCGTGAACATCCAGCTGCCTTGTATGCTGACAGGCTGAGCCTACCTCAACCTGTTAATTGCAGCCCCACTGCAGTTGCTGCAGCTCCAGCGCTGGACAAACAGCTGCCAGTTGCTGCAGCTCCCACAGCTGTCTTGCTATTGCTGCCGTGCCCACCTGCAGGTCCCGACTTTCAGGGCCCAGCCCCTGCATCCCAAATGTGACGAGTACTGCGATTTCCCAGTGGCAGACCGCGCCAATGCAGTGGTGCAGTGGTGAGCATGGACTAGAGCACCCATCACCAAGTCAGGCAAGCAGCTGCCTGTGGGGGCCTAGCCGTGACCAGTGGAACCTTGGATGCACCCAGAACCCTGGCTCGGGCTGGAAGGGGACGGAAGGCTGGGTGGTGAGAGGGGCTGTTGCGGTGGTGCAGGATACAAGCAGTGAAGAAGGACCCCAACATGCTCCAGGGCGCATGGGTGCTGCTGCTGGAGTCGGACTGTAAGTTATCCTGGTCACGTGCCTTGCACTCAGATGGCTGGTGCTGAGGTGCTCATGCATGGGATCTGCATCACCCACTCCAGCAGTCTTGACTACCGTACTATCTCTTTTGATTCGCGAGGCCCCGAAAAATAAAATTAAATACTCTTTCCCGACCCAAAAAAAAGATTGTTTATTGCTTCCCGATGCAAACAATGCTGCAAAACACAGTTCTGAGGATGTGGGTGTGCTTATAAATATTCTAGGCTGCCATACCTTGCATACCATGTCAATCCTCCATGGTTCTAGCACTTCTTGCACATGTCACCATGTCAAGCTACCCGGTCACCCAGTCCAAGCCAGTATGCAAGTGGGTAGTGTCACCGTGCACCAAGTCACCAAATCTTGACTTTGCACTAGATAGGGCACTGAACCTCCCCCATGAAGTCATGGTGCTCCTATGGCTGCTTGCAGTTCCGGCATATCTCTGCATCTTCCTCTGAACACTCAAACTTGCGTGCCCTTGCAGTCACCCATGCCGCAGCTTTGGCCAAGGTGAAGACCCCAGCAGCTGACCACACCGGCTGCTGCCCTAGACTGGCCAACCACCCCTACAGCTGACTTCTTGCAGCCAGCCACCCCGGCTGCTAACTTGCTAACTACAAGCCTAACACAAACTAACACAAAGCGGTCCATCGCATCGATATTTATGCAGGTCAAATAATTGTTTGACCACTTCGCGATTCAGTCAAAAACCACATTGTTTACTCGTTCGCGATTTCGCGAGGCCAAAAAAACGATTCGCGGACGCGAATCAAAAGAGAGAGTACGGTACTACAAAACGGTGTTTTGTCTGTTTTGTCTAGCTGCTCATATCTGCTCATATCTACTTATACACATGGTCATGGTCGCCCTTTAAAGGGCACCTCCAAAGGGCACATACAAAGGGCACCTCCAAAAGGGCACCAAGTGCCTAGCAGCATCTCTCAGCCAGTCATGCTGCCGCAATGCCACATGCTACACGCCCCTACAGCAGCAGACAGGTGCTCCGCAACCGAGCTGTGTTTATGCAGGGGAAGATGGTGAAACGCCGGGTGTGTGGCCTTGCATGCAGACGTGTGGATGAAGCCAGTGAGGGCCCCGGACGCTGCCAGCTCAGCTCCAGGCTTCCAGTACCACTGTGAGTTTGTTGGGCAGTCATGGACACGTGTAACTACGCAGGAATGGGAGCAGCCGCTGCTTCTGTGGGTTGCAATACCTCTCTCTTCCACTGGCTGCTCAAGGTGTTGGCCCTGTGTGGCTGTTGCTCTGGCCTGCTGCTGCTAGGTTGTCACCGCCACGGTCATCGTCGATGCTGTGTTTTGTCCACCGGTGATCCACATCACACAACACCACTGGCCTGACTCATTGCTTAACACCATCCAGGAGTGTTCAAGTCTGAAAATGGGTGTGATTCCAATTTCAATGAGCCCTTCTGTTGTGACCAGATCTTCGAGAGTTTGCCTTCTTCACAGTCCAGATTCAATAGATACCGTATGTGTACAGCCACTGTTGTCACCCTGCTGCCACTGCCCGGCTGCTGCTTAGATGACTACATTCAAGCCGAGCACCCCAATGCTGCGCCTCACATCAAGAAGCTGTTTGGCAGCAGTGCGCCGGCGCCTGTGCCAAACTCCGGGCCCGCCCCTGCGCTGCTGAGGTTCAGTGAGCTGGAGGTTGTGGCGCCTGAGTGGGAGCGGGTGACTGCCCTGATCGAGGAGGACAAGGCAGCGGTGGATGCGCTAGGTAAGTCCAACTGTTCACACAGCCAGGCGGCCTATAGCCGCATGTGGCCTTGGTTACAGCTACAGCTGTGGCTGCTGTAAGTAAAGGCTATAGCTGCACACACAAGCAGTGCTGTAAGTTGTTGGCAGTGCCTCCTGTGGTGTAACTACAGCCCAGGGTTAGGGCACAGCACAGCCACGCCACACCCAGGATAAAGCCATGCCACACATGTCTTGCAGGGTAGAAGCCTGCTAAGACCAGTCGACCGCTCGGGGCGTGCCCTTGCTACCCCCCCACCAGACCCCATTGCGCTGTATATCAAAAGCTGCATTGCAATCCCTGTTCAGCCACCTGCCTGTGGGCGCTAGCCATAGCTGATTCGCCATGTCTTAGCTTGGTGCTTTGGGTAGAGTTCCTCACTGTTGTGTTTGTGGAGTGCTCGCTCTTACTTGCGGGATTGAGCTCGCTTCAGCTTGTTATAGCTGGATATGCCATTGTGGCAGGTAGACTTGCAGTGGCACGACGGAGGTGCTGTGGGTTTGATTTGGTATGGCAGGGTGGGTGCGGGAGATGTACGCCTGGGATGTGGCTCTGGCGCTGCACCCGGATGTGAAGATGCTGACGCAGGTAAGGGAATGAGCAGTGCAGTCTGTCCCCACAATGCGGGCATGGCCACACTGCAAAAGTGCACGTGGTCAAAGACACCCTGTGCATGTGCATATGTTCTCTATGTCACGCCAAACCCAGCCCCACTGCATGCTGGGTCAGCGTCCTGAGTGAGGGCGGCGAGTCTGCCTGAGGTACACATTACCCTGGCCAACACCACAACTTGACATGACCCAGGGAAGGGCATGCTGCATGGCCTAAGTTCCTTGCCACTTAATCAGACTTTAGAGTACATGCATAGCAGCACCTTGACCCTCAACCTTGTTTTCGCGGGCATTCAGTCGGATGCGGCTCTTGCTCCGCTGTACTGGGCCGCTTCCTCGGAGACATTGCGCCACTAGGCTCATATCTGCTCATACCTACTTATACTCGTGTGTCACTCGCACCTCCAAAGGGCACCTCCAAAGGGCACATATACAAAGGAAATCTCCGAAAGGCCACCAGGTGCCTAGCAGCATTCCTCATCCAGTCATGCTGCCGCAGTGCCACATGCCACATGCATAGCAGCATGCACGCCAGCACTGGCGGGTAGCCAAGCTGTGGACCATTGACATGAGTGTAGGAGCCTTACGAGAGCGTGCTGCTGGTGCAACCACCTCATGAGGACCACCTGGGCAACGCCAGCATGTGCCACTACACATGGGGGGCCATGTGAGTCAAGATCTTGTTCCTGCTTGTCCCAGCCCCCTTGTCCCTCACTAGGGCCTCCATTTGAGCCTCCTGTGAGTTGGTTGGCTCCTTCTCTGAGCAGGCCTGTTACTGAGGCTATGCTGTCCTCAATCCCACCCGGAGTACAGATAACATAACCCCTGGTTGTATGGGTGATATGTGCTGTATACTGCTGAGGACTACACACTACATACACTAGGCTGACTGGCCGCTTCCTACCCATATCCGGACCCGGACCCTAACCCTAACCCGGGACTGTCTAAGTGGCTGCCCCCTGATCCTGATTGCATGCAGCTACAACGACTCCAGCAGCACTGTCTGGCGGTGGGAAAAGCGAGACTACACGGCCCTGAAGGACGCACTCAAGGTATGCTGGCCTTCCTCATGTGGCAGCAGGTTGGAGTAGGGAGGGATCAAGATAGCACGAGAGGTGTGACTGCCATGTCTCGCGCTACCCTTGTGGGTTTGAGTTGTTGAACATGATTGCTGAACCACGAGCGCATAGCATGTGATCTCTAGCAACCGACCCTGTGGTGCATGTTGCGCCGCGGTGCAGGTGCCCCATTTGGCGATGCCACCCGAGCCTTTCAAGCCCAACACTTGGCACTTGCAAGCACATGAGCCTGTGACGGAGCAGCTCCACGCGACCCTGACTGCCATGATTGCTCAAATGAACAGGGCCATTGACCTGCTGCCTGATCTTACCAAAGTCAAAACAGCTAGACGCATGCGATTGCTGTAGAAGATGCCAGTCTAGCCATACGAATGGACTAGTGATTGAGCAAGACTGCTAGCATCCAGCCAGCAGCAACCAAGACATGCGACTGTCCATGGCTTACGGCTGTCTGCTTCCAGCGTGATGCACTCCAGGCTGAGTAGCAATCCCAATGATTGGTGGTACACATGCATGTCTCCTCAGCTCCATGGCTGTACTGCTGGTTCTGCGCAATGGTTGGTGGATGCTTGTCAATGCTTCTCTGGCAACCCCTCCTTGGGGGGCCACTCCTTTGCCACCCTGCAGCAGCCACAGCACACACCTTGCTCATAGACTGCATGCGTTCACTCATCTACCATACTGCACCAAAACAGTGGCACTCACAGAGGGTTGAATTCAAGGAGACCGTCCTCGCCCCAAGGCATGCCAGGCAGGCGCCGAATACGCATCCATGGATACCTGCACAATTGTCGACTGGGCTTAGTGCTGCCGTGTCACATGGGAGCATTGCCGGGGCAACTCACGGGGGAATGGGGTGGGGCTCGTGATGCTCGAGACCGAAAATCAAGTCGTAAACCATAAACGCTGCGCTGACGGGACCCAGGATCATGAAGCCAATGACTTCCTTTCGCAGGGCCTTCTGGTTCTCTTGCGGGGTGCCCTCAGGCGCCTTTGGGAAGTATGCCTGCCAGCGCGCCTCTGGGGTGATGCTGGGCGCACCGCCTCCCATCCTACGCACGCCCTGTAGGGCAACCTGCGCGGTCTTTCGCAAGGCTTGCATCTTAGGGGGTCTGCCTGTATGCAGCACTGTCACTGATGATGTCGCTGATGCGCCTTCGCCTGTCGGGTTCGGGTTCGGAGTTCCCGACAGTTGCTGGTTAGTTGAGTACATGCTTGCTTGCTTTGCCGGACGTCCTGGCCACATTGGGATCAGCTCCTTGACCGCCAGACGCAGTGCGTGTAGCAGCACCTCGCAAGCAGGGAAGCAGCACCAAGCTACCTGCAGGTTGAGATTGGCGACCCAAGCTCAGCTGCCATTGGTCATTGTTGCCTCGGCACGAGGCCTGGCATGAGACCTGGCCAGTGCTGGGTAAGCCGTGTCATGACCCATCACAGCACCCCTGCACCAGCCCGACTGCACGAGTGCCCCATTGCATTGATATCTGCATGCTTGCCTGTTGTTGTTTAATCCCCATTCCTTGACATTCACCACCCCATCCCCCTGATCCCCTCCCAAGACCTTTGTGCGGCCCAGTTCCGCTCTCCCTGTTTACCACACTTCATTGTAGTAGTTGCCTAACCCCTTCTCTTCCTCTTGACCGGCCTCAGACATAACAGCCCCCTTGTCCCTCACTAGGGCCTCCATTTGAGCCGGATCAGAAGTACCTACTAGCAGCCACTAGCAGCCACTAGCAGCCACTAACTAGATCCGGCTCAAACAGTGTTATTGGGCTGTGTGGAGTGTTGAGCCTACCACCTACACTATTGCCTGACCCGAGGGCGATGATGTAGAGTTGGCATGACAAAACATGCACTAATAGTAAGCTGATGACAGCTCAAATGGGGGGGCACACACTATTGTGCCTCAGCGGGCTGCTGCTGCTGCTCCTGGGCCTTGGGGGGCTTGTCGCGCAGCCGCTTGTAGCCCAGGCCAGGGTACTCCTTGCCCTTTGCTGGCAGCTTCCCCTGCTCTGGCCAGAAGCACAGCTCCAGCGGGCGCCACCTGCTCTCCCCAATGCGCTGCATGTTCAATGCTGCATTGCAGTCCCTGTCCAGCCACCTGCCTGGCTGTGGTGATGGCTTGGCTTTGGCAGCCTTGCCTTTGGTCTTGCCCTTGGGGGGCTCAGCTGCCGGCTTGCTGCGCTTGGCTGGAGGGGGAGTGCTAGGCCCTGGCTCTGAGGCTGCTGGCTGTGAGGCTTCCTGGCTGTTGCGTGGGGCCTGTGGGGGCTTGCGGGGGGCCACTACCGGGCACCACATCAGGCCCCGCACTGGCTGGTCACGCTCCTTGCTCCAGGCTGGGCTCCAGGGCTCCAAGGCTGTAACGGAGCACTTGTGTATTTTCACACAACCGTGAAGTTTTCACGGGAAACCCAAGTTGCTTGAAAAGGCCACCATCCGTCGCACTGCGCATCGCGTGATGGCTAAGAAGAAGCGGAAGGGTAGCGACAAGAAACATAAAGGTTCGTGTCCCCAGCCGTAACGTGAGCCCTAGACGTGAGTTACGCGCTGTGTGATAACCCGTCGCTCCTGTTGGTTCCATTGCAGCGTCTCGTTCCGCCCAAGGCAAGCAACGACAGGCGCGCCGTGATAGTTGGAACACGACCCGACGTCAGGTGACGGCCACGCCTTATGTGTCCCCGCACTGTTTGTGTTGACCCCGCCTTTTGTCTTGGCCTGTCAAAATGGCAACCTCGCTTGGCTGCAGGTCATCAAGGTCCCCGAGGGCGCAGTGCTGCGCGGCTGCAAGAAGACCAGGCGCAAGCTGAGGGAGCACCTCCGGCTACGGGCTGAGATCCACTCTCAGCTCCGCTTCATCGCCTCGCTGTTTGTATTGCGCATGTTTCTCACCTGCCTGGTGGGCTACCCTACCCCAGCGGCCCTCAGCCTCCAGCCGTGCAGCCTCCCCAACCCCCTGATGCTCCCCCCCTACCCCCACTCCCCCCACGGGCCCCTGCCCAGCCAGCACCTGCCCAACCTGCCAGCATGGAGTTTGACACTGACTCTGACTCCGAGTCAGACTGTGACTCTGATCCAGAGCCACAGTCTGACTCGGAGTCAGAGTCAGAACCTGAGCCAGTCATGCAACCCCCCCAAAGGCGCTGCAGCGCCCGCCTGGCAGCCATTGCACCCACAACACCCACTGGCCCTCCCTTGCCCCTTGACTGCGAGGACCCTGTCATGCTGAGGCAGCTCAAAGACTTCTGCAAGTTCTTCGCCAACCCAAACTTCAAGACATGCTACAACCAGCTGCAGCGGCGCCTTGTGCGCAATTGCCACCCATGCTCATGCCAGCCTTTGAGGACCCCAGCAACCTGGCGCTTCTGGCCAAGCTGCAGGAGATGGGCAACATCAACCTGGCGGGTTTCCACAACACCATCGACGCACACTCCATGCAGCTGGCGGTGCCCATGCAGCAGCATTACTCCAACCCAGGCAAGTAATGGTGGTGACTAGACCTGAACTAATACCTGACCTTATACCTGACCTGACCTGACACCTGACCTGACCTGACCTGACCTGACCTGACCTGACCTGCAGAGCGCATAGTCAAGCTGTACTCCAAGGCTGCCAGGGCCCAGCTAGGCTAGAGCGGTGAGGAGGCGTAGCTGTTCATCAAGATGGCGTGCGGGTATGGCATCAACGCCCAGAGCTCAGAGCTGAAGGCCGCCACCCTGGACAAGGGGCATGTGGCGGACCTGATAGAGGAGGCCAACAAGCACCGTCGCCTACTGGGCATGAAGAAGCAAGGCTCCCTGCATGACACCCTGCCCCTGCCCTGCCGCATGCGTCATGCAGTGCAGGTGTGCCGGTGGCTAGAGCGGTGGCAACAGCCCCACACCCCACCCGCACCAGGGCAGCCAAAGCGCGGCAAGAGGCGTGGGGTTGGTCCCCGGACCCTGACCTGCCCACCCCCCTTCACCCTCACCCCCATGGCCAGGGTGGGGGTGCACTTCATCAAGGTGGACAGCAGGGTGCTGCATGGGGTGTGCAGGCAGCTGGGCCTGATCAAGGAAACCCGGGCAGCTTTCACCTCAGAGCCAGCACTGAGCCAGCACAAGGCCAGGTGGTTCAACACACGCAAGCTTCGCAACCAGGGGTTTGCCTTCGAGAGGTTGGTGGACACAGATGGTGTCAGCGTGTGCGTGCACTACACGCGCCCCCTTCCCCCTCCTCCAGCCCCACCTCCAGCTGCCAGCAGCAGCAACACCAGCAGCCGCCCAAGTGCAGCAGCAGCAGCGGCTCATGCACCGGGGCTCCCCCACATAGGCAGGGGCATAGCTGAGATGCGTGAGTTTGTGTTTGACCCAGACACACAGATTGGGGTGGGCATCGACCCCGGCGTCACCCAGGCAGTCAGCGCAGCCTCTGGGGTGTGGGATCCAGCAACAGGCCAGCTCATGGCAGACCAGCTGCGCCGGTGGAAGCTGACCAAGGGCGAGGTGAAGCATGCCAGCGGCCTGAACAATGCCCGCCGTGACACTAAGCGGTGGCTAGCACCGATCAAGCCGCACCTCCAGCACCTGGCAGCAGCCAGCTCAGCCGGCACCTCCCTGGAGGCCAACCTGAAGCACATCACCGTCACCCTGGCCACCTGGGATGCGGTGTGGGAGGTGTACCTGGACCCCAAGTGGGCACGACAGCGGCTGAGGCTGTACGGAGCCCAGGACAGGGCGCTGGAGCAGTTTTTCAACAAGGTGAGGGTAGGTGGGTAGGTAGGGAGGGTAAGGGACTGAGAGGTGATGGGTTAGGCATGAAGTGAAAGAGTAGTTGACTGTGCTATGCCTAACCTGGTGCCACCATGTCAGCCACCATGTGTGTGCCTTGTGTGCATGACTGCAGTTGGAGGAGGACATGGCGGAGTTGTCCATGAAGCGCCACAATCATGCCAAGCAGCTGGTGGTCTTCTTTGGCGCTGCTACCATTGGCACTGGGGGAGGGTGGGGTGCTGATGCGGTGTTGCGTGCCTGCCGCAAGGTGGTGTGCAGGCCCAGGGGCCCAGACCAGGATGGGGGCAGGGTGGTGCTTGTGGATGAGCACCGCACCAGCCGGGTCAGCTCAGCAGTGAATGGCAAGCAGCCCTGTGAGGTGGAGCTGAACACACTCAGTGCCACCAGGCCTGCAGGCTGGAAGCCACCAGCAGGGCAGGTGGAACCTGCCTGGTGCGCCCAGCCTGGAGCCAGGAGCGTGGCCAGCCAGTGCGGGGCCTGGTGTGGTGCCCTGTAGTAGCCCCCCGCAAGCCCCCACAGGCCCCACGCAGCAGCTAGGAAGCCTCACAGCCAGCAGCCTCAGAGCCAGGGCCTAGCACTCCCCCTCCAGCCAAGCGCAGCAAGCCGGCAGCTGAGCCCCCCAAGGGCAAGGGCAAGGGCAAGGCTGCTAAAGCCAAGTCAGCACCACAGCCAGGCAGGTGGCTGGACAGGGACTGCAATGCAGCATTGAACATGCAGCGCATTGGGGAGAGCATGTGGCGGCCGCTGGAGCTGTGCTACTGGCCAGACCAGGGAGCGCTGCCAGCAAAGGGCAAGGAGTACCCTGGCCTGGGCTACAAGCGTCTGCGAGACAAGCCCCCCAAAGCCCAGGAGCAGCAGCAGCAGCCTGCTGTGGCACAGTAGTGTGTGCCTCCCTTTGTTGAGCTGTCATCAGCTTACAATTAGTGCATGTTTTGTCATGCCAACTCTACACATTGCCCTTGTGGTCAGTCAATAGTGTAGGTGGTAGGCGGCTCATGTGCCATGTGCACTGGGTTTACTCCACACAGCCCAATAACACTGTTTGAGCCGAATCTAGTTAGTGGCTGCTAGTAGGTACTTCTGATCCGGCTCAATTAGAGGCCCTAGTGATGGACAAGGGGGCTGTTTTGTCACTCCCAGCTGAGGTTTGGGGTAATCGCAGTTCTGTAGGGGACGGTCATGCCGGTGCTTTATTTAGGGCAGGTGTCCTGCACTCCCGACATGGGACTACGGCACATTGCACTGCTTCACCCGTGCTCCAATGTGACCTCACCAGTGCTCCAATGTGACCTTACCCCCTTGTGACCTGCGACATGCACCGTGTGACCTGCTAGGTGCCATGCACAATGTGTTTCTTGTATGCCATGCTGGGCCAGGTTCGCCAAATTCATGTCGACCTCACTGTCCCCCACTTTCCCTCGGACGGCGAATGGTCGGCCATACTCCGAATAGATGGTGACCTGATACACAATTCTTAGCCCTGGCACGGCCACTCCGCGTCGGCCGTAGGGTTATAATGAGCTGTAGCAGCTAAAAGCCTTCAGCAGGTCAAATGTAAGACCGCCGGTTGCACAGCCTGTAATGTATCCCTGGCCATCATGGCAGGGCCAGCAATTTAGCCCTGAACCTCCGGCGGGCAGGAGAGGCTCCATGGCGCCCAGTGGAACACTACTAAACTATTAAACAAGCTAACGAGACACGCGGTGGAGACAGCCCACTCCATTGCAAAGACAAGCTACAGACTCAGGGCTACTAAGAGGGAGGGGGGGTAGGGGGGATGCCTCTTCTTGGGCTTGATGGTGGGAGCAGGCCGCGCCCCAGGCGGTAGCTCCTCCCTTAATGCACGCCGGTGAACACCGGAGTAGTCTTCTTCTTCTTCTTCTTCTTTCTTCTTGGCGCCCAGTGGAGCTGTGCTGGTGGCCACATTGAGCAAGGGCGCCGGCAAGCTGCGAGACCGGGCAACCCTAAGCAAGGAGTACCCTGGCGTGAGCGTCAACAAGCTGCGAGACCGGGCACCCAAGGCCTAGGCCCAGCAGCCTGGAGCACATTAGTGTGTGCACCAGGCACTCTTGAAGCTGCTGCTTACATAAGGGCATGTGTTTCATGCCCGCTTGTATCGCTCCAGCCCGCTTTTATTTCGCTCCGTGCCAGCTTTTTATCTCAAATTAGGCCCTAACTTAGGGTGATATAGAGCATTTTAGGCCCTAACTTAGGGTTTAGGGTAATCTAGGGATTCAGGGTAATGTAGCGCCTAATCTAGGGTGATATAAGCCCTGATTTAGGGTGAGGACAGGATTATCAGTCCAGCTGCCTCCTCGGCAGCCTGTCCCTCGTCATCATGAGCTTGCTGCCCACTGCCACTGGCACCTGCAGACGCGAAGAAGCACAGCACACGCACAGCAACTTCATGCACGGAGTCGCATTGTCGCGTAGTGCACACTGCGTCGCGTCGTCAGTTAGCTTCGGGCTGCCTAGCCTTTCGTCGAGCTCTGCGGCTTACCGGCTATACACGGTGGGGGAAGAGGGACGCTTGCGTTTCTTATACGGCAACATATCAGGGACTCAGCAACAACATCGAAGTGGCGTGTGCTGGGATGTGCGACCGGAGTGCCGGCGACCATGCGCCGAGGAAGTGGGAGGAAAGTGAGGTCCACATGGGGACGTACTGATTGGCAGGCTGTGCAAGCTTCCTAGCTGCTGCCCTGCAGTGGGCCTGACCTGCTCAGACCAAGCGCCGCTAATGTATGCCTCGATGCAACTTTTGTATGTGCTCGTGTCAGCATCATCAGACTGGGTGCATGGCGGCCAACGGCAGATCAACGGCAGTGGGGTGTAGTAAAGAGAACAGTGAAAGCACGCAGAAACAAGACTTGCTGCGTCATGGTCAGATGATCTTGCAGCAATAAGTAAAGCACTCCAGGTCCATTCCTTGCTTCAGGTAATGGAGCAAGTACTGAACCATAGCTAGTAGCTGTCTGCTTCCAGGGTGATGCACTCCAGGCTGAGTAGCAATCCCAATGATTGGTGGTACACATGCATGTCTCCTCAGCTCCATGGCTGTACTGCTGGTTCTGCGCAATGGTTGGTGGATGCTTGTCAATGCTTCTCTGGCAACCCCTCCTTGGGGGGCCACTCCTTTGCCACCCTGCAGCAGCCACAGCACACACCTTGCTCATAGACTGCATGCGTTCATTCATCTACCATACTGCACCAAAACAGTGGCACTCACAGAGGGTTGAATTCAAGGAGACCGTCCTCGCCCCAAGGCATGCCAGGCAGGCGCCGAATACGCATCCATGGATACCTGCACAATTGTCGACTGGGCTTTGTGCTGCCGTGTCACATGGGAGCATTGCCGGGGCAACTCACGGGGGAATGGGGTGGGGCTCGTGATGCTCGAGACCGAAAATCAAGTCGTAAACCATAAACGCTGCGCTGACGGGACCCAGGATCATGAAGCCAATGACTTCCTTTCGCAGGGCCTTCTGGTTCTCTTGCGGGGTGCCCTCAGGCGCCTTTGGGAAGTATGCCTGCCAGCGCGCCTCTGGGGTGATGCTGGGCGCACCGCCTCCCATCCTACGCACGCCCTGTAGGGCAACCTGCGCGGTCTTTCGCAAGGCTTGCATCTTAGGGGGTCTGCCTGTATGCAGCACTGTCACTGATGATGTCGCTGATGCGCCTTCGCCTGTCGGGTTCGGGTTCGGAGTTCCCGACAGTTGCTGGTTAGTTGAGTACATGCTTGCTTGCTTTGCCGGACGTCCTGGCCACATTGGGATCAGCTCCTTGACCGCCAGACGCAGTGCGTGTAGCAGCACCTCGCAAGCAGGGAAGCAGCATCAAGCTACCTGCAGGTTGAGATTGGCGACCCAAGCTCAGCTGCCATTGGTCATTGTTGCCTCGGCACGAGGCCTGGCCCGTGGTAGGTACGCCACATCACGACCCATCACATCACCCCTGCACCAAACCCGGCTGCCATGGTCATTGCTGCCTTGGGGGCATATTGCGGTGGGGTGGGGTGGGGTAAGGCAAAGCGTGCTACGGGTGCCTGCTCACTGGCCTGGCGCACCTGGCATCCGCTCAGCTTTCGTATGGCCTACTTGTTTGTCACTAGCTGGCCAGTTTCCTCCTCTCTCACCCTCCTGAGGCTGCGCTGACCGCCTGGGTGACCGCCTCATGCAGCAGGTACTGGAGCTCTGCTGAAGGCAAGGCGTGCATTGCTTGTTCTGGCTGGGAACCACGGGTTGGCTGAAGACCAGCAAGCCACTCCATGACCAGCCACTCAAGCCCATGCTAGTGATGCAGCACATCACATGCTAGTGCATACCAATTATACATTATCAACACAGCCTAGCACAGCCCCCTTGTCCCTCACTAGGGCCTCCATTTGAGCCGGATCAGAAGTACCTACTAGTGCCAGTGCTAGCAGCCACTAGCAGCCACTAACTAGATCCGACTCAAACAGTGTTTCTTGGGCTGTGTGGAGTGTTGAGCCTACCACCTACACTATTGCCTGACCCCTATGGGCTGTGATGTAGAGTTGGCATGACAAACTGCTGGGCCTTGGGGGGCTTGTCGCGCAGCCGCTTGTAGCCCAGGCCAGGGTACTCCTTGCCCTTTGCTGGCAGCTTCCCCTGCTCTGGCCAGTAGCACAGCTCCAGCGGCCGCCACATGCTCTCCCCAATGCGCTGCATGTTCAATGCTGCATTGCAGTCCCTGTCCAGCCACCTGCCTGGCTGTGGTGCTGGCTTGGCTTTGGCAGCCTTGCCTTTGGTCTTGCCCTTGGGGGGCTCAGCTGCCGGCTTGCTGCGCTTGGCTGGAGGGGGAGTGCTAGGCCCTGGCTCTGAGGCTGCTGGCTGTGAGGCTTCCTAGCTGCTGCGTGGGGCCTGTGGGGGCTTGCGGGGGGCCACTACCGGGCACCACACCAGGCCCCGCACTGGCTGGCCACGCTCCTGGCTCCAGGCTGGGCGCACCAGGCGGGGTTCCACCTGCCCTGCTGGGGGCTTCCAGCCTTCCAGCCTGTAGGCCTGGTGGCACTGAGTGTGTTCAGCTCCACCTCACAGGGCTGCTTGCCATTCACTGCTGAGCTGACCCGGCTGGACCTTTATGTTTCTTGTCGCTACCCTTCCGCTTCTTCTTAGCCATCACGCGATGCGCAGTGCGACGGGCGGTGGCCTTTTTAAGCAACTTTTCCCGTTTCCCGTGAAAAATACACGGTTGTGTGAAAATACAGAAGTGCTCCGTTACAGCCTTGGTCTGGTCTGGTAGCCCTGGAGTCTGAGCCCTGGAGTGGAGCCTAGCACAGCACAGCACAGCACAGTGAAGACATTCAAGCACCTCCTAGCAATGCAACGACCCTGCAGCCCTGCCCCTGCTCCTGCCCCTGCAGCCCTGCCCCTGCAGCCCTGCAGCCCTGCCCCTGCAGCCCTGCAGCCCTGCCCCTGCAGCCGTGCAGCCCTGCCCCTGCTCTGGCAAACGCCCCTGCAGCCCTGCCCCTGCTCTGGCGGTGCACATGTCACCTGTCACAAACTAGACCCATGCTTGCCATCACACACCTCAACGGAGACACCTCGGCATGCCTTCCTGCAGCCGAATAGGATGGCACATGGTGGTAGTGAGAGGACATGAGCTTGGGGGGTTGCTAACCCATGTTAGTGTTGTACGCATCGTCAGCGCCAAATGAAACTTGGGCTGTAGTTTCATTTGGGTGCAAGCAGGCCACTAGCTAAGTGGCATACCATTTCATTAGTAAACATGGCTGTGGCATGGCTGGGCGTGCCATGGGCTTGTTGTGAAGTTGTCACTCACACCCCACTTGCATGTTGCAGCAACCTTACCTGTTGTGTAGATGGGTTTGCCACGGACACATGTGTGTGCCAACGGTCGCGGATGGAGCCCTTGCTAGTGCCTGGCGCCAGTCAAAGAAACACCGAATTCTGGTCAGTCAAGGCATGGGGCATGTCGCGTTTATTGGTGTTACGCCACGTACCTGAGCAAACTAGGACTATAGATGCACCTCCGGCTCCTGTTGCGCTCGACTGGACAGTCACGTGATTTTGCAACGCGTCGCTGGAACAATTTGTGCGATGCCTAGTGATAGAGACCACTATTATAAGCTCATCCGCGAGGGAACATGTTCGCCCACCACCATCGCGGCCGTACTAGAGGCCAGCGACGCAGACACGGCTTGAGCTATAGAGCGGGATGGTGCAAACGCGATGTCTTGGGGTGGCCTGTGTGACCCAAACTGACCCATGCGAACATTTTATCAGGCGTGTCACAGCTGACTAGCATGCTCATCGAGCTCCAACAGGCGATACCCTTTTACAAGTTGGGGAATTCACCCCTTCCATTCAGACATTCAGACACACTCCGACAACATAGAATCCTGGACATCCAGTCCAGCCCATCACGTTCTGACCCTCCACCCCTCTGGCCCTTTGCCCTTTTGCCCCTGCCAATGTCAGAAGAACCCCTGCTCTGCTGATGCACACGAGTCCCTGCCTCTGCAGCAAACATAGCCAGTCTGTCGTAATCCAAGTCTGCCGTAACAACAACAACAACAACACAGCAACAACACCCCTAGCTCCCCCATGCCCAACCCCTAGCTCTCCCATGCCCCAGTGGCCCCAGTGCTGCTATCAGTACAATGGTACTGGTACTGTGGTCGTTTGTGTAAACCGCAGACCCTCGGTAGCCCTACATACTTGGTAGACCGCCGACGAGATCGGCAGATAGCAGTTGAGAATTCACGTTCACATGATGGGCGTTTCAATCTTGCATGTGGACAGATGGCTGCTGTATCGAAAATGCGACGTAAAGCTTGCCGAGGGCAGCATGCTGGCGGTCAAGCTACTGGTGTTGGTGGTGGCAGTGGTTGCCACAGTCTCATCCATCAAAGCGCCATGTCCAGCGTTCACATTGCGTGGGAGGTCCCCGTTGCCGAACCCCCTTCCCGATGCGTGGTGGTGCATAGGACGACAGCTGGGCTATAGCGACGGCACAATGCACAACCTGTTACCTCGAGACCGCCCGCGACGGTGAGAGGCAGCTCGCACTGCACCCCAGCCAGAAGGTACCTGGGTTGCGGATCAGGAGATGTACCTTGGACCCAATCAGGCAATGCCACATATCGTGCAGCACCCCTGCCCTGAGCATGCCCTGACACGTGCCCTGCTAGGGCTAATAATGCCACCTTCGTGACGACATGTAGCTGACGGACAGAAAACAATAGCTTGTGCACAGTGGTTCAGTGCATTCAATCGCAGGATCATTGACAGCATCATCTTCAACGATGAGCTAGAGCTGCTAGACATCCGGCTGCACACCCTATGGGACGTTGTGGATACCTTCGTGATCGTGGAGTCCAACAAGACCTTTTCGAACAAATCCAAGCCACTGCATTTCGCGGAAAATGCAGCGCGCTACACTGAGTTCATGCGCAAGATCCACCATTTTGTGATGGTGGACCCTCCCCACCTCCACCCAGGGCCCTGGGAGGTGAGTAGCAGCCTGCCTCTCAAAGGATCCATGTGGGCACATACCTTGGCAGCTTATATAGGGTTTCACCCGGTAAAAAAGTTACACATTAACACCACAGCTTAGCCTGCCTGCCACTCACAGGCTCTAGGTGGGCTCGTACCTTGGCAGCTTATTTAGGGTTTGGCCAGGTAGAAAGTGGTAGCCGAGGGATCAATGTTGGTAGAGAGTACACACACACATACCAAAATTTGGCATCTTGATGTTGGACCATCCCGTCCTAATTTGAAAGTGAATATCAAGGGGTTGGCTATTTGCCCATTACAGGAGAGCACGTGATCTGAGTTGAAAAGTTAGACATAGGGCAGCCATGCCACTGACCCACTGATGCTGTTTTGGACTAATTGCTCGAGTGGTGACTGTGAATGTGCCCTCTGCATTGCATGCCTCTCAATGGGCACCCCATTGCTCCTGCGTGCAGAGGGAGCACGTCCACCGGCGTGCCCAGGCCAACAGGAATGAGAGCCTAAAAGGGGTGCCCTTGTCAACAGGCGACCTGGTGCTCATGTCGGACGTGGATGAGGTTGCGGATCCCGCCCTGCTGGCAGCCTTGAAGTCGTGCCAGGGAGTGGACGTAGAGCTGTTTTGCCTCGACCTGAGGTTCAGCTTGTACAGCTGTAAGTGGTGGGCTAGCGAGGGCATGAAGGGGTGGAAGCTGTGGAAGCTGGGCATGTGGTGTTCAGGGGTGGGGGAGCTTTCAAGCTGTGTCATACAGCACCTTGGCCCTCAACCTAGAGCCTTCATTGCAGTGGAACACTCAGTGTGGACCTCCACAAAACGGTGTGTTGTCTGTGTGGAGTTCCCATGCTCATGGCATGCACATGGCATGCACATGGCATACACATGGTCATGGTTGCGTACCACCTACATTATTGCCTAACCCTTAAGGGCTATGATGTAGAGTTGGCATGACAAACATGCACTTATTGTAAGCTGATGACAGCTCAGATGGGGGGGCCACACACTACTGTGCCACAGCGGGGTGCTCCTGCTGGGCCTTGGGTGGCTTGTCTCGCAGCCGCTTGTACCCCCAAGCCTGGGTACTCCTTGCCCTTGGCTGGCAGCTTCCCCTGCTCTGGCCACCAGCACAGCTCCAGTGGGCGCCACTTGCTCTCCCCAATGCGCTGCATGTTGAGTGCTGCATTGCAGTCCCTGTCCAGCCACCTGCCTGGCTGGGGCCCTGGCTTGGCTTTAGCAGCCTTGCCTTTGGTCTTGCCCTTTGTGGGCTGGGTGGGCTCAGCTGCCTGCTCAGCCTTGTTGCGCTTGCTGCGCTTGGCTGGCGGGGGAGTGCTGGGCCCTTGCTCTGAGGCTGCTGGCTGTGTGGCTGCCTGGTTGCTGCGTGGGGCTTGTGGGGGCTTGCGGGGGGCCACTACAGGTCACCACATCAGGCCCTGCACTGGCTGGTCACGCTGCTGGCTCCAAGCTGGGCGCACCAAGCGGTGTTCCATCTGCCCTGCTGGGGGCTTCCAGTCCGCACGCCTGATGGCCCTGCGTTTGTTCAGCTGCCTCTCACAGGGCTGCTGGCCATTCACTGCTGAGTTGTGATTCATCCACAAGCACCACCCTGCCCCCATCCTGGTCTGGGCCCCTGGGCCTGCACACCACCTTGCGGCAGGCACGCAACACCGCATCAGCACCCCACCCTCCCCTAGTGCCAATGCTAGCTGCTCCAAAGAACACCACCAGCTGCTTGGCACTCCCATGGCGCTCCATGGACACCTCCGCCATGTCCTCCTCCAACTGCAGCCATGCATACAAGGCTCACACATATTGGCTGACATGGTGGCACCAGGTTAGGCATAGCACAGTCAACTACTCTTTCACTTCATGTCATCCCACCACTGCCCTCACCACTACACCACCCACCCACCCACCCACCCACCCTCACCTTCTTGAAGAACTGCTGCAGTGCACGGTCCTGGGCTCCAAAGTTCTGCAGGCGGAGGAGCTGTGTCACAGAGCTGGGCTCTGCGCTGGGAAAATACTGTCGGTCTTGATATGAGATGGAACTGCCTCGTCACTTCATTAACAGGCCTCTTAGAAGGGCAATATATGGCTTTCAAAAGTGCTCTGTTATATACACAAGTGCATAAGTGCTCTAAAAATACACAAGTGCTCTGTTACAGCCTTGGTCTGGTCTGGTAGCCCTGGAGCCCTGGAGCCCTGGACAGCCATGACGGTGCTGCAAACAGTCCTTCATCAGCCCAGCCGGCTATTAGCACCAATACAAATGCAGAATGTTGAGACCCTCACTAGGGGTGGTGTTGTGACTGAATGGAGTACACCCCATCCCATCAGTAAGAAGGAAAGTCTACCTCTTTTACATCAGTCCTTCATCTACATCAGTCCTTCATCAGCCCACTTGTCCCTCACTAGGGCCTCCATTTGAGCCGGATCAGAAGTACCTACTAGCAGCCACTAGCAGCCACTAGTAGCCACTAACTAGATTCGGCTCAAACAGTGTTATTGGGCTGTGTGGAGTAAACCCAGTGCACATGGCACATGAGCCGCCTACCACCTACACTATTGACTGACCACAAGGGCAATGTGTAGAGTTGGCATGACAAAACATGCGCTAATTGTAAGCCGATAACAGCTTAAGATAGGGGGCACACACATTACTGTGCCTCAGCAGGCTGCTGCTCTTGGGCCTTGGGTGGCTTGTCTTGCAACCGCTTGTAGCCCAGGCCTGGGTACTCCTTGCCCTTGGCTGGCAGAGCTCCCTGCTCTGGCCAGTAGCACAGCCCCAGCGGGCGCCACCAGCTCTCCCCAATACACTAAAGTGCAATCACGGTCCACCCACTTGCTGGACTGTAGTGCTGGGGGTGTGGGCTTGGTAACCTTGCCTTGTGCCTTGCCAAAGCCCTTGATTGGCTGGATGGGCCCGACTACCCCTTTGTGTGGCGGCCTGGCTGAGTGTGGGGGCTGCGAATGCCGAAACCGTTCACAGCAGTCGGTGATCTCACCCTGATGCTGATGGGTGGGCTTGGTTGCCTACTCTGTGTGGCTGCCTGGCTGAGTGTTGGGGCTGCATGAGTCTACGTGGGGCCACTATTGGGCACCAAATCAGGCCCAAGACTGGTTGGTCAAGCTGCTGGCTCCATGCTGGGCACAGCAGCCAGTAGTTTACCCTTCTGGGGGCATCCAGCCTGCAGGCCTGGTGGGCTGCTCATGGTCCTATTGCTCCTCGCACTGTTGCTGGCCATCCATTGCTGAGCTGACCCTGCTGGTGCGTTAACTCGCCCAACAACACCACCCTGCCCTGCCGATGGTCCATACCCCTGGCCTTGCACGGCCCAGCTGGCCTGCAACACTGCATCTGCACCCCGACCACCCTATGTGCCAATGCTAGCTGCTAGCCGCTGCTAGCCAAGAAACATGGCCCACAGCAGTAGTGGTGACAGGGCGGTAGCGCTCACATGGCACCTCACCCATCTCCTGCAGTCATGCACACAAGGCACACATAGTGGCTGACAAGGTGCTAGGCACAAGAGGGTCACCGTCAACCAAAGCTCAGAGTAAGGTGTGAGGTACAGCCACTCCACACATCTCTTCCAGCCCTCCCCTCCTCCAGCTTTAAACGTGCTAGTGATGCCGCACAGCCACGCATTTGGGCGTGGCGTCAATACTGGGGCACTGCTTGTTTGGCCAAGCAAATGACAGTGCTTTCCACCGCTAAAGCTGTTTGCCTTGCAGCTGGCTGATCTACATGGCCAGATGACTCACCCCTGCCGCCTGTGTTTGTGCCTCCCCCTGCTGTAGATGAGTTCATATCCAAGCACACGCCGCTCTGGAGCCACGTCCACGGCTTCATGTTCCAGGAGGGGGCTCCCATGCCTGACCTAGGCTTCATGCGCAACCCTAGCGCACGTGGCCCCCATGGCTGCTTCAGCAAAGCTGGCTGGCATTGCACGTCCTGCTTCAGTGAGTTGGATCAGTTCCACAGCAAGCTCTCCAGCTACAGCCACATGGAGTTTGACACGCCGGCGAACCGGTACCCTGCCACACTGATAAACCGCATTGTCAATGGGCTCGACATAGCAGGGCGGGCGTCTGAAAAGTTCGAGAGGGTGGCGCCAGGCAGCTTGTCAGCCCCGCCGATTGTGATGCAAAACCCTCACTGCTATCAGTACTTACTAGACAGGAAACAGTGGTTGGCATCGATTATGAACACCACGTCGCCCCACATGAACACCACGTCACCAACCTGAACGTCAGGCTGGTGCCAGCACCCCTCCTCCTCCTGCTCCCCCTCCTCAAGATCTCCCATACAGGGTGTTGTCCCTGAGGTGACCCTGCCTGCCATTTAGATCCTCAACCTGGAAGTAATGCCAGGGCCGTGATGAGGGTGGACGGATTGCATTCGTCTAGCCGCCACCCGCAAGGCTGTTTTGTCACTCGGCGCCTGCCTGGCATGCCTTGGGGCGACAGGGCTCCAAGGCTGTAACAGAGCACTTTGGGGTAATTCGCAGTTCTGCCAGGGACGGTCATGCCGGTGCTTTATTCAGGGCAGGTGTCCTGCACTCCCGACATGGGACTACGGCACATTGCACTGCATGCTTAGGGTGGCTGCACAACCAGCAACGCACGCCCTTATGTCAGGATGACTATATACATTGTGAATAGGATGCGTGATGCATTGTGCATTTATGTTTCATAATTCTACCTCCTTGAAGCTAGGGCAAGCATGCTTGCAATAGTGAATGCAGGTGACTGATCAGCTGCCCTTAGCAAAGCAGGGTCGGCTCTAGGCTGCAGTTTCTAGGCTGCAGGCTCTGTCCAGGGCTCCAGGGCTCCAAGGCTGTAACAGAGCACTTGTGTATTTTCACACAACCGTGAAGTTTTCACGGGAAACCCAAGTTGCTTGAAAAGGCCACCGCCCGTCGCATTGCACATCGCGTGATGGCAAAGAAGAAGCGGAAGGGTAGCGACAAGAAACATAAAGGTTCGTGTCCCCAGCCGTGACGTGAGCCCTAGACGTGAGTTACGCGCTGTGTGATAACCCGTCGCTCCTGTTGGTTCCATTGCAGCGTCTCGTTCCGCCCAAGGCAAGGAACGACAGGATCGTCGGGATAGTTGGAACACGACCCGACGTCAGGTGACGGCCACGCCTTCTGTGTCCCCGCACTGTTTGTGTCGACCCCGCCTTGTGTCTTGGCCTGTCAAAATGGCAACCTCGCTTGGCTGCAGGTCATCAAGGTCCCCGAGGGCGCAGTGCTGCGCGGCTGCAAGAAGACCAGGCGCAAGCTGCGGGAGCACCTCCGGCTACGGGCTGAGATCCACTCCCAGCTCCGCGTGATCGCTTCATTGTTTGTCTTGCGTATATTTCTGACGTGCCTGGTGGGCTACCCCACCTCGGGGTTCCGCAGCGCCCCCACACCTACAGCCGTGCAGCCTCCCCTAGCCCCTGATGCTGCATCCCTACCCCCACTCCCCCCACGGGCCCCTGCCCAGCCTGCACCAGCCCAGCCTGCCAGCATGGAGTGTGACAATGACTCTGACTCCGAGTCAGACTGTGACTCTGATCCAGAGCCACAGTCTGACACGGAGTCAGAGTCAGAACCTGAGCCAGTCACGCAACCCCCCCAAAGGCGTTGCAGCGCCCGCCTGGCAGCCCTTGCACCCGCAGCACCCACTGGCCCTCCCTTGCCCCTTGACTGCGAGGACCCTGTCATGCTGAGGCAGCTCAAGGACTTCTGCAAGTTCTTCGCCAACCCCAACTTCAAGACATGCTACAACCAGCTGCAGCGGCGCCTTGTGCGCGACCGCCACCCCATGCTCATGCCAGCCTTTGGCGACCCCAACAACCAGGCGCTGCTGGCCAAGCTGCAGGAGCTGTGCAGCATCAACCTGGCGGGTGACGCCAACACCCTCGACGCACACTCCATGCAGCTGGCGGTGGCCATGCAGCAGCATTACTCCAACCCAGGCAAGTAATGGTGGTGACTAGACCTGAACTAATACCTGACCTTATACCAGACCTGACCTGATACCTGACCTGACCTGACAAGGGCAAGGGCAAGGCTGCCAAAGCCAAGCCAGCACCACAGCCAGGCAGGTGGCTGGACAGGGACTGCAATGCAGCATTGAACATGCAGCGCATTGGGGAGAGCATGTGGCGGCCGCTGGAGCTGTGCTACTGGCCAGACCAGGGAGCGCTGCCAGCAAAGGGCAAGGAGTACCCTGGCCTGGGCTACAAGCGTCTGCGAGACAAGCCCCCCAAGGCCCAGGAGCAGCAGCAGCAGCCTGCTGTGGCACAGTAGTGTGTGCCTCCCTTTGTTGAGCTGTCATCAGCTTACAATTAGTGCATGTTTTGTCATGCCAACTCTACATCATCGCCCTCGGGTCAGGCAATAGTGTAGGTGGTAGGCTCAACACTCCACACAGCCCAAGAAACACTGTTTGAGTCGGATCTAGTTAGTGGCTGCTAGTGGCTGCTAGCACTGGCTGCTAGTAGGTACTTCTGATCCGGCTCAAATGGAGGCCCTAGTGAGGGACAAGGGGGCTGCAGTTTCTGTCAAAAACTCGTCAAACTTTGTGAAACCCGTACCCTGCAGGCTCCGTAGATGGTGATGGATGACGATTTAGACCGTCTGCCGTTAGGCTGCTGAGTGATGACGGATTACACTTTTCTTGGATACCTCCAAACACCTCCAGCTGACCCTGACCTGTTACTGGTGCCCTACATGCGTGCGACCTCACTCTCCCCTCCATCATCCTAGAACGGCGAATGGTTGGCCGCACTCCTGTTGGGTGTGGAGTTAGGTAGGAGCGTTCAGGCCAGCTGGAGTGCTCAATTCCAGCTGGCCGCCATAGAGCTGATAGGGGGTGAGTTCACCTTGAGCCCGGACATGGTCCTAGGCACCAAGGCTATGGGAGTCAAGTGGCTCGAGAGGTGGGGGAGGCGTTGGGTTGGGTTTGAGGGAGACCCTAGACTGCCTGAGACGGTGCATCGGGAGAGATGTTCGTATGCTGCATGGTTCAAGCATGGGGACGGCATCAATCACATGGCACCACACCTGCTGAACAGACAGCTCTCTACAGAAGTTCGCACGTGCCTGACTAGGTTCAGGTTCGGCAACAACGGTCTGGGGGTGGAGAAGGCTCGGTTTGAGGGGGTAACTTTCATTGATCGCACATGCACCAGATGCACAGAGGGGGTAGTGGATGACGCCATGCATTTCATCTTTGAGTGCACTGCCACGAGTTCCGTCAGGGAGCAGCCGGAGTTTGCCATGACTTTCCAGAACAATAATGAGAACTTGCATGAGTTCATGTTGAGCCCATGTGCACCTTTGTTTGTGCACCTTGCTTTGCAGTGCATTACAGAAAGTCCCGAACCCCTAGAGGGGGAGGGCGGCCAAGCAGCCTAATGGCTGACGGCTTAAGCGGTGTAAGCCACCTATCATTACATGCAGACGTGCATCAGCTGCAGCGCTCATCACCGTATTGGCTATTGGTGGTCCTGCCTGAATGGCCACTCCAGGGAAAGAACACCCTGAAGGGCAGATCTTCCTCACACCTCCACCCTCACACCTCGACACAATAGCCGCCAGATACCAACAAGATCGCACCCACACAGGGATGGGGAGCGACTCAGCATCCAAGTACTGCTGCTTGGGATACGTGCCCCATCGTTGGGATATGTGCCCCATCGTTGTACACCAGGTGTGTGGACAGCCATCTTCATCACCTGCTGTAGTCCCGGCTGCGTGGGCTGCGGCTACGAGGGCTGCGGCTCCTTCCCCGCGACACTGGCAACGGACTTCGCCCTCTGGAGGCTGGCAAGGGGCTGCGACCGCGGGAAGTTGGCAGGGGGCTGCGACCTCTGGAAAGCGGCAATGGACTGCGGCCTCGAGAAGCTGGCAGTGGGCTGCGGCTGCGGCTCCTCCGTAGCGGGGGGCTGCGGTCACGAGGGCTGCCACGCCTGCAACACACCACGCACACCACACCCATTGCTGCTGACCTGTGCGGGAAGGGCACCCGCCTGGCATACACAACAGTGTGCTGAAGCATTTTGTAGCAGGACAGCTGGTGAGTCATACCCCAACACTCGCATATGCATGCACCCCAGCATACAGCTCATTGTCACCCAGCAAAGCATGGTCTGCTTGCCACGCCCTACAGGGTGTGCTGGGCCTGATCCACCACAATTGCTGCTGACACTCACCCAACAGGGCTGCGCTCCCGGCTGCGGTGAGGGCTGTCGCGAGACCTGTCCCCGTAATACACATCGCGAGAAACTGGGTCGGGGAAGCCACGCTCACGTGCTGCGTTGGGGTTCTCATTTTGCACGTACTCAACCTGGACTCAGGGGCAAAACGGTCAGCAGCAGCTCAGTGGCATGGTGGACACACATACAGCAGGCAAGGCACCCCTATGTGAGGTTGAGGTGCCATAGCCAAGCATGCAGTGTGCTGATGCACAGGGTCCAGGTGTCCTGGCTGGATGGCAAAAGTGAGGGACACTACCAATACGCGAAAGCATTGACTGACACACATGGCATGAAGTGAGCCATTACTGAGCATGCCTCATGCATGGACTTTTCCTACACACCATGCACAGCTTGATGACGACACAGGGGTAACGTGCAGCCAACGACGGGGTATGTGACGGAAGGCCATGACAACAGGGGTATGTTGACGGAAGGCCATGACATACCGTCACAGTCCTGCCCAGCAGCTGTGTCCCATTGCTCCTCTTCATGGCATACTCCGCATCCTCCAACTGCTCAAACTGGACAAAGGCGTAGGACTGCATGCAAGCACACACTGCCCGCAACCCTGGCTCATGCACAGGCACATGCAGGCTGCAACGCATTCCTTCCATGCGAAAGCATGAACCAAGGAAGCTTTTAGAGCAGAGCTGCAGGAGCTGGAAGGGGGTTAGGAGCTGTGGCAGTGTGGTACCTGCTCCCAGGCAAGCAGCTCCCAGGCAAACAGATCCCTGCAGCAGCCTGTAAGCAAGCATGCCTCATCTCGCCTTCTTGATCTCCACCCGCTTGATGCGGCCGTACTGCTCGAAGTGGCGCTCTACGTCTCGTTCCCGGGTGCGGCTGAGGTCAAAGTTGACCACAAAGAGCGTGGTGGAGGGCCGGGCATTCCGCTTCCTGTCTGCGTCCTTGGTCTGCATGACATGCACACACCAATAGACAGTCATCATCAGGGTGTGAGGAGGCATACGACAGGGTCTGCACACAACATGCTGGTGCTGCTGCTATGTACATATGTTACCCACGGCTATCACACATGGCATCCTGCACTTGCATCCCACGGTAGCAGCCAGAGGCAAGATGAGATCTATGTGAGGTTAGAACTCCCAACCTGGCCATCTACCTGTCAAGCTCATACCAAACTCATCTGAATGCCCTGCACTTTGCTTTGCAACCCCACTCCAGTGAGGCACACGAGTACAGGGGCAACTTGCCGCATTAGCGGCGCTTAAGGCCACGGGCAGGGTGGGGGAGCAGACAGGCAGTATGGCTGCCAGGCCTTGCTGCTGATGTCGAATAGCAGCTGTAGGGTTGATTGCAACTACATGACATGTGTGACCGCCAGCAAACCCGCAGCAGGTGGGACAGGGAGCTAGGGAGCGCTGGCCCTGCTGGCCTTGGCACCACTGCTGGCACCTAGGCAGGCGCTGCTGCAGGTGGGGTCCTCACCTTCGCCCACTGTACCCTCAGAGGCCGGCGCTTGAAGCCACACTCCTTGCCGTCCAGCTTGCGGATGGCCCGCTCCGCATCACGCTCATTGAGCATGTACACAAACGCAAAACTGCAGGTTCAGGCAAGCACACCCTCATCCACACCAGTGCCTAAACATCAGGCCTATACCAGCAGTAGCAGGGCAGGGCAGCAGCCTTGCAGCCATTGGCAATTTGAGGCCAGGGTCATCTTCAGCGTACTCATACCAACGGCTCAGCAATTTGCTCAGTGATGTGACAGACGTAAGGAGAGTGAAACAGCAACGGTCTCGGCATACACTGAGGACGTGAGATGAGTGGCGTCACCCTTGCCTGTATCGAACTGCGAGTGGCCTCTGCATTAGGGGCCAAGGTAGTTTAAACAATGCAGTGCAGCATTTGGCATGTAGGGACTATGGGTCTCTGGGTGCCATAGCAAGGAGCACCAGGCAAGCCACGGAGGCATGCGTTGAAGGGATGCACCCCCTGCTTGGCAGGTCACACATAGCTGGAGGGTGGGTTGGCCCTCTGACCTCCACACAGGTAAACGGCTTGCACACACGCTAGGCTGGCACAAACGTCCCTGGCGTTGGCGCACATGCTGCAATTGCTGCTTCTTACAATCCACACATACACAGCGCAATGACGACAATGGCAGCAGTGGTGGGTACACATTGCATGCACGGTGAAACTTCACACATATGTGACAATGGCGCGTTGACCAACAGCATGGATTTGCTTGCCAGATGAGCACCAGGGTTGCAGTCACAGAACATTGCTCTGGCACAGAACATACCTGTGCCGCTGTAACCCTGCATGTGCGGGGTGTGCCAGGGATGCCAGACGGGAGCAGGATGTGCAGACGGGAGCAGGATGAGCAGGATGTGCAGGTGTGGGCGTGAGGATGTTCAGGTGGAGCTGCCAGGATGGCAGACGGCCAGGGACGGGGGGTGTCAAGGCAGGATGGGCCAGTGGGACATAGGGCTGCAGTGCGGGTCATCCGGATGCCTGTTGCCAGGTTTGAGAAGGGTTGTCTACTGCCCACAGGAAGAGATCTGTCAGTGGGAAGCCGTCAGAACCCTCAACCTCTTCCTCAAGTAATTGTCCACATGTAGGAGCAGGTGTCGTCCGCAGCACCCACCCTCTGCGAGCAGAGGGGCGAATGAACAGAAGTCAGCCGTGAACGATGTGGGAGGAGGAGGACACGCCCACTTACGTTTTCATGTCGATCCGGCCCACGTCTCCTGCACGCATAGAAGGCCAAACTGCTGGTCAGGCGGAGCAAAACGAATGGAGGCATTTGGCTGGCAACTTCTATCAAAACCAAGCGTACCGTACTCCTCAAAAATCCTCCGAATTTCGTCTTCCTCCATACTGCAGCGAGGTCCAGCGCAAAGGTCGGGTACCCATTACAAACCTGATAAGCGCTGTATATAGCGACGCACTTGTACTCATAGTTGCCGCAGTAGATAGGCCTGTCCGGTGCGTCTCCCATTGCAAAGGGTAGTGGTGTGAGGGCTGAAAGGCTGGATAAACAGGCGCCCAAGGGTTGGAGCAAGCAGCGGATTTATTTGCTGGTGCATAAGTACGGCCCATGCCCATGCAGTAACTATGTTTTTGCTATTCAGGCAATGACGATACTACACCTTTCCGGACCAATGTAAATGCCTGGAAATGTGCCTACCTAAGGTATGAGCTGTTGAGCAACGAATGATGTAGGGTGTTGATCTATGGGTGATCTTCCCTCGAAGTTTTCCTACATCCTGGCCCATCCTGACATGCACAGCCTTGACAGCTGCAAATACACAATGGCCATAAGCACTACACTAGTTTTTAGTTTGCAATTTGAGATGAGAAGGAAAAGTCATCAACCAAAGAGATTGCAGTTTTAAGCACATCATATCAACACTGGACTAAGACAGCATGGCGTCGTCCAACAAGCCATGAGTATGGGGCCAGCCCGGTGGGTACGAGGCAGAAAAACAAGCCTGACAGGTGACAACACTGCCTTCAGCTTGGCCCATAGATCAATGCTTGCGTGGCTCAGTCACTTTTAGCACAGAGATGGTGTCCTGCATCACGCCACGCGCCACACAACTGGCAGAACGTTTATCGCAGACATGAAAACAGAATGACATGAATGAGTGTGACATGTGACATGGCAGCTTTGACACCACCTGCCAGCATTCCCTTGAATCTCAGCCATCACACTGCTGTACACTAGCCTGATAGGTGTCTTAGACGCTACTTGAACCTCCTGCAGCGTACACTTGCGCTCGCCCCCGCCCTCACCCTCCCCCTCCTCCACGTCCCCCTCCCCCTCCCCCCTGACCTTTGCTTACCAGCCCTGTAGTTCTAGCCCTGGTGGCCTTTACAGCACGCATTCCGTGCTCTTGACCTGCTAGCCCCTGCCCCCTCCACCTCCACCTCCCACCCTGCGCCTGCGGCCTGCACCTGCAGCTGGCGTAACCATTGTGGCCGCTTGTCCTGGCTCTCAAACTCAGGGTCTATGACCAGGTACTTTGAGCCCCAGGCTGCACCGTAGCCCCAGCCCAGGCCCAGGCCCACACCACAGCCGCCACCTGCAGTGACATGGGTCAGCAGCAGTGGCAGCAGAAGCAGCAGCAGGGGTCAGCAGCAGTAGCAGTAGCAGCAGCAAGGGTCAGCAGCAGTAGCAGCAGCAGCAGCAGCAGCAGCAGCAGGGGTCAGCAGCGGCAGCAGCAGGGGTCAGCAGCGGCAGCAGCAGGGGTCAGCAGCAGTAGCAGTAGCAGCAGCAGGGGTCAGCAGCAGTAGCAGCAGCAGCAGCAGCAGCAGCAGGGGTCAGCAGCGGCAGCAGCAGGGGTCAGCAGCGGCAGCGGCAGGGATCAGCAGCGGCAGCAGCAGGGGTCAGCAGCGGGCAGCAGCAGGGGTCAGCAGCGTCAGCGTCAGAGGTTGATTGGTTCATGACCTTTCCTACAGGGAGTGGATCAAGTGGGAGTGTGGCCCTAGCAGCCTCATGCTCCAGCGAGCTGGTGTGTGGGCGGAGCTGTCGGCGCCTGGGACCACGGTGCCTAACCAATCACGAGGGGCATGGCTGCTTGATGATGATGGTTTCACACCGTGATGAGTGTCAGTCTGGCATGCAGTGCAGGAGCTCAGGGCTGCGCCTGGCCTGGCACCTGCCAGGGGCCTGGAACCTGCCAGGGGCCTAGCAGCTGCAGCAAGGGGGTGTCACGACAGAGGCAGGCTGGTGGACCCTGGCTGGCCCCTCATCTGCGTGATGTGTGAGGTATATACACACGCATTGCTCAGATGACAACAGCAATGGAGGCAAGGCAGTTCTTGTGGTGGACCCAGGCTGGCTGCTTACCTGCACCCAGGCCAGCAGTGCCTATGGGGCCGCCTGCAGACGAGCAGCACCCCACCTTATTACTTGCAAGCCGCACTGGGCCGCATGCCATGTCATGATGCTGTTGCTGCTGCTGTTGTCGCTGCTGCTGGTGCAGATGGTAGGTACACTGCTGCAACATGGATGAGCTGGTTTGGGCATGTGTTTGTGTGAAGCATTTGCCACCAAATTGAGGCAAGGCAGCTCTTGCAATGGAGATGCAATGCTGCGGCTGATGGCGCTGGTGAGACTGAGAGACGTTCTGTAGGGGCTGCAACACTGCACAGAGTGGCTGGGACTGAGTCACTGCCCTGGGTTTCTGACCTACCGCCAAAACCCCAGCCTACTCCAAAGCCGCACCCAGAGCCGAAACCTGCAAGCCATGCGCAGCGCTGGCGTCAAGCGGGCTCTGATCGGCGTGGGTTACGCTACCAGGCCATGACGCACCGAAACCAACGCCTGGCCCCACGAATGGGCGACCACCCATAGAGGCGATGATACTACCCCAACACTGCGAATTTGCTAGTGCCTACTGGTTGCGGGGCAGTCGTGCACAATTGTTTTGCATTGGAAAAACTGCAATACACCTATTTTGGGAGTCAAACAAACCAGGACTCAGCATCCACATGTCTGCACGTGTCAGTGTGGCAGTTCTTAGCTTCATCGGGTTCTTTCCATCCTGAACAGGCATCCTTACTAGGTACTGTTGCCATAGCGCTCATCTTAAGCACAGCGTATCACTTAACAAGCATGAGAGGTGGACCTACCCAGCAAGGCATATGAGCAATACATGTGTTGACATTGTAACCAGTGGCTAACTTTCGCCAGGCTTGGAACCTTCACGGATGTGCTGCATCAAAGCTAGAACCCCAGGGAGTACGAAGTGGTCCAACATTCAAAGCTAATGAGCAGCATGCGGCGGCGGCAGTTGACCGTTGTAGATTGCTGTGCCCCCATAAGACCGTGCCGCTCCTTCGATTTCTCGCATCCTCTGCAGATTGGCCCTGGTTACGTGCCTGTCGCACAGAAGCGCCGATGATCAAGGTGAGCCGCCACCACCCTCCTGGCTAGTGTAGTGCTAGTGCTTGCTCTGCCATACGGGCCATCAAGCGGACTTTCCAGGCGTTCCCCGCTGAGCTCTCATCATGCTCTGACGGGGGTCAAGGAGAGTCCACAGCAAGCCGCCGGAATAAAACCAGCTTCAGCTCTTCCTGCCGTGGGCATTCTGCTGACCTGTCCTCTGGCATATCATGCCTACTTGCACCACCGCCATTACTTGTCCATTTGCACAATAGCAACCGTACGCACGATCCTCACCCCGGAGAACGTTGCTGTGCCGTGCACACGGTTCCCCCAAGTTTCCGTGCAAGATCATCGGGCGTGTGTTGCGGCGATGGCTACAGTGCCGTGCGTTGTGTCTAATTTTGCCCGCACATTGCTGTTGCCATACCTGCATTCCTGATGCGACAGCCGTGCTTGAGGTCGCCGCAGCATGCCAGTGTTTCTGCTTCCGCCGCCGCAGGCTGCTCAAGACGCTGCCGCGAGCTCTCCGGAGATGCTCTCGCAAGTTTCGCGAGCAGAGCACCAAGGTGAGCTACACTGAGCTTGTTTTACGATAAGATGCATTGTGTGCATTCTATCGACATGAGGCTCCTCTGGCACCCTTCGTTTGATGTTGCATGCCATGCTTGACCATGAGCCATTTGCCACGGTCGTGGTCGGTGCCGTCAGGCACCCATGTCCTTGCCTGTCCAAAAATGGCTCCCATTGAACCTTAAGGGCTCCTAATTAGGAAACTGGCTGAGCCTCCCTCCTCCTGTGGCACAGCTGGTGCCATCTGGCGCCCACAAGCATGTAGCTCCTCATTACTGTCGTTTTGCAGCACACTTAATGTACCAGATTATGCTGGCACCATATCACATGCATGCTTGTAGCACTACTGTACTGTTACCTGAGCATGAGCATTTGGATTGTGCATCCAGGACTAGGATGAAGAATATCTGTCAATCCACTGACAATTGTTGATGATCCAAACCCTCTAAGAAGTACTGAGTCCTGGACGATAGGCTGGTGATGTATGTTCTGCTATGCCTTGTCCGCGCCTATGCCTTGTCCACTCCTGTCCACTCCTGTTGCATCTCGTCTGGGTAGCTGGCTGGCTGGTGGGCTGTGGCCGATGATGTTGACATCAAATGGAATTACCGTCTGACAGCCCTCAGGGCTTGTTGAGGATAACTGGCTGATTGTTGAGGCCTGACCTGCCGAGCTACCAGCATCCCATTACTCAATCCTGTGTCCACCTGTCCCACTGCGGCATGTGACTCCTACTTGTCACATGTGTTGGCAATACCATCCTGGTGATGCTGCTCTTGTGTTGCAGGCTGCTGTTATGGAGGGAAGTTTGAGTGACAGAAGTGTGTTCTTGAATGTCAGCACCAATACCTGATCTCTCGTTGGTCCTTCCATGCAGGTGGGTGGTGCACTCATTTTAGTTGATGATTTTGCTTGCAATACTCTCCAGTCTGTCCTGCTGTGCATGACTTATACCAGGATTTTTGGTACAATGCATGAGCCTGGTCATGCTCCATGACCACATCGCTTGGCATAGTGCCTGTCTTTGCTGAGCACCTGCATATCTTTGTACATTTCACCCATCTGCCATGCTTGTGCTACACTAGCCTCTGCATATGTGATATGCAAGGTAATCGCACATTTCATGATGTAGTCAAACCGCCTCTTCTTCTCTGCACACCGCATGGCTGGCACGGCATCGCAAGCCATGCACTGGTGTGTTGATCCCCATGTGGCGAACAGGCACAGCACCTGTTGAGTCGTTACCTTGAGGCCTGCGGGTCGCTGAAAGCAAACGAATTACTGGTTCGACATCTCTTTGCATGAAGCACCCACCCCTTACGTGACTGCCTGCCTCCCTGCAATGTTTGTACCATTTCACCTGCCTAAACCCTGCTGCACACAGTTCTGCCTTGTCTTGCCATGACACCCTTGTCACCTTGCACATTGATGTGTTGTCGATAGCATCTGTACGCTTGGTATGTTGCTCAGGTACTGACGCATCCCAGTAGCTGCTAATAGCACCACTCGAGCGCTCTGGATAACCAAGAACTGCATCAGTGGTCTCAGGTATGTCACGCGCTGTGTGATTTGGTGGCAATGGAAGTGTAGACATGGCCTGCACTGATGTGTGACCCAGGTGTGACGTCCTTGGCCCGCTCTACCACAACATGATCCTGCACCATTCCCTGTGCTGCATGCATGCCACTGCCCACTTGCCTGTGACGAGCCTAAAATCAAAGTAGTGGTGTGACTGTGGGATGAACGCATCTTATAACTCTCTTTCTGAGGCATGGGCCATGGGCTGCATGGGATACCTGGCAGTGGTGGCATTGAGAGCATGGCATGGCATTTGTGATCATGTGATGATAAAAACTAGATGACGAGTCTGAGGTCAGGGCCCAGCTTTGGTTGGTTCCTGCCAAACAGATGACAATCGAGGCATTTGTCTGATGATCCATGCCTAGCTCAAGAACTTGCACCATGCAAAGTGTTTGTTGCATCTCACATTCTCATCACTCGTGCTCAGCACTATCTACCATCCTGTTGAATTCCCTGTATCTTGTGCTTGCAAGAGCTGGGCTGTGCATACACATGGGGTGGGTGCATGCGCACTGTCTTTGTGACAAAGGCACTGTATGCATTAATATGTTGCGCCTGCATGACGAAGCATATCTTTGTTGCTGTTGCGCCCCCAAGCCAATGATGACACCTAGATCAGACCTAATTGAACCGAGCTTTGCTCTGAGGATCATACATCTAAGGGACCGAGGCTTGTGTGACCGCCGTCAGTGCCCTACATGGCTGGAAGTGATGCTCACCTTACCTGGAGGTGGCGGTGTGCTCAATATGTTTGCATCCATTGTTGCCTTTCCAGGTGCCGAATCAAGATAGACTGGAAGATACGAGGGCAGGATCTACAACTTCCGCCCATGTTGATGTGTTGTTTCATGTGTACATGTGTGTATGTATGAAATGTGTACTGGGTATGACTGGTAGTTGACTTGATGATACTGGCTTGCATTGTGACTATTAACGAAGAGTGGAAATGCAAGGGGATGTGGACAACATTATCAAAATCAGTGTCATTCAAGACTGGCTGGGTTTGTAAAGCGAAGAGCGACATGGCGCGACACAGCCATTGAATGTTGCATAGGCACAGCAGCTGGTACGGTGTGAGCATGGAAGCCGTCTGTCAATTTGGTAGCGTCCAGTTTGTGCTGGCTCATGCACTTTTGCTGCTGTTGCTCCTGGCTCCGTTGCTCCTGTCTTACATATGCTAAGCCCATATGATAGCTGTTACCGTTGCTCCTGGCTTCCATACCCTCAGCCCATACTGCATCCCCTCTAAGCTAAGAAATGACAGATATTTCTAGCTACCACCAGCATTACTCTTTGTACAAGGTTACGCGGATTGTGTCATGCATGACTACGCGTACCCACCCTTGTGTATGACCTGTGACCCCGCCAATGTTTTCCTTAACCACCCAGCACATTGCTGCCAACGTAGTTGTTCTACCCCGCCATTGGCCGCACCCCTGATAAACTCCGACCGGTCTTTCAGATTTTTACAGCGATGTTTGCGCAGGGCGGTGCAGCTCATCAAAGCGAAGCTAGCGGGCTGCTCGGGCTGATGTGCACTTGTGCCGGGGCGGGCGGGGGTGCTGGGAGATCGGGTCGCGTTGTGCCGGGAATGGCTCGCTTAGTGGGGCTGTGATCAGCGACCAGCTATCGCGCTCAGTGGCCCAGCGGCCCAGCGGCATGGACGGGGATTTAACTTTTGAATTTTTGTCGGGCGCAGGACCCCCCCTGACATGTGTTCTAGTGCACGTGCTAGTACTGCTGATACGTTTTAGAGTGGTGGTATGGTTTGTGTCCTGTCCCTGCACCTGAACAACGTGCAACTCGTGTCACGTCAACCCATGCCAAATTCTCTTGAAAAGGGCCTTTGCTCGGCCGGTTTCCTGTCCAACCAGGACGTCGAATGATGGACTGCCTGTTTTGTGCGACTCCTTGTATGAGTTCGTAACGTATCTTAAGAACAGAAACGTCTTGTCTTCATCTGTGGGCCGTCTGTGATCAGGGTTGTGAAAATTGCAGTATTTCATGAAATCTTGCACTGAAATCTTTCACGTGCAAGAAATGAAACTTTCACTGCAACAAATGAAATCCCGGTAGCCCCCAGCACCCGGCAGCACCCAGTAAACCAGACGAGTAGAGCCCGATGGCTGAGGCTATCGCAACGAATAGTGGCCATCAGACTCGTGGCCGCGTTGCAGCTTTCGCTGGCCCTTCGCTGGCATTGCCACGGGTGCTACAACACAGCGTGATTGGGTTAGGCAGTGCGATCCCTCTATAGCCTAACTGGAAGAGGCGACGCACTACCACAGACAACACGACGCACTACCACAGACT
>JASKMD010000006.1:3855095-3894054 GCA_030144725.1 Haematococcus lacustris
TGCCTGCGTGTCTAGACCTAGGAACCTGGGAGTGGCCTGTGTGTGACCAAGCATATGGGAGTGTCTATTGACTACAGTCACCTGCGGACATGGAGACCTGATCTGAGAACCTGATCTAAGGTACACCTGATCTGAGCACCTGATCTGAGGACCTGACCCAAAGACCTGTGTTGACGAAGCACTCCTGCACAACTATCAAGGTGGATGTCTCGAAGCAAGAACACCCCCTTAGGGTGACCCCCCATGGCTGCCATCCCACTCCCCATACCCAGGCGCCACCCCCCTGCTGCTAAGTGGTTGATCAGAAACGGTTGGGCCCCTGGCGCTGTGCCGGGCGGGCCAGTGAAGCTGCCACCCCGCCCCTCAAGGCTGTGCCTGGCCCTGGCCGTTCAGACTGGTTCCGCACCGCCCTGGCCGACTGCGAGGAGAAGCCTGCAGCTGCAGCGTAGGAGTATGCAGACCCCAGGTTAACGGCCCTGCCGCCCTGCTCTACTTGCATGCCCTGGCCGCTGCTCCATGTGTTTGAAGAGGCGGCCGCTGCTCTCAAAGGAGACGTGGGCTGGCCCAGCCATTTACCCCCCGCTGCCCCTACAAAGCCAGCAGGAGCTGTGCCTGGTCTGTCGTCGAACTGACGCGGTGCTGTGGATGGGTGGCTGCTGGTGGAGTCCCACCGGGTGGACAGCCTGGCTGCAGGCTGGGATGGGGCTGCATAGCGCCTGCTGGCCTCAGACTGCTGCTGGTTGTGAAGTTGGCCTGCCGGGTACTGCCCCAGCGCTCCTAACCCTGGCTGCTCCTGCCTGGGTCGCAGTGGTGAGGACCATGCCAGGGAAGGCTGGTGTAAAGGGAGGGCTGCCAGGGACTGCTGCCCCGGTGCATGTGGGGCGGGGCCATGGGGCCAGTCGCTGAACATGGCATGGCCAGAGTCAGCTGAGGGGCTCTGTGTGGCAAAGTAGCTGACCACTGAGGAGGTGGGTGGGGGCACCAGGCCTGACAACAAATGGGGTGCGGGCATGCGGACGGGCAGGAAGCCATCCGTCAACGCGCCAGACATGACCGCTGCTGTCGCCGTTGCTGCAGTTGAGGTACTTCTCCTGGCCTTGCCTGACAGGTGGTCAAGGTCGTCTGCCTGAGCATCCCTGGGCACCTCTGACGTGGACTGCCTTAGATTTCTGGAGGCTGGACGCCAGGCTCTTGGGTCTGGGTAGCTGGCAGTAGGCAGGAGCTGTGGCCCTGCCCTGGCTGCGGCTGTGCTGTACACCTGCTGCCCTTCTAACCTTCCTTGGCTGCCTGCTGGCAAGTCCCATGGAGGGGGTGCATCAGGCTGTGGTGGGGGCAGGGTGCGGGGCAACAGGGGCAGGGGGGTCTGCTGGGCTGCGGGAGGCTGGCCAGCAAGGGGCCTGCTGGAATCTGTGTGGTCGAGCATGCTGAACAGGGGCGAAACTACACCGCTCCTGATGGCATGCTTGGCTGCAACCTGCCTCACGACGTCCTGCACAGGACTGACGCCCGGGTCAGGGTACACCACCACAGTGCCTGCCTGGCTGGCTGGGCTGGTCTGGGAAACGAGGGTGCTGGGCATGCGAGGGTCTGGACTGGCCCGTGCAGCGAAGCTGGGCAGGGGCTGCAGGATTGCTGTGGCAGGCTGTGGCAGGTCGATTGGGTAGGTTGAAAAATACAGCTGTCCCTTTGAGGAGGTGGAGGAGGGAGGGCGCGGAGTGGGGGACTCCCCTAGGCCGCTGCTGCCAGTGCTGCCAACGCGTGGAGGTGGGGCGGCAGGGGACGGGCGGTCTGGGGTGTGAGTAGAAGGTGAAGGGCGCAGGCCTGGGGCTGGGGCTGGGGAGGGCGGGCGCAGCAGGGAAGGTGGGAGGCGGGAGGCTTGGTCTCTGACCTGGGCATCCTCCAGCACTGCACCAAGACTCGATGTGGGGTGAAGATGGCTGCGGGGTGGGGAGGCACTGTCATGGGGTGCTGCCGCGGCTGCCGCTGCCGCCACCACCCCCTTTGAGGCTGCGGCTCCGGGCTCCTGCTGCCACAGCGCAGCACACAAAGGGGGTGGCTGGTGCTGCGTGTCTGGGGCAGTGCTGATGTGTAGGGCTGCAGGTGAGCAGGAGGAGGGGGAGGAGGAGGGGGAGGGCATGGGACAGCTGCAGAGGGCTGGGGAGGTGGTGTCAAAAGTCACCCCTCTTTGCTTTAACGTCCGATTGTAACAAAAAGTGAGCGAGGCAGACGAGCCACACGTCAGAGAGCCCGCTGAAGCACACACAGCCAGCCCGTAGAGGAGCGAACGAGGAGGAGCAAACGAGGAGGAGCAAACGAGGAGGAGCGCACGAGGAGCCAACGACCACTCCGCCACAGAGGGTGTAAGCCTCCAGCGATGTGGAGGTGGTGTTGGAGTGTGTGTGTGTGTGTGTGTTTGTGTGTTTGTTAAAGTATATGTGTGTGAGAAGGGTGAGAGTGTGAGACAGTGTGAGGGGAAGGGGCTGCATAGGGCTAAGGGGTAGTGACACTCACCACACAGCTGGCCTTGCGGGGTCCAGCTTCAGCATCGACCTGCGGTGCATCAAGCGCGCAGCACATGCACGTGCAGCCTCATCAGCTCGGTGTGTTCCTCACTACACTTGTGCTCCCATCACATTATGTGCCTTGCCTGGGCTTTAACACATGCCTTGCACACCCATTGCAGCAAGGCATCAGGCAGCACAGCACCATTGCAGCAAGGCATAGATGAGAGGTTCACAGCAGCAAGGCAGCAGGTGGCACGGCCGCACTGCAGCAGGGCAGCAAGTAGCACAGCCCCGCTGCAGCAGGGCAGCAAGTAGCACAGCCCCACAGCAGGGCAGCAGGTCTGCACAAATGATATGTACAAAAATATGAAAAGAGAGATATGTACAGCAGCTGAGCTACATCACACCTGCAGCAGGGCCTGCGGGCCTCACCTGGCTGTCAAAGAAGCGTGACTGAGGCAGCGCTGAGAACAGAGACTCCTTGACTCTCTCTGTGCTCTCTCCTCTTTCCCCTCTCTGCACAAAGCATCAAGCAGCACCAGCATCAGCAGGAGGGTGTAGCAAGGGGCCAAGCATGCCATCACATCAGCCTGGCCTGGCATAGCCTCAGGGGCAGCAGCAGCATACTTAGCAGCATACTTAGCGACAGCAGCAGCACGGGCATCATCAACAGCAACAGCAGCAGCAGTGACAGCAGCAGCAGAGCATGGTGGTGCTGGGCAGTCCAACGGTGCCCATGGCTGACAGAGCCTAGTCATCTGACGCATAATGGCATCAGGCCTGGCTCAAACACCAGCAGCAGTGGTGTGGTGGTGGTGTGATGGTGGGGCGGTGCTAGGGCTAGTGTGGTATGGTGGCGCTGAGACAAGGCATCACTACAGCCTGACCTGGTCACTGCCCCTGACCTTCTGAGCTGACCTGGTCACTGCCCCTGGCTTTTTGAGCTGACCTGGTCACTGCCCCTGACCTTCTAAGCTGACCTGGTCACTGCCCCTGGCTTTTTGAGCTGACCTGGTCACTGCCCCTGACCTTCTGAGCTGACCTGGTCACTGCCCCTGACCTTCTGAGCTTGCTGTGACCGGGAGCTGCTGACCAGGTCCACGCCTGGCATGGTGAACATGGACATGGCGGGCATGTAGGCGTTGCCCTTGCCCAGCCCAAAGATTTGTTTGAAGTCCTCTGGGTCCACGTTGAAGTCAGCTTTCAAACGCCTGTGGATCTTTTTGGCACCTTTCTTGAGGGTTCCCATCCTGTGTGCAGCGCAACTTATGCACACCTGGGGCACCATGGCGAGCCTGGGACCTGGAGAGCCTGTGACTGCATCAGTTTGTCAGTTTGGCGGCAGGTAGTTGGTAGGCTGTGGGCCTTTGTCTCACAGGGATGCTGGCGGCAGGGGTGGCAGTAGTTATTGTGATGTGAAGGCCAACATGGTGATCATGGTGTATGGCAGGCCAGCCAGGGCTGCTGGTGCTGGCCCTGACACATCGCTTGACATGTGTTGGGCAGGCTGGGCTGTTGGGTGTGTCAGGGGTGGCGCATGTGTTGCACAGGATGCCCGCCAGACAAGGTCAGCAGCGCCACATGCAAAATAGGCACAAAAAAACAACTGCGGTGTAATGTTCATGGTAGTGGTGATGATGATGGTGATGATGGTGATGATAATAGTCACAAAAGTGATAGTGATGATGATGATGGTGGTAATGATGGTGAAGATGGGTCACTCAGGCACTGACATGGAGCCTTCTGCCTGAGGGGATCCCATCTGCTGTGTCTCTTGCTCCTCCCCCTCAGAGTCGATGGTCATCAGGCTGCCCCTGGTACGGTGCCCACCATCTGGCCGCATGGAGCCGTTCATGCTGTCTGGCCCTGCATCAGCCAGATCAATCAAAGCAAGCAAGTCAGTCTTGCTGGTCATAACGTGAGCCACAGGAACTGCAGGGCAGGTAGCTGGGCAGGCAGCAGGGCAGGCAGCTGGGCAGGCAGCTGAGCAGGCAGCTGGGCAGGCAGCTGAGCAGGCAGCTGGGCAGGCAGCAGGGCAGGCAGCAGGGCAGGCAGCAGGGCAGGCAGCAGGGCAGGCAGCAGGGCAGGCAGCAGGGCAGGCAGCAGGGCAGGCAGCTGGGCAGGCAGCAGGGCAGGCAGGCAGGCAGGCAATGCAGCTTCGGCTTCAGCAATGCAGGCTACCAGGCATACCTGAGGTGTGTATACGGCTGCAGTTTAGCACAGCTGCTAGGCTGTTGATGCAAATGTCAAGGCTGCTTGGACACTGGCATAATTTCATCAGCAGCAGCAACAGCAGCAACCACCTTTACATGGCGGTCCAACTCACCTTGGTGTACGGGGCTGAAGCCCGGGCTGTCCGTGCTGGTGCGTGGCCCCGGTGATGTGGCGCCCATGCTGCGCTTGGCAGTGTGCTTTGTCATGGTCTTGTTGAAACTTACTGTATTGGTAGCCAAGCCTGCAGCAGGCAGCATGTACACCAGGTCAAGGGCTACGCCCAGGCGAGTGCGATAGCCCTGCTGCCTGTCCTTCACAATGCGAGACAACTGCAGCTTGGCTACCACACCACATGCAGCCAGTGGCAGGCAGGCAGCTTTAGGGCAGTTGATTCGCAATGCTGCTGTCACACAAGCTTGCTTCTACTGGAGATATAAGCAAACGCCATGTCCAGACCCTGATGATTATTCCTTGACTTGTGTCTTTCCTTGACTTATGTCATTCTATGACCTGCAGCCCTGCTCCAGCAATGCGCAGCCACAGAGTGGGCATGTTGCAATGGCGAGAATGTGGTGTGGATGACCCTCGACACCAGCTGAAACACACAGGCCCTGCTCTAGCATCGCAGTGCCCTGGTCCAGGGCCACTGGTCCAGGGCCACTAGTCCTGGACCCGGGCCAGTGGTCCAGGACCAGGTCCAGGGCCTTAGCCAGTGGTCCTGGGCCAGAGCCTGGACCCTGGGCAAGCTCACTTGTGAAGCGCAGCGTGTCCAGGCCCACTTTGTTCTTAGGGGGCAGGTCGAGGCTGCCCCCGAGCTCCATAGCCCCTGACGCCCCATGGCCATCCTCCTCATAGGCAGGGTTGGCAGCCAGCTCTATGCCGGCCCCCTCCCCAGCCTGCGTCCACAGCATGGTAGACCACGTGCCAGGCATGGCAGCATGGATAGGCGCTCAGTGCCCCACAGCCCAAACGTGGTGCACAATGCTTGTGGTGCGAAATTCCAACATGATGCAAGAGAGCAGAAGAGGGAGGAAAGGTGAGGGTAGGTGGTGCATGGTGTTGTGGTCCTGGGCACTGGCACTGACTTTGACTGTGTCCTCCTCTTTGTGCTCCTCTGCTGGGTTGCTGTGGCCACTCTTCGTCAAAAGGAACACTCCAATGAACACCACCTGCTCCAGCACCATCCATCATTATGCACAATCATCACCAGCAGCAGCAGCATCGCTCAGCTTCTGCATCATCATGCCATCGGCATCGCTCAGCTTCTGCAGCATCATGGCATGGCATCTGCCAACATGGGGCAAAGGCAATGCTTAGTCGCTTTGCTCCAGGTGTGCGCAGCCACAGTGTCTGTAGGCATGTCAAATGCTACTGCTGGCATGCTGGCATGTTGCAATGATGAGAACGTGTGTGGATCAGCCAACCCTGGGACCCAACCACCCACCAAGACGCCCACAGAGAACATGATGGCATTAAGAGGTCCGTTGCGGGCAGTGGCTGGGTTGAAGGACATGTACTCCTGTGGGCAGGCCAGGCCACATCTGGAAGGGAGAGAGGGGCACCAGGGTCAGGGAAAGGAGAAGGGTCAGGGGGAGGGCCAGGGCCAGGGTCAGGGGGAGGGCCAGGGCCAGGGCCAGGGTCAGGGCATATCTTCGTTGCATCGTACCGTGCGTTATGTGCTGCACCCCATGCAGCCAGGCCCTACAATGGCACTGCTGGCCTGTTTGTTGCTGTCCAGTCAGGGCGATGGTGATGATGGTGGTGACGATGAGGCGTCAGGGTCATGAGGATAGTGTGGTTGTGTGACCCCAGTGCTGCGTGGCAGACCTGGAAGTAGATCATGCCTGAGATGATTGAGAACAGCGTCCAGCAGATTTGCATCAGCGGCACGATAATCATGGCGGGGAAGAGGCGCAGAGCCTATGTGTAAGACACAGCAGCAGCAGGAGCAGCACCAGCACCAGCAGGAGCAGCAGCAAGAGCAGAAGCTAGGCTGCGCTTCAGAGTTAGTCATAGCTGTGCTCCTGCGAAGCCTGTGGCCCGCTGCTGCCTTGTCATGTGATGGAGATGTTGGGCATAAGGGCACTGCAATGAGAGCGCTGGCCCGTAAGGCTGTGCTGCGCCTGGCAGTTGCTGCGGCTGGCTGCGGCTGGCTGGCGGCTGGCTGGCGGCTGGCTGGCGGCTGTGCTGGCGGCTGGCTGGCGGCTGTGCTGCGGCTGGCAGTTGCTGGAGCCACCTTGTTCAGCCTGGTGACCCAGAAGCCAGCCGCCAGGATGAAGCAGAGCAGGGTGACCCAGGTGTACCAGTTGTCCAGCTGCGGTCAGCCAGTAGCAGCAGCAGCAGCAGCTAGGCAGCAGCAGCCAGGCAGCAGCAGCTAGGCAGCAGCAGCTAGGCAGTAGCAGCAGCACAGAGGTGGTTCCTCATGACTGGCACATCACTCGGAGAGTCCCTGGCAGTGAGTGGCCCTGGCCAGAAGCAATGGATGATCGTGCAGCTGTTGTACTAGCGGGAATGGAATGCCCTGTGTGATGATCCTGCAGTTGAAGTGATGGCATGGTCCAGGTGACGCAGCATGTAGTCAGATTGGCATCCACACGCATTGGTAGTCAGGCAGCGTCTCACCTGGCTGTCCCCACTGAACGTGGCCCTCAGCAGCACTGACACTGACTTGCTGAACAGCACACTCTGTGTGCCCAGCAGGGCAGCAAAGATGGAGTAGGATACGGGCAGCAGGGCCACCCAGATGGACTTTTCTCTCCCCTTCTGCCTGTGCACCCATAGACATAGACATAGCACCCAAAGACAGCATGAGCAGCAGCGAAAAGAGGACACAGCAGTGTGTAGCAGCAGGGAGGTGCAGCCAAAGCACCCAGCCATGAGCTTATGAGGGGCGAGAGAGACTCACCCTGCCACATTCTTGCCATGTAGGTAGAGGATGTAGGACCCAAACACAAAGACAAACATCATCACCAGGTACACAATGTAAGCCGGCCTGCAGCCAGGTCCGAACCCAGCTTGTTGAGACATGATAACAAAAGGCAGTCAGGCAGGCAGGCAGGTCGGCGCCCAGCTCGTCAAGGTTGCCATAGCTCTGGCTCAGAGCTAGTAGCAGCATCATGGAGGATAAGCGGAATGAGCATGGAGAGCACTGTACTTGCTTTTTGTACAAGTCCAAGAGCTGTTGGACATTGTAGTCATCTGACGAGTGGTTTCCAAAGATGACCAGCAGCATGCATCCACCGATGATGCATGCTGTCGCGATTAACACCAGAAAGGTGATCTGCGCTCAACAGCACATGGTCTCAGTGACTGGGCTCACTGCCCCACTGATGTATGGCTACAGCACAGCAGCAGGCTGACACTGTGGCAGGCCGGTGGCCTCACCTTTTCTTTCAGCACAAATGACGCAAACACCACATTACTTACAAATTGCACACTGCCTAATGCAGCCAGCAATGACTGCGCTGCATAACCTGCAACGAATGAAGCACACTATGGTCAACACACCACTGTGGCAAATGTCAGCTGGACTGGTCATGCACAAACATGGTGGCCCAACAGCTGGGAAGATGCAGCTGGGAAGATGCAGCTGATGCAGGAGAAAGGATGCGTACCAAAAGAAACGAAGTTTGCGATGTTACCCACAATGAACACCCCGGTACCTATCTGCCACTCCCGGAACCTCCTGCATAGGGTTGTTGCGAGTAGGGTAAGTTCCAACCTGGCAGTGGGGTGATGCTGTACATGGGCACAAGCACTACCCACGTTACAGGAGGCTTCTCTGCCTCAGGCATATCCAGGTTGGCTCGACGGTTGTGACCCAGCTTCATCACATTCTGCATTTACCAGATAGCAGCGTGGGCTGGTGTGTCTATGACTACGTGCCAGTACCTAACTTGCTGGCTGCTCACTGTGCCCAAGTTGATCGCCACGCTTCCAACCTGCAGACATAGCGCGCAACACCTCGAGCTGGCTTTCTCAGAGCTCAGGAATGCAAGTCAAACATGCACACGATGTGTTCCCTCGGCACTCACCAGGTTGATACCGGCGCCCACGTACCATCCAACCATTCTACGACAACGTCCGCCCTAAACTCTAACAAGTTGAACTCCGTGTGTACGCCGGGAGGCGGACTGCACCATTAGCCTGTCGTACTAGCGCACAGCAGGGATGGGAGCCGTGGGAGCTTAGGGAGCAAAACTTGTTGGCAAGGCCGGCATGGGCAAGGCTGTTCCCCGTACACCCCCACCCCACCCCCCATGACTATCAAGCAGCATACCATACGACCATAGGCACCAGGTCTGTCACTAGGCGCAGCGGGGAGTTTGGCGGTGGACAAAAGAAATTGGAACCAGGAAATCAAATAAACAAATAACGATTCACAAAGCAAATGCAGCGCACAGTGAAGCCCTTCACCGTTAAGACTATACATGGCTTGACTGCACGCTTGGTTTGGTATGGAAAGATCTTACAAATTCGCAATGATGTATGTCGCCTCGCAGGTGGCTGCACCCGGTGCGCAGCATGGCGACGAGGTCCCGGATCCGGGCCCTGATGTGCTCAACAAGCATCAACAGCATCAAGTTCTACGACCGGGACGTGTCATACGCGTTGAACATCCGCCGCATTGCAGCCGGGCCGGGCCGCCCACGCGAGCTCAGCAGCTGGCCGGGCCGCCCAACCCGTTGCAGCCGGGCCTGGCATGCCCAACCAAGGCGGTGTGGGCCAGAAGTGGGTGCTCGTGCGCGACAAAGGCATGCTGCGGAAGTGGCAGCGGCGGTACCAGCGGCAACGATAGTGACAAGTGTATCATGCCATGAATCAAACAAACCAACATCCTGCCCCTTACAAAGGGAATGGGTGTGCACGGGGTAGGGCTCCTAGGACTCCTAGGGGTAGGACTCCTAGGGTCACATCTAAGTTAGGGACACACACCGGTCTCTGACTGCTGTGGAGAAGTGAAGGGGCTCTACGGGAGGATAGGGATACAGGGAACCCTGAGGGAAACCATCTCGCCGCATGCTACGCTAAAACATACGGTGCTGGAGCCGGTGTAGTGCAGCTTCAGGAAGCCCGGCAGAGAAAGGGTCAGTACTGGCGGCTGTGGCCACGCAAGCGGTTCGAGACGCGGGGACGCAGACAAGGACCATGCCGGTCATTTGTGGCGGCAACAGAGCACCACTGCGGGAGGAAGCGCCACCCGATTGTCATGCTCTGTGCGCAATGCGCATGACAGAGCCTGATGCATGCCATCAGTGATTCTTAACCATAGTGTGGGCACTGGACATCACATGCCTAAAGAGCCTTGGTATTAAGCATGCTTCCGAGCTCCAACAAGTCATTGCCGACGACACATACATCATATCGGGAAAGATGCTGAAGGACCGCTTCGGCAACAAGGTCAAGCAAAAACACTACATCGCCCTCAACAAGCTGGCGGCCATGGCGTCCCGGGATAAGTGCCCGAACGCGATAGAAGCCAAAGCCATTGCAGACAAACGCGACACCACCTTAAACCTGCCCGCTGCACAAAGAAAGATCAAGCATTGGGCCGCGGGCCTGACAGAACTCGCCGAGGAGGACAGTAAACACCGCTACGCTGACATCAGGTCCTACGCGGTAGCCAAACAGCCACTCACACAGCCACCCGCACAGGAACCCACTGCGGAATGTGCCCATCAACCCGACGACACCCGACGGCGCAGCTCTAGGCTTAGGAACAAAGCCCTCAATCCACCACCCACGACCCCACAACCTAAGCCACCGCCCATGATAGGCAACAAGAGACAAGCAGATGATAGACACACCCAGACCATACCAGAAGCAGTGATACACATACCCATCATGACCCTAGAAAGCCTCTCTAGCTGGAAAGTCAATGCGGCGTGCGAACGCAACGCCAAGGAACTGGGGATCATGTTAGCGGCCATGTATGACCACCAGGAGTCCATTACTAAGATTGATGGATGGCACTGGAATGGCATAAACAAAGAAAGCTATTACAACGTGCACTGGAGACCCACCATTGTAGAGAAATGGGCCCTCCCGATGTGCAAGGAAGAAGGCTATACGCCCATGCACACAGAAGACATCAGCAGAGCAGATGCCAAACACGCCTGCACATGCGAACTATGTTGGGAACCTATTGGGGATAGCCCAATGTGCAACAGCTGCATGAGAGCCTACCACCCAGCCTGCCTAGCTCAGACAGGCCTAGCTGGGAAGACTGCCAATAACCATTGGCTTTGCCCCGTCTGCGCACACGGCTCGGACGACCTCAAAGGCGACATGAAACAATCAGCGGCAACTGACCTGCTGCAGGTCCACTGGCACCCCACAACCGAACCCAAGGCGCTCATCCAAGCGCACATAGACTACACCGCCAAGCAAAAGGAGTACGACGCGGAGAACAATAGGAGGCAAGGGACGGGACGCCCACCACCCGACGCGGGCCTCCCAGGTCACACCAATCAAGTCTCCCGGTAACTCTTCCACCTGTGAGGTAGAATTACTAGCCGCTGTCAGGTGGAATAGCGCAACCGCCCAACCGCTGCCCGCACAGGTCGTGTTGCTCTATCTAGGTCCATCTACAGCTCTGCGGACAAGACGACTGCGCAGCAGGGTAAAGAATGCCCACGGTAATCTTCTCCAGTAGCCTCAGCGCCGGCAGCTCCTACCAGCACCAGACAAGGCGCACCAGCTGCAGTGCACAAAGCAGCTGCTGGGCCAACGCTACGTCCGTAGCAGCTGCTGCGGATGCTGAGGATGGACTGCGGTCCCAGCGGCCAAAGCAGCTCGCGCAGTAAGAAACGGTCGCTCCAACCCAGGTATGAGCTGCGTTGTGCCCGTTGTTGCTGGTATACCCGCACTTGCTGTTGCTTGCTGCTGTTGTTGCACCTCACCTCACTTAATGCACAGCTATGCGCTGCATTGCTTAACTCCTATGTGTGGCATCGTCCTGGTTGTGGTGCTGGTCCACAGGTGTGGCCACACAGAAGCGTACCACCCGTGAGCAGACATTGCCTCACAAGGGGCAAGTGCATGTTGGCATCACAGGAGGAGCATGCAGTAAGCACAGCTGGCCCACAAGGGGCAGGGGCAGGTATGAAGCGCAGCCGGGGCAGGTGCAGCAGGGGTAGGCAGGCAGCATCGCACAGGCACAACAGTACGCAGGCACAACAGCAGGGGCATGCGGGTTGCATGCAGCTTGGGTAGGCAGGCGGTGGAGGGCCAGCGGCAGCCAGGCAGGACAACAGTATACACTCAGGGCTGCCGTGGCAAACGCAGGAGGGATAGAACATCAGAGAAGAGCATGCTTTGCTTATCAACAGGGAAGGATATGTCCATGCTTGTGCCTACTGGTGCTTGTGCAGATGCCCGCCCAAGGCGCATGATGTGATGGCGGCAGCAGTGGGGGAGGCGGTGCTAGCAGCAGCAGCAATGGTGGCAGCAGTGGCGGCAGCACAACAGGAGTAGGCCCTTGTAACAACGATGGCAAGAACAGAATGGCTAGGCAGGTAGTGGGGGACAGGGGCAAGCGGACAGCATACCAGAGGAATGCAACAAGGACGATGGCAGCAGCAGTGGCAGAGGCGACAGCGACATCGACAGGCGTCGACAGCGGCAGTGGCGGCAACAGCGGCAGCAGCGGCGGCAGTGGCGGCAGCCAGGCGTTGTCGGGGTGTTTGGCCAGCCTGCCCACTTCTAGTCATGCATGTCCTTGTTTGTTGATCACAAGCGTGTCCCTTGCTTGCTGCAGGTGTAACAATCACACTCGCAACCCCTCGGCCCCTTAACCCTAACCCTACCCTGTCCCATCACCAACACCTCCAAGTCTCCTCCGCCCCCCCTCCCCCCCTCCCCATCACTTCCCCCCGACCTCCTACGCCCCCACTTCCCCACTCCCCCTCACCTCCCCCCAGACATCGGGGTCCCCTCCCTATCCTACCCAGCAGCCAGGAGGAAGGCCCCTCTTGTCCCTTTTCTCCCTGCCCAACCTCATTCCTCTTCTTCCTCTCCTGCCTGCCCTCCCTTCTCCCCCTTCTCCCTCTTCACCCTAACCCCCCTAAGAAGTGGCTAACCGCCTGCCGACAAGTGGCTGACACCCAGCCCAGCCCAGCTGGCCTCCTGCCCCTTGGCTTCTTGCTCCTTCCCTCTGCTGTCCCACCACTACCACCAAGTCCGCAACCCGTCTACTTACCCCCACCCCAGCGGGCAGCCTAGAGCTAGTATGTCTTGGGCTTCTTGACTTCCTTGCTGTGTGGATAGTAGCACCCACAGATGATGACGAGACATTGGGCTGCTTGGCTTTGTGAATGGCATTGAAAAGGATTGGGGTGATGTGTGTCATGTACTTGCCATGCATCATAACTTTGGCTCCTGTAAGCTCATGTTGAGTATGCAACATCATGTTGATGCAAGCGTACGTCACACAGAGCCTTGAAGTCTCAATGATACCTAGTCTTCTAATGTAATAGTGGGAGGGTAGGATGTTTTGTGTAAAGCTGACAACCGGTTAGTGCATGGATGGCCCGCTTATACGGATAACCCATCTTCGCAACGTTCTCGTGTTCTTGCCCTTGCTAGCATAACGTGCCTTACCAAGCCTTGATGTAATGCACTACTCACGAGACGCAAGTGATAGCATGGTTTGCAGCTGCAAGCCTGATAACCCTAGTGTCGCCCTCATGCACCGACCACATGCACACACTACATTGTTATGGATGCGTCTCCAGGACCTAGCTGTGTGTTGTTGACCATACAAGGGGCATAACACGCACCACACCCTAGCATGTGGCTGGATCACGTCAGGCCTTCACTTGCTAGGCATGACCGTGATGCATACATGCAAAGGGGGTATGTAGCAGGTGGCTACCAGGTTTGCAACATTAGCGCATCACCGCGTGGTGGTGTTGTCCATAGAAGGGACATGCGGTGCACCACACCCTAGCATATGGCTGGATCAGGTGAGCCTCCACTATAGGTACCATCCGTAGTCCAGCTAGCTGTGACACCTTGGGTGTGGATCACTGCCAGGCCTGCACTTGCTAAGCATGACGCTGATGCCTACATGTAAAGGGGGTATGCAGCAGATGGCTACCACGTTTGCGGCCTTGGCGCATCACCGCGTGGTGGTGTTGTCCATACAAGGGGCATGCGGCGCACCACACCCTAGCATTAGGTTGGACCTGGTGAGCCTCCACCATAGGTACCATCCGTGGTCCAGCTAGCTGTGGCACATTGGGTGTGGATCACTGCCGGGCTTGCACTTGCTAAGCATGACCGTGATGCATACATGCAAAGGGAGTATGTAGCAGGTGGTTACCACGTTTGCAGCATTAGCGCATCACCGCGTGGTGGTGTTGTCCATACAAGGGGCGTAGGTATCATTTGAGAAGAGGATACACGGCTAATGACCACCACCGTTTTCTTCATTACATCTTGACCATTCACAGCTTACAAATCACGTTATGTGGCATGGAACTGAACGGAAGCTCAGGACAGCTTTTTACAAGCTTTTGTACCATGCAACATACTTCTCAGATGGGCTCAAGGCTGCACTGATGGGCACTGACTGGGCACTGCTGCTACCTGCAAGCCTGCACTGCCACACACCTACAGCCTGCTGCTGCTGTCCATGCACTGCTCATGCACTACAGCCTGCTGCTCTTGCTGCTGATCATGCACCGCAACACACCTACAACCTGATGCTGCTGCTGCCCATGCACTGCTGCTCGTTGCACTACAGCCTGCTGCTGTTGCTGCTCATGCACTAAAACACATGCACTGCAGCCTGCTGCTGCTGCTGCTCATGCACTGCAGCACACCTACAGCCTGCTGCTACCTGCAGCCTGCACTGCCACACACGTACAACCTCCTTCTGCTGCTGTCCTTGCACAGCTGCTCATGCGCTACAGCCCTGCTGCTGTTGCTGCTCATGCACTGCGTAACACATGCACTGCAGCCTGCTGCTGCTGCTCATCCACTGCAACGCACCTGCAGCCTGCTGCTACCTGCACTGCTACAAACGCACAGCCTCCTGCTGCAGCTGTCCTTGTACTGCTGCTCATGCACTACAGCCTGCTGCTGTTGCTGCTCATGCACTGGAACACATGCACAGCAGCCTGCTGCTGCGCATGCACCACAGCACACCTGCAGCCTGCTGCTACCTGCAGCCTGCACTGCCACACACCTACAGGCAGGGCAGGGCAGGGGGCAGGGGGCAGGGGGCCGGGAAGGGGGCAGGGGGCAGGGCAGGGGCCAGGGGGCAGGGCAGGGTGCAGGGCAGGGTGCAGGGCAGGGTGCAGGGCAGGGTGCAGGGCAGGGGGCTTGGATGGGGTGGAGAGGGCTGGGCAGGTAGGGGGCAGGGCTGGGAGGGGGTAGGGCAGGGCTGGGAGGGGGTGGGGCAGGGCTGGGCAGGGAGGGGAGGGGCAACGCAAGGCTGGGAGGGGTGGGGGCAGGGCTGGGAGGCGGTGGGGCAGGGCTGGGAGGGGGTAGGGCAGGGCTGGGAGGGGGTGGGGCAGGGCTGGGCAGGGAGGGGAGGGTCAACGCAAGGCTGGGAGGGGGTGGGGCAGGGCTGGGAGGCGGTGGGGCAGGGCTGGGAGGGGGTAGGGCAGGGCTGGGAGGGGGTGGGGCAGGGCTGGGCAGGGAGGGGAGGGGCAACGCAAGGCTGGGAGGCGGTGGGGCAGGGCTGGGAGGGGGTAGGGCAGGGCTGGGAGGGGGTGGGGCAGGGCTGGGCAGGGAGGGGAGGGGCAACGCAAGGCTGGGAGGGGGTGGAGCAGGGCTGGGAGGCGGTGGGGCAGGGCTGCGAGGGGTGGGGCTGGGCGGCGGGCCGCCGGTCATGCCGTTCTATGTTGTTGTGGTCCCCTTGAACTGTTATTGTGGATGGCCTGCATGTATAGGCACACAACAACAGAGTCATGGCAAGGGTACTGCAAGGGGCGAATTGTTGGTGTTGCCCCTACTGTGTTAGTGGCTAGGTATTACCTTAACCATCTCACCTGTAGCTCGCCTGGCCCGCGCCTAGCTCAGCTCCACGCGTGTCTTCTTGCTGTCCTTTAGCTGTGCGTGGGGGACGCACTCGCTTTGGGTTTTGCTTTGCGGTAGGGGTTACATCCGCTTGCGCTGCTTCCGTTGATGCTGCAACGATGGTAGTCACTGGTGCTGGTAGGAGCTGCCGGCGCTGAGGCTACTGGAGAGGATTACCGTGGGCATTCTTTACCCTGCTGCGCAGTCGTCTTGTCCGCAGAGCTGTAGATGGCTCTAGATAGAGCAACACGACCTGTGCGGGCAGCGGTTTGGCGGTTGCGCTATTCCACCTGACAGCGGCTAGTAATTCTACCTCACAGGTGGAAGAGTTACCGGGAGACTTGATTGGTCACACCCCCACACATGGCTGCCCCGCTGTATCGACCTGCACTCAAAGGCCATCTTCCAAGTCTCGCCCATCAACCCGCAGACTGACATCGTAGGAACGGGGAGATGCGAAACCACCATCCAGCAACACGCCCACATCATCACACCAGCCACGAGTGAAGGGAGCCAGGGACCCACCCTGCCCCAATACAGCCTCCCCACACATGTGATAGCCCACGACGAGGCAGGGCGCACAGTGGGCCTGATCACCAAGACCAAACAGCAAGACCTCACCACTTGGCTACAACACACCCCACACCCAAGGGATCATGCCACCGAGTTGGTAGCCCTCTTACGAAGGCACGACACACAAAACACCCCACAACCCATTCAAGCAGCACAAGACCAAGCCATCTCTACCCTCTATACCAATCACCACTTCCCCAGCACGGTCCAGAGATGGGCTAACCCACTCACAGTCAGGGCTGAAACCACAACATACTGGAGCCCAGACATCAACGACACAGCCTATGGGGCACACCACAACTGTCTCCTTGTCAGACACACAGGGCTCTCCACATGGAACGTACCAGCAGAGGATGCCATAGCCTTGAACTGCATCAGACATGCCATACACTCTGCCACACAAGAGGAGGCTATGGCCACCATCCTGCTCATTCCTGGCAAGAAAGGCATCTCGTACCCCAAACACATAGACATGCTGAGAAGCTACCCAGAGTACTGCCAACATATAGCCACCATTCCTCTCAACAGACCCAACGCACCCGCCAAGTCTGACAAGCATGCCAAGCTCATCACTTACATCGTTTGGAACCGGGCTGGGCAACAGCTCGTCACACATGGGAACCCACAGGGCTGGCTGGCCAACACAGCCACTGCACTCCACCCACGACTAAGGACACATCCGGCCCTGGCAAAGCCCTCACAACATAATCAGCCCACCCCGCTGCCAAGCGGCCACCACAAACACCGAGGCCTACCAGCAGACCATGAGCTCCCCTCCACGGGGCATACACGCCAAACTAACCAGCCTGCCTTCCAGCCCACCACCCACACACACAGAGCCATATCAGAGTGGAAGAAGGTGACATACACGGACGGAAGCTGCATCAAAGGCACCGAGGGGGCATCAGTGGGAGCAGGCGTATACACACCGGCCAGCGACGACCGGATCACCATTGCCCTAACCGGCGACACCACCATTAATAGAGCAGAGCTCATAGCTATTCTCTCAGCGCTGCTGGCGGGAGCCAAGCGCATCGCCACCGACAGCCTCTGCTCACTCTACCAGATACGCAGGGCGCTCGCCAATCAAGTCTCCCGGTAAAAGTTCCCCCTGTACGGGGGAAGTTTGTTGGCTGTAGATGGGGGAAGTTTTAAATTGCCCATCCGCGCTACTCGACAAGCACGAGCGACTAGCCACCCACACAACGGCTTGCTGGGCTCCTCCGCATGCTTTGACTCGCAACCTTGACTGCCCAGAGGTGGTTAGCGGTGGGCGGTTACTGCCCAGCAAACGCAGCCCGCCTGGACCGTTCTTATTTCGATAAGCTCAAGCGCGCAGCCCATAAGGGACTTGCCAGGGGAGCGGTTACAGGGGATGTAGCCGCATTAGCGAGCCGCAGCTTAAGCGACGAGCTAACAGGACAGGCCAAACCCCCCCACAACACCCAAAACTAGCGACGGACACAATGCAGTGCCAGACGAGCTACAGGAGGAACCGCAGCTGGAGCAGCACCTGCGTTCTGCAGCTTTTCTGCCTTGGCAGGAGCGCAGGGAGCGGTCAGATGCCGCTGCCCGTTCCAAATCGGAGCAGCGCAAGCGGGAATATGTGGAGCTCAAATGACAGCCCTGCAGTCAGGTATTCAAACAGCTATCAGAGAGGATTGGCTGCACCATGCTTGTGCCTCTGGGGCAACTAGACTAGAAGATTCCCCCCTTGAAGCCACTTCAGGTGATGCAGGTGGAGTACATCAGCATGCAGGACCGCTTTAAGCTGATGCTCCCTTGCGGTTCACGCAATCAGTCGATCAGTCCCAACCCTCTCTCATTCTTCTGCTGGCCTAGTAGCCAGACCCACGCTAAAACGTGGTATGATGTGATAGTTTTGCGCTCCTATGCCCAGATGCAAGGGTGTGGTGTCTCCATGGGAGGTCAGCCATCGCTAGTCACCGGCGCTGTAGACTGCGCCATGCACCACCCATGCGTATCATCAAGTGTGTTTGTGTGTGCTGTCATGTAGCCTTCCTGGAGGCCCTCAACGCCGCTCACCATCCTTTGGCCTTGTACCCACCTCAGCAGATCAGAACAGACAGCTTCAGCCAGGCATTCTTTGACTACCTGCGGGCCATTGACCGGCTCCTCTCCATGCCCAGCTTGTTGCAACAGCGCTCAGACCTACAGGCCCAACTCCCCAGAGGAGCATTCAGTGACTGTCCCATCCGGCGCTCGTCCCAGGTAATTGGTCGCATGCATCTGCTGCCATGCAGGAAAGCTGTGTGTGTCATCCTTATTATCATCATCATCATCATCATCATCATCATACGACATTGGGTGTGTATGTGTGTGCGTGTGTGTGTGTGCATGCTGCAGGTGTGCCACAAGATGGCTACGAGCATTGTGTTGCTGGCGATGCTTGCAACAAGCCCAGCAGATATGCCGGTGTGGCCAAGGCCACCCGTGACCTAGAGCAGCACACAGATACATACCTGGATCGTACAAGGTTGGAGGGCGCAGTGCAATAGCTGCATGACAGTGGGCAACTCAGTCTGTCTGGAGCATTTGCAGCGGCCAGAGCTACAACAGAGGCAACAGGAGCTGGAGCAGACGCAGCGGTAGTATCAGCAAGATTGGCAGGCGTGGACAGTGAGGCACATGACTGCTCAACCTTGCTGCCCTATTTTAGGCCTGAGACCAGCAACATAACAGCCAGCCAGCCCTGTGCAGTGCGTGGTGTGGTTGGCTTTGTGTGCTGCCATGACGTGCCGCTACTAGCGCTGTACTGCAACATGCGCACAGCGGAGCAGTTTGTGTACTACCTCCTGGCATGGCATGCTGCATGCGACATGTTGCATCTCTACATTGACTTAGCCTGCCATGCCAGGTTGGTTGTTCGCCATGGAGAAGCACCATGGCAGTGCTGAGGGTGAGAGCCCTCTCTTGCACGAGGCCTGGTGCTCCTGGTCGAAGGTCAAGTCTCAAGGTGTGTGTGGCATGGCAAGGGTGCAGAGTGTTCAGGGTGAGGTGTGGCACAGTTGGTTGAGCGCGGTGTGTTGTAGGTACCGTACCCAGGTGGAGCAGCTCACCACAGTGTGCATGAGCTGGGGTTGCAACGCGACCGTATGGGCCAGAGCGACAAGGACACGCGCGCAGCAAGCAACGCCATCAAGGCAAAGCTTAGGACAGCTCGTCAGCTTCTCAAAGAGGCAGCACTCTACCAAGCGCTAGGGAGTGGTGATGCAGCAGCTGTCAGCATGGTGAGGGGTGAGCCAGCTCCATGGGCTGAGGCCTCCACAGCAACCCCCTACGGCAAGCTGCTGCACTATGAGCGGCAGCTGCACCATTTGCAAAGCGATAGGGATAGATGCGTTGAGCAGCAAGCTATGCTGCGTATCGAGCATAGCCGGCTGCTGGTCTGGTTGCAGCACATGATTGTTGTGTGCAAGGGGGCATGCAGTGAGCCTGAGGCGCATGGCGAGGCTGAGTACCTTGTACCACTTGTAACACCCTTGTAATCCCTTGTAACATGGCGGTCATGTAATGCTATCCAACCAACCGCTTATGTGATCCCTAACCGTTGAGAGCTGACCTAACTAGACTTCATTCCAGAGTCACCCGGTCCCAACCTCTACATACCATGCATGTAACCAACCGCATCTCTAGGTGCCTAGCTCCGAATTGCACTAGAAGCTCTTTTTAATTACAATAGACAAGGCTAGACAAGGCTATCCAAGCCAAATGAGAATGGCCGCGCTCAAGTTTTAAACCTGTACCTAAACACTGTTAGCACCGCCTTGCCTCCTAGGCTGGATCCCTAGCTAGCCCAGCCCAGCCCATCCTAACCTATCACTGCCAGGCTAGCCCATCCCTAGCCAGCCAGCCAGCCCATCCCATCCCTAGCCAGCCTATCCCAGCCCAGCCCATCCCAACCCAGCCTATCCCTAGCTAGCCCATCCCATCCTAACCTATCACTGCCAGGCCTGCACTTGCTAAGCATGACCGTGATGCATACATGCATAGGGGGTATGTAGCAGGTGGCTATCACGTTTGCAGCATTAGCGCAGCACCGCGTAGTGTGTTGTCCATACAAGGGGCATGTGGCGCACCATACCCTAGCATGTGGCTGGATGTGATGAGCCTCCACTATAGGTACCATCCGTAGTCAGACTAGCTGTGACACATTGGGTGTGGATCACTGCCAGGCCTGCACTTGCTAAGCATGACCGCGATGCATACATGCAAGGGGGGTATGTAGCAGGTGGCTACCACGTTTGCGGCCTTAGCGCATCACCGCGTGGTGGTGTTGTCCATACAAGGGGCGTAGGTATCATTTGAGAAGAGGATACACGGCTAATGACCTCCACCGTTTTCTTCCTTACATCTTACAATTTACATCTTACAAATCACGTTGTGTGGCATGGAACTGAACGGAAGCTCTTTGAAAGCTTTTGTACCATGCAACATTCTCCTCAGATGGGTTCAAAGTTGTTGCTGATTGCTAATACAAGACTGCACTGCCACACACCTACAGCTTGCTGCTGCTGCTGCTGCTCATGCTCTGCAGTACATGCACTGCAACCTGCTGCTGCTGCTCATGCACTGAAGCACACCCGCAGCCTGCTGCTACCTGCACTGCCACACACCTAAAGCTTGCTGCTGCTGCTGCCCATGCACTGCTGCTCATGCACTAAAACACATGCACTGCAGCCTGCTGTTGCTGCTCATGCACAGCAGCACACCTGCTGCTACCTGCAGCATGCACTGCCACACACCTACAGGCAGGGCAGGTCAGGTCAGGGCAAGGCAAGTCAGGTCAGGTCAGGTCAGGGGCAACGCAAGGCTGGGAGGGGGTGGGGCAGGGCTGGGAGGTGGTGGGGCAGGGTTGGGCAGGGAGGGGAGGGGCAATGCAAGGCAGGGATGGGGTGGGGCGGGGCTGGGAGGTGGTGGGGCAGGGATGGGCAGGGAGGGGAGGGGCAACGCAAGGCAAGAAGGGGGTTGGGCAGGGTTGGGCAGGGAGGGGAGGGGCAATGCAAGGCAGGGATGGCGTGGGGCAGGGCTGGAAGGGGGTGGGGCAGGGCTGGGAGGGGGTGGGGCAGGGCTGGGAGGGGGGTGGGTGGGTAGGGCTGGGAGGGGGTGGGGTGGGGCTGGGAGGGGTTGGGGCAGGGCTGGGCTGCGGCGGCGAGGGGTGGGGTGGCATGACAACAACACCATGATGCAAATGGGTGGGTGGGCGGGTGACTGGGTGCACCTTGCTGTGTAGCGGCACTACGGCTGCCTCCCCAGCCAGCTGCGGCTCGGAGCTTGGCCCCCCCGGCGCTAGTCGCACTAGGGGTGGCCCCCTCGCCAGCGGCAAGCCTGTGGCTGCCCTCCCCACCAGCTGCGACACAGAGGTTAAATCCGTGTCCAGCAGTTACATTGGGGTGGGCCCCCCGTTAGCGGTTGGTCTGTAGCTGCCTCGCCTTCCAGCACAGGGGTCGCCAGCAAAAACGAGATTGGATTCCACGCCAGCAGCGTGTGTGCGACTGTCCTCAGCGCCAAGAGCTGCAGCAACGGTAGCAAAACCATTGCTACATTACTGCCTGCTTGCTTGCATGCTACTCTGGCTAGGCCTGAGCGGACTTCCAAGCTGCACACTGACTTGCTCTAGCATCTGAGATAGCTCACCAATCCTTTTGGCAGATGGTTGCTGAGCTGGGCTGGGGCGTGGGCTGCGCAGAGAGGTGCACAGGGGGGAGGTATCTGTATGCACACAAGCATCAAATCACATCACAAATCAGATTCAAGATCATGCAATTCAGCAGTCATGCAAGCCAAGAACTAGACACAGCGGTTGCGACAAGTAATCATGTATCATCAACGGCAACAACATTAGCGCAAAAACACTAGCACTATTGCATAGCATACCTTGGCAAGGGGATGGGATGCCCCCCAGCTCCACTCCCTTCAAACTATCACGTCAAACCATGTTTGAGCGTGGGTCTGGCTGCTAGGTCAGCAGAAGAATGAGAGGGGGTTGGGACTGATCGACTGATTGCGTGAAGCGCAAGGGAGCATCAGCTTAAAGCGGTCCTGCATGCTGATGTACTCCACCTGCATCACCTGAAGTGGCTTCAAGGGGGAATCTTCTAGTCTAGTTGCCCCAGAGGCACAAGCATGGTGCAGCCAATCCTCTCTGATAGCTGTTTGAATACCTGACTGCAGGGCTGTCATTTGAGCTCCACATATTCCCGCTTGCGCTGCTCCGATTTGGAACGGGCAGCGGCATCTGATCGCTCCCTGCGCTTTTGCCAAGGCAGAAAAGCTGCAGAACGCAGGTGCTGCTCCAGCTGCGGTTCCTCCTGTAGCTCGTCTGGCACTGCATTGTGTCCGTCGCTAGTTTTGGGTGTTGTGGGGGGGTTTGGCCTGTCCTGTTAGCTCGTCGCTTAAGCTGCGGCTCGCTAATGCGGCTACATCCCCTGTAACCGCTCCCCTGGCAAGTCCCTTATGGGCTGCGCGCTTGAGCTTATCGAAATAAGAACGGTCCAGGCGGGCTGCGTTTGCTGGGCAGTAACCGCCCACCGCTAACCACCTCTGGGCAGTCAAGGTTGCGAGTCAAAGCATGCGGAGGAGCCCAGCAAGCCGTTGTGTGGGTTGCTAGTCGCTCGTGCTTGTCGAGTAGCGCGGATGGGCAATTTAAAACTTCCCCCATCTACAGCCAACAAACTTCCCCCGTACAGGGGGAACTTTTACCGGGAGACTTGATTGCGCTCGCCAACCCGATGTCGCTCCGCACGCACCGCCACAAAGACATACTGGCAGAGATAGCCACTATCCTGACTAACAGCCAGGACACGGTACACTTCTTCAAAGTCCGCGCCCACTCCGGCATCATCGGAAACGAGGGAGCTGACGCACTGGCCAAGCACGCAGCGAGGCACCCAGAGCAAGCCACAACGCGGGGCCCCTGCTCGCCCAGGCACACCGAGCAACACGCGTGGCTGAGCACAACAAGCGAACTCAACGTCACCACCCCGCTGCCGGACTGCCGCCACAGTGTACGCGCGCACATGAGCAACAAACACAAACTCGGCCTCGCCAACCAAGAGAGCATTTACTACCAGATGTCACGGGAAATCACCAAGGTAGCGGCGAAAGGCTCCTGCGAAAGAGTGATGACCGACGCAGGCATTCCAACAGAGGCGCAGAGGACCGCCCTACTCTATCGGACGGGCGGGCTCTACAACCAGAAATTGGCAATGCGCTGGGGAAAGGCGGCGGATGACCGGTGCCCGCTATGCGGGGAGGCCGACAGCGCGACACACCTACTCTCGGGCTGCAGCCGCACCGCAGCTCTTGTACAGGAACGACACAACGGGGCGGGGCGCCTAATCATGAAAGCTATCAGCAAGGGAGCCCAAGGAGGGTGCATCAAGTTTGCGGACATCGGCAGCTGTAACAGTTCACAGGCCTAGCCAGGATGCATGGAACAGGCTGCATATTTTCATTGTAGGATCTCCATGCAGGATCTTGTGAGATTTGATTTTGCATCGTCTTGAGGGAAGTCCAGATGGTTCTTCAACACTTGTTTACAGAGTTAACGACAGACCCACATTGTAAGCACAGTAATCTAACGCTGTCTCTACAGAACATCGAGTTGCAGCCTCCCGGCCGCCATCGCATCTGATCTTCCCTGGACGAGTGTCGTTCACCGCGTCGCGTCCTTAAAGAGTACGCTACCAATAGTAGTAGCCTAGCAACGCGTCAAATCAGCTACTGTTGTGTTGTCGCTGTAGTGCCGCCAGCCGTGCAAGCCGCTAATTAGCCATGCACCCCAGCGACCCAGCAGCACTGTTACATTTGGTTTCCTCAGTTCGATCATCGTGACCTGTTTGCGCAGTGGTCCACAAGCGATCCGGAGACTGGACGGTCGACGACATCCTCAATAGCGAGGACCCGGACGACCCAGCGGCCACCGCTGAGCCTGCTCCCAGAGCAGAGAAGCCTGCTCCACGAGCAGAGAGGCGTTTCACGCCTATTCCCATCCCGCACTTCGCGGAGGCACCGCCGCAGGCAACTGCGAGACCTCCGCCCCGCAAGGAGCGAGACTTCATACCACCACGCCAAGAGCGAGGTACATCAAGTACGGCAGCCCAACCTCCAGCTCCACCACAGCCCCGCCACCACCCTAAACGTCAGTTCGAGCAAGACTGCCCGCGCTGCAAGCACTACAAGCAGACCGCTGACCAACTACACGCCGTCAACCGAGCTCTAGAGAAGGAGAAGGACAACCTGTACGCTTTGCTCAAGCAACACACGACGCCTCAGAATCCAGGTGCTGCGGCACAGCCTATTGTCATCAACACACAGCCGCAGCCACACCCTAACACGGCATTTGTCGTAGCACGCAGAGCTCGCAAAGCAGCCAGAATCCAGCCATAGATGGAGACCCAGGCTCAGACTTATGACCAACCAGCCACACCAGACATGTTAACAGTCATGGCTGCCTTGAATGCATTGCGGGCTGAGGTGCAACTTGTGTCACAAAACAATAGCACCGTGATGCAGGCATTGCACTATCTTACCACTCCAGCCCCTGTCCCATCACCTCCCACCCCACCCCCACCCCCAGCTGTACACACTGCCTCATCAGTGCAAGGCCTGATCAAGTTGAGTGAAGTGAAGGAGTTTGATGGCAAGGGTGATGTGAACAGCTTCCTTTTCCAGGTGGAGGACATCTTTTCTTTGTATCACAGTTTGTCTGATGAGCAGAAGATTGTGAGCACCAGTGTAAGATTGGAGGGCCTGGCTAAAGCGTGGTACCGTTCAGTTCGAGGTGACCCTTCCCTGTTCCTCTCATGGAGCACCTTCACAGCAGGACTAAGAGCAGCCTTCCGTACTAAGTCTGAGGTAGCTAAAGCTAGGGACCAGCTACATGAGGCCTCCCAGAAAGCCAACCAGACAGCACTATCCTTTGCCACACAGCTGAGACACCTGTTCCTTCAGATTCCTAACATAACTGAGGACGAGCAGCTAGACCGGTTCCGCCGAGGCCTGCACCCCACCCTGCGTGCTATGGTTGACATCCATGCACCAGAGACCTTTGCCAACGCTGTAAACATAGCTGTGGCTCATGATTCAGCTTACAGAGACGCTGGCATGTCCACTGCAGTTCCAATGCAGCTGGGTACCATGAAACAGTCCAGGACACCTTGGCATCGCAACTCACAGCCTGCAGCACCATCTACACGCCCTGCAGCGTACAACGCCGCACCAGCCAAACCTAAACCTGAGTGGCGCCCGCTAACTGCAGAGGAAAAGGAGCAGTACACAGCCAACAACAAATGCACATTCTGCCGCAAGGAGGGCCACATCCTGCGAGACTGCACGCATCCCAAGAAGAATCGCTACAGGGATGGAGTTCCAAAAAAATAGCTTGCGCGGCATTAACCTGCCGCGAAGTACGCCCAGCAGCCCAAGCTGAGACCACTGAAGTAAGCCCAGCAATCCCAGCTGAGACCCAAGAAGCACCCGCAGCTGTAGAGCCTAAACCGCGATTTCGCATCACAAAGCTCAGCAGCGCTGCAGACCAGGCTGATGCCGACCTTCTCATCTTTGCGGGCTCTTACAAGGGCCATCCCACACGCATCTTGATAGATGGAGGAGCAACTGCGTCGTTCATAGACACCGACTTTTGCACACGCCATGCAGTAGACACAGCCACAAAGCACGACCCTGACTGGATCCGTCTTGCTGATGGGCACCAGCAGGAGAGCACAGCACTCATCCCTGACGCTCGTATCAGAATGAGCACTTACAAGGGAAAGCAGACATTACACTGCACCAAACTGCACGGCTTTGACATCATTCTAGGCAAGCCGTGGCTGGCTGAGCTTAACCCACACATTGACTGGAAACGCAACATCATGACCTTCAAGCACGGTGGCAAACGGCACACACTCAGGGCACCACCACCTCCTAGGGACCCTGACCGAGACCGCTACACCATCAGCACCTCTGGCTTGTATGTAGGGAGCGACCGCCAGCCTAGAAGTCAAAATTTTTCTAGCCTAGAATTCTAGGTTTTCGAGCCATTTTTTCTAGGTTTTTTCTAGGTCCCTGCTACCTAGAATTCTAGGCTTTTCTAGGAATCCGAGCCACCTAGAATTCTATGGGCGTACCCTACTTGTATGCCGCCGTCCGCACCAAGCAACCCATGTTCCTTGTCAACATCACGCCAGCTGACACTGCTCCAGCTGAGAAGCATCCGCACCAGGTTATGGACTGCACGACCATCCTCCAGGATTACGCCTCTGTGTTCCCAGACGACCTGCCAGCTGGCCTGCCACCCCAGCGTGCTGTAGACCATCACATTGACCTGGAGCCTAGCCACCGTCCACCGGTGAGAGCCACCTACAACATGTCCACCTGTGAGCTTGCAGAACTCAAGAAGCAGATCACAGAGATGCAGGAGAAAGGTTTCATCAGGCCTAGCACATCACCATATGGCGCAGGCGTGCTATTCGTGCGCAAGAAAGACGGGTCCTTCCGCATGTGTGTCGACTACAGGCCGCTCAACAGGATCACAGTCAAGAACAAGTATCCCTTACCTCGGGTAGACAACCTGTTAGACCGCCTCCACGGAGCCACAGTGTTCAGCAAAATCGACCTTCGCCAGGGGTACCATCAAATCCGTATCGCCCCTGAGGACATTCCCAAAACCGCATTCCGCACACGCTATGGGCATTTCGAGTTTACAGTCCTGCCATTCGGCTTGTGCAACGCACCTGCCACTTTTCAGCGCCTCATGAACGACATTTTTCGCAAGGAACTGGACGACTGTGTCATTGTGTACCTTGACGACATTCTCATCTTCTCACGCAACCAGCAAGAGCACGCACAACATCTGCGACGGGTACTAGACCTGCTGCAAGAACACAAGCTCTACGCAAAGCTGTCAAAGTGCGAATTTGGCCTGGACAAGACAGAGTTCTTAGGCCACATCATTTCATCTGCCGGCATTGCATGCGACCCTGCCAAGGTAGCTGCTGTCGAGACATGGCCTGTTCCTACCACTGTGCATGATGTGCGCAGCTTTCTGGGACTTGCTAACTTTTACCGCCGCTTCATCAAGAACTTCTCTGATATAGCAGCACCTCTCACTGCATTGACTCAGGCTGATGGGCATGACAAGCAGGGCAAGGTGACATGGACCTCTACCCAGCAGTCAGCTTTTGATGCTTTGAAGCATGCACTCACCACTGCACCGGTGCTCATTGCACCAGACCCCACACAACCATACACACTCCGCTGTGACGCCTCTGGCATTGGCATTGGCGCCGTCCTCACACAAGGCACAGGTCCTGCTGAACGTGTAGTAGCTTACCACTCTAGGAAGCTGCTTTCAGCAGAGAGAAACTATCCCACCCATGAGCAAGAGCTACTCTCTTTGGTGGAGGCACTCAAGGTTTGGCGCCACTACCTCCTAGGCGTCAACTTCACCCTGCTCACTGACAACTGGGCAAACAAACATCTGCAAACACAGCCACGACTTGATAGCAAGCGCCAAGCTCGCTGGATGGAAGTGCTACAGCAATACAACTGTCAAATCGACCATATTCCAGGCAAACACAACGTGGTGGCGGACGCGCTATCCCGTAGGCCTGACTATCACGTGTATGCTCACATCATGCAGCTGCACACACTCAAATCGGGCACCACCGCCCAGGGCACAGAACACTCGCACGTCTCTGTCACCCAACAAATCCTGAGCACTGTCGGCACCACCGCCGCAGCTGACGCACAGTACCAGCATCACTTCGCTGCTGTACTTGCTGGCAAAGCACGCCAGTTCGAAATCGAGGGCAGTCTGTTGTACCACACAGGCCGGGGGCTCCGCAGGCTTTACATCCCTGCCGGCCCACTGCGCACCGACCTGCTACGTGAGGCACATGACATACCCATCTCTGGTCATCTCGGTAGGGACAAGACATACCATCGTCTATCCCGCCATTTCTTTTGGCCGCGCATGTCAGCATCGGTGCATGACTATGTCCGCACCTGCAACAGCTGTCAGCGTAGCAAGACCAACACATCTAAACCCATCGGCTTATTGCAGCCTCTACCTATCCCCCAGCACCGTTGGGAGCAGGTCAGCCTCGACTTAATCACCCAGCTGCCTGTTTCATCTGCTGGTAATGATGCTATCGTCGTTTTTGTGGACAAGCTAACTAAAATGATCCATGCCGTGCCTACCACCACTTCTATCACTGCACCCGCATTGGCACGTCTCTTCTTTGACAACGTTTTCCGGCTGCATGGCCTGCCAAAGGTCATTGTGTCAGACCGAGACCCACGCTTCACATCAGCCTTCTGGCAAGAGCTCTTTCGACTGACCGGAACCCATCTCAACATGTCTACTGCCAACCACCCTCAAACCGACGGGCAGACCGAGCGGGCCAACCGCACGCTCGAGGACATGCTTCGCAATTTCGTATCACCACACCACGATGACTGGGATGAGCACCTTACCGCTGCGGAGTTCGCTTACAACGCGTCGGTGCAGGCCAGCACAGGCTTCAGCCCTTTCCGCCTAAACTCCGGGCAGGAGCCACACACGCCATTGTCCTTAGCGGCACCCACTGCAGGCGCAGCTACAGCCGACAGTGAGACTGCACCTGCATTCCTGGAGCGCATGGCCAGAGACATCACAGCTGCAAAGCAGCACCTGCTGAAAGCTCAAGAGAGGCAGGCCAAGCACGCAAATGCCAAGCGCACAGAGCACACATTCCATGTTGGTGACCAGGTTTACCTGGCTGACAGCTTCTTTGCACACACATCACCTTCCAATGCGCGAGCAGAGCATGCCACACACAAATTCACACCCAGGCAACACGGTCCATTCAAAGTCCTGGAGGTCGTCACACCAGTGGCACTAAGGCTGCAGTTCCCAGAGGTTTGGAAGAACATCCACCCTGTCGTGCATGTGTCCCATGTCAAGCTTCACAATGACGGCTCCGCTTTATTCCCCACACGCAACCCTGCTCCACCGCCAGACCCTGACATCATCGATGGCGAGGCACATTATGAGGTGCAAGAAATCAGAAACCACCGCTTCCTACGAGGGGCATTGCAATTGCAGGTGAAGTGGAAGGGACACCCGGACCACGAGAACAGCTGGCTACCTTACACTCAGCTACAAGAAGATCTCTCCAAGGGCTTCCTCAACAAGATTGTGAAGGCATACGAGAGGCGCACTAAGCAGCCTAGAACATGGATGAAATTGAAGTCTTAGCCTGCATGCATGCTTGCTTGTCTTGCTGCTGTCTTGCCTGTCATACCTGTCTTGCATGTCATGCATACTTGCTTGCTGATTACTTATGACATGATGTTTTTCAACAGATACGCTCCGGGACGTAGCTCTTTCGGAGTGGGGGAGAGTGTAACAGTTCACAGGCCTAGCCAGGATGCATGGAACAGGCTGCATATTTTCATTGTAGGATCTCCATGCAGGATCTTGTGAGATTTGATTTTGCATCGTCTTGAGAGGAAGTCCAGATGGTTCTTCAACACTTGTTTACAGAGTTAACGACAGACCCACATTGTAAGCACAGTAATCTAACGCTGTCTCTACAGAACATCGAGTTGCAGCCTCCCGGCCGCCATCGCATCTGATCTTCCCTGGACGAGTGTCGTTCACCGCGTCGCGTCCTTAAAGAGTACGCTACCAATAGTAGTAGCCTAGCAACGCGTCAAATCAGCTACTGTTGTGTTGTCGCTGTAGTGCCGCCAGCCGTGCAAGCCGCTAATTAGCCATGCACCCCAGCGACCCAGCAGCACTGTTACAGCAGCCATGAACGAGGCGAGACAGAAGGCATCGACCTACCCAGCACCACGCTACGCAAGGCTCTAGAAGACCTGAGCCTCTCAGCCAGGGACACCAACACGACCACCCGCCCGGACATCATCATGATCAACAACACGAAGAAAAGGAAGCAGGGATCGAACGAGTCAACCAAACACGTCACCCTGCTGGAAATCAAGTACTGTGCTGACTCGAGATGGGCCGAACAGCTAGACAACGCTACCACACAACACGCTGCCATGGCAGAAGCCATCATAGCAGCAGGACACACAGTCACAATTAGACCCATTCTTCTGGGAATAGGCGGCATCGCACACAGGCAAATTAGTGCGGATATTCGTCATCCTAGGGGGGTAGTTTTTTGATGCGGTTCGCCTCGGATTGTCCTTGCGACTCCAACGCCACTTGACGCTTGTTGAAATTCTGAGTATGTGAGCAGTTGGAGTGTAGGTACCTACAGTACTGTAGATGTCTACAGTACTGTAGAGTCTACAGTACTGTAGGTCAGATTTGACAAGGTCTCTTGTAAATAGGGTACCATGCTGTTCTCCACATTCAAACCACCATTAGCTACCGCGATTGCACCGTCAGCTTCTGCGTGCTATAAATAGTGAGAGGCGTCGAAGCGTAGGCCCGCAAGCTCGATATGGATATTTGTGCCGAAAGTTGTGTCCACGCAATAAGGTCGCCATAGGGAGCTACATACATACGTGTAAGGTCTAAGGCCGGGGCCCGTCTCTATCGCAAGCGGGTCCGTTCTGTCGGTTGTACTGGGTAGCTCGGCTTGCAAGCTCCCGCAAAGCTGTGGATGTTGATGATGCCCCGCAATCACAACAACCTCCTGCACCGCACCCTCCCGTGTAATATCGAGTGCGGCAGAGATTGCCCCAAAAGTTGTTTGCGGTTGGCCCTCAACCATCCATCATTACATCTAACCTCACATCATTACATCATGACTCTTAGCCTACATCATTACATCAAGCTGCCACTTGTGTTCCTGCCAATCACCGAATGCATGGTATGGGCAAGGGCTCTGGCTCTTGCAAGGGCTGGTCTCAGGGTCGATACCGAATCCTAGAGGCTGAGTAAGGCTGGGCAGGGCTGGGCTGGGATTGGCAACATAGGCACGTTGTGTTGTCAGCGCATTTGCACAACACTGTCGGGATAGCAAACGAGCTTGGGCTACATTGAGTTGTTCCTGCATGGGGGTGAAGGGGGCATGGGGGTTAAGGATGCATGGGGGGAAGGAAGCTACAGTACTGTAGACATTTACAGTACTGTAGATATCTACAGTACTGTAGACATAAACAGTACTGTAGACATTTACAGTACTGTAGACATTAAAAGTACTGTAAACATTTACAGTACTGTAGATATTTACAGTACTGTAGATATCTACAGTACTGTAGACATTTACAGTACTGTAGACATCTACAGTACTGTAGACATTTACAGTACTGTAGACATTTACAGTACTGTAGATATCTACAGTACTGTAGACATTTACAGTACTGTAGACATTTACAGTACTGTAGACATTTACAGTACTGTAGATATTTACAGTACTGTAGACATCTACAGTACTGTAGATATTTACAGTACTGTAGATATTTACAGTACTGTAGATATTTACAGTACTGTAGACATTTACAGTACTGTAGACATTTACAGTACTGTAGATACTTACAGTACTGTAGACATTTACAGTACTGTAGATATTTACAGTACTGTAAATGTCTACAGTACTGTAGACATTTACAGTATTGTAGATATTTACAGTACTGTAGATATCTACAGTACTGTAGACATTTACAGTAATGTAGACATTTACAGTACTGTAGACATTTACAGTACTGTAGATATTTACAGTACTGTAGACATTTACAAGAAGACATTTACAGTACTGTAGACATTTACAGTGCTGTAGACATCTACAGTACTGTAGATATTTACAGTACTGTAGATATTTAAGTCTGTAGATATTTACAGTAGGGGGGCAGCATCAGCAGTAGGGGGGCAACAGAAGCAGCAGTAGGGGGGCAGCAGCAGCAGCAGCAGCAGGGGCGCAGCAGCAACAGCAGGGGCGCAGCAGCAGATATAGTAGGGGCACTGTAGCACCTACCTACCTTTTGGCTGCTTGATGGCTGCTGCTGGGAAGGGGGTGGGAGTGGAAGAGCGAAGGCGGGGAGGGGGGGTAGATGTGGAAGGCGGGAGGATCAGAGGGGGGCAGCATCAGCAGGCTGGAGCAGGGCGGGGGCGGGGGCGGGGGCGGGGGCGGGGGCGGGGGAGGATGAATTGGGAGGGGGTGGTTGTGTAGGGGAAAGGGAAGTGGATGGGAGGTGCTTATTAGACCTGCAACCAAGGGGCGTGCACATGATGTAGGGTGACCAGGCTGGGGACTGTGTTAGCTATCACCGCGGCCTTACCTTTGTGGTCCTCCTGGCCTCCTACCTGCTCACACCAGGCAACATATCCCATGCGCCAGTGGGGTGGGACTGCGGTGGGGAGTGTAGGGTGTAGGGAAGGGAAGGTGGGGTGAGGTGGGGGTTGCGATGCCACGTCAATCGAAGGGTGGGAGAGGGGAAGAGGAGGCTTGACAAGTATGGGAGGGGAGAGGGAGGGAGAGGGGGAAGGGAGGGGGTGGTGGTGGTGGGAAGAGGGTGGGTGGGGTGGGCTTTCTCCTGGCTGCTGTCAGGGGAGAGGTGACGGGGAGGGGGGAAGTGGGGGGTGGGTAGAGGTGGAAGTGGAGGGACGACAAGCTGGGCGTTGGTGGTGGGCGTGGGAAAGGGGAGGAAGAGGGGATGGGGAAGGGTGTGACGATCAATCCTGCAGCGGGACAAGGGGCATGCTAGCGCTTAAGGTGGGTACAGGGTGCCACATACCTGCACTCACCTTTTGCTGGGGTGTGGTGTATATGTGTGTGGGAGGAAGGGGAGGAAGGGGAGGGAAGGGAAGGGGAGGTCCATGGGGAGGGCGAGAGAAGTGGGGAGGGCATTGATAGTCTTAGGTGTAGGCGCACAAGACCTGCGGCAACGGTGTGACGATTTGTCAACGGAAGCAAACATTGGACATGGGTACTGGATGCACTCACCAATAGAGTAGGGAGATGTAGAGCTGGCAGATGGAGGGGCAGGTGTAGCAGCCCTCCATTACAACTCACCTTCCTTTGTCCTCACCTCAGTAGGAAGTGCAGGGTGGGAGAGTAGGGTTGGGTTAGGCTGGGCTGGGCTGGGCTGGGCTGGGCTGGGCTGGGCTGGGCTGGGCTGGGCTGGGTGGGCTGGGCTGGGCTGGGCTGGGCTGGGCTGGGCTGGGCTGGGCTGGGCTGGGCTGGGCTGGGCTGGGCTGGGCTGGGCTGGGCTGGGCTGGGCTGGGCTGGGCTGGGCTGGGCTGGGCTGGGCTGGGCTGGGCTGGGCTGGGCTGGGCTGGGCTGGGCTGGGCTGGGCTGGGCTGGGCTGGGCTGGGCTGGGCTGGGCTGGGCTGGGCTGGGCTGGGCTGGGCTGGGCTGGGCTGGGCTGGGCTGGGCTGGGCTGGGCTGGGCTGGGCTGGGCTGGGCTGGGCTGGGCTGGGCTGGGCTGGGCTGGGCTGGGCTGGGCTGGGCTGGGCTGGGCTGGGCTGGGCTGGGCTGGGCTGGGCTGGGCTGGGCTGGGCTGGGCTGGGCTGGGCTGGGCTGGGCTGGGCTGGGCTGGGCTGGGCTGGGCTGGGCTGGGTGGTAATCAGGGGGGTACTAGTCGTGATTGTAAGACCTGCAGCAACCAGGTGTGGTAGCGGTTAGGCTGGATACTAAGGGCTATGTTGCGTAATGCTAGCTCCTTCTAAGCTCTTACCTTGGTCCTAAGCTCTTACCATGGTCCTTCTGGCCTCTTGGCTGCTCACAACACGTTGCACCTGCCTTGCGTTGGTGCATCAATGCTTGCGATTCATTGCGGAGAATCGTTGCGAGGAAACTGGCCGCGAGGCTAGCTGCGATGCTGGCTGCGAGGCTGGCTGCGAGGAGAATGGCTGCGAGGCTGGCTGCGAGGTGAGATCCTCGCACCGAGCTGCCTCACAGGTATGCTTCTGCGCTGCTGGACCAGCTGTGTGGCCGCGAGGTTGATTGCCGAGTATGTGGCTGCGAGTATGGGCTAGATGTGGCTGCGAGTATGGGTAACCTCGTGCGATGCCATCGCTGCAATACCGGCTACACGATGCTGCGACTAAGTGTTGGACGGATGCCTTGAATGCAAGTGAGATGTTCAGAATTTTTCTAAGTGCTTAAAGGCTACAGTACTGTAAGTGGTCTCTCGAGGTACCTCGAGGTACCTCGAGGTACTGTAGATGTCTACAGTACTGTAGATGTCTACAGTACTGTAGATGTCTACAGTACTGTAGATGTCCACAGTACTGTAGGTACCTACAGTACTGTAAATGATCTCTCGAGGTACCTCGAGGTACCTCGAGGTACTGTAGATGTCTACAGTACTGTAGATGTCTACAGTACTGTAGGTGTCTACAGTAATGTAGATGTCTACAGTACTGTAGATGTCCACAGTACTTTAGGTACCTACAGTACTGTAAATGGTCTCTCGAGGTACCTCGAGGTACCTCGAGGTACTGTAGATGTCTACAGTACTGTAGATGTCTACAGTACTGTAGGTGTCTACAGTACTGTAGATGTCTACAGTACTGTAGATGTCCACAGTACTTTAGGTACCTACAGTACTGTAAATGGTCTCTCGAGGTACCTCGAGGTACCTCGAGGTACTGTAGACATCTACAGTACTGTGGACATCTACAGATGTCGAGGTACCCCGACAGTACTGTAGACACCTACAGTACTGTAGCATGGCCGTATCTCACCAACCGCGCAAAATCACGAATTTTAGTTTCAACCCCCAATCTTACAATGCCTTCATTTGACTATGTACCAAGTCCGAGGCTCTGAATCTCAAAAATGCTGTTACTAATTTGCCTGAGTGCGCTTACAACACACATACCAAGCTACACATGGAAGCCATAGGCATCACGCAAACCAACACCACTAAACTGCTAAATAAACTGACTAGACATGCGGTCATAAGCTCACATAGCATAGCCAGAACCAGCTACAGACTCAGGGCAGGCGTCAAGGATGGGGGTTGAAGGGGTTCTTCACATCCAGGTTAGGTGGTGGGAGCAGGCCGCGCCCCAGGCGGAAGCTCCTCCCTTAATGCACGCCGGCTCCGCCGGAGTAGTCTTCTTCTTCTTCTTCTTCTTGGGCACTGGACTAGACTGTGGTGCAATGCAATGTCCGTCATGGAGGTGTATGAAACGCATCATGCTATCCAGCAATTGCAACACTCCTACTTCACACGTCCTCACACTTGCCCCAGGCCTGTGGGTTGGGGGGGAAGGTGCTCCGCTGTAACAGAAGCCTGGCTGGGTATGACCCTTGCTAATCCCGAATTGCTGACTGCCCTGAAAGGGGGCAACTGCCGTGCAGGGTCCCGGCTGTGAGGCTGGTGTACCTGCTGGCTGCCCTGCCCCACCTGGCTGTGTGGTGGAGCAGACAAGGCAAGTGAAGGCACACGGCCGGTGAAGGGATGGGAGGGGGCGACTACATCACCAACTTATTAGTCATGCGGTGATGCCATGCATAATTTAGAATGCGGCGCTCAGTAGCCTGGACTGGCAGGCTTGGCTGCGTCACGCTGCACCGAGGTGGGTCTGCCACTTCGCTCCGCACTCCCGTGTCGCGAACTCACAGCGGCCGGGAGCGGCAGCGGCATGTCCGCAAGCACGCCACGACCGGAAGCGGAGCGTGAGTTGCCAAACCCTCCCGCGCCATTGCGCGCTTCAAACGACGTTGTCCGTTGCATGGCAGGCCGGGAACCGGTCCCAGGCCTGCTGCTGCCAAGCGCCAAACTGCCAGCTCGCATTTCGAAATCCAGCGAATCTTCGCCAGCGGGCATGCCACTGCTCGCGAGCACCGGGCCGGCCCGGCCGTGGGAGCTGGCCAGCGGAGGCCGACCGCTTTCTGGAACGGCCCGGCCGGCACTGGCGGCTCGCCGCCCGTGGCTTGGGAGTGTCAAGCCCGGCCCCGGCAGCATATCGCGCTGTTGCAGCGCAGTCGGGTCGAGCACTTCACCAAGAGTGACCGGTGCGGACGGAGTTGGCTGCGAGCCAGAGGACGCGGGGCGACCTCTCGACGGGCCGGGACCCGGGTCGGCCGGCCGGTGATTATCAGTGAACTGAATGCGCGACGCGTCGTCAAAGCTCGCTTGCACCGGCTGGGAATCGCTGTTGAATGGAGGCTGCGGCTGGTATGGCGTGTGGGTGGCAAGCAGTGAAGGCTGGGGAAAGCTGGGGTGGTAGTGAGGAGCTGCTGCAGCGCTGGCTGCTGGTAGACTGTCACCCCCTCCAGCCGGCTGGTGACCATGGTAGCTGATGGCACCAGACTTCTGCACACAACCATGCATGCATGCATGCAGCACCATCACCTGGGTGGGTGGGTGGGTAGGTGGCGCTTGCCGTCGCTCTTCCTCACTTCTAACCCTAGTCAAAACAACCCTGCCCTTTTCACCTTCTCATCCTCCCCTGCCCCCTGCCTCCCCCTCACCTCACCTCAGCAGGGGGAGTGTCCACACGCACAGCTTGTGGGGAGCGGGTGCGCACCACTGCTGCCGGCTGCCCCTGGCTGAACTTGGAGAGGAATGCATCCAGGGCCTGGAGGTCCTCCGCACCACTCAGCTGACGCAGCTCCTGTAGCAAGGGGTCACACCAAGGCGTCACACCAAGGAGGGTCCCGCACAAGCAGATCACACAAAGGCGGGTCACACATCGCTGTCCAATCACACAAACGCCACACCGTTGTGGAGGGTGTCGACAAGGAGGGGTGAAGGGCAGGCAGCCGGCCAGGAGCAGCAACAGGAGGAGGAGGAGGAGGAGGAGGAGGAGGAGGAGGAGGAGCCAACAGCCTCGCCTCCTTGCCCTCTCAGTGCTCCCCCTCCCGCTCCCCCTCCCTCACCTCAACCCCACCTCACCCTCACCTCCCCCTCCCCCTGGACCCTCACCTTCAGCATTGTCAGCTTTTCATGGTTGCTTTGCATCAACTCCGCCACATCCATAGCTGAGCCAGCCACTCCTGCTGCCTGTGCGGCAGCTGCTGCCTCAGCCTGCAGCCGTGACTCAGCCTTGGCGATAGCGTCCGCTGTGCCGGGGGGGAGGGGCCGCACGCCCCCCCCCCTGCCTCCCCCCCTCCCCCCCTCTGGGTGACGCCATGGGTCGCCCCCCCACCCCCTCCTCCTGCCGCCCCCCATCCCTCTGCAGGTGTAGTGCCCCCAGCCCCCCACCCAGGTCCCCCCCCCCTTCACTGCTGCTGCTGCTCGTCATACCGTTGGGCTGGGCCGAGGCTGTTGCTGCTGCAGCAGCGGCCATGCCGGCCAGCCTCCCCGGATCCATCATGAGGGACTGAAAGGGCAGGTCGGTGGCAGGCAAGTGGGAGGGGGCCAGGATGGGGGGAGGGGGGGCAGCGCCGGCACCCAGCCTGACCTCCCGCCCCCCCGGGTAGATGAAGACTGACTCCGCTGCCATGGATGCCTCCAGGGGGTTCAGCAGTCTCAAGCCCTGGGGGGGCAGGGGGGGTTCCGGGGGGGGAGGAGGGCAGAGCCAGGTTAGGGTGGGTAGTGAAGATTGGGGGGCAAGGGGGATGGGAAAGGGGGCAGGGGGTGGGTGGGGGGGTAGGGGGGGGAGGGGAGGGGGGGCAATGGCAGGGGGAGGGGGCAGACCCTAGAGACCCAATGCCCCCTCCCCCGGTCTCACCCCCCATCTCCCCCCTCCAGGACTGTGCCCCTTTCACCCCCTAGCCACATTACCCCCCCTCTCCTTCCTCTTATGCCCCCCCCCCCATCTCCTCCAATCCTCCCCCCTCCCATCCCTCCTCCCATCCCCCTCCCATCCCCATCCCTTCCCCTTCCCCCCCTCTCCCCCCTCCTGTCCCCCTTCCCTCCCCCACCTGGGTAGGGGGCCGCTCAGGCGCCCCGGGGCTGCGCATGAACGCGCGCTGGGCCGCCTCGCTAGCCGCTGCTGGGTTCATGACCCCGGGGATGAGGGGGCCCATGTCGTACCCAAACTGCTGCTGCTGGAGGGCGCGGCGCAGCACAGCAGCGGGGGGGGGCAGCTCCAGCCCGATGTCCAGCCTGGGGAGGGGGGGCAGGAGAAGGGGATCAGGGGTAGGGGCAGCAGGGGCCAGGGGGAAGGGGGGGAGGGCAGGCAGGAGGGAGGGCAGGGACGGGCAGGCGGGCAGGCAGGGGAAGGCAGGGGTGAGGCGGGTGAGGTGAGGGGTGAGGCTGTTGTGCCATAGGGTGGGGCAGTGATAGGGGGCGAGTAGGCAGTGTCGGGCAGGGGTGAGGCAGGGGCAGCCTGGTGGGGTGAGGGCAGCGAAGCTTGACACGGTGCGGTGCAAATCGCAGGGGCAGCGGGCAGAGGGGCAGGGGAGGGCAGGCAGGGGGGCAGAGGGGGGCAGGCAGGGGGGGCAGCTAGGGGGCGGGGCAGGGAGGGGGCCAGGGTGGTGCAGGCAGGGATGCATGCCCTCACATGCATGGCCCTGGCGTGTCCCCCTGCTGCTGCCCCGGGTAGTCCGCCATGACCTTGGTCAGGGCCTCAGGCAGGGCCAGGGAGGAGCGCAGGGCGTCCAGGCGCTGGCGGCTGGCCTGGGGGCAGAGGGGTGCTGGTGAAGCTGGGGGGAAGCTGGGGCATGCTGGATGCAAGGGTGTGGGGGGCGACGCCAGGGTGTGGGGGGAGGGTGCAGATCTTCACCAGCTCGCACCATTTGCCTTTGCCAGGCATTTGC